>JAMKCF010000002.1:22552846-23152846 GCA_023634235.1 Pisaster brevispinus | reverse complement strand
AGCTAGTCAGATGAAACAATGCTTCTGGATTTACCTCAGGGCGTTTGCTGTGTGTGCGCGCAGAGAGGAAGGGGAGGTGGGAGGGGGTCAGAGGAGTGCCTTGCATCTTATTCCACACTCGCTGATTCCATTGCTATCAGTATTACTCTATTCCCAACCCCATGATATCCCTTCCACATTTGTTCTAAACCTAAATCATGAAATGAAATTAAAATTGAGACACTACCAAAATTACCCCGAAAGAAAACACTTGAGGTAGTCCTGCTTAACGGAAAACTTACACATGTAATTATTTCCTTTATTACATACATTTCTTTAAAAGCGATAATAAAAAATATTATTTATTGTAACAGTTGTCTCAGCTTATTGGGACATATATGTATATATTTTTATATAAAATACCAGGAGCATAAATTCTTGACCAACGAATCTTATTACTGTACAATTCTCTCTGCAAATCATGTTCTTGCAAAAAAATCTCAGACACTAGTGTGTGATTTGTCAAAAGTAACAACACTTTTAAAAAAACAACCCAGGTTTCATTGTAACAAACGAAGAACTTTATTAGTGGACCTGTGTCTCTCTCTGTGGTATAAGAATGGAATTCTCCATAGTTGTTGCCTTACCTTAGAGTTTAACAGTCATGACTGTAATCATGCAGAGTTACATCACCCAAGTACAAAACAAGTTTAAGACAAATCTTGGTTGACATTTTCTCCTTGTAGCTACTCCAGTTCCTTTTCAAACCATTTGGAGGTAAGGGAAGGCTCGCTAAAAAACTAATTCCCCCCCCCCAAAAAAAAATAAATAAATAAAAAAAATTAATAATTAATAGTAATAATAAATCATTGCCTATATTTAGCACCAGTGGCAATTAACTATTGATTAACTCAATATGAAACTAACAAAAGTAACGATTACTTTTTAACTTTGTCTTTAAATTCTTAAGATGGATATTTAACCGTTAGAGGGAAAAAGCCTTATGCATTATATAAAAGCAAGCCATAGAAGGTTACTTAAATGCCGTTAGTAGCAGGGAATTACAATATATATTGTCCATTTTGTCAACTCATAACCCACCATCCTGAAAAGAAAAATAATAAGGTGCTACAATCTCTTATTCTAATTTTGAAAGGCTGCTAAGGAAATAAAATTTATACTAAACAATGCTTTACTACTATGGCCCTTTTCGAGACCACAGCTTGGACGTGGGCTCCAAATTTGGCTCTGTCTTCCTGTTTGAAACCCTGTTAGGAAAACACGCATTTTCTAAAAAACTGAAGGAGCCTAGGAACCAAGCCCAAGCAGTAGTTTTGAATGTGGCCATAAATACATGAAATAGTATGTGTCTCTCACATAGATTTAGCGCAGCCATTTTGTTTGTCTCTGACTCAAACTAGTGTAGTCAAACTGAGACTGGAAAGGAAAACAAATAGTCAGGCCCTTTGCTGGTGAAGTGTTATGGTTATTGTAATTTAACACTACGGAGGTGTGTGAACAAGGTTTTAAGACCTCGGTTCTTAATTTTTACAAAGTTTGTAGTATTCTCTCATTTGACCACTGCTTGAACTATAATTGGGCACCAATCTTAACTGCAACTGGGTCATGACAAATGACTGTGCACAGATTGAACCCATCTGAAATTGGAATAGTAAACTCAAGTTGGCCATAAGAACTGAATTCAGCCTTTTGCCCAGCTCTTATAGTAAATATTATACATTACTTGAATTAAGTCTCTTTTGGGGAAGAGGAGTTGGTTCTGAGAAGAACCTGAGAGCTCAATTTCACAAAGTACCAAGGTTCATTTTTAAGATGAGTTGTCAATATAACTAAGTGATTTGCATTTTGACATCACACTTTGCTTAGCGGTTAAGATTTACCGTTTTTAGATCAATCTTAGCTTTCTTGGAAATCCGGATCTCGGGTCGATATTTATCTTAAACATGAATCAGTGTTAATTGCCAAGTCAGATAATATTGACAACTCATTTTAAGATAAATTGCCTTGCGAGATCGGGACCAAGATTCCCCAAACAGATTTAACTCACATGGTTGTTACCCATAAACCAATTAAGTTCGCTGCACCACGCAAAACCTCAAATATTACTTAAAACAGCAGCAGTTGTAGAAAATATAAGAGATTTTAATTCAACATTGTAACATGTACAACCCTATTTAAAATGTATTGTGTGTTAATGTGAGGTCTGTTCTGTTAAAGTCAATCTGTACTCTACGTGCTAAAATATGGAATAATTAAAACTAAAAATAATTCTGCAAATATGTATATAGGTTTGTTTTTGTTACTTCTTAAATCTTTACTCTCCTTTCCAGAGTATTTCCAGGTGACCAACCATTCAACTGCACTGCTTGTGTATGGAGGCACAACTGTACACAGAAAGTCTGTGTACTGTGTAGATACTAGATGCTTGTGTATAATGCTTTAACCATTTGATATCATATTGCAGGTTGGTGCAGTTTATCTATTATTGTTATATCCTTCAAAATGGCAGTGGATGATGTTGAATGGTTAGACGGTAGGAAGGATAAGGCTGTGTACTGCTACTGTGTAGATGCATACCTCATAAAAAACTATTTACATGTACATTCAAAAAGGATGTAACGCTTCCATTTTATAGCATTAGCTTCTAATCAAACACACATTAAATGAAACGAGAAATTTGATGAAAAATGCAACTTTTGAAGTTAAACACCATGTAAGTTAAGGTTTCTTATAAAAAAAGACTCCAGAAAATGTAGTAAAAATGACAAGTTTATATTTTTATATTAAGTAGTCAATTTGATTTTGGCGGGGAAATGACAAACATCCTGGAACTTTCCTTGCTCAAATGTATTTAAAAATATGCAGTGCTCATACCCATGCAAAATTGATGTGATAATACCATCATTTCTACTGATATATGGGGCTGTGGTTGCGTACATATACTACAGACAATAGGGGCAAAAGCAGCCATTTTGTTTTCATGCGAATTAGGAATACTTATCCAACATCCTGTTTTCTACCTTTTTGATGTGTTGGTTGGGATAGGGTTTCAAGAAATAATTTTTGTTGCAATTTTTTTGCACAGATTGACTAGACTAGCAGGAAGGACGACTGTGTAGTGTCTGGATGCTCGCACCCATGATGTGATATTGCAGGCTGGCAAAGTTCATGGTCAGACAGTAGGAAAGTTGACTGTACAGTTTTTCCTACCATAGCAATTTGTGACATCAAACCTTGCTTAGCAGATAAGATTGATACACAATTAAGATCAATAGTTAGCCCTTTGTGCAACGGCCCCTGGACCTAATCTTATATCATAAAGCTGGTAAGCACAGACACGTATAAATTGCGTAGAAGAATCGGGCATTACATTACTGCAACTGATGTCCTATTGACTTGCTTAGCATCAGTAAGGCCCCATGCTGATGACTCCCCAACTTGGTATCGCCTCTTAAGGTATAAGATTTGACTTGTTTTTGTGCATATGATTTTGCAGCAGGTATGCATGAGTACTTTGTACAACTGTTGCATCTTTTAAAACAATTGAAAAGTTTTCAGACATAATTTTGGGTTGTTCAACCCCAAAAGTTTAATATTTACCCTGTCAGTTTCCCTTATAGTTTATTACTTGAAATTTTAAGTCATGATACATTTTCTCTCTAAATAGAATTTCTGTCTGCACAAGTGTCATCCATCCAAGGTAAGCACCAAAGTATACTTTACGACTATAAACAGCACCATGAAATGTGAGATATTGAGAAGCTATAGGTGGCAGCAGACATACTTGTACATTCAACATTAGTCAATCTGAGCAAAGCTCAACTTCTTCTACCTGGGCCCAATTTCATAGAGCTGCTTAACGGCTGATTTTGTGCTAACTGCGCAAGTGTCCATTTCGTACTGCTGCTAACCGTAAGCACATGAAAAGGCATGCTAACCTTCCGGTGCTTACTGTATGAAAATCCATGTCGTAACAATGCGAATCCATGGTGAACCCGCAAGCTGGCTGCCTAATTTTCTAGCAAACCTGTGAAATATGCTAAAGCTTAAGAAATTTTTTCTGCTACAAATATTTGCTTTCCGTTAAGCAGTGCTATGAAGTTGGTGATTTTGGTGTAACCAGGGGCCAATTTCATAAAGCCTGTAAGCAGATGTTTTCTGCTTACTGAGCGACGTCTAGCACAATTTCTATTTCATAAACACTGCTAAATGGAAGCAAAGCAGAAGGCTGACCTGCTTGCTTGTAAGCGAGTGAGTGAGGCAACAATGCAAACCCAGTGTGAATTTGCACACGAGCTGTCAAATCTTCTTAATCGTTTATGAAACACACTTTTGATTGGGCAAACAGTTGCTTCAGGTGAACAGCTTTATGAATTGGGAACCCAAATTAATAGAGCCAATAAAAGCAAATAAAGTATAGCAAGAAGACAATTATATGGCTCACTGGAAAAGGGTTACCAACCAAAACTCCTGAGCATTTGTGGATTTTATGGGTGGTCCCACACATATTTATTTCCAATGGCAGAAAATTGTTATGCAAAACTTCGGCCCAACGCTAAATGATACATGACCCAGGAATAGCATTGAAAAACGCTAAATACATGTACATGTCATTCCACATCTATTTTTCACCAAGTGTACCATGTATGTATTTTTTGTGTGTATTATTGTTATTTTTAATAGGTTTTTTTTTACAATGCTTACCGCACATCTGTGTAGGGTTAAAAAAAAATAAAAAATCCATTAATCCAAAAAAATATAGCGTCTACTAAATTTTATTTTGTACATAGCAGCTCAAAAAAATTTTTTTGTTTGTTGGGTGACTAACACAATTTTATGTTAATTGATGTTTGGGTTTTAAATTGTTGTAGCCCTTCTTATAAAGACCTTAAAACCAAACAGGTCACCCCAAAAGCTTATTTTTGCAAAGTCCTTTTAACTCAAACAAAGAAAGTATGGTACCCTGTACCCCCTTTACTGCTCGACCATGTTCATCTGCTGTGTGTACTCACTGTCTGTGTTGGCAGCAGGCTTGAGCTTGTCAGTAAACAGAATGTAGCACACGAGGCCAACGAAGATGACGGTAAATATGCCAAAAAGGTTTGCCACGACTGCAACTGGTGGCAACTCGCTGTAGTTTTTGCTGCATGAAATGAAGAGAAAGTGTATTTTGGTATTCGGTCTTTGAGTGAGCCTTCAGATTGAAGTCAATCTTAAAATTTAATTGTTTATTTGGGGTTGACAAAAGAAAAATTGGCTAGAGCAGGACCTGAACCTGTGACCTGTGACATGCCGACACTCTACCAACTGAGGTAACTAGCTCTAAACTGGCGGGCCCCCCTATTTTGTTAACATCTTTGTTCAGGGTGCCAGTCAGACGCCATACAACCTGTATATTCTGTATTAGCAAGGGATCACACCCAAGTTTATGGTACAACCCAGTCAGTTTCCCTTGAGGTTTATTCGTTATTTTTTGGTTTATACCACTCATGAACTAAAGTCTTCAACCATTTTGGTCCCGCTTTTCAAAATTGTTTCCAGTACCACCCCTGGTGTTAATTTTCAGAAAACCAACACAGACTGTTTCTGGTTCTAAAAACTTTCAGGAATGAAAGATCTATCCTTAAATATTACGGCCATTGAAAAAAAATCAGAGGATGAACGATAACATTTTTCACATTATGTCAATATTTGTAATTGTAACCATTTAGGGGAGACGTTTTGTAATGAAATTCCCACCTGGACCCATTCATACACACTAGCCAACTAAAAGAACGGAAAGTTTATGGTAATATTTTTATGCACTTTATATAAAACTAACCACCTTAACAATTGAAAATGCATTTACAATTTATACTGTTATGTTTTCAGTGCTGTTGAAGAGAGCATTTAAACGGTAAACATGGTTTTCTTTTTTATTTTTAATGGTCATAACATCTTTTTAAAAAGGAGTGTACCCAAACCCTGACTGCTGCTTGCAAATGATTGTGCAATACCCCTCTCGCCCCCCCTCCCCCCCCCCTCGTCTGGAATTGTAAAAGAGTGATTTCATGCATGATTCCAGCGCCTTTTGTCTGTTCCAGGCCAATGTCAAGTGTGTCACTTTGACCGCATGACAAAAAAAAACCTTCAGAACCAATCTACACATCTGCAGTTGAACTCTTCCCATCCATACAGAACACTCAATACGTGCTATCACATACAACCCGCACGACACTTGTATACATGTTCACAAGCCTTCCATTTGGGAATTTTGCGTGTTAACACATCTTCAAGGAGCTGTGTAAATATTTGTCAGTTTGAGGGAAGATACGTACGCAGAGATTTCCTCTGCTGTGCCGATCAAGGATGACGCTCCTGACATGACAAAGATCAACACCCCTCCGTAGACGTGAAAGTGAAGATAAAATTTCCGGAGGCTGGTCATTGAATTCGGAGTCCAGACGGGCACGATCAGGAACAATGAAAGGCCCAAGAGGAGCTGAAAAGAGAAAATGATAGGGTACTGAAACTAATTGAATGGGAGTTTATGGTGCAAGTGAACTGGAAAAGGGTGATGGCGCACCACAATGTTAGTCAAAGGTATGTCCAGACAATGCAAACTGTTTCAATATTTTCACTAATTAGGTAACCATACAATTTTTGCAGCTTGACAGAATAGTGATTTGAATGAAAACTCACAAATGAGAATTAACAGTGTCATGGCCAAGCAGTCTAGTGCAACAGACTCAAGTTCTTGTGTTGTCAGAGTGTGGGTTTGGCTCCAGGCCATGGCACTTGTGTCCTAAAGCAACAGATCGGCAGCAGATTGTGCCGCATCACACTTACAAAGTGTTATAGAACCTTCTCACTGATGCCACACTTCTGCACCAACGCAGGAGACCTGCCATGCTTGAGTACACATAATACCATACAGCATTGTGTTTCGTAGCACATGTTCAGGCAGTACTAGTAACAAGATACATAAGCATACTGTAGGTACTCCAGCATGGCGAGTACTAAAATAGTGCTGCATCTGAGAAGGGTTTCTATGGGCCTCAAACATAGTTCTACATACCTGCCCATCTGGCTTAGATAAAAGTGCTATTACTATAAGAAATGGGTATTATTAAACCTCAGGAAGTGTTGAGTTTGAACCAATGCCAATCATCCTCAAACTATGAAGACTTTGTTTCTTTTTGTTTTTTACCTGCAGACAGAAAAAGACAAATGTGACGATCCCAAGCCAGCTGTGTAGCGAGTACATGTGTGTATATCCATTAGCATTAAAGACTTGGAACACACAGGCGAGGCCGAAGGATGCACAAACCAGAGCCACTAATTGCAAGAGAAAATGAACGATCTTAACGAACAGGCGGTTGACATTGTTTCCAAGAACACGGTAGGTCATCAGAGCTATTCAGGAGATAAAAATAAAACAAAATCCTAAATAAAACAGGTTTGCTATTCATTGATGCATTCTTTTTAGAACTGGGATATTGACAAAATAGGGAGACTGCCAACTTAAGGGGTTGACAGCTCAGTTAGTAGAGTGCCGGCACTTTTTTCCAATGGTCACGGTTGAAATCCCATTTTAAAACAAGTTTTTGTTATCGCCCTATAATTGAATAAATGAATGATTTACAATTTAATGTCTGTTGTTTGTGATTGGTATCCCGCCTATGTGAAAAGGAGAATAACACGCCTAGGCCAAGATCTTGGCCCAATTTTATAGAGCTTACTTTTAAAAGCTCAAGTAGCTATTAAGAATGACATCATTTTGTTTAACAGAACAAGATTACCAGCCAAAATACCATATCACTTGTTCCTTTGCGATTGGTACCCTGCTTATTTTTTCTTAGCAAAACCTTGTAAGCAATTATTTCTGCTTAAACAGCTCTATAAAATTGGGCTAAGCTGGTTAGAGAGTTGGTTAGAATCCAAGTCATGACACTTGAGCCCTTGAGCAAGATACTAATTACATGCCTATAGCTTCTTAACCACCAGAAGCAAATGGATACCTGCGAGGGAATAATGTGAATGCATAGCAATCTATGCATCTGTTCCGCCCCAACTTGATGATCGTCCCAACTATAGTTGGGACTGGTCCCAACTTGAGTGTTAAAGTTGGGGCGTCCCAACTAAAGGCTTTATTTACACTGAGTTAGCGGTCCATTGTGAGCAATATACTATTATTCTAAACCAGTTTTGACATGAGTTTGTACAGAGCTGAGACCCAGGTTTGAAATAAAGAATCTTCAGGACCCATGATCGATCAGGGTGTTCTGTTGACATAGTTGAAGTCTATGGGCGATCCCAACTATAGTTGGGACGTCCCAACTTTAACACTCAAGTTGGGACCAGTCCCAACTATAGTTGGGACAATTGTCAAGTTGGGACGGAACACATCCACTTGGTTACCAACATTGCATACACTTAAGGAGTTGAGATGGTTTCAGGAATGTTAAGGGGCCAATGAACAGGGTGAAACAATAGTACAAGGCACTTTGGGAGGCCTACTCTGGCTTGAAAAAAAAAGCACACTAAATAGGCCTACACGTTATCATATTTCCCATTAAATGGGCTATGTTGTTATGATCAAAGTAGGCCTGTGGCTGTACATGAAATTATGAACTCTCACCCAGATACTACACGCGCGCCCCCTCCCTCTGTATATCTATGGAGAGAGTACACGCCCATGCAGGAACTAAGTGAGAGTTCACAATTCCATGTACAGCCACACGACTGCTTTGATCCTGAGTCACAACGACCAGTCCCCCTTTAAAACCTCAACTGAATTTGATAGAGTTTCTTTAGAAAATAACGCTTAACACTTTTTTGCTTAATGCAAATGAACAGGATACTAGTCATAGATGGTACGTGAGACACGGTGTTTTGGCTGGTAACCTTATTCTGGTGAGCACACTTTTTCTGAGCTACTTTTTGTTCCCTGATAAGCTATACTTAATTCCTCACAATTGGCATTGAAGAACAGGAAACCAAGAACCATAAATACTGGATGAAGATTGAATTCTTTCCTTGACTTGTCCAGAGCGAATCCCCCCCTGTACTTAGCAAACCAAGTAATGCCAAGTCCAACAGTAATGAGGCCAACTAACTCGGCTAGGACTAGGAGAACAACCAGTGTCGATGTGGAAGGCATCGTTGAAATATAACCTGTTTCTTTGCTTATGCTGAGTGAGGTTATCTGGAATATCAAAAAGAAATCAATGTTTTAACAAAACAATTTAACTGAATCTGGTTTGTACTATTTGGAAAGCATCCTTATATAGAAACATAACACGCACTTTTTAAAGAGACAATGAAGAAATTTTGGTTTAAAACCAGGAGGAGAACCCCAAATAGGGAAAACCCATGCAGCAGTGTTTTGTATGTAGGGACTGAAAACCCAATCCACAAGCAAGAATCCAGTCAGGAATTCAAACCGGGGTTCACAGAGGTGAAACTGAAAGGCAGGGAAGAAACCACTGAGCCAACCTGACCGCCTGATCAAACGAAATAGGCAATGTATGACAAGGGCTACTGTACTTCTACTTTATACTACTACTAGACAAAGTACTTAGTACTAGAATTATATAATTAATATTAACTTTCGTTCCGCTATCATCTATCTAGCAGAACGAACCTCATGTTATTGTTAAATACTAGTGTAGTAAAACTTGTTCGACCTTGGACAAGCTAGCCTAGAGAGTAGACTAACGCCAGCTGTGATGGCTGGATCACAATTAACAACAACACATGCATCATGAGGTATAGAACAAAGAACCAATGCATTAAGTCTAAAAAGTCAAACAATCTAATTATATTATGACTCGAGTTCATCAATATGGTGATTGATTAATGATTCCAAGGTGGCACTACGCCTAGTTTCCGGACATTACAATCCGACAAAAATATACGTAAACGACACATACATGACATACCCTACACTACTACCCAGTACTACTACTACAGTACTAGTACTAGTACAGTCATTTGACCAGTTCGGGATCATTGACCAGTTCGGGATCACTTCAACTTTGCAACAACCCCATAATTAAGTTACTTCTCACATTACCAATTTTTGTTAATACATGTGAAGAATATTAAACATGCAATAAACCAACAAACCCAAAATAAGGTTCCAAACTTCATCAACAAATAAATTATGGCCATTTTCTTGAAGTTTGTCTGCAATTTTGATCATTATTAAAAAAAAAAATGTTGGTTGAAAAACGCTGTTAAAACTTCTCAACTTTAAAATTTGACCGCCAGGGCGAATAAAATTTATGTTAAATGCTTAGAATGTGTTAAAAATATTTCAGGTAAATACTGAGCAGTCGTCTTGTTTTTTTGAGGAGACGAAATTACCGAAATCGTCTTTTGGGGGGCATCGTACCCTTGACCAGTTCGGGATCACTCACTACTCAGCATCTCTCATTGCGTCAAATGGTGCCGCACTCAGTGAGGTAAAATCTTACTGCTGCAGTCGAAAGTTTATTTGTTGCTTTTAAGATACATTTCTTCAACAAATTCTTGTAGGAATATTGTTTTTTTGTGAGAAAATGAAACTTGGAGGAGGAAATTGCGACTGTAAGAATATATATTTGGGTCAATGTTGCTTTTAGGCGTGCTTCACCTTTTCATTTGCCTTTGCTGTTGTTTTGTGTTTTTGTTGCTGGATTTTTGCGCTGCTGTTGAATACACTTGCATGAAATTTTCTGGAGAAAGGAAGTCCATGTCCATGCCAACACACTTGTGAAGTTTGTGTCCTTGAGAGACAGTTTTATGAATGGGAGTATTGGTTTGCAATAGAGGGCAAGCTACTGATTCAGAATAGAATCAACTGATCCTGAACTGGTCAAACAGGTGACAATACTTTTCTCAAAGCCTCTTCAAAAGTACTAATCTTTTTTTGTCAGTGGATACTTGGTGGGTTTTATAACATGTTTAGGTAAACTGATAAACTTTTTTGTTTAAAATGTCAAAGAGATTGCAACCAAAAACAATGTGAATTCAAAAAGTGATCCCGAACTGGTCAAATGACTGTAGTAGTCTATCTATGAATGATCACACAGCGACCACCAAAGCAATTTATAAAACACTAGTACACTACTAGTACTGTCATGACTGTACTACGTAGGTGACAAGGAAGGTCTGTCCTTTCTCTGGTCGTTCACTTCTAGCAGCTGACTTCTAGCCCCACTTGAACTTGTGTGGCCAAGGATTCAGGTTCCTTATTCAGGGCTTATGGTCTGTCCTACCTGTGGAATAAACTTACGATATGTTCGTTCACAGCTTGCAGCACAATTCAAGCAGTTCCCCTACCTTTTCGCAGGTTTGGTGTCAGAAATGTTGTCAAACCACATCCCATCATTTCAGTCACATGACAGACAATCCATGTTTCAAGTGATTGTCTGTCATGTGACTCTTTTAGTCTAATGTTTTATGTTCGCAACATGTTTTAAAAGCAACGCTTCGCAGGTCACAGAAACAGTAGTCTTGGTTCCAAGACCTTCGCATGGATCAATTCCAACAACAGAATGATTCACTATCCATCGTTGGTAGGTCCATGGAGGCATGGTAGGTCGCACCGAAGCGAAATGGATCAACTAAACTTCAGAATTCTTTTCAATTTCACGCCCGAAAATGAACTTTTTCCCAAACCGACTTGCTGCCAGTTTTCGTGAAGCACTTCTCCACTTGCCAAGTAAAAAAGGCCAACTTAAACGCCTAAATTTATCAAGTCTCCTCAAGTCAAAAGTTGAAACACAGAACCCCCAGGTTGTGATAGATTCTTATATTAATTACACATTCTATTAATTGCACGACCCCCAAAATGTTATAATTAACAAAATTCTGTGGGTATACAAATTATGATAATGAGCTTGGCACATGAATATTTTTCCATTTAGTGTGGTGCACCCCTACAGTCGTCAGCCCACTGATCTTTATCACTGATCTCAGTGTAGAGATCAGTAATCTCTATACTGACAGAATCGCTGATCTCTATCTCTATATTGTGGAGATCAGTGCGTGAATTCAAGAACGAAAAGTGTGCCCTAGTTCAGGTTATTGCGAGTATTGTATGAGATAGTTACGTGTATAAGATAGTAACGTCTTGGACCAAGACTACAGAAACACAAGCACTCGCGTCGCGTCGTTATCACCAGGGGCCGAGGGCGGTCGGCTGAATCAATGACCTGGGGTTGGGGAGGTGGGGGAGGGGATTCTCAGAGGAAAGGAAGGATGGATTTGGAAGGAGTGGGAAAGGGGAATCAAATGTTGCTTTTTAGTCATACCAGTAATCCCAAGAGAAATCGACCCGTTCGGGCGCAATTGAACCAAGTTAACTGCTTTCTGGAGACTTCGCACCATTTTGTCATCTACAACAGTTTATTACCAAAGCTGATTTAGTCATAGAGAGGGGGCTGCCAAACTAGATCACAAAGTGTAAAAACCATAAATGTATCAATAAATGTTTTTCTTTTTAAATTTGCAGTTGAAAAAACACGATATTTGTATGCCACAAAATCCCAGGCAGAAGATTAAAACTTTTTTTTTTCACCAACTGGAATAAATCACAAGTGAATGAAATATTTCACTAAGCTTTTCAGAAAGGCCCCCTATTGAGTGTGTATTCTAAATTGTTCGTTCTCCATTTCCATTAGAAAATGTCTTGTAACTTGATTGGAACTGTTTTGAGTTGGTAAGGCCGCAGTGAAGCCAACGAAGGCGCATGGGAGCTTAATTCTTACTACAACAGTCAATAAAACCAAGCTGAAGCTGTACGAAGGAGCATTTCGGTATTAAGTCTGGTGCATTTTGTAACTTTTATGTGTGATGAAAAGTATGAAAACTCTGAATTGGTGAACATGGCAGTTTTTATGGCGTGACAGCTTCATAGACCATTGTGTAGGCTAATGTAATCCCTTGACACAAAACAAACGTATTGCATTCTGCAAAAATTAGGAGCGAATAAAATGTAGCGAAAATTCAGTCACTTCAAAATGTCATTTTTAAATCCTGTAGTGTATATATGCAGCCTTAGTGATCTATTTATAGAATATGAGGTCATGGTTTTACGCGAGATATCGTTGATGTACATGTGTACGAGAGCTCGGTGGTGGTGCCTGTTTTTATCAGGTGAATAGAACCGGAGTATTGGAAGCAAACGTTGCACCTGTTTCCTTGTCTGTTTTAGTGTTAGTGATAACTTAACGACGTACGAACACAACAGTGGCGACGAGGATAACCTACAACACACTGTCTACAGACAGGGATATTTTGAGGGCCATATTTGTCACGAACATTGGTAAGTTTGATGTCCAAACTTTGAAGAAAATATTTGTTTTCGCACGAACGATACAACAACCGATACGACACGGTAACACGCATAGCTCTACGGGGATTACGTACATACTACATAATCTCATATGGCATCTTTTCAACAACGCACGGTCATGACGGTGTTTGAAGAATTCAATCCAACAGACGGTGATATTGAGATTTATTTGGGCAGACTTTCACAGTACTTTATTGCTTTAGATATCGAGGACAACATTGAGGCAATAAGGCAAAACGTCATGAACGTAGAGCCATCTGGCATCTTATTAAGCAGTACAGTGTGAGTGTGTATATTATATTTAGAATAGTACTATTTTTGGTGGAGACAAGACATTGAAGGATTTGTCTTTTCCAGAGCAGCCACATGAAAAGACATTTGGAGACTTGTGCAAACTCCTCAAGGGACATTACCAACCTAAGAGGCTGATGGTTGCTGAGCGCTTCCGATTCCACAATGCTAAACAGGAACCAGGCCAATCGATCTGTGATTTCGCTGCCCACCTCTGAACTGAAGAAACTGGCAGTGTATTGTGAGTATGGGAATCAACTACAGGATAGTCTTTGGGACAGATTGATTTGTGGTTTGCTATCAGAGACCATACAGAAGAAGTTACTCGCTCGCAACTACACATTTCAGCAGGCATTGGAAGTGGCATTAGCTCCGGAGGCAGCTACAAGAAATGTATGTGACATGACTAGTCGAGGGCAAGGCAGTAAATAGAATGGTTGCCTCTTGCAAAATGCAGAAATCACGAAAACCCAGTACTAAGAGTAAGAGGAGACGCTGTGATCGATGGAGGTTAACTAACCACAATCGAGACAACTGTAGGTATAAGAATGCCACCTGCATGTGACCTGCTGATCATGAACACACGCAAGAGGTTAATCGAGATGACGATGCATTTGTGGATTCAGTTTTCATGGTGTCCACTTCACCTGATGGTAAGGTCCACATTCCTGCACCTACTATGAAGGTACCTATCACGATCACAAACGTTCCCATGGAAATGGAACTAGACACAGGTGCTGCAGTGTCTATAATGAATCATGTTGATTATTGTAAACATTTTGGGCACATTCCCATGCAGCAGGTGCATCATGTTTTACACGCTTACTCTGGAACACAACTGAAAATCGCAGGACAAATTTTGGATGATGTTTAGTACAATGAACAAAAAGCTACGTTACCTCTGATCATTGTTCACGCAGACAGATACGCACCACGATTGTTGGGGAGAGTGGTTATTAGTACTCAAGCTAGACTGGCAAAGGTTGCTCTCGCGAGGGCAATATGGTGTGAAATCTGATCCACTGACTGAGTTACAACACGAATATCAGAACCTTTTCTAGTCAGAGTTGGGTACAGTACGTGGGGTAAAGGCAACACTCCATGTGAAAAACGACGCTATCCCAGTGTTCCATAAGGCTCGCCCAGTTCCGTTCGCTCTTCAACCCGCAGTTGAAAAAGAACTGGCTAGAATGGAGCAAGAGAATAACATTTATCCAGTGGATTTCAGTGATTGGGCAACACCGCTTGTGTGTGTTCCCAAGTCTGACGGAACAGTACATCTTTATGGAGATTACAAGAACACTGTAAACAAAGCCATTCACACTGACCAGTACCCAATTCCTACAGCGAAAGAAGTATTCAGTAAGCTGGCAGGTGGAAAGAATTTCTCCAAGATAGACTTAAAATGTGCATACCAACAAATGTTGTTGGACGACAATTCGCAACAGTATGTTACAATTAATACGCTCAAGGGACTGGTAGCAATGACGAGGAACATCTGCGAAATGTGAAGAATGTCTTCCAGAGGTTCAGGAAGTATGGGGTACGTTTGAAAGCTGAGAAGTGTCGCTTCATGCATTTGAGCGTTATCTACATGGGACGTCGCATCTCCGAAAAAGGTATTAAACCGACTGACGACAAAGTGGAGGCGATACGCAAAGCTCCAATTCCGCAGAATGTTACTGAGCTTCGATCATGATTGGGAATGGTTAACTCCAAGCAAAGTTCTTACCCAACTTATCCACCATGATTCATCTGCTCAACAGGCTACTTGGTGATGTAGCTTGGCAATGGACAGATGCATGTGATATCGCGATGAAAGCAAGAAAGGATGCAATCAGCTCCGACAAGCTTCTCGCACAATATGACCCAACGCTACCACTTGAGCCGGCAGCAGACGCGTCACCATCAGCCTGGTCACCATATGGGCTTGGAGCAGTCATATTGCATGTATACAGTGATGGATCCAATCATCCGGTGGCATACGCTTCACGATCACTCAATAAGCATGAGAAAGGTTACTCGCAACTTGATAAGGAGGCTTTGGCCATCATGTTTGCTCTCAAGCGCTTCCGCACATACCTCTACGGACGGAAATTTACGGTTCGAACAGACCATAAGCTATTGGAAAGCATTTTGGGTCCTAAGACAGCGATTCCAACGATGGGCTGTTGTGCTGTCTGCGTTTGATTATGATCTGCGTTTCATACCATCATCGCAAAATGTGTTCGCAGACACACTTTCACGCCTTCCATTACCCAATATGGATGAGGACGAGGAATACGCAATGTACATACAACATTAACGACAAACGCCTGGATAGTTTACCTATTACCAGTAAGGAGATAATGCACGCTACAAAAACAGACCCTGTTCTCTCACGTGTTTTGGAGTTCACCAAGAATGGATGGCCACAAGAGGTCACAGATGAACGCTTCAAACAGTGAGGATGCAGGATTCGACCCTTCACAATAAAGGATGAGATGTTGGACAACACTTGATAGTCTGTAACAATGGCTCTTTATTCTTTACTGAAGCTTATAAATGATGACTCACAAGTATTATGAAAAAGTGACCCTGTGAACAAATGACACAGTGAACATTTAAGTTATTTCTATCCGAGATATTTCTAGGCATCACAATTGAAACTTGAATTTATCAATACTACCTTGAATATACTTACCTTTAAATAAAATATAATCTTACCCTGGCACATCAGTGACTAGTAAAAAGGACTAGATGGTCTACCACTGAGTAGGCAGTCACACGAGCTAACAACAAAAATATTAAATGCAACTATTATGTACATACATACATACAATGTTTAGTCTCAAGAGTGAAAATAAACCAATATTGTAATAATAATCTTCGCAATAAACACTAAATCCCCTGTACTGACGAGTCATTACGCGTGGTCCAAAACACTACAGCCATGAGACGGTGTGTAACCCACCCACACGCAATATACAACAGCTTACAGGACAACTTGTGTGTGTGCACATGACCGTCTCCGCATACACAACACGCCGTCCATGCTCTACACTTGTGTATCAATCTACACCACAGCTCAATACTACATCGCCATTATTATAAAATGAACAGTTCGACATGTTTGCATCAAATGTTTAGCAAATACAATAATAATCT
The DNA here is from genome assembly GCA_023634235.1 of Pisaster brevispinus. Classification (NCBI taxonomy): domain Eukaryota; kingdom Metazoa; phylum Echinodermata; class Asteroidea; order Forcipulatida; family Asteriidae; genus Pisaster; species Pisaster brevispinus. Next base: position 23,136,084 of record JAMKCF010000002.1, on the reverse strand, counting down.
GAAGCATAAAACTCACCCAAACTGTCCTTCAACAAACAGTTGAACACCTGCAATGTGTTAGACGAGCTAACTTTGGTTGGGAATAGCAACAAAAGGTTCCAATCGTTTCCCGTTTTGAGTAAACCCTTCTATTGAAAATGGAAAAGTTCAGAGCAGCCCTTGGCTTCTCCTAAAGCATTTTTGCACACGTTCAGAATGTCTACGCCTATTAACAATGGTAACGTGGAGGATATATTATTAAGATTATAAAACTGCTACTCAGCTATCTTAAACCCTACAATAATAATAAACTTGAATTTGCTCGTCGAACAACTTATAGCTTTCTTGAATAAAAAATGATTTAATAAATGACGGACTACTTTGACTTAATGTACAAAAACCCAACTCTACAAAACCATTCTCCAATCGAAAACTGGAGTTGTCTGTGGACACAACACACATGGGGGAACAGGATTGTTTGCTGTGGGGATTGAGAGTCGTGATACCCCACAAGTACCAGCACGACATTCTTGAGGAATCACACATCCAGGAATGGTGAGAATGGAAGAGATTTCACGAAGCTACGTGTGGTGGCCTAACATTGAACAAACCGTATGACTCTGCGCTAGTTGTCAACAGACTAGACATCTACCTACAGTCGCACCGCTCATACCATGGTTGTGGCCTAGTTCATCATGGCACAGGATTCACATTGATTTTGCTCAGAAGGATGGCCATGATTTCTTAGTGGTTATTGATGCATAATGCAAAATGGCCAGAAATTTTCTTGATGAGAAGTTCCACATCTAACGCTACAATATCAGTATTGCACTATCTTTTCAGCAAGTATGGTATTCCGTACCAACTAGTCAGTGACAAGTCAGTGAAGAATTTCAACATTTCCTCAAGGTCAATGGTGTTAAACATGTACGAGTTGCTCCATACCATGCGGCAAGCAATGGTGCAGCTGAACATATGGTACAGTCAGTTAAACGTGCTCTTAGTGCAAGCAAAGGCAGTACTCGAAGCTTGCAACAATGCCTCGACAGTTTCCTCTTGACATACCGCACTACGAAACATGCTATAACCAGTCGCACGCCAGCAAGTTTGTTCCTGGGACGCGAACTTCGCACTCGTTTGTCTCATGTATGCCCAGATTTTGAGCGTAGAGTTGTGAACATGCAAAGCAATCAAAAGCTATACCATGACAAGCGAGTAAACCTTCACGAGTTCTATGCAGGAGAGGAAGTGTTGGTAAAGGATTTTCGGAAGAAGGAGACTTGATGGCAAGCCACAGTGGCAGAACGCACTGCACCAAAGTCTTATGTAGTAGTTTTGCAGGATGGCAGAGTGTGGAAGCGTCATGTGGATCAGATGCGTAGAGCAGAGGCTTGTACAAATAGACCTTTGCAAAATTCTGGTATGAGTCGAGTCTTCCAACTCACCATGACACACAAATGGATGAGTTCCCATCAGTACAAGAGTCTGGCCCAGTGATTATTGACACTCCACTTGAAACGCAAACCCCGCTGGCAACTCAACTGCCAAAACAGCCAACCTCGGAACTTACAAATGGTTCACACAAGGAATTGACTCAATCCGGAACTTCTCCAAAACTCTTGCGTCAGTCAACATGAGTCAGTAACCCTCTAGAGAGACTCATTGAGACTATGCCATGAACTTAAAGAAACACTTAAGATATTTCAACTAAAACTTTCTAGTTGCTATTGTTAACTTGTTATTGTTGTTATCTGAGACAAAGTTGGTTTCAAAAGTTTTTTCTGCATTTCATTCATACATGCTAAACTTGTTGGGAGTTGTGGTTAAAAATAGGATTTTTAATTGTGCAGTTGATTCTGGTTATTTGCTGGTTTTGGGTTTCAGGAAGACACTGTTTCATTTTTTTTTTGGGGGGGGGGGGTGGTTTCTGGAAAAGAAATTTCAAGGAAAAAAATCAAAGAATGGAAATTATACCCTTAATTTTTGTTTTTGCGATGGCCTTAACATTAAGGGGAGAGAGGATGTAGTGTATGCAGCCTTAGTGATCAATTTATAGATTATGAGGTCATGGTTTTACGCAAGATCTCGTTGCACGAGAGCCCGTTGGTTGTGCTCGTTTTTATCACGTGAATAGAACCTGAGTATTTGATGCAAACGTTACACCTGTTTCCTTGTCTGTTATTGATAACTTAACGACGTACGAACACAACAGAGCCTTTATTGGTTAAGTACAAACGCATTGGAAAAAACACCAAGTGTACCATGTATGTATTTTTTGTGTGTATTAATAGAGCCACTTAAAGCAAACAAAGTATACAAGAAGACAATTATATGGCTCACTGGAAAAGGGTTACCAACCAAAACTCCTGAGCATTTTTGGATTTTATGGGTGGTCCCACACATATTTGTTTCCAATGGCAGAAACTTGTTATGCAAAACTTCGGCCCAACGCTAAATGATACTTGACCCAGGAATAGCATTGAAAAACGTTAAGTACATGTTCATGTCATTCCACATCTATTTTTCACCAAGTGTACCATGTATGTATTTTTTGTGTGTATTATTTTTATTTTTAATAGTTTTTTTTACAATGCTTACCGCACATCTGTGTAGGGTTAAAAACAAAAATAATATTCCATTAATCCCCAAAAATATAACGTCTACTAAATTTTATTTTGTACGTAGCAGCTAGAAAAAATATTTGGTTTGTTGGGTGACTAACACAATTTTATGTTAAAAAAAATGTTTGGGTTTTAAATTGTTGTAGCCCTTCTTATAAAGACCTTAAAACCAAACAGGTCACCCAAAAAGCTTATTTTTGCACAGTCCTTTTAAATCACACAAAGAAAGTATGGTACCCTGTACCCCCTTTACTGCTCCACGTTAATCTGCTCTCTGTACTCCATGTTTGTGTTGGCGGCAGGCTTGAGCTTGTCGTTAAACAGAATGTAGCACACGAGGCCAACGAAGACGACGATAAAAATGCCAAAAACGTTTGCCACGACTGCAACTGGTGGCAACTCGCTGTACTTTTGGCTGCATGAAATGAAGAGAAAATGTATTTTGGTATTCGGTCTTTGAGTGAGTCTTCAGATTGAAGTCAATTTTTAAATTTAACTGTTTATTTGGGGGTTGAAAAAAGACAAACTGGCTAGAGCAGGACCTGAACCTGTGACCTGCGACATGCCGGCACTCTACCAACTGAGGTAACTAGCCCTAAACTGGCTGTCCCCCTATTTTTTTAATATCTTTGTTCAGGGTGCCAGTCAGAAGCCATGCAACCTGTATATTCTGTATTAGCAAGGGATCAAACCCAAGTTTATAGTACAACCCAGTCAGTTTCCCTTGTGGTTTTTTCGTTATTTTTTTGTATGAACTAAAGTCTTCAACCATTTTGGTCCCGCTTTTCAAAAATGTTTCCAGTACCACCCCTGGTATTAATTTTCAGAGAACCAACATAGACTGTTTCTGGTTCTAAAAACTTTCAGGAATGAAAGATCTATCCTTAAATATTACGGCCATTGAAAAAAAAACAGAGGATGAACGATAACATTTTTCACATTATGTCAATATTGATAACTATAACCATTTTAGGGGAGATGTTTTGTAGTGAAATTCCCACCTGGACACATTCATACACAATAGCCAACTAAAAGAACGGAAAGTTTATGGTAATATTTTTACGCACTTTATATAAAACTAACCACCTTAACAATTGAAAATGCACTTACGATTTATACTGTTATGTTTTCAGTGCTGTTAAAGAGAGCATTTTAACGGTAAACATGGTTTTCTTTTTTCATTTTAATGGTCATCACATCTTTTTAAAAAGGAGTGTACCCAAACCCTGATTGCAAATGATTGTGCAATACCCCTTTCGCCCCCCCTCCCCCGTCTGGAATTGTAAAAGAGTGATTTCATGCATGATTCCAGTGTCTTTTGTCTGTTCCAGGCCAATGCCAAGTGTGTCACTTTGACCGCATGACAAAAGAAAAACCTTCAGAACCAATCTACATGTACACATCTGTGGTTGAACTCTTCCCATCCATACAGAACACTCAATACATACAACCCGCACGACACTTGCAAACATGTTCACAAGCCTTCCATTTGGGAATTTTGCGTGTTAACACGTCTTCAACGAGCTGTGTAAATATTTGTCTAAATCAGTTTGAGGGAAGATACGTACACAGAGAAGGAGATTTCCTCTGCTGTGCCGAGCAAGCATGTCGCTCCTGACATGACAAAGATCAACACCCCTCCGTAGACATGAAAGTGAAGATAAAATTTCCGGAGGCTGGTCATTGAATTCGGAGTCAAGACGGGCACGATCAGGAACAACAAAAGGCCCAAGAGGAGCTGAAAAGAGATGGGGTACTGAAATTAATTGAATGGGAGTTTATGGTGCAAGTGAACCCCAAAAGGGTGATGGCGCACCACAATGTTAGTCAAAGGTGTGTCCAGACAATGCAAACTGTTTCAATATTTTCACTAATTAGGTGACCATAGAATTTCCGCAGCTTGACAGAATAGTGATTTGAATGAAAACTCACAAATGAGAATTAACAGTGTCATGGCCAAGCAACAGACTCAAGTTCTTGTGTTGTCAGAGTGTGGGTTTGGCTCCTGGTCATGGCACTTGTGTCCTAAAGCAAGGCACTTTATACCATTCCTTCGTCCTTGAGATAGGATGTTAAAACATAGGTCCTGTGTGTTGTGTAGCACATGTAAAAGGACCCAGTACATTTATCGTTGGGGGAGAGATTGGATTTTTTCCCCAGTGTTTCTGGCATGGTTGATTACATTAGAATAGATAGCATCTATTGTCCACACTCTTTATGAACATTAAAATTTGATTTCCACTGGCAAATAGGTAAAAGAACAAACAATAAGTATGTGACAATAAGTACACACAAAGTACAACAATCAATCAAAGAGCAACAGATTGGCAGCAGATTGTGCTGCATCACAGTTACAAAGTGTTATAGAACCTTCTCACTGATGCCACACTTCTGCACCAACGCAGGAGACCTGCCATGCTTGAGTACACATAATGCCATACAGCATTGTGTTTCGTAGCACATGTTCAGGCAGTACTAGTAACAAGATACATGAGCATACTGTAAGTACTCCAGCATGGTGAGTACTTAAATAGGTTGCATCTGAGAAGGGTTTCTATGGGCCTCAAACATAGTTCTACATACCCACCCATCTGGCTTAGATAAAGTGCTATTTTTTATAAGAAATGGGTATTATTAAACCTCAGGAAGTGTTGAGTTTGTACCAATGCCAATCATCCTCAAACTATGAAGACTTTGTTTCTTTTTGTTTTTTACCTGCAGACAGAAAAAGGCAAATGTGGCGATCCCAAGCCAGCTGTGTAGCGAGTACATGTGTGCATACCCTTTAGCATTATGGAATTGGAACACACAGGCGAGGCCGAAGGATGCACAGACCAGAGCCACTAATTGCAAGAGAAAATGAACGATCTTAACGAACAGGCGGTTGACATTGTTTCCAAGAACACGGTAGGTCATCAGAGCTATTCAGGAGATAAAAATAAAACAAAATCCTAAATAGAGCAGGTTTGCTATTCATTGATGCATTCTTTTTAGAACTGGGCTATTGACAAAGATATTGACAAAATAGGGAGACTGCCAACTTAAGGGGTTGACAGCTCAGTTGGTAGAGTGCCGGCACTTTTTTCCAATGGTCACGGTTCAAATCCCCTTTTAAAACAAGTTTTTGTTATCACCCTATAATTAAATAAATGAATGATTTACAATTTAATGTCTGTTGTTCGTGATTGGTATCCCGCCTATATGAAAAGGAGAATAACACGCCTAGGCCAAGATCTGGGCCCAATTTTATAGAGCTTACTTTTAAAAGCTCAAGTAGCTAAGAATGACATCATTTTGTTTAACAGAACAAGATTACCAGCCAAAATACCATGTCACTTGTACCTTCTGCAACTGGTACCCTGCTTATTTTTTCTTAGCAAAACCTTGTAAGAATTGGGCTAAGCTGGTCAGAGAGTTGGTTACAATCCAAGTCATGACACTTGAGCCCTTGAGCAAGATACAAATTACATGCCTATAGCTTCTTAACCACCAGAAGCAAATAGGTACCTGCGAGGGAATATGTGAATGCATAGCAATCTATGCATCCACTTGGTTACCAATATTGCATACTCTTAAGGAGTTGAGATGGTTTCAGGAATGTTAAGGGGCCAATGAATAGGGTGTAACAATAGTACAAGGCACTTTGGGAGGCCTACTCTGGCTTGAAAAAAAGCACACTAAATAGGCCTACACGTTATCATATTTCCCATTAAATGGGCTATGTTGTCATGATCAAAGTAGGCCTGTGGCTGTACATAAAATTATAAACTCTCACCTAGATACTACACGCGCGCCCCCTCCCTCTGTATCATATCTATGGAGAGAGTACACGCCCATGCAGGAACCAAGTGAGAGTTCACAATTCCATGTACAGCCACACGACTGCTTTGATCCTGAGTCACAACGACCAGTCCCCCTTTAAAACCTCAACTGAATTTGATAGAGTTTCTTTAGAAAATAACGCTTAACACTTTTTTGCTTAATGCAAATGAACAGGATACTAGTCATAGATGGTACGTGAGACACGGTGTTTTGGCTGGTAACCTTATTCTGGTGAGCACACTTTTTCTGAGCTACTTTTTGTTCCCTGATAAGCTATACTTAATTCCTCACAATTGGCATTGAAGAACAGGAAACCAAGAACCATAAATACTGGATGAAGATTGAATTCTTTCCTTGACTTGTCCAGAGCGAATCCCCCCCTGTACTTAGCAAACCAAGTAATGCCAAGTCCAACAGTAATGAGGCCAACTAACTCGGCTAGGACTAGGAGAACAACCAGTGTCGATGTGGAAGGCATCGTTGAAATATAACCTGTTTCTTTGCTTATGCTGAGTGAGGTTATCTGGAATATCAAAAAGAAATCAATGTTTTAACAAAACAATTTAACTGAATCTGGTTTGTACTATTTGGAAAGCATCCTTATATAGAAACATAACACGCACTTTTTAAAGAGACAATGAAGAAATTTTGGTTTAAAACCAGGAGGAGAACCCCAAATAGGGAAAACCCATGCAGCAGTGTTTTGTATGTAGGGACTGAAAACCCAATCCACAAGCAAGAATCCAGTCAGGAATTCAAACCGGGGTTCACAGAGGTGAAACTGAAAGGCAGGGAAGAAACCACTGAGCCAACCTGACCGCCTGATCAAACGAAATAGGCAATGTATGACAAGGGCTACTGTACTTCTACTTTATACTACTACTAGACAAAGTACTTAGTACTAGAATTATATAATTAATATTAACTTTCGTTCCGCTATCATCTATCTAGCAGAACGAACCTCATGTTATTGTTAAATACTAGTGTAGTAAAACTTGTTCGACCTTGGACAAGCTAGCCTAGAGAGTAGACTAACGCCAGCTGTGATGGCTGGATCACAATTAACAACAACACATGCATCATGAGGTATAGAACAAAGAACCAATGCATTAAGTCTAAAAAGTCAAACAATCTAATTATATTATGACTCGAGTTCATCAATATGGTGATTGATTAATGATTCCAAGGTGGCACTACGCCTAGTTTCCGGACATTACAATCCGACAAAAATATACGTAAACGACACATACCCTACACTACTACCCAGTACTACTACTACAGTACTAGTACTAGTACAGTCATTTGACCAGTTCGGGATCATTGACCAGTTCGGGATCACTTCAACTTTGCAACAACCCCATAATTAAGTTACTTCTCACATTACCAATTTCTGTTGATACATGTGAAGAATAACATGCAATAAACCAACAAACCCAAAATAAGGTTCCAAACTTCATCAACAAATAAATTATGGCCATTTTCTTGAAGTTTGTCTGCGATTTTGATCATTATTTAAAAAAAAAATGTTGGTTGAAAAACGCTGTTAAAACTTCTCACCTTTAAAATTTGAACGCCAGGGCGAATAATATTTATGTTAAATGTTTAGAATGTGCAAAAAATATTTCAGGTAAATACTGAGCAGTCGTCTTGTTTTTTTGAGGAGACAAAATTACCGAAATCGTCTTTTGGGGGGCATCGTACCCTTGACCAGTTCGGGATCACTCACTACTTAGCATCTCTCATTGCGTCAAATGGTGCCGCACTCAGTGAGGTAAAATCTTACTGCTGCAGTCGAAAGTTTATTTGTTGCTTTTAAGATACATTTCTTCAACAAATTCTTGTAGGAATATTGTTTTATTGTGAGAAAATGAAACTTGGAGGAGGAAATTGCGACTGTAAGAATAGATATTTGGGTCAATGTTGCTTTTAGTCGTGCTTCACCTTTTCATTTGCCATTGCTGTTGTTTTGTGTTTTTGTTGCTGGATTTTTGCGCTGCTGTTGAATACACTTGCATGAAATTCTCTGGAGAAAGGAAGTCCATGTCCATGCCAACACACTTGTGAAGTTTGTGTCCTTGAGAGACAGTTTTATGAATGGGAGTATTGGTTTGCAATAGAGGGCAAGCTACTGATTCAGAATAGAATCAACTGATCCTGAACTGGTCAAACAGGTGACAATACTTTTCTCAAAGCCTCTTCAAAAGTACTAATCTTTTTTTGTCAGTGGATACTTGGTGAGTTTTATAACATGTTTAGGTAAACTGATAAACTTTTTTGTTTAAAATGTCAAAGAGATTGCAACCAAAAACAATGTGAATTCAAAAAGTGATCCCGAACTGGTCAAATGACTGAAAGTAGTCTATCTATGAATGATCACACAGCGACCACCAAAGCAATTTATAAAACACTAGTACTAGTAGTACTACTACTAGTACTGTCATGACTGTACTACGTAGGTGACAAGGAAGGTCTGTCCTTTCTCTGGTCGTTCACTTCTAGCAGCTGACTTCTAGCCCCACTTGAACTTGTGTGGCCAAGGATTCAGGTTCCTTATTCAGGGCTTATGGTCTGTCCTACCTGTGGAATAAACTTACGATATGTTCGTTCACAGCTTGCAGCACAATTCAAGCAGTTCCCCTACCTTTTCGCAGGTTTGGTGTCAGAAATGTTGTCAAACCACATCCCATCATTTCAGTCACATGACAGACAATCCATGTTTCAAGTGATTGTCTGTCATGTGACTCTTTTAGTCTAATGTTTTATGTTCGCAACATGTTTTAAAAGCAACGCTTCGCAGGTCACAGAAACAGTAGTCTTGGTTCCAAGACCTTCGCATGGATCAATTCCAACAACAGAATGATTCACTATCCATCGTTGGTAGGTCCATGGAGGCATGGTAGGTCGCACCGAAGCGAAATGGATCAACTAAACTTCAGAATTCTTTTCAATTTCACGCCCGAAAATGAACTTTTTCCCAAACCGACTTGCTGCCAGTTTTCGTGAAGCACTTCTCCACTTGCCAAGTAAAAAAGGCCAACTTAAACGCCTAAATTTATCAAGTCTCCTCAAGTCAAAAGTTGAAACACAGAACCCCCAGGTTGTGATAGATTCTTATATTAATTACACATTCTATTAATTGCACGACCCCCAAAATGTTATAATTAACAAAATTCTGTGGGTATACAAATTATGATAATGAGCTTGGCACATGAATATTTTTCCATTTAGTGTGGTGCACCCCTACAGTCGTCAGCCCACTGATCTTTATCACTGATCTCAGTGTAGAGATCAGTAATCTCTATACTGACAGAATCGCTGATCTCTATCTCTATATTGTGGAGATCAGTGCGTGAATTCAAGAACGAAAAGTGTGCCCTAGTTCAGGTTATTGCGAGTATTGTATGAGATAGTTACGTGTATAAGATAGTAACGTCTTGGACCAAGACTACAGAAACACAAGCACTCGCGTCGCGTCGTTATCACCAGGGGCCGAGGGCGGTCGGCTGAATCAATGACCTGGGGTTGGGGAGGTGGGGGAGGGGATTCTCAGAGGAAAGGAAGGATGGATTTGGAAGGAGTGGGAAAGGGGAATCAAATGTTGCTTTTTAGTCATACCAGTAATCCCAAGAGAAATCGACCCGTTCGGGCGCAATTGAACCAAGTTAAATGCTTTCTGGAGACTTCGCACCATTTTGTCATCTACAACAGTTTATTACCAAAGCTGATTTAGTCATAGAGAGGGGGCTGCCAAACTAGATCACAAAGTGTAAAAACCATAAATGTATCAATAAATGTTTTTCTTTTTAAATTTGCAGTTGAAAAAACACGATATTTGTATGCCACAAAATCCCAGGCAGAAGATTAAAACTTTTTTTTTTTCACCAACTGGAATAAATCACAAGTGAATGAAATATTTCACTAAGCTTTTCAGAAAGGCCCCCTATTGAGTGTGTATTCTAAATTGTTCGTTCTCCATTTCCATTAGAAAATGTCTTGTAACTTGATTGGAACTGTTTTGAGTTGGTAAGGCCGCAGTGAAGCCAACGAAGGCGCATGGGAGCTTAATTCTTACTACAACAGTCAATAAAACCAAGCTGAAGCTGTACGAAGGAGCATTTCGGTATTAAGTCTGGTGCATTTTGTAACTTTTATGTGTGATGAAAAGTATGAAAACTCTGAATTGGTGAACATGGCAGTTTTTATGGCGTGACAGCTTCATAGACCATTGTGTAGGCTAATGTAATCCCTTGACACAAAACAAACGTATTGCATTCTGCAAAAATTAGGAGCGAATAAAATGTAGCGAAAATTCAGTCACTTCAAAATGTCATTTTTAAATCCTGTAGTGTATATATGCAGCCTTAGTGATCTATTTATAGAATATGAGGTCATGGTTTTACGCGAGATATCGTTGATGTACATGTGTACGAGAGCTCGGTGGTGGTGCCTGTTTTTATCAGGTGAATAGAACCGGAGTATTGGAAGCAAACGTTGCACCTGTTTCCTTGTCTGTTTTAGTGTTAGTGATAACTTAACGACGTACGAACACAACAGTGGCGACGAGGATAACCTACAACACACTGTCTACAGACAGGGATATTTTGAGGGCCATATTTGTCACGAACATTGGTAAGTTTGATGTCCAAACTTTGAAGAAAATATTTGTTTTCGCACGAACGATACAACAACCGATACGACACGGTAACACGCATAGCTCTACGGGGATTACGTACATACTACATAATCTCATATGGCATCTTTTCAACAACGCACGGTCATGACGGTGTTTGAAGAATTCAATCCAACAGACGGTGATATTGAGATTTATTTGGGCAGACTTTCACAGTACTTTATTGCTTTAGATATCGAGGACAACATTGAGGCAATAAGGCAAAACGTCATGAACGTAGAGCCATCTGGCATCTTATTAAGCAGTACAGAGTGAGTGTGTATATTATATTTAGAATAGTACTATTTTTGGTGGAGACAAGACATTGAAGGATTTGTCTTTTCCAGAGCAGCCACATGAAAAGACATTTGGAGACTTGTGCAAACTCCTCAAGGGACATTACCAACCTAAGAGGCTGATGGTTGCTGAGCGCTTCCGATTCCACAATGCTAAACAGGAACCAGGCCAATCGATCTGTGATTTCGCTGCCCACCTCTGAACTGAAGAAACTGGCAGTGTATTGTGAGTATGGGAATCAACTACAGGATAGTCTTTGGGACAGATTGATTTGTGGTTTGCTATCAGAGACCATACAGAAGAAGTTACTCGCTCGCAACTACACATTTCAGCAGGCATTGGAAGTGGCATTAGCTCCGGAGGCAGCTACAAGAAATGTATGTGACATGACTAGTCGAGGGCAAGGCAGTAAATAGAATGGTTGCCTCTTGCAAAATGCAGAAATCACGAAAACCCAGTACTAAGAGTAAGAGGAGACGCTGTGATCGATGGAGGTTAACTAACCACAATCGAGACAACTGTAGGTATAAGAATGCCACCTGCATGTGACCTGCTGATCATGAACACACGCAAGAGGTTAATCGAGATGACGATGCATTTGTGGATTCAGTTTTCATGGTGTCCACTTCACCTGATGGTAAGGTCCACATTCCTGCACCTACTATGAAGGTACCTATCACGATCACAAACGTTCCCATGGAAATGGAACTAGACACAGGTGCTGCAGTGTCTATAATGAATCATGTTGATTATTGTAAACATTTTGGGCACATTCCCATGCAGCAGGTGCATCATGTTTTACACGCTTACTCTGGAACACAACTGAAAATCGCAGGACAAATTTTGGATGATGTTTAGTACAATGAACAAAAAGCTACGTTACCTCTGATCATTGTTCACGCAGACAGATACGCACCACGATTGTTGGGGAGAGTGGTTATTAGTACTCAAGCTAGACTGGCAAAGGTTGCTCTCGCGAGGGCAATATGGTGTGAAATCTGATCCACTGACTGAGTTACAACACGAATATCAGAACCTTTTCTAGTCAGAGTTGGGTACAGTACGTGGGGTAAAGGCAACACTCCATGTGAAAAACGACGCTATCCCAGTGTTCCATAAGGCTCGCCCAGTTCCGTTCGCTCTTCAACCCGCAGTTGAAAAAGAACTGGCTAGAATGGAGCAAGAGAATAACATTTATCCAGTGGATTTCAGTGATTGGGCAACACCGCTTGTGTGTGTTCCCAAGTCTGACGGAACAGTACATCTTTATGGAGATTACAAGAACACTGTAAACAAAGCCATTCACACTGACCAGTACCCAATTCCTACAGCGAAAGAAGTATTCAGTAAGCTGGCAGGTGGAAAGAATTTCTCCAAGATAGACTTAAAATGTGCATACCAACAAATGTTGTTGGACGACAATTCGCAACAGTATGTTACAATTAATACGCTCAAGGGACTGGTAGCAATGACGAGGAACATCTGCGAAATGTGAAGAATGTCTTCCAGAGGTTCAGGAAGTATGGGGTACGTTTGAAAGCTGAGAAGTGTCGCTTCATGCATTTGAGCGTTATCTACATGGGACGTCGCATCTCCGAAAAAGGTATTAAACCGACTGACGACAAAGTGGAGGCGATACGCAAAGCTCCAATTCCGCAGAATGTTACTGAGCTTCGATCATGATTGGGAATGGTTAACTCCAAGCAAAGTTCTTACCCAACTTATCCACCATGATTCATCTGCTCAACAGGCTACTTGGTGATGTAGCTTGGCAATGGACAGATGCATGTGATATCGCGATGAAAGCAAGAAAGGATGCAATCAGCTCCGACAAGCTTCTCGCACAATATGACCCAACGCTACCACTTGAGCCGGCAGCAGACGCGTCACCATCAGCCTGGTCACCATATGGGCTTGGAGCAGTCATATTGCATGTATACAGTGATGGATCCAATCATCCGGTGGCATACGCTTCACGATCACTCAATAAGCATGAGAAAGGTTACTCGCAACTTGATAAGGAGGCTTTGGCCATCATGTTTGCTCTCAAGCGCTTCCGCACATACCTCTACGGACGGAAATTTACGGTTCGAACAGACCATAAGCTATTGGAAAGCATTTTGGGTCCTAAGACAGCGATTCCAACGATGGGCTGTTGTGCTGTCTGCGTTTGATTATGATCTGCGTTTCATACCATCATCGCAAAATGTGTTCGCAGACACACTTTCACGCCTTCCATTACCCAATATGGATGAGGACGAGGAATACGCAATGTACATACAACATTAACGACAAACGCCTGGATAGTTTACCTATTACCAGTAAGGAGATAATGCACGCTACAAAAACAGACCCTGTTCTCTCACGTGTTTTGGAGTTCACCAAGAATGGATGGCCACAAGAGGTCACAGATGAACGCTTCAAACAGTGAGGATGCAGGATTCGACCCTTCACAATAAAGGATGAGATGTTGGACAACACTTGATAGTCTGTAACAATGGCTCTTTATTCTTTACTGAAGCTTATAAATGATGACTCACAAGTATTATGAAAAAGTGACCCTGTGAACAAATGACACAGTGAACATTTAAGTTATTTCTATCCGAGATATTTCTAGGCATCACAATTGAAACTTGAATTTATCAATACTACCTTGAATATACTTACCTTTAAATAAAATATAATCTTACCCTGGCACATCAGTGACTAGTAAAAAGGACTAGATGGTCTACCACTGAGTAGGCAGTCACACGAGCTAACAACAAAAATATTAAATGCAACTATTATGTACATACATACATACAATGTTTAGTCTCAAGAGTGAAAATAAACCAATATTGTAATAATAATCTTCGCAATAAACACTAAATCCCCTGTACTGACGAGTCATTACGCGTGGTCCAAAACACTACAGCCATGAGACGGTGTGTAACCCACCCACACGCAATATACAACAGCTTACAGGACAACTTGTGTGTGTGCACATGACCGTCTCCGCATACACAACACGCCGTCCATGCTCTACACTTGTGTATCAATCTACACCACAGCTCAATACTACATCGCCATTATTATAAAATGAACAGTTCGACATGTTTGCATCAAATGTTTAGCAAATACAATAATAATCTGAAGCATAAAACTCACCCAAACTGTCCTTCAACAAACAGTTGAACACCTGCAATGTGTTAGACGAGCTAACTTTGGTTGGGAATAGCAACAAAAGGTTCCAATCGTTTCCCGTTTTGAGTAAACCCTTCTATTGAAAATGGAAAAGTTCAGAGCAGCCCTTGGCTTCTCCTAAAGCATTTTTGCACACGTTCAGAATGTCTACGCCTATTAACAATGGTAACGTGGAGGATATATTATTAAGATTATAAAACTGCTACTCAGCTATCTTAAACCCTACAATAATAATAAACTTGAATTTGCTCGTCGAACAACTTATAGCTTTCTTGAATAAAAAATGATTTAATAAATGACGGACTACTTTGACTTAATGTACAAAAACCCAACTCTACAAAACCATTCTCCAATCGAAAACTGGAGTTGTCTGTGGACACAACACACATGGGGGAACAGGATTGTTTGCTGTGGGGATTGAGAGTCGTGATACCCCACAAGTACCAGCACGACATTCTTGAGGAATCACACATCCAGGAATGGTGAGAATGGAAGAGATTTCACGAAGCTACGTGTGGTGGCCTAACATTGAACAAACCGTATGACTCTGCGCTAGTTGTCAACAGACTAGACATCTACTGTACCTACAGTCGCACCGCTCATACCATGGTTGTGGCCTAGTTCATCATGGCACAGGATTCACATTGATTTTGCTCAGAAGGATGGCCATGATTTCTTAGTGGTTATTGATGCATAATGCAAAATGGCCAGAAATTTTCTTGATGAGAAGTTCCACATCTAACGCTACAATATCAGTATTGCACTATCTTTTCAGCAAGTATGGTATTCCGTACCAACTAGTCAGTGACAAGTCAGTGAAGAATTTCAACATTTCCTCAAGGTCAATGGTGTTAAACATGTACGAGTTGCTCCATACCATGCGGCAAGCAATGGTGCAGCTGAACATATGGTACAGTCAGTTAAACGTGCTCTTAGTGCAAGCAAAGGCAGTACTCGAAGCTTGCAACAATGCCTCGACAGTTTCCTCTTGACATACCGCACTACGAAACATGCTATAACCAGTCGCACGCCAGCAAGTTTGTTCCTGGGACGCGAACTTCGCACTCGTTTGTCTCATGTATGCCCAGATTTTGAGCGTAGAGTTGTGAACATGCAAAGCAATCAAAAGCTATACCATGACAAGCGAGTAAACCTTCACGAGTTCTATGCAGGAGAGGAAGTGTTGGTAAAGGATTTTCGGAAGAAGGAGACTTGATGGCAAGCCACAGTGGCAGAACGCACTGCACCAAAGTCTTATGTAGTAGTTTTGCAGGATGGCAGAGTGTGGAAGCGTCATGTGGATCAGATGCGTAGAGCAGAGGCTTGTACAAATAGACCTTTGCAAAATTCTGGTATGAGTCGAGTCTTCCAACTCACCATGACACACAAATGGATGAGTTCCCATCAGTACAAGAGTCTGGCCCAGTGATTATTGACACTCCACTTGAAACGCAAACCCCGCTGGCAACTCAACTGCCAAAACAGCCAACCTCGGAACTTACAAATGGTTCACACAAGGAATTGACTCAATCCGGAACTTCTCCAAAACTCTTGCGTCAGTCAACATGAGTCAGTAACCCTCTAGAGAGACTCATTGAGACTATGCCATGAACTTAAAGAAACACTTAAGATATTTCAACTAAAACTTTCTAGTTGCTATTGTTAACTTGTTATTGTTGTTATCTGAGACAAAGTTGGTTTCAAAAGTTTTTTCTGCATTTCATTCATACATGCTAAACTTGTTGGGAGTTGTGGTTAAAAATAGGATTTTTAATTGTGCAGTTGATTCTGGTTATTTGCTGGTTTTGGGTTTCAGGAAGACACTGTTTCATTTTTTTTGGGGGGGGGGTGGTTTCTGGAAAAGAAATTTCAAGGAAAAAAATCAAAGAATGGAAATTATACCCTTAATTTTTGTTTTTGCGATGGCCTTAACATTAAGGGGAGAGAGGATGTAGTGTATGCAGCCTTAGTGATCAATTTATAGATTATGAGGTCATGGTTTTACGCAAGATCTCGTTGCACGAGAGCCCGTTGGTTGTGCTCGTTTTTATCACGTGAATAGAACCTGAGTATTTGATGCAAACGTTACACCTGTTTCCTTGTCTGTTATTGATAACTTAACGACGTACGAACACAACAGAGCCTTTATTGGTTAAGTACAAACGCATTGGAAAAAACACCAAGTGTACCATGTATGTATTTTGTGTGTGTATTAATAGAGCCACTTAAAGCAAACAAAGTATACAAGAAGACAATTATATGGCTCACTGGAAAAGGGTTACCAACCAAAACTCCTGAGCATTTTTGGATTTTATGGGTGGTCCCACACATATTTGTTTCCAATGGCAGAAACTTGTTATGCAAAACTTCGGCCCAACGCTAAATGATACTTGACCCAGGAATAGCATTGAAAAACGTTAAGTACATGTTCATGTCATTCCACATCTATTTTTCACCAAGTGTACCATGTATGTATTTTTTGTGTGTATTATTTTTATTTTTAATAGTTTTTTTTACAATGCTTACCGCACATCTGTGTAGGGTTAAAAACAAAAATAATATTCCATTAATCCCCAAAAATATAACGTCTACTAAATTTTATTTTGTACGTAGCAGCTAGAAAAAATATTTGGTTTGTTGGGTGACTAACACAATTTTATGTTAATTGATGTTTGGGTTTTAAATTGTTGTAGCCCTTCTTATAAAGACCTTAAAACCAAACAGGTCACCCAAAAAGCTTATTTTTGCACAGTCCTTTTAAATCACACAAAGAAAGTATGGTACCCTGTACCCCCTTTACTGCTCCACGTTAATCTGCTCTCTGTACTCCATGTTTGTGTTGGCGGCAGGCTTGAGCTTGTCGTTAAACAGAATGTAGCACACGAGGCCAACGAAGACGACGATAAATATGCCAAAAACGTTTGCCACGACTGCAACTGGTGGCAACTCGCTGTACTTTTGGCTGCATGAAATGAAGAGAAAATGTATTTTGGTATTCGGTCTTTGAGTGAGTCTTCAGATTGAAGTCAATTTTTAAATTTAACTGTTTATTTGGGGGTTGAAAAAAGACAAACTGGCTAGAGCAGGACCTGAACCTGTGACCTGCGACATGCCGGCACTCTACCAACTGAGGTAACTAGCCCTAAACTGGCTGTCCCCCTATTTTTTTAATATCTTTGTTCAGGGTGCCAGTCAGAAGCCATGCAACCTGTATATTCTGTATCAGCAAGGGATCAAACCCAAGTTTATAGTACAACCCAGTCAGTTTCCCTTGTGGTTTTTTCGTTATTTTTTTGTATGAACTAAAGTCTTCAACCATTTTGGTCCCGCTTTTCAAAAATGTTTCCAGTACCACCCCTGGTATTAATTTTCAGAGAACCAACACAGACTGTTTCTGGTTCTAAAAACTTTCAGGAATGAAAGATCTATCCTTAAATATTACGGCCATTGAAAAAAAAACAGAGGATGAACGATAACATTTTTCACATTATGTCAATATTGATAACTATAACCATTTTAGGGGAGATGTTTTGTAGTGAAATTCCCACCTGGACACATTCATACACAATAGCCAACTAAAAGAACGGAAAGTTTATGGTAATATTTTTACGCACTTTATATAAAACTAACCACCTTAACAATTGAAAATGCACTTACGATTTATACTGTTATGTTTTCAGTGCTGTTAAAGAGAGCATTTTAACGGTAAACATGGTTTTCTTTTTTCATTTTAATGGTCATCACATCTTTTTAAAAAGGAGTGTACCCAAACCCTGATTGCAAATGATTGTGCAATACCCCTTTCGCCCCCCTCCCCCGTCTGGAATTGTAAAAGAGTGATTTCATGCATGATTCCAGTGTCTTTTGTCTGTTCCAGGCCAATGCCAAGTGTGTCACTTTGACCGCATGACAAAAGAAAAACCTTCAGAACCAATCTACATGTACACATCTGTGGTTGAACTCTTCCCATCCATACAGAACACTCAATACATACAACCCGCACGACACTTGCAAACATGTTCACAAGCCTTCCATTTGGGAACTTTGCGTGTTAACACGTCTTCAACGAGCTGTGTAAATATTTGTCTAAATCAGTTTGAGGGAAGATACGTACACAGAGAAGGAGATTTCCTCTGCTGTGCCGAGCAAGCATGTCGCTCCTGACATGACAAAGATCAACACCCCTCCGTAGACATGAAAGTGAAGATAAAATTTCCGGAGGCTGGTCATTGAATTCGGAGTCAAGACGGGCACGATCAGGAACAACAAAAGGCCCAAGAGGAGCTGAAAAGAGATGGGGTACTGAAATTAATTGAATGGGAGTTTATGGTGCAAGTGAACCCCAAAAGGGTGATGGCGCACCACAATGTTAGTCAAAGGTGTGTCCAGACAATGCAAACTGTTTCAATATTTTCACTAATTAGGTGACCATAGAATTTCCGCAGCTTGACAGAATAGTGATTTGAATGAAAACTCACAAATGAGAATTAACAGTGTCATGGCCAAGCAACAGACTCAAGTTCTTGTGTTGTCAGAGTGTGGGTTTGGCTCCTGGTCATGGCACTTGTGTCCTAAAGCAAGGCACTTTATACCATTCCTTCGTCCTTGAGATAGGATGTTAAAACATAGGTCCTGTGTGTTGTGTAGCACATGTAAAAGGACCCAGTACATTTATCGTTGGGGGAGAGATTGGATTTTTTCCCCAGTGTTTCTGGCATGGTTGATTACATTAGAATAGATAGCATCTATTGTCCACACTCTTTATGAACATTAAAATTTGATTTCCACTGGCAAATAGGTAAAAGAACAAACAATAAGTATGTGACAATAAGTACACACAAAGTACAACAATCAATCAAAGAGCAACAGATTGGCAGCAGATTGTGCTGCATCACAGTTACAAAGTGTTATAGAACCTTCTCACTGATGCCACACTTCTGCACCAACGCAGGAGACCTGCCATGCTTGAGTACACATAATGCCATACAGCATTGTGTTTCGTAGCACATGTTCAGGCAGTACTAGTAACAAGATACATGAGCATACTGTAAGTACTCCAGCATGGTGAGTACTTAAATAGGTTGCATCTGAGAAGGGTTTCTATGGGCCTCAAACATAGTTCTACATACCCACCCATCTGGCTTAGATAAAGTGCTATTTTTATAAGAAATGGGTATTATTAAACCTCAGGAAGTGTTGAGTTTGAACCAATGCCAATCATCCTCAAACTATGAAGACTTTGTTTCTTTTTGTTTTTTACCTGCAGACAGAAAAAGGCAAATGTGGCGATCCCAAGCCAGCTGTGTAGCGAGTACATGTGTGCATACCCTTTAGCATTATGGAATTGGAACACACAGGCGAGGCCGAAGGATGCACAGACCAGAGCCACTAATTGCAAGAGAAAATGAACGATCTTAACGAACAGGCGGTTGACATTGTTTCCAAGAACACGGTAGGTCATCAGAGCTATTCAGGAGATAAAAATAAAACAAAATCCTAAATAGAGCAGGTTTGCTATTCATTGATGCATTCTTTTTAGAACTGGGCTATTGACAAAGATATTGACAAAATAGGGAGACTGCCAACTTAAGGGGTTGACAGCTCAGTTGGTAGAGTGCCGGCACTTTTTTCCAATGGTCACGGTTCAAATCCCCTTTTAAAACAAGTTTTTGTTATCACCCTATAATTAAATAAATGAATGATTTACAATTTAATGTCTGTTGTTCGTGATTGGTATCCCGCCTATATGAAAAGGAGAATAACACACCTAGGCCAAGATCTGGGCCCAATTTTATAGAGCTTACTTTTAAAAGCTCAAGTAGCTAAGAATGACATCATTTTGTTTAACAGAACAAGATTACCAGCCAAAATACCATGTCACTTGTACCTTCTGCAACTGGTACCCTGCTTATTTTTTCTTAGCAAAACCTTGTAAGAATTGGGCTAAGCTGGTCAGAGAGTTGGTTACAATCCAAGTCATGACACTTGAGCCCTTGAGCAAGATACAAATTACATGCCTATAGCTTCTTAACCACCAGAAGCAAATAGGTACCTGCGAGGGAATAATGTGAATGCATAGCAATCTATGCATCCACTTGGTTACCAATATTGCATACTCTTAAGGAGTTGAGATGGTTTCAGGAATGTTAAGGGGCCAATGAATAGGGTGTAACAATAGTACAAGGCACTTTGGGAGGCCTACTCTGGCTTGAAAAAAAGCACACTAAATAGGCCTACACGTTATCATATTTCCCATTAAATGGGCTATGTTGTCATGATCAAAGTAGGCCTGTGGCTGTACATAAAATTATAAACTCTCACCCAGATACTACACGCGCGCCCCCTCCCTCTGTATCATATCTATGGAGAGAGTACACGCCCATGCAGGAACCAAGTGAGAGTTCACAATTCCATGTACAGCCACACGACTGCTTTGATCCTGAGTCACAACAACCAGTCCCCCTTTAAAACCTCAACTGAAATTGATAGAGTTTCTTTAGAAAATATTGCTTAACACTTTTTTGCTTAGTGCAAATGAGCAGGATACTAGTCATAGATGGTAAGTGAGACATGGTGTTTTGGCTGGTAACCTTATTCTGGTAAGCACACTTTTTCTGAGCTACTTTTTGTTCACTGATAAGCTATACTTAATTCCTCACAATTTGCATTGAAGAACAGGAAACCAAGAACCATAAATACTGGATGAAGATTGAACTCTTTCCCTGACTTGTCCAGAGCGAATCCCCCAGCGTACTTAGCAAACCAAGTAATGCCAAGTCCAACAGTAATGAGGCCAACTAACTCGGCTAGGACTAGGAGAACAACCAATGTCAATGTGGAAGGCATCGTTGAAATGTAACCTGTTTGTTTGCTTATGCTGAGTGAGGTTATCTGGAATATCAAAAAGAAATCAATGTTTTTACTAAACAATTTAACTGAATCTGGTTTGTACTATCGGAAAGCATCCTTCAGTCACACCCACTTTTTAAAGAAGGCAATGAAGAAATTTTGGTTTAAAACCAGGAGAACCCCAATAAATAGGGAAAGCCCATGCAGCAGTGTTTTGTATGTAGGGACTGAAAACCCAATCCACAAGCAAGAATCCAGTCAGGAATTCAAACCGGGGTTTACAGACAGAGGTGAAAGGCAGGGTAGAAACCACTGAGCCAACCGACTGCCTGATCAAACGAAATAGGCAATGTTGAATGTATGACAAGGGTTACTCCTACTAGACACTACTACAGTACTAGTACTAGAATTATATAATTAATATTAACTTTCGTTCTGCTATAATCTATCTAGCAGAACGAACCTCATTCATGTCATACTATAGTATTACTATCATGATTATACTGTAGTAGTAGGTAGTACTAGTAGTACTGCTTGTTCGACCTTGGACAAGCTAGAGTAGACTAACGCCAGCTGTGATGGCTGGATCACAATTACTTAGCCCAGGTAGGACATCAGAGCCCAACCTGGGCTAGATCACAATTAACAACAACACATGCAACACGAGGTATAGAAAGAGAAAAGAGAACCAATGCATTAAGTCTAAAAAGTCAAACATTCTAATTATATATGACTCGAGTTCATCAATATGATGATTGATTGATTAATTGATTGATTGATTGATTGATTGATTGATACAGGGGCGGATCCAGGATTTTCCAAACGGGGGGGCGTGAAAATTTACCAAGCAACAAAATGGTGAAAAAAAGTGTACGAGGTATAGAATATTAGTAGCTTTAAAAAAAACCAGGTAAGGCCTATGTCTTTAATTTGGTCTTTCCCTTATTTTTCCCCTCGAGTTTTTTTTTCCCGTTTTTTTTTTTCAAGCAAAAGGGGGGGGCGTGCGCCCCCCACGCCCCCCCCCCCCTGTATCCGCCCCTGGATGACTCCAAGGTGGCACTGCTGCGCCTAGTTTCCGAACAATACAATCCGACAAAATATACGTGTGAACGACACATGACACATCATACCACTACCAAGTACGTAGTACTAGTAGCTATGTATGATCACACAGCGACCACCAAAGCAATTTAAAAACACTAGTACTAGGTGACAAGGTCTGTCCTTTCTTTGGTCTTTCTAGCCCCACTTGTGTGGCCAAGGATTCAGGTTCCTTATTCAGGGCCAAGTAAGTTATATCATGGTCTGTCCTGCCTGTGGAATAAACTTACGATACATTCGTTCACAGCTTGCAGCACGATTCAGGCAGTTCCCCTTTATTCGCAGGTTTAGTGTCGGAAATGTTGTCAAACCACATCGCGTCGAATGTTGTGCTTCACGTGATGTGGTGTGAATGTCTGGCATGTGACTCTAATGTTTTCATTTTAATACGCAACATGTTTTTAAAATAACGCTTCGCTGATCACAGAAACAGTATGTAGTCTTGGGTCCAAGATCTTCGCATGGATCAATTCCAACAACAGAGGGCGTCACCATCCTTGGTTGTTTTTTCCAGCTGACTATACGGGCGCACCACACTAAATAAACTTCTACCTAGACCTATAGGAACCAATGCTAAATGATAAATATTCAAAAATACTCAAAAATCGTGTAAGTCTCTCAGCCTCTTGAAAACCAATCAGACATATTTTCGGACAACTAAACTTCAGAATTCTTTTCAATTTTTGGCAGGTCAGCCGTTTGGAATTTTTGCTAGCGACCCCAGAAAAAAACACCCCCGAAAATGAACTTTTTGCCAAACCGACTTGCTGCCAGTTTTCGTGAAGCACTTCTCCACTTGCCAAGTAAAACAGGGCCAACTTAAACGCCTAAATTTATCAAGTCTCCCCAAAAGTTGAAACACAGAACCCCCAGGTTGTGATAGATTCTTATAATTACACATTCTATTAATTGCACGACCCCAAAAATGTTATTCTCAGAGGGGGGAGGGAAGGATGGATTTGGAAGAAGTGGGAAAGGGAATCAGATGTTGCTTATTAGTCATACCAGTAACCCCCAGAGAAATCGACCCGTTCGGGCGCAACTGAACCAAGTTAACTGCTTTCTGGAGACTTTGCACCATTTTGTCATCTACAACAGCTTATTACCAAACTAAATCTGATTTAGTCATAGAGAGGGCTGCCAAACTAGATCACAAAGTGTAAAAACCATGAATGTATCTATAAATGTTTTCTTTTTAAAATTGCAGGATATTTGTATGCCACAAAATCCAAGGCAGAACATTAACACTTTTTTTTTCACCAACTCGATTAAATCACAAGTGAATGAATTATTTCACTAAGCTTTTCAGAAAGGCCCCCTATTAAGTGTGTGCATTCTAAATTGTTCGTTCTCTATTTCCGTTAGAAAATGTCTTGTAACTCGATCGGAACTGTTTTGAGTTGGTAAGGCCGCAGTGAAGCCAACGAAGGGGGCATGGGAGCAGTGCCCCCCCCCACCCCAAAATGGGAAGGGAAACCTAAATAAGCACGTAAGTATGACATGACCCCACCCCAAAAAACGTGGCCCCTACCCCCTACAAAGCAATGCCCCACCCCCTGACACCTGAAACAGTAATATTGACCTAAACGCTGGCGGCCCGACCTTATAACCGAAAGGACAAAACATTTCATATACAGGTGCCATCGATCTTTGTATAGTTCACATCATACTCCAAACTATAGGGCCAACTACATCAAAAGCAAAAGTCACGCCCGATGTGGGGCTTGAACCCACGACCCTGGGATTAAGAGTCCCATGCTTTACCGACTGAGCTAACCGGGCTACACAACACTCATCGACAAAGAGTTTGATTTGTGGTATGAGGATTGACTGGAAACAAGCTGTGTGTACTTGGTTCACATCTACATGGGTTGTCTTCAAACGCATGCCTGGCTAGCTCGGTCGGTATAGCACGGTTTGTGGGTTCGAGCCCCACATTGGACGCTCCATCTTTTGTCCATCAACATGGAATGTACCCCATAATTTAACATTTTAATTAAAAATATGGGCCTATGCTCATCGTTTTGTTTTTGTTTTTGATTTTTGCTTCACTCTTTACTACAACAGTCAATAAAACCAAACTGAAGCTGTACGAAGGAGCATTTTTTAATAGTCTGGTGCATTTTGTAATTTTTATGTGTGATGAAAAGTATGAAAACTCTGAATTGGTGAACATGGCAGTTTTTATGGCGTGACAGCTTCATAGACCATTGTGTAGGCTAATGTAATCCCTTGACACAAAAACTTATTGCATTCTGCAAAAATTAGGAGCGAATAGAAGTGTAGAGAAAATTCAGTCGCTTCAAAATGTCATTTTTAAATCGAGCCTGTAGTGTATGCAGCCTTAGTGATCTATTTATAGAATATGAGGTCATGGTTTTACGCGAGATCTCGTTGTACAAGATGTAACCGCGTTGGTAGGGCTACTCAGGCTGTGACACGATATGGTAGTCGGTGGTTGTGCTTGTTTTTATCACGTGAACAGAACCCGAGTATTTGACGCAAACGTTACACCTGTTTCCTTGTCTGTTATTGATAACTTAACGACGTACGAACACAACAGAGCCTTTATTGGTTAAGTACAAACGCATTGGAAAAAACACCAAGTGTACCATGTATGCATTTTTTGTGTGTATTATTGTTATTTTTAATAGTTTTTTTACAATGCTTATACCGCACATCTGTGTAGGGTTAACAAAAATTAAAAATTCCATTAATCCTCCAAAATATAACATCTACTTAATTTTATTTTGTACGTAGCAGCTAGAAAAAATACTTGGTTTGTTGGGTGACTAACACAATTTTTTGTTAATTGACGTTTGGGTTTTAAATTGTTGTAGCCCTTCTTATAAAGACCTTGAAACCAAACAGGTCACCCAAAAAGTCCTGCACAGTCCTTTTAAATCACACAAAGAAAGTATGGTACCCTGTACCCCCTTTACTGCTCCACGTTAATCTGCTCTCTGTACTCCATGTTTGTGTTGGCAGCAGGCTTGAGCTTGTCGTTAAACAGAATGTAGCACACGAGGCCAACGAAGACGACGATAACTACGCCAAAAGTGTTTGCCACGACTGCAACTGGTGGCAACTCGCTGTAGTTTTTGCTGCATGAAATGAAGAGAAAGTGTATTTTGGTATTCGGTCTTTGAGTGAGCCTTCAGATTGAAGTCAATCTTAAAATTTAATTTTTTATTTGGGGTTGAAAAAAGATAAATTGGCTAGAGCAGGACCTGGACCTGTGACCTGCGACATGCCGACACTCTACCAACTGAGGTAACTAGCCCTTAACTGGCTGTCCCCCTATTTTTTTAACATATTTGTTCAGGGTGCCAGTCAGAAGCAATGCAACCTGTATATTCTGTATTAGCAAGGGATCAAACCCAAGTTTATGGTACAACCCAGTCAGTTTCCCTTGAGGTTTATTTCTTATTTTTTTTTGTATTTACCACTCATGAACTAAAGTCTTCAACCATTTTGGTCCCGCTTTTCAAAAATGTTTCCAGTACCACCCCTGGTATTAATTTTCAGAGAACCAACACAGACTGTTTCTAGCTCTAAAAACTTTCAGGAATGAAAGATCTATCCTAAATATTACGGCCATTGAAAAAAAATCAGAGGATGAACGATAACATTTTTCACATTATGTCAATATTTGTAATTGTAGCCATTTTAGGGGAGACGTTTTGTAATGAAATTCCCACCTGGACCCATTCATACACAATGGCCAATTAAAAGAACGGAAAGTTTATGGTAATATTTTTACGCACTTTATATAAAACTAACCACCTTAACAATTGAAAATGCACTTACGATATATACTGTCATGTTTTCAGTGCTGTTAAAGAGAGCATTTTAACGGTAAACATGGTTTTATTTTTTATTTTTAATGGTCATCACCTTTTTTTAAAATGGAGTGTACCCAAACCCCGATTGCATATGATTATGCAATACCCCTTCCGCCCCCCCCCCCCCCCCCCCCCGGTCTGGAAGTGGGGATTACACAATTACATACAAATACCTAGTAAAAGAGTGCTCTCTGGCATGATTGCAGCGCCTTTTGTCTGTTCCAGGCCAATGTCAAGTGTGTCACTTTGACCGCATGACAAAAGAAAAACCTTCAGAACCAATCTACACATCTGCGGTTGAACTCTTCCCATCCATACAGAACACTCAATTTATGTGCTATCACATACAACCCGCACAACACTTGTTTACATGTTCACAAGCCTTCCATTTGGGAATTTTGCATGTTATCACGTCTTCAAGGAGCTGTGTTAATATTTGTCTTAATCAGTTTGAGGGAAGAAACGTACATAGAGAAGGAGATTTTCTCTGCTGTGCCGAGCAAGCATGTCGCTCCTGACATGACAAAGATCAACACCCCTCCGTAGACATGAAAGTGAAGATAAAATTTCCGGAGGCTGGTCATTGAATTCGGAGTCAAGACGGCGACGATCAGGAACAATGAAAGGCCCAAGAGGAGCTGAAAAGAGAAAATGATGGGGTACAGAAATTAATTGAATGGGAGTTTATGGTGCAAGTGAACCCCAAAAGGGTGATTGCGCACCACAATGTTAGTCAAAGGTATGTCCAGACAATGCAAACTGTTTCAATATTTTTCACTAATTAGGTGACCATAGAATTTTCGCAGCTTGACAGAATAGTGTTTTGAATGAAAACTCACAAATGAAAATTAACAGTGTCACGGCCAAGCAGTCTAGTGCAACAGACTCAAGTTCTGGTGTTGTCAGAGCGTGGGTTTGGCTCCTGGTCATGGCACTTGTGTCCTTAAGCAAGACACTTTACCATTCCTTCGTCCTTTGGATGGGATGTTAAAACATAGATCCTGTGTGTTGTGTAGCACATGTAAAAGGACCCAGTACATTTATCGTTGGGGGAGAGATTGGATTTTCCCCAGTGTTTCCGTCATGGTTGATTGTATTAGAAATAGAATATATAGCATCTATTGTCCACACTTTTTATAAACATTGAAATTTGATTTCCACTGGCAAATAGGTAAAACAACAAACAAATGCCATACAGCATTGTGTTTCGTAGCACATGTTCAGGCAGTACTAGTAACAAGATACATGAGCATACTGTAAGTACTCCAGCATGGCGAGTACTAAAATAGTGCCGCATCTGAGAAGGGTTTCTATGGGCCTCAAACATAGTTCTACATACCCACCCATCTGGTTTAGATAAAGTGCTATTTTTTATAAGAAATGGGTATTATTAAACCTCAGGAAGTGTTGAGTTTGAACCAATGCCAATCATCCTCAAACTTTGAAAACATTGTTTCTTTTTTTTTACCTGCAGACAGAAAAAGGCAAATGTGGCGATCCCAAGCCAGCTGTGTAGCGAGTACATGTTTTGAATCCCATTAGCATTATGGAATTGGAACACACAGGCGAGGCCGAAGGATGCACAGACCAGAGCCACTAATTGCAAGAGAAAATGAACAATCTTAGCGAACAGGCGGTGGATGTTTTCTCCAAGAACACGGTAGGTCATCAGAGCTATTCAGGTGATAACAATAAAACAAGATCCTGGTTAGAGTGTTGGTTAGAATCCATGTTATGACACTTGAGCCTTGAGCAAGATAATAATTATATGCCTATAGCTTCTTAACACCCAGTAGCAAATGGGTACCTGCGAGGGAATATGTGAATGCATAGCAATCTATGCATCCACTTGGTTACCAATATTGCATACTCTTAAGGAGTTGAGATGGTTTCAGGAATGTTAAGGGGCCAATGAACAGGGTGTAACAATAGTACAAGGCGCTTTGGGAGGCCTATTTTGGCTTGAAAAAAAAAAAACACTGAACACTGAACACTACACATTATCATATTTCCCATTAAATGGGCTATGTTGTCATGATCAAAGTAGGCCTGTGGCTGTACATGAAATTATGAACTCTCACCCAGATACTACACGCGCGCCCCCTCCCTCTGTATCATATCTATGGAGAGAGCACACGCCCATGCAGGAACTGAGTGAGAGTTTATAATTCCATGTACAGCCACAGGCCTGCTTTGATCACGAGTCACGACAACCAGCCCCCTTAAAAACCTCAACCGAATTTTATAGAACTTCTTAAAAACATATTGCTTAGCATTTTTTTGCTTCGTGCAAATGAGCAAGATACTAGTCATAGATGGTACCTGAGACACGGGGTTTTGGCTGGTAACCTTATTCTGGTAAGCACACTTTATCTGTGCTACTTTTTGTTCCCTGATAAGCTATGGGCAAGTTCGGGTGGACAACTAGAGTGACTAGACTGTGTGACGTAGCTCTCGAATTGACTAGATCGACCATGCTCCAGCGCATGGTCGATCTAATCAATCTCCCAGTGCTCTATGGTTTCTGGTAAGTCTAGTCACTCTTGTCGCCCACCCGAACTTGCTCTATACTTAGTTCCTCACAATTGGCATTGAAGAACAGGAAACCAAGAACCATAAATACTGGATGAAGATTGAATTCTTTCCCTGACTTGTCCAGAGCGAATCCCCCACCGTACTTGGCAAACCAAGTAATGCCAAGTCCAATGGCACCGAGGCCAAATAACTCGGCTAGGAGAACAACCTGTGTCAATGTGGAAGGCATCGTTGAAATGTAACCTGTTTCTTTGCTTATGCTGAGTGAGGTTATCTGGAATATCAAAAAGAAAGCAATGTTTTAACAAAATAGTTTAACTGAATCTGGTTTGTACTATCGGAGAGCATCCTAATAGAAACATCACACCCACTTTCTAAAGAAGACAATGAAGAAATTCCTTTTTAAACCAGGAGTAGAACCCCAAATAGGTAAAACCCATGCAGCGCAGTCAGGTAAGGACTGAAAACCCAATCCACAAGCAAGAATCCAGTCAGGAGTTCAAACTGGGGCTCAAGGAGGTGAAAGGCAGGGTAGAAACCACTGAGCCAACCTGACCGCCTGATCAAACGAAATAGGCAATGTATGACAAGGGCTACTCCTACTACTACTACTA
This sequence comes from Pisaster brevispinus, assembly GCA_023634235.1. Taxonomy (NCBI): domain Eukaryota; kingdom Metazoa; phylum Echinodermata; class Asteroidea; order Forcipulatida; family Asteriidae; genus Pisaster; species Pisaster brevispinus. Next base: position 23,106,569 of record JAMKCF010000002.1, on the reverse strand, counting down.
CTACACTACGATACTAGTGTAGTACTACTACTAGAATTACATAATTAATATTTATATTAACTTTCATTCCGCTATCATCTATATCTAGCACTAGCAGAACGAACCTCATGTCATACTATAGAGTAGTATTATTTGTAGTACTACTACTTGTTCGACCTTGGACAAACTAGAGTAGACTAAGGCCAGCTGTGATGTGATCACAATTAGCCCTGGTACGTACAGACGTCAGAGTCCAACCTGGGCTAGATCACAATTAACAACAACACATGCAACACGAGGAGGTATTAGATTTAGAAGTAGAACAGAGAACCAATGCATTAAGTCAAACAAGTCAAACAATCTAATTATAATACAGTCATTTGACCAGTTCGGGATCACTTCAACTTTGCAACAACCCCATAATTAAGTTACTTCTCACATTACCAATTTCTGTTGATACATGTGAAGAATAACATGCAATAAACCAACAAACCCAAAATAAGGTTCCAAACTTCATCAACAAATAAATTATGGCCATTTTCTTGAAGTTTGTCTGCGATTTTGATCATTATTTTAGAAAAAAATGTTGGTTGAAAAACGCTGTTAAAACTTCTCACCTTTAAAATTTGAACGCCAGGGTGAATAACATTTATGTTAAATGCTTAGAATGTGTAAAAAATATTTCAGGTAAATACTGAGCAGTCGTCTTGTTTTTTTTAGGAGACGAAATTACCAAAATCGTCTTTTGGGGGGCATCGTACCCTTGACCAGTTCGGGATCACTCACTACTCAGCATCTCTCATTGCGTCAAATGGTGCCGCACTCAGTGAGGTAAAATCTTACTGCTGCAGTCGAAAGTTTATTTGTTGCTTTTAAGATACATTTCTTCAACAAATTCTTGTAGGAATATTGTTTTTTTGTGAGAAAATGAAACTTGGAGGAGGAAATTGCGACTGTAAGAATAGATATTTGGGTCAATGTTGCTTTTAGGCGTGCTTCACCTTTTCATTTGCCTTTGCTGTTGTTTTGTGTTTTTGTTGCTGGCTTTTTGCGCTGCTGTTGAATACACTTGCATGAAATTCTCTGGAGAAAGGAAGTCCATGTCCATGCCAACACACTTGTGAAGTTTGTGTCCTTGAGAGACAGTTTTATGAATGGGAGTATTGGTTTGCAATAGAGGGCAAGCTACTGATTCAGAATAGAATCAACTGATCCTGAACTGGTCAAACAGGTGACAATACTTTTCTCAAAGCCTCTTCAAAAGTACTAATCTTTTTTGTCAGTGGATACTTGGTGAGTTTTATAACATGTTTAGGTAAACTGATAAACTTTTTGGTTTAAAATGTCAAAGAGATTGCAACCAAAAACAATGTGAATTCAAAAAGTGATCCCGAACTGGTCAAATGACTGTATATAAATTATGACTCGGGTTCATCAATTTATGATGAATTATTGATTGCTTGATTGATTGATTGATTGATGACTCCAACCAAGGTGGCACTGCGCCTAGTTTCCGGACAATACAATCCGACAAAAATATATGTGAACGACACATGACTGACACATCACAGTCTATATAGCTGTGATTACACAACGACCACCAAAGCAATTTAAAAACACTAGTGTACATGTAGGTGACAAGGACAAGGTCTGTCCTTTCTGGTCTGTCTCATGGTCTAGCCTAGCCCCACTTGTGTGGCCAAGGGACAGGAAACCTGGGATTCAGGTTTCCTTTCCCTTGGCCACACAAGTGGGGCTAGGTCTAGCCCCACTTTTGTGTGGCCAAGTATTCAGGTTCCTTGGCCACACAAGTGGGGCTACTTATATGGTCTGTCCTGTCTGTGGAATAAACTTACGAATCAATACGATACATTCGTTTACAGCTTGCAGCACGATTCAGGCAGTTCCCTTTATTCGCAGGTTTGGTGTCAGAAATGTCAAACCACGGCCCCTGCCTGGTGATTATAAAGGACAAGGGGCCGGGTGCTTCTGTTTCTGTAGTCTTGGGCCAAGACGTTACTATCTTATACACGTAAGTGTCTCATACAATACTCGCGATAACCTAACAGAGGGCGCACTTTTCGTTCTTGAATTCATCGGCGCAGCTGACCGCGTGCACTGTGAGACCAGTGATTATACTTTATAAGAGCTTTCCATTGTTGATAAACAAACAGCGCTGGTTGGCATGGACCGCCGAATGTAAGTAAAACATTCAATAGTGATAACAGATGTTTTAACTAGATTCAACATTTTCGGTAAACTTCTAATTAAATAAAATACCTCCCATGATCGGTTGCTTTGTTTCCAATAAATTCAACCCTAATTTTGAATATTTGTGTAACATTGTTACAAACTGTAGTTATCTGTTTTTGTTTTGCATTTATGGGTTCCATAGTTTTCCAACCTGGGTTGGCAAAAACTTGGGCCATGACGTTGCAAAAGAAAGGTCTATACACGTAATGTTAGAGATCAGTGGGCTGACAACTGTGGTCAGCTGGAAATCGAACCAAGGATGGTGACGCCCTCTGTTGATTCATTGATCCATTTCGGCGAGAACTACCAACGATGGAGTGACTCATTCTGTTGTTGGAATTTATCCATGCGAAGGTCTTGGAACCAAGACTACTGTTTCTGTGATCAGTAGCGAAGCGTTATTTTAAAAACATGTTGTGTAATGAAAACAGAGTCACGTGCCAGACAATCACGTGAAGTACAAGGTTCGACGCGACGAGGGCGGTCGGCTGATTCAGTGAACTGGGGTGGGGGCGGGGATTCTCAGAGGGGGAGGGAAGGATGGATTTGGAAGAAGTGGGAAAAGGGAATCAGATGTTGCTTTTTAGTCATACAAGTAACCCCCAGAGAAATCGACCCGTTCGGGCGAAATTGAACCAAGTTAACTGCTTTCTGGAGACTTTGCACCATTTTGTCATCTACAACAGCTTTACCAAACTAAATCTGATTTAGTCATAGAGAGGGCTTCCAAACTAGATCACAAAGTGTAAACACCATGAATGTATCAATAAATGTTTTCTTTTTAAATTTGCAGGATATTTGTATGCCACAAAATCCAAGGCAGAACATTAACACTTTTTTTTCACCGACTCAAATAAATCACAAGTGAGTGAAATATTTCACTTAGCTTGTCAGAAAAGCCCCTATTAAGTGTGTGCATTAAACGTTCGTTCTCTATTTCCGTTAGAAAATGTCTTGTAACTCGATCGGAACTGTTTGGAGTTGGTAAGGCCGCAGTGAAGCCAACGAAGGGGGCATGGGAGCAGTGCCCCCCCCCCACCCCAAAATGGGAAGGGAAACCTAAATAAGCACGTAAGTATGACATGACCCCACCCCAAAAAACGTGGCCCCTACCCCCTACAAAGCAATGCCCCACCCCCTGACACCTGAAACAGTAATATTATATAAATGTTATATATTATAACCGAAAGGACAAAACATTTCATATACAGGTGCCATCGATCTTTGTATAGTTCACATCATACTCCAAACTATAGGGCCAACTACATCAAAAGCAAAAGTCACGCCCGATGTGGGGCTTGAACCCACGACCCTGGGATTAAGAGTCCCATGCTTTACCGACTGAGCTAACCGGGCTACACAACACTCATCGACAAAGAGTTTGATTTGTGGTATGAGGATTGACTGGAAACAAGCTGTGTGTACTTGGTTCACATCCACAGGGGTTGTCTTCAAACGCGTGCCTGGCTAGCTCAGTCTGCATAGCTCGGGTTGTGGGTTCGAGCCCCACATTTGGCGCTCCATCTTTTGTCCATCAACATGGATGTATCCCATAATTTAACATTTTAATTCCAAATAAGGGCCTAGGCTCATCGGTGTGGTGTTTTTGTTTTTTGTTTTTTTTGCTTGACTCTTTACTACAACAGTCAATAAAACCAAACTGAAGCTGTACGAAGGAGCATTTAGTTTGGTGCATTTTGTAATTTTTATGTGTGATGAAAAGTGTGACAACTCTGAATTGGTGAACATGACAGTTTGTATGGCGTGACAGCTTCATAAACCATTGTGTAGGCTAATGTAATCCCTTGACACAAAACAAACTTATTGCATTCTGCAAAATTAGGAGCGAATAGAAGTGTATAGAAAATTCAGTCGCTTCAAAATGTCATTTTTAAATCGAGCCTTTATTGGGTCAGTACAAACTTATTGGAAAAAATAATATTAAAATGTCGAATTAGCAAAACATGTGCGCCCAATGTGGGGCTCGAACCCACGACCCTGGGATTAAGAGTCCCATGCTCTACCGACTGAGCTAACCGGGCTTGGATACTGTGGTAACAATTCTAGAGATTATATAGTTATTTTGCCTACCAATAAATGTTGTAATATTCTCTTTTTCTCTGTGTGTTTCATATAATATTGACAGTCTATAATGGTAACTGCAGTTCAAGTGAAATTTCCTCGTACTATTTCACGGGGAAAATTGTCATGTTATGTTCCGTGCGAATGCCATTGTATGAGCATGAATGCCTTGATAGACCTGTGTACCTCTGTACTGGTCCAAACCGCGCGAAACAAATTTCCCGCGGTTTGTTTTCCCGCGAGTTCCTGATCCTTTGTTATCGTTCTTAATGCGCGGGGTCATCTCTATGCGCATGCTCACACACGCACTATAGCCGCACTACTAGCGCATGCACTCAGTGAAACGATAACGAACGGCGCGGCATTATGCCTTAAGTGGAACACACAAGCCTAAAAAGCCGGCAGCACGTCATTATAATAAATCGAAGGTTCCATTAAGTAGGTTCTTTTTGTGTCGAACAAACTACTACCAACTAGGAAATGTTTTGGTTCCGATGTCATTTACATGTTAACAAACTAGACGAACTAAACATGTTTTTGGTTTTTGTTTTCGTCTTGTAGTTTAAATGTACATGTTATAGTTACTTCAACCGGTCACCAAAACAGCCATACATCAAACCCTAAAACTAGCAGCCGGAAGTTAGCAGGGAAGGATAAAGCAGAATTTGATGTTGAGACCATGAGACCATGGAGATAGAATTCTACCTCCATGATGAGACTAACGGAACCCATCACCTCAAGTTTTGGGGATAAAGCCCATGGAGGAAGATCCTCCCTTATCGAACACCTTCCACTATAACAAGGACGTATCGAAAGTTTTACCGGAAAGAGGGCGTATGCAAAAAACATTTTTCGAGAAAACTGAGCGTGAAGTTGGTTGGTTTTCTGCCATTGGCTTTAAGTCATTATAGGAAGGTTAAATTATGCATGGAGATGGAGAAAATACGTATTTGGGCTACTAGCAACAAAAATGTAGCAGTAATGCCATGTATTAATTGTCAGGAGCCGTTATTAAACGACCTTTTGTTACTTGGACAAAAATTGTGCCGCGGCGTGGCCTAGCCTGTGCTGGGAGAAGACTCGTTGAGCTCTTCTGCTGGACACACGACTATTATTATAGTCAAGAGTGATGTTCAGAAGAGTTTAGAAGTTTCTCTTAACAGTACACTAAACATTTTGCATGCTCAATGTTGACCCGATTTGAAATTGTCTCGTGTGCTGGTGTGAGAAGGAACAAACAATAAAGCATCGGTGCAGATACGCCTACTTGTTTTTTAACTACCCCCCAACAACACATTCAACGCAACACTCCAGTGGGAGTTTGTTTTTGCTGAAAATGAAGTACGCCCTCTGTTTAAACTTAAACTAAAGAGGGCGCTGCATAATTAAACTGTTCATGAGTTTCTTGCTTGCATCATCAATGTTGATCCCCCGTGCAAAAAGCGCAAATTGGCATGCGTACACGATCGACCAGTACAGCGGTTGTGTTTGGTGAGTGGTTTTCAGCAGGCCGCGCCGGTAATAGACGTGCAACGTAGAACGGTACGTATCGGAAAAGTTCAAGCTAAATTCTTTCCTACATCTTTGAATGTTTCGAAGTATTTCTACGAGAAACAGTTACCATGAGAGTGTAACATCGGTTGGGTTGGATACAAAGGACCTGCTTCCAAGCAAGCACTGTTGTGTTTGATTTTTTTACTTACTTGCCGGGGGACCGGTCGGCGGTTTCGTGTGGTGCAACCGTCACCGCCGTCGTGGGCCGTGGAAAGTTACACAGCTGCCGGTGTAGTGGAGTGGAGTTCCCATGCACAGCAGGGTCGACGGACTCATTCCCAACACGGACGAACAATAAGGCGTTGGGGTGTAGTATTCGAATGACAGTTTGAAAGGTAGGTGACATTTTCAATATTTATTAATATAATTTTGAGTTGTTACTGTAAACAAAATTGTTTACTTTTATGAAAACTTTTACAATTATTCAATACGTATTACATAATACTAAATAGTAAAAATATAGTTACTCTGTTGTAATTGAATTGTGTTTTTTGTAGTGATAATATAATATAATTTGAAATCTTGAATGAAGTTGAGAACTGCATAGCTGTTTTTTTTAGTACCTCTCCATGGTTTTAAACTTAAATATTCAATTCAAATATGGCTGTCATGATTATTTAGTTTAAACCCTTGTTGAGAATCATTTGAATTTTTACTTTGATTTTGAAGGGTACATGTATCTGTCCATGTCCTGATCAAGGGTTAGGATTATCACAAGTATTGGACAGTTGGAGGGAAGTCTGGTTGCCATTTTGTAAAAAAGCATGTAGTAGATTTAAAATCAGATTTAAATTAGTACAGCTTTAAGTTACAGTACAAGCCCCATATTGCACTAGCACGGATAGCCTACCTTGTCATGCTTGTTGGGCTGAAATGTGTAATGTTATGGTTATACTGTGTTAACACAGCTAGCTCCACATACCCTGTATAGAAAAAACAATGAGCGCTTTGAGATGCCCTTGGGTGTGATAAAGCGCTATATATAAGAACGGATTATTATCATTATTATGACTGTACCCAATAAACATGTATTTTTCAGGATTTTAAGATAGACCCAGAATGTGAACCAATAAATAAATACAGCGAATATAAACTGTCTGACCTTGTAAACGCTTCGAATGTTGCATACATTTCATGTTTAATTGTGTAATGTCACTCAACCTTAAAGTTATTATTACAACATGCATGATGATGCAGCATGACTTTGAGCGAAGTTGCACGTCACAGCGGCATTCCATCCATTCTGTCATGTGATTGTGGCGATGGGAGGGGCGTCAACAAAGCCGAGCGAACGACACTCTCCTAGATGCCGAATGCCACCCAGCTGTTACTGTACCCTTACAATTCTACAGAAGTTCTCCATAAATGCATCATTTGACTCCCTGCCTATCATCACAGTTGCTGTGTGTCAACACCACTCAACTGTGAAAAACTTGTTTGTGCTGATGATTATAAAAGTTTCTTTGTGAAATGTGTATTTGAAACCTTGTATACTGTTTGACCAGGCACAAAAATGGAGAAATCAAGAATAAGGTTTTATGCTCGGTTAGAGTTTGGATCATTCTGGGAATATTTTATAAAAAATATCAACAACATATCTGTGAATATGCTCAGACTAGCACACACCTGGGCCCAATATCAAACAGGTGCTAAAGCAGAGAAATATGTTTTGCAACTTTCTGCTCTAGCAAAATAAGCAGGATACCAGTGAGTCAGAGATTGTACATGTGACATGGTACTTTGGCTGGTAACCTAACATGTATTATGGTTGGCATATTTTTGTTGTGCCTAACTGCTAAAAAAAAACCCAATAATAATAAATTCTTTATCCCTAATGCAAATATCAACATTTATTATTTTTTGGGCTAAAGTTCTTTGAAATTTGGCCCTGATACTGTGCTCTTGTAAGGGCAAGGCAACTTTCCTTACTGAGCACTAAATACAGCAAAATGCAGTGCACCAAACAGGAAAAATTGTATTTTGTCCCAGTAGCAGTCAACTCAAATCACATGATCGAAGTTGTCTCCGTTGAGATCTTATTTTGAGCATGGCCGTGATGGACTTACATTGTAGGGGACTACATGGTGTGCTTTGAACATTAGAATGGTAACCTTGCAGGGTTGATCCTATGAGAGATTGGAAGCCAGTGTAAGTTCATGAAATCAGGTCCGATGGAGTCTTATTTGCGTTTATTTAGAATCAGTCTTGCTACAAGTCTGAACAGCCTCTTTAAAGTCTTGTGGACTTGAAGGGTGTTCATTTACAATGTATTAAGGTGGGTCATGGATGGTGGTGGTCATGGTCGGGGTAGGGGTCATCACGATTCCTTCTTTTACATCGCCAATCAGCTCATCCTTGCTCCTGTCTCCTGTGTCTTCTTGTAGGCTGATATATCCATGGCCGATGATGATGTCATCTTGAGATCTCAAGGGGAGGTCGAATTCTTGGATCCAGTTCATGTGATTTATAATGATAAGATAATAGGGTGACATTACAATGTACATGTACTGAGGGATACTGGGTTTTCTTAGGGATGCTAGCTCAACGCACATGAAACGAATCAAGTTTGAGATTCGCTGAGTTGATTTTGAAATTAGGTTCACAGTGGGACATGTGGTTGTCACACTCTGTTTTCAGTTTGTGGATTTCATATCTCATCTTTCATGTGAAATGAAAAGTATTGTGTAATTTGGAAGCACTGTTTTTCAATTTGCCTCAGAAGGTACACCTTTATTAAACAGGGTAAAGTCATTGTTCTAGATGATGACTAGATTTCTGTTCCTGCTACATACTGTAGGCTTTAACTTTGTTGTTTGAGCTACTGTTTGTCTATAGCCAAGGTTGCCTAAGGTTGAAATTGGCCTCTTTTACAGAGGAGGAATATTTAAGGTGATGTGACCAGAGCTCAAAATTAACACTGTGCCGCAGGCCTGAGGCCAGTGATTTTAGCTATGGGCCAGTAAACTTGTGACTGGACAGTCTGGCAGTCTTGTGTTTTCTTTCAAATGTTGACTTTGAGTCTGATAATAATGATTTTTCAATACTGTTTGAGTACTGACGAATAGGGCCTACTTACTGTACTCGTATTAAAAATAAGATAAATCTGTCCGTTTTCTTATGTCACTCCACACCTAATTGTTCGATAAGATTGGTATGCCTCACTTGTTATTTAGGCCTACAGGCCCCAGTCCTGCTGGCTCCAGTCCTTCTGAATCCTTCACTTCATGTACTCATGACAACTGATTAAAAACCGTTCAAATGTTTAATTGTGTATGTATTTTATTTTCCTCTCATTTAAACTCTGGTTCCGTAAACATTTTGAGCCTACACATGTACATGTGCAGTACAGTACAAGCCATGCAGTCTTGTGGATTTTCATGCAAATTCGAGCCCTGAGTGACAACATTACTGTACACCAATCCATTGGTTTTTCAGTGTGCTGAATACTTGCTTCTCTTCTTGCATATAGTCTAGATGGTAGCTTGATTTGCAGTGCAAGAATTCAAGGCAAGCAATTTGAATTTGTTTCGGACCACAGTAGATTGACCCGCTCACAAACCAATTATCCTAAAATATCCCAAACCACAAGCCATTCTTAACAGTGCCAGCTGTTCAACTCATCACTTTTCCTTTCTGACAATAAACCCCCGTCCCCACTTGATCTCCACTTTGGTCAGGAGCCAGTTCGGGTAATGCGGGATCGGGCCCTTTATTGCCAGATCAGACCCCGCCCTGGATCAAAGAGCAATCAAGCGTAAGTGGGAACAGGAGGGCGATCGAGATCTCCAACCCAACTTTTTTATATCCTTTCCGAAAACGGATCAAAGACCCCACAGAGCAATCACATCAGGGCCACATTTCATAGAGCTGCTTTTTCTGCTAAGCAAAAATAAGCGGGATACCAGTCACAGATTGATGACGTGGTATTTTGGCTGGTAACCTTGTTTTGGTAAGCATAATTGTTGTGTGCTTAAAGGCTAAAGCAGGTCTATGAAATCAGGCCCTAGTCGGAACGCAAGGGACAACCTGCTCCCTTAAGGTTTCAGAAATCTGACGCACCTCCTAATTGTCAATTCATTAAGTGGAAGATGACCCTGAGGGTTGATGAGTCGGTCGGGGCAAGCCGGACGAGGACGGCTTGTTTGAAGAGCAATTCTCGATTGGAACGGTTGCTCCAGTCCATTTCTGAATCCAACAGTCGTAGAAATGTCAAACATGCGATTGGTACGGTCCCCAAATTGGAATATGTCAAGGGGAATATTTGTTGGCGGGTGTTGGATGTGATTCTGAGATGCCTTGGTTTGTTTGGGGGGAAAAGGGGAATCCCTTGAGTCACATGAGTATTTTCATTAGGGTTTGAAGTAAGTGATTAGATTTTCCTTAAAAAAATAGAAAACAAGTATCACCAAATTGCCAATGTACTATGCTTTGCGAATCAAAGATTGAGCAATTATTTTTTCTTTCAAGAAACTTTGTGCTATTTTTTTTCCTCATCATGACCCAAGAAACGATTTTAGTTCATCCAGCAATTTTCCCAAAATATTTGGACTTACATGTAGCGTGTTTTGTGCACGCTTCATACTCATATTGAGTAGCAACTGATACAATTTGTGTAGCATTTTGCCATGTCGTACAAGGGAATTCGTTCACTGTCACGATATTTTGAGCTACTCCTAGTCCCACATTTTCCAATCCTCTTTCCATTCGCTATAAAATGCCAGAAGCCTTAAAGGCGGGAATTTACGGTAATAGGATTTTTTTTTTTTTCCAGTAATTTGACAAAGTAATCTTTCCCAAGTGCTTCGATAGGAACGTAAATCTGGCTTTAAGTGGCCGGCCGGTACTTAGACCATTTCATGACGAGGGACATCCTAAAGCTGTACTCTCAGGATGTTTTGATAAGATTTTGTTCTTTAAAAGTGGGTATATTGGAGGATTTTCGTCATAAATCAAGCAATCAAAACAATTTATACAGCACCCGTATCCTTGAAAAAGACATTATAAGGCAATTTGACATAAAATATCATATGAAATGCTTTAGTAATAAAGCATGATGAAGTTTCATTCTCTTCTTAAAAACATTTACATTTGGCAAAGTTTTAACACCAAACTGATCCAGTGTTTCCCCTGGCTGATGAACAGAGTGAGGTGGACAAATTCAAATTGATGATTGAAGCAATATTTCTGCAGCCTGCAAACTGAGGCCTGAGGCCTGTGATTTTAGTGTTGGGCCAGTATACTCATGACAGGACAAGCCCAGTGGTCTTTTGTTTTTCAGTTGAATAAATTACCTCATTGTGTATTTTGTTGTGGAAAAAAATGTCGACTATGAGTCTGATAAATATCTTTCAATTCTGTTGAGTATTGAAGTACATGTACATGTACTCTTACACTTGAGACAAATGAGACATATCTGCTCTAAGTGCTTGTTCAACTTTTAGCTTATTGAAATGGGAGGGGGAAACGTTTTTAACTGGTCATAAACTTCAGTGGTGCAAAATTTGTTCTGGCACAAATTTTGCACCTTTGGATCCACTCCTTCAGTATAATGTATACTGCTGCATGGAACTCAATAGTCACAGTTGACTGAGTTAGTTTATTGTTGATTTCCTCTATTGTTAGATCCAGCATAAACCCTAACTTTGCCCTTAATTTGCCCCAAGGCCCAGCAGGGTACTGGGATCTGGTTTCATCCCATGGGAACTCTTATTGTGTCCAGGTTGACTTAGATCTGCATCAGTGAACAATATGGGTGTGAGACTATTGTGTTCATCTCAAATAAAATTGTGGTCGCAGTACAGACAGTATTATAAAAACCATCATGTAGCTAATACAGTTTGTGTTCCACAAAGTGTGCTGTAGCAGCATTCTCCCTTTAACAGGGGTCACCTGACCTGGGCCCAATTTCATAAAGCTGTTAAGCAGAAAATTCTGCTTGGCAAATTTCTTTACTTATTAAGTAATGGGCGGGGTACCAGTGGCAACAATGTAAACTTATGGAATGTTGGCTGGTAACCTGTTCCTGCTAAGCAAGATTTGTCTGTGCTTAGCAAGATTTTGTGCTTACATGCTTTATGAAATTGGGCTCTAGATGCTAATTAAAATGTCCCCTGACAAGCCATAATCCAAGTGTGGTCTAGACATTTCAAACAGTATAATCTGCTTGTCTTCAGGAAAATCAAAAAGTTGTTAGTGGCCTCACATTTCGACCCTAAGAAAACTTTGAGGGAGACTCTGCTAGGGTCAAAACACGAAGCCATTTACAATAATTTGTTTGCCTTAAATTTCCACATGCATTGTTTACAGTTTTTCTGAGGAAGGTGTAAGAGTACACTGTTGTAGAAAAAGTCTCTTGTTGTGCATACCATTGCTGTTGGTTGCCTCCAAGTTTACCTGCATTGCATGCACTCACCTTACAGGTATATGTTTACCTGCAATTTGACTCCCAACATGGCAGACCATGGGCAGACAGTGGCTGTGTGTGACTGTTGTTGCACCTCAATGGTTGTTGCAAGGGGTCAGTACACTGTACCCCTAAATGTGGATTCTACATTAGTTTCAGACCTTTTGTCAGCAATGACTCTCACCCATGGCAGTCTGTCTGTTGATCAGTTTGTAGCATTTTCTTGAGTGTTTTCTGATCCTGTTGTTTGTTTGTTTGTTTATTTCTCAAGAAGCAAGACAAATTTGTTTGGGCACTTGTAAGTAAAGTAGCGTGAAGTAAGTAGGGCCATCTTGTTTGCTTTGGCTGAGTCAGAAGTAACTAAAGTCCTTTGATTGTGCATGATCACGCAAAATGTTCTTGTGTATGCAGAGACAGTTTTAAAAGTGTGCAGGGAACCACTTGTGGCTTGACCAGTAGACCAAGATGGAAGGCCAGCCCAAGTCTAAGAAACAGCAATTAAACTTTAAGAACAAACTTCTATTTAATTTATACTTTGATTGTTTGAAGTTACTTAACAAGAGGCTCCTGAACAAGGAATCTGAGACCACTTTCTCACTGATGTGGTTAACCCATGGAGACACAGGTCTGAGCTTTAGACAGGCACCCTGTGTTTGCTCAGCCTGAGGTTATTAATGAACAAGCGGGGACTCGTAAAACATGAATGTTAACATGACCTTTTAACCAACCTTAGTTTCTGTTTTCCCTACCTTCATGGGTTAAATTCAAGTTTCGAGCGGAAGTATGCAGTATTATATTCAACATTTTTGACAATTTTGTTCTGTTCAAGTTCCATCTTGAAAAATCATGTTAAACAGAGGAGGGTAGATTTCACTGCAATATCTGGGGACTTCCAAACTTACCAAGTGAAATGAGTTCTTGTTGAGGGGCCTTATTAAGAATGAATAATGTAAAAAAAGTTTGAAATTGTTGGTGGGTGAAAATTGAAAATCAGTTTTCAATTAATAGAAAAAAAAGTATTTAAAGTTATGTGCGTTTTGGCATTTTCCACTTCTGCATGTGTGATACTTCATTGTTGTAAATATTACCTACATGTACCTGTAGTATTAAAGGGCACTTCTATGAAGGAAATGTGGAACATTTCAAGGGGCACCAAGGCAATGTTGCCTCCATGAAATATTACTAGGACTGCTTCTGTTTCAACTTCAAAGTTGTGCGCTAGAATCCAGGAAAAGCCATTCAAAACTCCTGAGCTGGAAGAATATTGCTATAAAGTACCTGCCCTGCTTCATTTGAGGCAATATATGTCAGGCTTACTTTGTTCTTCAGTATAAAGAGTACGGGTAAAGGGTACATTAACTAGTAAGTCAAATTAAAATTAAGATTTGTTTTTTAATCAGACATTTTTTAACATTGATTATTAACCTCTGTAAGTGTATCTATAGAAGCCTACATGTATAACCTTTGTGTCTCTTTTTCTAACATTCATGGAAATAAGTTTGGTTTGGAGTAAATTTTTAATTATGTGGAACTCATGTACATGTACACAGCTTTAATATCAGAAGGGTTTGTTTTCTTTAAAAACATTTGCAATTTTACATCATGTCACATTCATGTAGGTAAAAACCTCTTTTGATTTCCAGTTTTAAGTCAAAGGCATCTAGCCAAAAGAAACTATAGTTACATGTTGTACAAGGTTTCCATCAGAAGTACTAATTAGTAACGGTTTCCATCATTCCTCGATGCTCTGCAGGAAAAAATTTCAGCGATATTTGTTTGGAACAACTTTCCACCACTTCTCAACATGGCTGTTCTCTCTACTTTCAAGCTCCAAGGAATCCTATAATCCCCCTAACTAGGGATTATGTTATAGAAGGCCCATTAATCCTTCCAGCTAGGCTTTTAGCTAAAGCTGATTAAAGAAGAGATTAAGAAAGTTGAATCAATCTGGATGCCAGGATATTGAAGAGGTGATTGGATTGTGTTTTAATTTCCTGATGTCGTCATTTGAGAAGTTAAACAATGTTGGATCACTCACAGCAACTGGAATGGTTTTCTGAGAAATTGTTCTGAATCCAGGGATTAGCCACTTAAGAAAATGGACATAGTGTGAACATGGAGGTCTTATTCTACCTCCATGGTGTGAACAGGGCTCAAAATTTACACTGGAATGCAAACCTGAGGCCAGTGATTAGTGACAGGCCAGTAAACTTATGACTGAACAAGAACGATGGTCCTTTGGTGTTTTTTTTACTTGAGTAGTGATAATTAGGCCTATTTGTGTAAAACTTTCAAATGTAAGAACAATTTAAAAGGAGGTTCAAATGTTTACTTGATAAATATCTTTCAATTCTGTTGAGTGTCGAAGTATCTCACCATAAGACAGTTAGATTTACGTGTATCTTCCCTTAATGCTTAAAAAAAACACTTTTCCCTCATTTTGATTCTGGTCTTGTAAAAGAAATCTGGTCCAGTCAAATAGTTGAGATATGAGCCCTGTGTTCTTGTGGATTTTCCTCTCCCAAATTTGAACCCTAGCGTGGTACACGTGAACTTGCCACTAGAAATCTTTGCCAACAATGAGTGGAATTTATTTCGTTTGTATCAATTTGACTGCCATTCCATGAACAATATTTATTTAACAAAATGTCCCAACAAAGGTGCAAACATACGTAGGAGGTAGAGGAGTTGAAAAGAACGCTTACTTTTAGCTGCAGTCACTGCAAATTGCATCATCAATGGCCCCCTGACATGTGTGGGAAATTTTCATTCAGTTGAAAATGCTTGTGGGGCTTTTTGTATTGGACAATTTTTTTTCGTTTGTAACTTTCTTTTTCTTGGAAAAAAATTTCCAGTGAGATGCCCAACCATTTGAAACTGTTCAACTTCAGGGGTTGTGTGTATGGTGGCACAAGTACAGAAAAACTAAATAAATCTTGAAGTTGTCACAGTACTGAATCAGGGCTTGGAATTTACACTGGACCACAGGCCCGAGGCCAGTCCAGAACAGTACCTAAGATGCAGTATTTTAGCTGGTAACCATTTTCTTTTAAGCAGATTGTATTGTGCTTAGCTAACTTGTCTCTATTAGAGTGGCCCCTGTCTTGTTCTTGGTGGTGCCCCTTTGAAAGTGATCTTCTTTGGAAAGAGTAAAAATGGCCCTGTCCCTTCAAAGATGAAATTCTTTGTCTGATATAACAATCGTAATTTTAAAATCACATCACCAAGCTTAATTTCCCTCTCAATTCTCAAATCTCCCCCTATGAATGCAATAATCCAAGCCTCCTCTTCCTGATTAGTGTTTGGATAGCCAAACGACTCGTTGAGTCACTCCCCTAGTGTCCCGCTCACAATCTCTTCCAATCAATGTACCACCCTTAGGTTTGTTCAAATATTGAGAGACCCCCCCCCCCCACAGCCCCCGAGCCCCTTGGTGAATTGTGGGTAAGCTCCCTGTCGGCCGTGACCAGCTTCCTCATGACTTTAGTAGGAGCCTGGTTGGGGGATGGATGTGATGCTTGCAGAGCTCTGACACAGGCCAATTTGCAGCCAAGTTAAAGGGTAATCCAATGTCGTTAGGGGTCCGTCAAAAGTTGTCATGTTCTTGGTCGTGAAAAGAGTAGAGAGGGTGGGGGGGTGCAGGCCTGATACTTTGTTCTTCTAAAGGGTTAGGCAGTTTTACAGGCCTGGAGTAACCTGACCTTTGTCTTGGCCCTGGTGCACCATCATGAGTTTTTCTTAGATGTTCAGCAGCCGATTTCACGAAACGCTAGGATTAATCTTATCTCGAGTTAGGACGAGTAACTAGTCCTAACTTAGGATTAATCTGAAGGTTTACATGTTACAGTGCAAGGCTGGGACTCGTTTTAAGTCCTAAGATTAATCCTAAGTTACATGTAGGAAGAGTTTGGTGGAATCGACGGCAGATTTTCCAATGGAAGCTCCCTTTTCTAAATGAAAATGGCCTTGCCCTGAAAGATGGAATTCCAGGCCTGGTTTTTCCCACTAGTAAAGGGCACCTCAATGAGGGAAATACACATCATCTATTGGACATTTCAGAGGATACCAAGGCATTGACCAAGGGCATGGGGGCAACTGCCGTTGTTGCCTCCGTGAAGTGGGGGGGGGGGGGTGATGTCAGATTTAGAGCAGGCACTAGCAGGTATTGAGGTTAAATGCTGTTGGCCGTGGGGAGGTTTTTATAAACGTTTAATATGAATTGACATCGACGTGCACAAAACGATATTTGCATATTACATGTAAGGTCTGCTTTAAGGGGAATGCAGTGTCAACCTGAAAAATGTTGAAAACTTTGGACGACCTCCCATGGAACGCTGGTAGTTGAAACCGGGGACTGCTTACTATATCAGTAAAACATGAGTAAGCAAAAGTGATGTGAGGTGCAGTAACCCCAGGGTTAGCATGTCTGTGAGTGTTCCTTTTTACCCAAGAGTGAAAGAAACATGGGATGTGATGGTAGGGTTCAAAATTCCCCAGGAATATCCTTGGGTTTTGTTTCCTGGAAAAGTGGTTCTGTAGTGTGAGCAGATCTGTAGATTTGACGAGATGGCATAGTTCAAATTCTAAACTCATGCCCTGGAAACTTAATTTTCTCTTGTTGTGGCCCTGCTCCTGCATTATTGATGCGTTAACAAGTCCGGTGGTTTATAAGTAAATTAAAAAAAGGTTTACAGTATATTGGATGGATTCCAATTGCATTATTCCCCCTCTGTTGCCTGAGGCGAGTCACACCTTAAGATGATGCATTGATATTTTGCCTGATGTTGATTTGAAAGAAGCCAGGGTGAAGACGAACCGTGCTTCCTTTCAAAATTAAGCGCAGAATAAATTATTTGAATACTTCAAAAATAAATTAATCTGACATGTGGTAATTTGAAACTAAACAGAGTGTCTGTAACAGGGTGTACTGTTAACTTTTTCAGTGACCGACTCTTATGACCGACCAGTAGGATTTGTTAGCTTGTCTTTTCACTAGTCCGCCAGCTTTTTCACTAATTCCTAATTCATACTTGGGGCAGATTTAATATACCTCATGAAGGCAACAGGCAATGGCTTCTGTTGCTCCTGGTCATTGCCTCAGTTGTCCCTTGAAATGGTCTACTAAAAATTTACAATTTCCTTATAGAGATGCCCTTCACAAATCACCAAGGAGAACACGCCTTGGTGCCCTCGCCCTTCCAGAAATGAAGCATCAGGCTTGGAGGGTCTCCAAGGTCAAATTAAGTTTTGTGATGCGCTCATTTTCTAATAGATAGAGTCCCTATGAAAATGGAGCACAACTTACAAGTCTGTAACCTCAGCAGGTTAAAATTGTGTAAAATGCCACTGTTTGATGCCCTTCAAGTGCAATTTTGTCAAAATTCAAAATCATTCAATGATGACACATTTCAAATGTAGGTCATACGTTTTTGTACAGAGAATTTTCTGTTCATTCCTGAATTTTGATGGTAGTCGTTTGACCTTATGACTGGCACGCAAATTCATAGTCGGAATGTACCCATTTATTTTTTAGATTTTTTTTAATGTCCGATGACATCATGTTCCAAATTTCGCTCTGAAAGAGAATAAAAAAGAATTACATTTGACACCATTATAAGGTGAGGTTAGAAACTTCACAAATCACAAAACTAAACTTGACCGTAGAGCCTCTCTTTTAATAGGAATGCTTTTCAACAGTGAACTAGACAGCTAGACCGCTTTGAGAGAATTTTGAGCGGTCCTCTGGGTTTGAAAACAGTGAAAACGTATAATGGGTTTCCACTATTTTCTTGTGATTCCAATGACTGATTCAGCTTAAAAACTTTCACAGGTTTGTTATTTCATGTAGCCTATATGTTGGGTCACATAAAGTGTTGATACTGATCTTTGACAGTTGCCAATGTTGTGTGCGTGTTTTAACAAGCATTTGGCCAGCGGAGTGCAGGCCACTGTTAATAGAGAACACTTTTCTGTACAATTATGCTAGAAAAAATTCCCTCTGAACTCTCAAACTTAAACACAACTTCACTAATCGAAGTCGTTTTGTGTTGAATTCTAATTTGTTTCGGATATGAACACCAAACAGAACGCTGTCTAGGTGGAGGTGGGGGGTGGGGGGGGGGGGAAACACGATTAATAGTTCTATCCGGCTGATCCACAAACTTGTAAAGTTCTTTCCGGGTTCATGAGGCATAATTAGTGATTTTCCAGACAGAGTTGCAGGGGAAGGAGGAGACGTTCTTCCAATTTGAGGAATTGACTGGAGGTATCGGTGGATTCTGGTATAAATAGATGAACAATTCCTGAGAAATTTTGGTTGGCCTTTTGACCCAGAATGTACTTTTTGGAAGGTAAACTCCTTTCCAACATTTACTTTCTGAAGAATACACCATAAAATGAACCTGTTAAAATGTTATTCAATTCTTTTTTGAGAGAGAAAGAGCAAAAAGCAATGTCATGTCTCAACTACTCAATTTTTTTTATATAAAAATAGCTTTTCTTTGGTTTATCTTTAAGTCATGTGTAAGTGGTAGCTATTTCTTGAGAAAAATCTACCCCAGCCTTGGACCCGGAATTAACAAGTTATTCAAGGCCTAAAGTCTTTTTTGTATTACATATTGTACAAATTTGACTGTATATGCTAAGGAATAACTCACTAGGACAACTTGTCAGATAAAATTATGAGAATTCCCAGCGATTTCCTGGGAATGTATTCCCCAGGAATTTGCTCCCTAGTGTGAACTGAAAAGAGTTTGTTAAATGTAAGTCAATGTGATTAATAAGTGCAGTTACAACGTTTATTTATATACAAATAAATAAACCCGGCCAAGAATCTTTTCAGAGAAAATTTGATTGTCATTCTGTGAAGGTAATAAACACCCCCCTCCAACTCTAAAATGTCCATCATCTAAAAATATCGCCGCTATAATTGACATTTTTGGCTTGAACCAATCTGTAGAGACAATGAACCCAGAGGAAAGAAATTCCAGCCGGGAGTCTCTGGGGCAGGATCAGGCATATTTTCGTGGGGTATGTAATTTCAGTTTTCAGTCTCGGAGATCAATGATGGTAGTGGGTCAGGTTTTGTTATTATTGTTGTGGGGTAATTGGCTGGAATGGCTGGGGTGTTTTGTGACGATGAACAGGGAGATGTCATGAACAGGAATTTTTAGTTCAAGACATGGAGTTCCCTTTATCAAACAAAAATTGTAAATAGCTCACCACTCTTCCATCAAAGGTTATTGACGGAAGCAATTTGTTAGTCCAGTTCATTTACCCTAGGTCCACATTTAGTTTCATAAATAATGTTTATAATGGGGGAAAAACATGCTGGAAACATTCTACCTAGCAGTGAGGGAACGTAGCATAACAGGTAAATATTAATATCAGGAAAAGATTTGTCATTATTGAAATGATTGCTGAACGGAACTTTGCGAGAATTGTGCATAATATTTTTTTGTATATTTTTTGTGTGAGTTTGACTTTCTTAGTATTGGTTTTCTCTTTTGATTTTCGGAGCTGAATCCATAACAGCCACATTGACTGGTAATTTTTTGTGCTTGAATGTAGGGTCATTGTTTAGTTGCTGTCATTTTTATAGCTGATTTATCGACAATAATAGGAAAATAATTATCAAGAAAGATCCAATAAAATTCACTTGTGAAAGTTTCAGTTGAGTACCGCGTCAACTTGTTGAGAAAATAAGAAAAAACTGTCACGGTATTTTCACAAGAATGTTGAACCCTTCTACGTTTAGCGAGGTGACAGCAGGAACCAACCGCATCTCTCTGGTCGCAGCATTCGCAAACGGACACCAACCCTTTGGAAATCTGAGAACAACTCATGCATGAATCGCTTCTTAGACGTTAGATTCAATTGTTTTGACTGATTTCTAAAGATCGGGGGGGGGGGCAGGGACTCAGTTGACAATAATACATTATTATAACACAGATGCAGATGACATTCTTGTTGGTAAGGGGAACCAGTTTCTGCTGATCAAGATTTTGCTTGTGCCAAACAATTATCAACAATGAAAAACTTAACAAAACTGTGAACCAATGTTCAATTTCAGACACAATGAATGGTACAACTTTTCTATCGTCATATTAGCAGACTTTTGTAAACTTTTTATAATTTTGAGAGGGCAAGGCCACTTTCATTTTGCTGAGGGCTCTTCCATTGGAAAATCTTAAAGCTTATGGGAAACTGTTGAAGGGGCACCAAGCCCAAGACCAGGGGCAACAGAGGCTATGGCCTTTTTTGGCCACCATGTAATTCAAGGCCTGTGGCCAAACAGTAACATCACATGGCAACTTGGATGGGAACCTGTTTTTTCTCAGCAAGTTTTTTTTTTTTCTTTTCTGGCTTGATAACCAATTACATTGCTACGAATCAGGCTCTGAACTTGTAAAGTTCATGAGCTGGGATAGTTATTTGGTAAAATTTCAGCTTGACTAATCGTCAATAGTGTACCCAGCATCCAACAGGAAGCGCCCGTCCATTACATTGGAAACGGGCTCTTCCTCACTGCCGATTAAGGATAAGCCGCAACATGCATGTACGTGTTGGGCTGAAATATCGCGCTGGTGCCATGCAACTTATCTGCCGGATTACAAGATTTATCCAGGAATTACCGCAAGGATTTCAGATGACCTAAAAATAGCTGTTTGTAAAAATTATCAAGACGTCACCAACAGTGGGATTTGATGGTTTCCCCGGTGCACTGCCCTAAGGAGTTTGTGAGGTCCGAGTGAAGGGCAAACTTGATGTAATGGTGTTTGCCAGTGGTAATTAGCTGTAATGAAATTGAGAAATTTATTGGGAAGCTGATAGTGTTGTGGGATGGGAGCCGGTGAAAACATCCTGATTGATTTTTCAGCGTGATGAGGTTTGGGTTTTTTCTTGGGAAGGTATGAAGTGTATTATAACACAGTTTGAAATAACTTATAATAATAATAAACCATTCTTATATAGTGCATATCACTGTGAGGTCCCTATGCGCTGTCAGTATTCTCCTAAGGTATGTGGAGCTACGTGTTGAAGTTTGAGACATATCCCTTTACATAGCACCATGGAACGGTTTACAAGGTGCTGTGGGCGCTAAATGCAGCCAATCAAACCAGGAACACTGGGGCGAATCACTTCTCTTTACGATAACTGCACCGGGGTTCTTTTACGTGCACTACACAACACATTGGACTTACGGCTTTATGTCCCATCCGAAGGACAAGGTTTTTGAGGTTTATTTCCGACCTTCGTTTATAGAAATCTAAGCATCGATTTTAATCACTCTCCTGGCGTACAGGAGCTCAATTAGAGCTTCTCAGTTCACTCTCCTGAGGTAGTTACTCAGGAGCTCAATTCAAGCTCCTCAGTTCACTCTCCTGGGGTTACTCAGAGCTTCTCAGTTCACTCTCCTGAGGTACAATGTAGTTACTCAGGAGCTCAATTCAAGCTCCTCAGTTCACTCTCCTGGGGTTACTCAGGAGCTCAGTTCAAGCTCCTCAGTTTACTCTCCTGGGGTTACTCAGGAGCTCAGTTCAAGCTCCTCAGTTTACTTTCCTGTGGTTACTCAGGAGCTCAATTCAAGCTTCCAGTTCTCTTCTGGGGTTACTCGGGAGCTCAATTTGAGCTCCTCTGATCAGTTTTGTTTTACTTGTATTACAGTGTATAAACTATGACACGTTACCCCACTCCTCCATCAACTTTTACTGGTTCGCTGTCCAACAGCGAATTGTTTTCAAGAGCCTCACCATTGTCTACAAATATCTTCAAAATGCCGCCCCTGCAATTGTGCAAACATGTACCTCACCAGTCTCATCAAGGCATACCATCCCTTGCACCTGTCCTTTGCTCTGGTTCAGACAGTAGGCCTACACTCCTGGCGTTTTCTACAATGTACATGTAGGGTGCATTCTGCGCCTTTGGAACTGCCTCCCTAATCAAATACGTTCCGCAGTCACTGGAAGTTTTCGAGAAACATCTCAAAATGTTCCTCCTAATCAATGGTTGATTGCTCAGGACAAACTGTCTTTTCCCATTCTTATGGTACGGAAAAAGGGCTCAGACAATTTCATTTCTTGTTTCTTGTTTCATTGATTTGAATTAGGATAAGATCAAGATGGCCGGACCGTGGCCTTGTCATCTCAAATCAAATATTACAACTGTATAATCACAAAAGTTTGAATGATTGACGGAAACAAATCTGCACAACCACTCGATTGGCGGCTTCACGGGAGATCCGACTGAGGCACCCTAGATTAGCCTTTGATGACATTGTTCATTTCCCATAAAAGATTGCAATTGTTGCTGTTCTGTCTTCCTACATTCTATCCAGCTGTCATCATATCACGGTGACATCTGTCCTTGAGTTTACGACCCACTTTTTTCATTTCGTTTTGGGATGCAGGACGTAAAAAAATAAATGATTTTTTGGGGTAGAAGTGTTACTTGAAATCTCTGTGGAGTGCCATTGCATCATCGTGTCATTTCTAACCAACTGTCATAAAATTACTTCTGATCGGAAGCATTGATTTACACATTTTCTGTCCCCTAAGTCTTGACGATGTTGACTCATTCCTATAAAGGGGAAATTTATCTCCAGTTCTTCATCCATTTACTAAAGCTTTTTTAAATATTTGCTTTTGCAAAAAGTACAAAAATGAGGCACACTGTTTCATAAAGCTATTAAGCAAAAATGTCTTTGTCTGTAATACTGTCCAAGTTGACAAAATACCCCCAAACTACATTACTTGTTTCAAATGTAGCAGTTGAATGTGCATACAATCCCTGTCAAACAATGTTAGACAAATATAGTCTGATTTTTTAAAGCAGACAACTCTTGACGTTCCTCTCAAATTTTCTTGAAATTTTCTCAAAATTATCGTTTAAGAGTTGCAGGTCTGCGTTGCATCATACGCTTTTCTCTTGAGACTGTGACCTTGGGAGGGGCAAGTTCCAACATTGATCATATTCCGACAGTTTCTTCCCACTTTGGTTATTCAATTACGCTGTTATAAATGAGGGAGCTTAATTGAATTTCAGATTTTTCTGGTAAGTGAACATCCAGTTCAACCTGACATGATGTCATCTCCGATAGAGAAGTACATGATGTACTCATAGGTGAGGTACCCGTCTCGACATGACGAACTGTCTGCTCTAGTTGAACAGAGTTGTCAGGTTACACTAAACAGTAGCCCTGTTCACACTACCAAGCCAAATTCCGAGGGGGTAAAACCCTGGGAAACTCCGGGGGAATGTAAACCCCTCCTCCACCCTTGTGTTCGTTTGTTCACTTGACGTTATTTCCATGGGAAAAAGGAACACTTGGTGTCAAAACCCTGGGGTTGTGTCACTCAACCCTGGTCCCAAAGTCTCCCCATAGGCGGTCTGTATGCAGGCTGGTTTACAGAGAAGGAATGATGGCTGCTATCTTTGTTGTCCTAGTTTCGGACTCGGGGTCCTTAACATTTTTCCACTTTGTATTTAAGTAGAGAACCTTTTACTCAAGTAAAATTACTGTGCCCCCAAAAGTAAAATCTTTCAGGCTTGTGCATGCTCTGATTTGATTGTTAGGCCTGATACCAGGATACCTTACTCTTCAGGGTTCTCACCAGGGTTTTTTTTCTGAACTGTGGGGCATTCTTTACCCAAATTTTTGAAGTTTGGCCAAAGCAAGCTGAATTGAAACAAGGTCCTTGGAATGTTTTCCACTTGGTGTTTATCATGGTTTTAAAAGCCTTACTGTACAATGTGGAGCTTTCTAAATGGAGTGTTCTTGATGATTTTTGTAAATTTGTCTCATCGGCCCAAAACGCCAGCTTGTGCATGGGGGAAAACCCTACACTTGTAGGGGCAGTTTGTCCTTAGTAAAGGGCACCTCAATGAGGTACATTTACAATTATGGACAGAGGTGAAGGCAGTTGCTTCTGAGAAGTATCAGGGCTGTATTATGTTATATTAACTTCATGCATCCCAACACTTACTCTACCTTGTAGAACAGCCAGCAGTATTTGTTTTTAAATTACAAAAGTTGCAGGTAGGGTGTTAAAAAAAAGCCAGCTGCTTCCTGCACAGCTTTGTTCATGTTAAAGCTTCAACAATCATGTTGGCACATCACCAGTATTGAAAGTGTGGACATCCGATGTTCTAAACCAAAGGCTGCGTGTAGCGTTGTGTTATTTATAGAAATTTGTGACATTGATGCTGTTGGTTGGTGATGTGTGAGCTGTCCCCCCCCCCCCCCCGGGAAAGTGTCTCCCCTTGGAAATGCTGTGACAGGGTCGATGGGGAGGGGGAGTGGGTGGGGGGGGGTTGATGTTTGGGAGTTGGGCCTTTAGGGGCAAGTGAGCAAGCAATGTGTTTGGGTGTCATTTTGGGTGCCTTATTTTGGATTTGGTCACCATACCTGTTCAGTTGTTAAAATATGTAATGGACTAATTGGGCACCTTTTAAATTGTTATTGTACAGCAAATGAGAATACTCCATTCAAAAAACCTGGTTGACATCCTTTTTTTGGGGGGGGGGGGGGTTGGGGTTGGAGAGGGTTGGCAACTCGACATGTACCTTCCTCCATGGTTGATCAGAGGAGTTGTCAAAGTTGTTAAAATTTTTGAGGTTGTACAGAATGTTCTACCTTTTTTAGACTTACTGAACGAAAAATGCTTCCCATGCACTCTCAAATCTGCTGCTGATAAGTCAGTTTAATTTTCCACTCCCTGATAATGAAACTTCAGTTTTTCAAGAAAGAACTTACACCTTTTCAAACATTGATGTCCTTTTTTTTATTTGTTAAATTTCGTTCTTTTTGGGTGTTGTTTTTTTCTTGGTTTTAAAGTTTCATCAAACCGCGGTATACATATTAAATGATGCCTTTTTTGCATTGTATTTTGTGTATTCGTGCATGGCATTGCAGTTGTACATTAAGAGGGTCCCCAAGATCAAATAGAGTTTCCCGGGAAATTCCCAGGGAAATTTGGTTGATTTGCTGACCCTGCAAACCTCCTGGGAAAAAGTTACTTCCCGGGAAAAAGTTACTTCCCGGGAAATAGTTACCCCTGCTTGTCAAAATCACAAAACATTCTATGACGTCACATTTCAAATGGTCTGTACTTTTTTGTACAGAGAATTTTAAGACTCCTGAATTTTGATCCAAGTATTTAGGCCCCTAATTTAATGGGCAAATTGAATTTTACACCATTTTAAGGTGAGGTTAATGACTTGTACATGTACATTTTTAACCTACTTTCATGAGGGCTCTACCTATTGGGAAAAGTGTAGAGCCCTCAAGAGGTTGGCAGGGTCAGCAATTCATGTGTGACAGACCAACCGAATTTCCCTGGGAATTTCCTGGGAAACTTGTCTAGTGGATAGGGGCTTTCGTATGATCTTGGAAATAAGAAGGTCCCTGAGGCGTCCACAATGCAATAATTACAAGCTAGTCAACACAGCACACAGGGTACGTTCAAACGAGGAGTTAAACTAACCCTTATTCCGAGCACTGCGGGTGTCCAAAAGATAAAAATGACTTATTCCAAATTGGGCTTGCGTTCACACAAGTAAGTTAGTCCTGTCCGCACGGGTTAAACTGACCCACACGTTGATTATCAGGTCATGCATAGCTAACCCCGACCGACCCTTCTTCCGGTCCATCGTATACATGTACATGTATCAGCTGGGCATTACTTGTGGTAGTTTACGCGCGTTGTTGTTATGATGACGTAACCTTCTGTGGAGAGGTCACATGGAATGAAATAGACCGGATGTAGCAGGTCAGTTGCGTTCCAACGATGGTTTATTGGGCCTCGCAGTGGGGGGTTGGTCGTAAAACCTGGGCTAAGTTACGCTAATCCAACATTTTTTTAGGTTTAGTTTAGCCCAGTTCTTTGGGTCAAATTGACCCTCGCGGACCGGATTTTTGCGTTCCAACGGAGGGTTATTTTAGCACTTTTGGATTAAGGGCTAGTTTAACTCCTCGTCTGAACGTACCCACAGTCTTTGTTGTGGTTACAGGTGATTAGAACCTGAAGCCAAGTGCTGATTACACTACCCTCAGTAGGTGTCAAGTGTAGACCCCATTTGTCCACATGTCTCGGTGACCTCCCCCTTTTGATAAAAACAACTTTTTTTGACTCTTAGCCAGAAAGAGTCATTATTGTTCAAAACACCGCAAGGCTCTGACTCACCTTACCCTTGCAGGAGCCCCTTGGAGCCCCAGGGGTGTGTTTGGTGTTCAGGCAGGGGGATGGCTGATATAGTTCTTCTTACAAGATAAACACAAGATTAGAATGATATTCACCCTAGCTGTTTGATGGCCTGCTCATGATAAGGGCAGTGACTGACAGTCGGACTGTCTGGGGACGGTCACCCACCAGTAGTGTGGTTGGGGTTGAGGAATAGTCTTGTGTACACTGGAGGCGGTGTTTCAGAAAGGTGCAGTGTGAGTGGGGAACTCTGACTGCTTTTGCTGTGGCTTGGTGTTTTTCTGCTGTGGCCTTGTCATCAGGGTTCCAGAGTGAAGTGGGAGTTCCTAAGGAGTGTGGCAGCAAAGGCTAGTAAGAATTGACTCAGTGGATGTAAGTTGCTTTTACTTGTGTAACAATGTCTTACTCATACAAACAGGCATTCCTGTTAATCCTGTGTTACTTTACAATTTGTTTTGATAGTAAAGAAAGTCGAAAATGATTGGATATGGATACGTTGCATGACTGATGTAAGAATACAGTACTTTAGGGAAGTAAAGTGATACATGTACACATAATGTAGTTTTCAGTTTCTGAACAGCAGAGTGTGGGTTCGAGTCCTGGTCTTGATACTTTTGTCCTTAAGCAAGACACTTACTTGTTACTCTTTCATCCTTCGATAGGATGTAAAGTCGTGGGTCTTGTGTGTTGTGTATATGTAGTAAAATATACCCAGTCCACTTATCATTAAGAAAGAGAACGGTTTCGCCCTGGTGTTTTTTGCTATGGTTAGCTGCAGATTGCTCTCAGCACCTTGTAAACCATTACATGGTATGTAAATAGCTCTTATATTTCGAACGGAACTCTGCATACCTTGCAAGAGAAAAAAAAAACAAGTGACTTATGATGTTCTCAGATGTAATAAAGCGCTGTAAGAACTGTGTTATTATTGTTTAATGTGATTGAAAGTTGAAATCTTCCGTACAGGTTTTACTTCCAGCTTCAGTTTGGCTACATGTAATGGTCATTGATTTGAATGAGAATGAAACAAAATTCTTCATGTTGAGCAGAAAGTGGGCCCAGGTTTGAATATCCAATGATAGTCAAATTATTTAAACCTTCCGTACAGGTTTTACTTCCAGCTTCAGTTTGGCTACATGTAATGGTCATTGATTTGAATGAGAATGAAACAAAATTCTTCATGTTGAGCAGAAAGTGGGCCCAGGTTTGAATATCCAATGATAGTCAAATTATTTATTTATTTATTTTATCAGCGGTGAGATATAATTTTATTGTTTAAACACCATTATGTGTAAATGAAGACTTTGTGACAAAACGTGTGTACCCTTGAGTCTGTGACTGTGCAGGAAACCAGTCGTGAATGTTACATGGTATTTTGGCTGGTAACTGTATTCTGATAAGCAGAATTTGTTTAAGTACTTAATTTTTTTTTTTTGCTTAAGATGATGAAATCAGGTTCTGATGTTCACTAAAAATGTACCCATTGATTGGGTCATCTGATAGGATTCATACAGTGTACATGCTGCATACACTTCAATTTAAAAGGTCACTGTAATGCTGGGCCCTGTGTAAGTTGCACTTGTCAGACCCTTCCATGGATGATCCAGGTTCATTATATTGTAAGGGGATCTGTTAGGATTCTAATTGATTGGCTGTGACAGACACTGGACTGTCACTCCAACCAGCCATAGGGACACAACAAGCCTTTACTTCCATCACATCCATCCACTTGACATGTCTGTACTGATGGCTAGAGTTAAAGAGCCATTGAGTTTACTCTTAGACTCAACTCCGGTATTGTGCGTTTGTAGACGCAGGTCTTTGGGACCCTCCTACTCTTGGAAAACGTTTTCCAGTGAGTTGAACAACCATTTGAAACCATTCAACTGCATGGTTGTGTATGGTCATACAACTGCACTGAACTAATTGTTTACACGCGTCTACTACATGTAAATGTACATGTTCAGTACATGCATTCACCATACGATAATGATTTTGCAGGTTAGCAATGTACATTATCATTAAAAACCACAGTGGATCATATGGAATGGTCAGACAGTAGGAGGGTTGACTGTGTACTATGCATTCACCACCAGGCCGAGTTTGAATGGTCAGACAGTAGGAAGTTTGACTGTACTATGTACATGTAGTGCATTTACCACATAATACTTCAGGCTGGCATAAATGTAGATCCATCATTCAAAACCCTTGGATGGTTTTGAACGGTCAGACAGTAGGAGGGTTGACTGTGTAAATACATTCATCACATGATATATTGCAGGCAGGCAAAGATTATCCATCATTCAAAACCGCAGTGGATGATATTGAATGGTCGGACAGTTCGAGGGTTTGAAGTCCCGATTATGACATACATGTACACATGTACTTGTATCAAAAAATGTTAGCACTTAAAACACTCTGAAATGTATTATGCTGAAGGTTGGGGCTTTCAGCAGATTATTTGTATTGATAAATGATAGCTCTTTCACTGAAACATTGATTAGGATTTGTATTCTCTTGGTGGTTGGAGTGATTATTTTCAATCTGAAAGCTCAATGATTGTAAAATGTAAGTATTGTCAGAGTCAAGGAATTAGCGTTTGAAAACTCCATTGTTGTTGCTTGCTGTTTTGATCGCTTCAATTGAATTACATGTAAGCAGGTGTCTGAACAAGCACTACAATCCCGAAAGGTCATTTAAATTAAACCTGACAGCTGAATTTACTTTTGTGCGACTCTCATTGTTTGGTTTAATGGTGTGATAATTGAAAACCAGACACCAGAGGACGGAAATTATTTTACTCTTTCAAAATAATATACCTATATAATGTACAATTTTTGGTAGAGATTATTTTTTTAAAATTTCCTTGAAGAGCTACCTGGCATGAAAGTGCTCTGTTGGACCAACTTCATATAGCTGTCAAGCACAAACATTTGTTTAGCGCAGAAGAGTCTTTCTCAGCAAAAATGGGTTACCAGCCAAAATACCACATAATGAATACAGTTTGTGACTGGTTCCCTGCTAATTTCTGCTGGCAGAAATATTTGCTAAGCACCATTTTCTGCTATGAAATTGGGCCATGAAAGCAACAAAACAACCCTGTTTTTTTTCTTCAAAAGAACTGACGCTGTAGAGAAAAACTTGGAACTCACAGGAACACTTGTAAGGCACCATGCTGTGCTAGGAATCCATTCAAAGGATCAAAGGATTGGGACTGTGTTTTTGTGGCATTTTCGATTTGGCACAGTTACAATGTGACATGGGTAAACACATTTCTAACAGACTAGCTCTGCGTGATTTGTTTTGATGGCAAGACGACCGTTAGAAGTGAAATTGGACTTTAGTTTGTTCACAGGGCTGTAGGCTGTGAGGAGCAGAATTAGAGATTCTGGGAATTCAAAACTGTAAAGGAATGACTAGATACATTGATACAATGGATACAATGGATACAATGTATACAATAAACAATGATACATGTACATGCACCTCACCATGCAATGCCTCAAAACCAATGAACAAATGACTGGTTTTGTTTTAGGTCGGTGCTGTATACTAATTTCCAGGGAACATAAGTTTCTGTTCTGCAGCGCTGCAGTTGGTAATTTAAAATTCAAACTGGTTTTGTGTCACAATGCGATAACGCATATAGCCTGGTGATAGAACAGAAAATTTCATTGGATGCAAAGTGGATGTCTGATTTTGGGACAATGGGATTGGTTGAAAAAACCTGAACTTGAACTTAGGCTTGTTTGCAGACATGCTGTGTACAGGAACGTGTACATTGTACTTGAGTTAGTTTTGTTTTGACAATCTCTTGATATTGATCAATGTTTGTTTTGGCAACGACGGTTAGAAATCAAGGTTGTACTGGGCTTGTTTACAGGAAGATACATATCTTTGGGAAGTTTAAATGAAGTCTGACATTGGACGTTGCTGAACGGTAATGCAGGCATGCTGTATACATTTATTCCGAAGTGGTGGTTTATGTATGTAGGTTGGATGTGAACGATCCCACATGGTCTACTGACTTAGGTATGTACAACCAGTTAAGAATGTTCAGAACTACGTTCATGGATATATGGGACTTGAAGGACACAAATAGTTTGATCCCATTTTTATATAATGAGATTTGGTATTCATTTAATACTATGGTGCGCGGGAGATTATGACAAAGATGGTAGCATGGCTGTAAATGTCAATGTCGTACAGTCCCTTTAAAATTCAACCATCATCATTACTCATACCCCATAGTGTACAAGCAAACTCAGCCAGCCTCCGTCACAGACCATATTCCTAGCTACCCCCCTCTCAGGGGGAAAAGGGGGCAAATCCAACCCCCCAGAGATACCTAAATGCCATGTGGCTAGTGGGGTACGCATGGGAAGGGAAGGGGCCAATCAGACCCAGTCCAATCAGAGTGATGATAGAGGAATGAAAGTACACATGACATAACTTTGTGGTAATCAGCGTTGTTCCTCTGCAGAGGCTGGGGGATTAAAATTACGTGTGATTATCCATTATTCCAGCAGTCCTTCTCGGGATTGAGACATCGGCTTGACAACTCGTCGGTCGCTTTAGTCGGACCACAGTCTGTCGTCAGAACTCAGAGAAACTTCTGACAAATTCTGAAAGTGATTTCTGATGGCGTTAGTGCCTGCTGTTGAGATCAAGATACAAAAAAAAACCTAAAAGTCGTAGGATATTATTTGTTTGGACTGCTATAAAAATCGGTACTGTGATGTAATGTGTTTAAATTAACATTAGCAACTTAATTTGCATATTAGTCATGTGACAAATCTAAACGTCTTTTTTTTACAGCGTTTGTTGATATCCACTAATGAAATTGCCTTTTATCTATTTTTTTCTTTACCCCAGACGAGTCCCAACAATACATTGAAGGCAATGAAGATAACGTGAAGATTCGTCGTCCACGAAACCATCAGGCAGACCGTACCAGCCTTCGCTGCTCCCCACCCCCATTGTAAAGATGTCCCAGACCTCGCAAACACCCTCGGTTCTCAGCCTTCTTCTACAGACTGAGTTCAACATGACGACGCTGGTGCCCCCGGTCACAGATCAGTCCCCGACCGACACAGTGCCGATGTTACCGTGTGACGGCATCAAATACGACTATGAAATCCCTACAGCCGTCGTGTGTGGAATGAGCTTCATCTTCGGCATCGTCTTCACATTTTTCGGTAAGTTTCTCTGTGAACTTTGACCTCTACAAGCATCTCTCAGCCACCCTGTTATAAGCATAAAGCCTCGATTTCATTCAACAAATTTCTGCTGGGTGCAATTTAGAAGGACACCAGTCACAAGTTGTACATGCGAAATGGTGTTTAGGATGGTATAATTTCTAGTAACCCAAATTGTTTTGTGCATTGCTACTTTTTGTGCTATAGCAGCTATGTGAAATTTTGCCCTGGTTAACACAAAACATGCTTAGCACCGAAATATACATGTTACCTACTGAAATGCATTGCATTTCACATTGTTGCAATGCAACTGGTGCCCTGTTATTCTCTATTGCTGAGCGTATAAATATGTTAAGCAGCGTTCTCTGCTAAACAGCTTTTTGAAATTTGCCAGGGCATTCTTCAACATTGTATACTGTGGTGAAGCAGCAAGATTTACTATAAGGTGCAGTTCAATAAGGGCTGTCTTGATCGCAACTGGTTTGTATTTCTTTCTTCAATGCCAGACTGCCAGCAGTCCCATTTACTTGTATGTCCTTTCACTAGTCCGCCAGCATTTTCACCAGGCCACGTTTCATAATAAATAGGGATGCTTTTTGACACTGAACTAACCAGCTGGACCACTTGGAGAGTATTTTCCCGATGGACTACTGTTTCGTGAGAAAAGCTGCCAACACGTTTTAACAAACCTTGATCTTCTTGCGACTCATTCTCTTAGTGGTTTCCAGTTGTCCAATAAAAAGTTTCTAGAGAGAAGGCTCTGGAGAGAAGTTACAATGTCAAGACCCCCTCCCTCCCCTGCCCCAACCTCATCAAATTCACACTTTTCTATATCTTTGTCCTCTATTGTCCAAGCTTTATTCACCACAGATGTGCATATAAAACTTTTCAAGGGTGACCAGATCTTTAACAGCACACCCTACTTGCTGCATCAAGGTCAGACTGTCAACAAGTTTATATATATGTTTTTCATATTGTTGGTCTGTGGGGTTTCCATCGTTCTGATAAGTTCGAAGGCTACAGAGAGAATTAGATTTCAAGCCCTTCTACCACCCACTAGGTTAGTGTTTCTTTTCCTGCTTTCTTCTCAACGGTTTTCACAAAGTTTTACCCTCTTCCCAACATGTTAAAATACAAAGTGGGGTAGCTCAATCTTTTTGTGTCTCTTTTCGTACATCACGTTGCATGGGTTTCTACAAAAGTTATAGACCATGTGACCTCTGACATCACATGTTTACTAAAGAGCCACAAAGCCTGGACATCCTGCAAGAATTATTTGTACGCAGCCAATGGAAGAAAACATGAAATCTTACATTCTACGGAGATTGTACTGTCTGATTTGTATCAACTTTTGTTATGAAGAACCGCGGTCTGCTCTGGGATCATTTCTGAGTTATGTATAATGCCAAGACAACAACATGAGTGTGAACATCACCAGTACAGTGCATGTTGTAGTTCCATGTGTCATGTGATCATGCAGGCCTCGACAAATTTTTTTTTTTTAATTGCCCGATCGGGCAGGCTCCGGTCGCAGACTGCTTGCCCGAACTTGCCCGGCAAAAAGAGACACATTGAGACATGCATTTTGAGGAATTTAAATCAGAAAATTAAGTGTCAACTGTCAACATTGCCAGACCTCAACTTACATGTATGTATGTTTTTATTTTATTGGCAATGTAGGCTTACTATCGTAGAATAAATAAACATTTTGTTTTGTACTTGCGTTCGTTTCGTACAATGTAAACTCCGTCATCGGTATGCACGCACCACTCACACAGAACCAGCGCGCTGATGACATGGACATTGCTTGCATGCACTGTGTGTACACGTGATGCCGAGTACCCGCGATGTATTTCTTCCTAGCGTTTACTGACTGCCTGGTAAAGTGTTCACCGTCACCAGCGACGTATTAAATACCGGCGATGAACTAAAAATCTGTGCAAATCTTCAGCACACTTTTACGTGGAATATTTCACTAAATTTTGGAAACGAAAGGCATGTGGGTAAACATTATTTGTCTATGAGTACAATATTGTTTCCTTGGCTCCCCTCGTTTGTACATACAAGTGTCAGTTAAGATGGCGCAACACGACATCCATGTACAACAATAAATACAATCGACCGATCACGCAAAACCATTCTTGCACGATCGGTCGATCGCGCAAAACCATTCCAGCACGATCAATCAATCGCGCAAAACCATACCAGCACGATTGGTCGATAGCGCAACATCAATCCTGCACGATTGATCGATCACGCAAAAAATATTCGTAGCGCGATCAATCAATGTTCGTTGCGCGATGGACCGATTGCTGCGCAATCAATAGATCTTTCAATAGCACAGCGCGATTGGTCGATAGTGCAGCGCTATCGTATTGGACGTTGATCGTGAAGATTGACCGATCGCGCCCAACATATACACGTCAACTTCAGTGGATTTTTTAATGCTTAGATTTTGTTAATGCTTGGAACACTTTGTAGGAAATCACCAGTGGAATAAAACGGTATTTTATTTTATTAATTAATATATAACTCATTAGTTTTTCAATAAGAGCACTTGCCCGATCGGGCAGACCGATCAGGCGTCCAGGTTGCCCGACAAAGTTTTACCGTGTCCCGGGCAATCGGACAGGCGATTTGTCGAGGCCTGGATCATGACTGTGCTGCAAGCCAGATGTGATGTTTTACTGGCCGGTTTTACCTGGACGATGTATCGGCACTGGAATTTTTGGCTTGGTTAGTTTGACTAGGTTAGTTTACCTGGGCAGAAAGTGTCCAGTTAAACTACCCATTGGACTCAGTTAAGTTACCTGAGTTGCATTGGATGTAAAATGATCAAGTTAGCCTACCAATTTGCTCAGTTAATTTACCCCCCAAAAATGTCCAATGCAAACACATGCTTCAGTCTTTCTGTGCCTATTGTACTGTGAACATCCATCACATTGCACAAGTTTCTACAGAAGTTTATACACACAAAAAACAAAATCAACATTGTCAAAGATGTATCGCCTTGCCGAGGTCATCGAGGAAGAAATTCCCCCCATGACTGAAGCCTCTTTCACACTGCACTTTAATCCAGAAAATCTCTGTGTTATTGAAAAATTACACACGGAGATTCTCCGGATTAAGTGGAGCGTTCACACGACACTGTTCAGGGCTAAAAATTCTCCGGATTAAAGAACCTACAACTGGCTTAATCCGGGTAAAACTTAACCCTGCCCAGGACTAGGGTTAACCCACAAATCTCGCTGTTTAGTAGGGAACTGGGTTAACTTATTCTCTTGGTTAGATATTGTAGTGTGAAAGAATTTTTGATTCAGTTTTTAACCCATGTAGAAGACATTTTACGTGACACCGATCAAATGTAGTGTAGAAAGGGCTTAAATGTAGGTCAGGTTTGGGTCTTCTCTTTTCCACTCGACATTGCACAGGGGTGTCCAGTAGTTACCTGTTATATCCCAGGTAAATCTACTTCAAACATTTGAGAACTTCCCTGCATGGAAGACCCTGAATTGTCACTCTTCCTGTCCAAGGCTGTTCCTGTCTCTCTCAGAGGTCCCAGTGCCCCCAGGTATTACCCATGTCGCCTCCAGGTCTGGGGTCCAGGCTCGTTATCACCTAGGCTCAGCAGGTATCAGAGCAGGTGGACCTGGGGTTTCTTCTGAAGGGGGGGGGGTCTATGATTTGTTTTTTCTCAAGAGCTGGTGGATTTGAAAGTCTACACCTGTTATGTTATATGAGCCTAGATACCTCAAATATTCTGAACTTAAAGGGATGGACTACAAGATTATATTTTGGAAGAATACACTCATTTCTAGCGTTTGGTTATAAAAATGATCTGTGACACATCAAACACGGGAGCCATGAAATATTTCATGAAATTCAATAGTCACAGGATTTTTGTGCACATACTGTATACGTATAGTTATTTCAATACCTGCAATCAAAATAAGAAACAGTGATTTGGGGTTTTTCATGTCCAGTCTTCTTTCAATCTTATTTGTGTTAATTTTTTTCTTCTTACCATTAAATAGCCTGAAAAAGCCTATACCATACCAATCAACCCTTGTACTAAAACAAAGCTTGTCCCTTTTTTTCAAGGGTACAATGTCACGTAGCACAAAACGTTTTCACCCAAAGGGTGTTCAAGGTACTCACAAGAAGAAAAAGTAATTAGCAGTGATTTCAGTTTGCTCTTGAAATCATCAACAGCCTCACGTGTCTTCAATGTTTAGGAAGTTTGTTCCACAAGTCTGGAGTGGCGGAAGCAAATTTATGCTTGATCACCCCCGGGGTTCTCCCCATGTACAAGCTAGTGTAACAGGTAGATACGCGCAAATTTCAGCCGATACACGCAAATTTTAGCAGATACAAAAGAAAAGGAAACAACTATTCTCAAAAAAAATCAAGAGAAAACCATAAAGAATGCTCCAGATTGCACAGTAGAGCTTTTAAAACCAAGATAAACACCAAGTAGAAAACATTTCGGTCAAACATATATAAAAAATTGTCCAGAATGCCCCACAGTTTTGAAAAAACCTGGGGAGAACCCTGACCCCATTACCGTTTTGACACGGGTTTCATTACGGGTTTCATTACCAGTTACATATAATAATAATTAATAATACTTGAAAAACACAAGACCGATAATAATGAGAATACTTAAAAAACACAAGACCCCCCCCCCCCCCCCCCCGACTTGTCCAGACATGAGTTTACTGGCCAGATGCTAAAATCTGTGGCCTTGGGCCTGTACCAATGGTCCTGTGTGAAATTCAACCCCTCATAACTAATTGTACCAATTTCAAGGATTGGTTTTTGGAATGTTTAGAATTGGTTCCAGGAGTAGCTGACAACTTCCAACAAACATTGGTGACCACAGGTACACCACATTGTATCCCTTTCACTGATTCATAAACACAGGTGTTTTGGGGTTTCATTTTTCTGGGAAAAAAATCCCCCAAAGTTTTGATGAAAATAAAAAATATTTTGGCAAATAATTAAACCATATCCCTGGGGTTAGGGCAGTGTTTATTTTGAAACAAATATCTTGGTCATACTTTATGAACTTGCTCTGCTTAGAATACTACTTTTTTGTTAAAACCTTATTTTGGCTCAGGTGGGGACTGCAAGTATGTAAGCAGACAAGCCTTCCATTACAGCATAAAAACATTGCTTACCAATAACAGGTTACCAACCAAAATAGCATATTATGATGTACATTGCTTGTCACTGGTACCCCCAGATATTTTGGCTAAGCACTTAATTTAAAAAAGCTCTCTCTTAACTTTCAGTAAACCCCTTGCATCGACGTCATACATGCACGTGGCTATTTTCTGCCCATTGTCTGCCATTTTGGAAGTCAAATTACATACGTAAAGATATGGTGCG
The DNA here is from genome assembly GCA_023634235.1 of Pisaster brevispinus. NCBI lineage: Eukaryota > Metazoa > Echinodermata > Asteroidea > Forcipulatida > Asteriidae > Pisaster > Pisaster brevispinus. The sequence continues at coordinate 23,069,508 of JAMKCF010000002.1, read as the reverse complement.
TCCTTAATGGCCATTTATGAGTTAGAGTTGAATATAATGTATGCGTGGTGCTTTATCACAAGTTACCTCTTAAATTGGAATTCTTCAGACTAATGAGACAGTTGCTATGTCACATGATTTGGGGCAAACTGTGGGGTTACAAAAGAGATGGCGAACACCTATACACACTTTTGTATGAATGTGTATGGCACAATGGTACAAGTGTTTGCTCATCTAGAGGTTGCTGTACAAAAGCTTGCCCCGAACCATTTGACATGGCAACTCTCTCAATAGTCAGAGGAATTCAAATTCAAGTGATAACTTGTGAATAAGCAAGTCATTGTACCAGACGTTAAAGTCAAATTAAACTCGCAAATGGCCTGTTGCATTATTCGCGTTTGTCTAAAATGAGCACTTTGCAGTAACATACAGGGAATTCGACTCCCAAAATAGCACAACCAAGATTTGTTCTGGGCTGACATCGGGTAAATTGGGTAAATACATGGGGTTATTTGGTTACTAGCAGGTGGATAATTCCATTAATGATGTTTTAATTACAACCTTGGCAGGGACCCAATTGACAACTTCGTTTCCCTTCATTTTCTAAAAGCAGACCTGTGATTGCTCCGGATATTTTCACTGATTGCCCGTCAGTTTGGACATGGATTAAATTGTTTGCGGTACCAGCTGCTATTTACAGGATTCAAACTGGCTTCTCTGTAGTGGGCACACACAGTGGTCTAGTGGTTAACACATCTGTTATAGAATGAGGGGTTTGTGGGTTCGAATCCCATCTGAGGAGCCTGTGGAGTTTTGTTGTTGCTGAAAGAACTGAATAAACATGTACAGTGCTTAATCACATCATTTTAAAGGATAAAAATTTTATTGTTTAATTTGTTTTGGTTGAACAAAGAAAAATTGGCTAGAGCAGGATTTGAATCCTGCAACCTCCGGATTAATGTCCTGGCGCTGTACTATACTGAGCTATCCAGTCCTGATGTTGGCGGTCTGCCTAATTTGTCAATATCTTTGTTTGGGGTGCCAGTCAAAAACCAATCATTCTGTAACTGCTGTATAACCAGGGATCACACCTAAGTTTACGATACAACCTGGGAAGCTGCAGCAGAGGGATCACTTGACTGAAGAGGATGCGACTTTTTATTTTTCAAGTATCGCGTACTAAATCACAAGGCAAACTGACTGAATAGCTTAACTAAAATATCATGTTTCTTTATCGCTGATGTATTGTCACATCAGTTAAAATGATTTCAAGTTGCTTTAACAAAATTGATGTACATAAAAACAATGTATAAAAACAATGTATAAAAACAATCTATAATTCAATGAGAAATCCTACCCCCCTTTATTTGTCAAGCCATCTGGTGGACAAATTCTACTCCTCCGCTCATACCCCTGTACTCTGTTACATTTTTGAAATTCTTAGCGTGGTCAGTGCGGAAGCTATTCAGGGTCATACACTGTAGGTGTTCACTGTACAAATTGGGTTCATGGTCTCTGGGTGCCAGACATAGCTGGACTGCGTTTAGTCATATTCGGTATTGATGTTAAAGTGATGGCACATGGACTGGGAATACTGCGTAGGCCGTTTACAACTACGGCTGAAGCACCTACGGCTGGATCGCCACGTTTTAACAGGCGTTGAAGCATAGACTGCTTTTAGCCACACCCTTAGTTAGTGACAGCCGCAGCTGCTGCTTCTGCTAATTTGAACACGGCTTAGCATAAGGAAATCTTGCTTAGCAGTCAGCTGATTTCCCCACTGTACCAAAATATCACTTATAAAAAGTTTTGTAATGCTTTTTGTTTTTGACTGGTACCTTGTCGATCTTTCATTTAATACCATAAAATAGCCAAGCTCTGACAGTTTTTACAATGTACATGTAAAGGTGCAGATCTCAAAACAAAGCTTTAGAGTCATGGGTGGGGTTTGCCCTTAATTTTTTCAGTTAATTTGTAATATAGGCAATTCAATAGTCTGCTAGCCTTTTCACTGGTGTACATCTTTTACAGCTTTCAACACTGTCATTTTGTTTGGTACCTCATTTGTTTACGATTTTCTTTCAACGCTGTCATTTTGTGTTGTACCTTACATCTTTTATAGTTCGCTTTCAACACTGTCATTTTGTGTTGTATCTCACGTCTTTTACGGTTTGCTTTCAACGCTGTCATTTTGTAAGGTACCTAAGTTTGAAACCATATGAACATTCAGTGCAGGCAGTGGTTTAGGCCTACATGTACATGTAGCTTCTGGAAGCAATAAACTAGCCAGCCCGATCATTTGGACATAATTTTGACTGGTCCTCAGAAGTTATATCTTGCATTTGGTTAGCCGACCACTGTTAAGGGAGAATGCTGACTGGGGATTGCCCCCATGTTGTTTGATTGACCACTCATTTTCTGGCCAAATTGTCAGCAAATTAGCATGCCTTTTACTCTGGTGTCATACTAACTCTTCTGTGTGCTGAAAAACATTCTGCCTACATCATTTAGCAGAATTTGTATGTATGTATTTTTATGTATTATGACATTTTGCATCGATTTGTACCTTGTTTGTTGTGAAAAGACTTCCAATATTGTGTCAGTTAGTTTTGGAACAGACAGTATTTACAGGCAGTGATCCTTCACAGAAAAAGTTTTTAAAACTTGCATGCATGCCCCTGGTCGTTGCCTTGGTGGACCCTTGAAATGTTTTAGTGAATTTAGATTTCTCTCATAGGTGGGTGCCCCTTCGCCAACAAAAGTATACCTTGCCCTCACAAGGTCGGTTATGTCAGCTAGATCTGGAACATAACAGACCATATTTACAGCCATGATACTTCACGGAGGCAGTTGAAATAATTTGCCTGCATGCCCCTAGTCATTGCCTTGGTGCCTCTTGAAATGTTCAAGTAGAATTGACAAATTTTCCTCATCGGTCTTTGCCAAGAAAAATCTACTTTGCCCTAACAAGGCTAAAGGAGCTGCAGGCAGTCGAAACAATTTGCCTGCATGCCCCTGGTCATTGCTTACAATACATGTACAGGTGTGTATGTACTCTCTTGAAATGTTCAAGTAGACCGTACTAATTTCCCTAATGGGTGGGTGGCCCTTGCCAAGAAAAAAAACTACCTCGCCCTCACCAGGTTGAAATACATGTAGCAAGCCTTAATTGTAATGAGTGTGTACACCCAAGGCTTCCATGAAACAATTTGTTTGTGAATTCAGGCCAGCCAAGCAGAACATTTCACAGGTTGTTCTGGTAGATATTTTTTACTTGAATGTTCACTGAGTGTGAGAGCACATGATGAGGGTCATCAGCAGACGTGACGCGCTCTCCGACAAGACGTTGTCAGGAAAAAGTTCAATCTGTTTTCCAATTAAATGTGATGGCATTGTTCGCTCGCCGTGAAATCCACATGGAATCCTCAGTGAGCATTCCCAGAACGGTGGGGGTACCCCGGGAAAAAAAGGTCACCCATGGAACTAAAAAAGTACACTGTGGAGTTCAGATTAATCAGTTCTGTGGAAAAAGGGGTTGGTGTTTAAGTCAGGCTTTGTTAGGTTGGTGGGGTTAGGTTGGGGGGGGGGGGGGGTATGGGGAATCGTGATATAATGCTCTGTCATTTTTACTGAGAATAATGTGTCACGTTTCTTGGAGGGATTTTTTTTTCTACAGAAAAATGCTGTATGGCTTCAGATGTTGACAGGTCGTCAGTTTTTTTCATGGTTTGTGGGGTCACTGAGAGTACGATGTAATAGGTGATATCATTGTTAGTGCACTTTTGCCTTAGTCTGCAGAGTGTGGGTTCAATTCCTGGTCAGGAGATGCATGTTCAACCAAGATGTCGACCCTAGATCTTGAATTGTTACCGCTAATTGGGGTAGACAGTTCTTCTTTGGTGAAATGTCTCGTCATGCCTTTTTTGCTGAACAGTTTGGTGCGTCAAACTCTTCTCTGTATAGGCCTGTAATTTCATCTTTGAAGGGGGAAAGGTCATTTGCATTTTGCAAATGGTACTTCCAACGGAAAGTCTTAAAGTCATCGGGAATCTTTTACACGAGCACCAAAGCTAAGACCAGGGGAAACCAAGGCCATGGTGTAATGCCAGGCGTTCCGCTGACCAACTTTCCATGCAGCTATTGGCCGAACTATTAAAGAGAAAGCTGTAAGCAGTCAGATATCCCATTGTGCAGAGCTCAACATTTATGCAGTCAGGTCAAGGTAAAATACAACAAAATGGCGCCTTTAAGCTCTTTATATCATATTTCAACCCCCCCCCCCCCCCCCCCGGATAAATTGTAGCATGTTAAAGGCTAGAAAATTTACTTTCAAAAGGTCCTGAGCAGGTCAGAGGTCAGAGTTTTCTAAGATCAAATTCCAGAAAAAGTAAGTACCTTTAAGCTTCGATCACACTTTACCCCAACAAACCCAAACCAAATCACACAATTGCAACCATCAACAAATTACAAAAAAAGAACCAGCTCAGTCCGATTTCTGTCAGTCCGAATTGGGAGAGAAGTAAAGCCAGGGGGGGGGGGCGTCAATTAAAGATTTGAATTCTGGCCCTCGTCCAACGGCCTTTGACAGCAAGTGACAGGGCTAGAGAACTAAAAATTCAAAAATAAACCCCTCGTGAGTATAATCGATGGAAAACAAAATCTGCAGCTTAATAAATTAGTGTCTGAAAAGCCACAAGGATGTGGAGCATGCTCAGCGTAGATTGCAGGCAACTTTTTTTCTCTCTCTCTCCATTTCTTGATGGCCTCTGAAATTGAGGCGTTGATTGAGGATGGGACCCTTATTAATCCAGCCACTCCATGAACTTCCTGTCAACCCAGGCCGCTTAATTGGGGAACGCCATTGGTGAGGACGACCACCAATTAAGAGTCAAGGAGCTTGGTTGTGAACCCGCGAGCGAGTCTGAGGCAAGACGATAAGTAAGAAGTTAAAATAACAAATGTGTGAAGGAAAGGAAGTCGAAGACAACTTGATGAGACTGATGAGTTGTCAGTTTTGATTTAGCGGAGGAATCCATGATAAGGCTCGCTTTTGACACCATGTGTGAACACTTCAGTTGAGGAGAATTCAGGCAGAGTTTAGGCTCTTCTCTTTTGGGGATGAACCACTGCTGAGAGCAGATGGACATGCTGCATGTAAAATTGCAAAGGTTTCAAATTTATTTTCTTTGGAGGGTTACTTGGAGAACTTTAGAGGTTGCCTTTTGTAACATTCTCATCCCTAGGACATTTTGCCCTGCAAACTTCTGTCATCCTTGTATCACCTCTTTCCCCCTGTCCTCTTGTCTCAGGCAAGTCCAGTGAGGTCCTTACCGTCCACATTGTATGTCCTTGAGGTCAAACTATGATCAGATAATTTGTCCATATAGACACCCTACCATCTTCCCAGCACCGCATCTTGTTCTTATCTCAGTCAGAGGGCTGAGACAAGTCTGGTAAAGTCCATCCTCATATGGCCTTTGACCTTAACGTGCAATGCTAACTTTTATTAGATCATTGTTTCCCCCCAAAGAGAAACTCATCATCCCAGCGCCGCACCTTGGCCCCAACAGTCCAAGGGCTGAGGTAAGTCTTTTAAAGTCCATCCTTGCTTGGCCTTTGACCTTAGCGCTCAATGCCCAGCTTTGATTGGATCATTATTTTCCCCATAGAGAAAACCCATCAACCCAGCGCCGCATCTTTGCCCCAACAGTCCTAGGGTTGAAGTACATTGTAAGTCTGGCCAAGTCCATTCACCCTGTATGGCCTTTGACCATAACAAGCAAAGACCAAACCTCGGAATACAAAAAGTTCATCCCATCTCCACTTCCCCAGCGCCGCATCCCAACCTTGCCCCAGCGCCATGTCCGGCCTTCTTCTCATTCCTGCATCCCGGTGTCTCTCACAAATCTTCTACACTCAGCGCCACATCTTGCGCCAACTCTCAGGACAACCTTCTGTCTTGCTGGTATCAGCATCTGAGGAACAGATGTTCTGCTCATCTGTTTGGTTTTTGTCTCCATCCATCATCGCCATCTTAAGATTTTATTTGGTACACACACTCTCAAGTATTTCATCTGGCATGCTTCCATCTTCGATGAAACTATTCAAGGACCTTTTCCTAGAACTTTGGCTCCCGCACCCTGGCTCCAGCTTCATTTTGCATGGTGTTTCAACAGCATATGGAGCCAAACTTTGAAAAAAGCCCAGAGGGTCTATGTTTGTCTTGTTCCTTGTAGCAATAGCAATGAATACTGACTCCCTTAGTATATCTGAAAAGGGGCAGACTAATTTTTCCTGCCAGCCTCATTTTGGTTTTGACAGGGATGGGGGGAAAAAAAGATGGCTGCCCTTGGTAGAAGTCTTGTGGTTCCTATCCAGCAGATATCAAGGTTGAATTTCAAACACAAAGTTGTATCCAATTAAAGGCAGTCCAAATAGAAGCTTCTTTTGTAGTGATAAGCCCACTTTTGATTAGCTGTTGTCAGCCTCTCATTTTAATGAAGTGTTAGGCACATGTCAAGAATCCTTCAAGTGAATTAGAACTGCTGTGCAATCTTGGTTGGAAAAGTTTTTACTCAAGACCTACCCCAACCAGACAAGTCTTGTTTTCTAAGAACCTCTCTTTGACCCTTGAGTCATACTCCAGCCCCCCCCCATGGTACCTATATTTACTTCACCAATTCACCCGTCACAAACAAACCTCAAAACCCATATGAGGACTGGGGTCGTACCCCCAATTTGACCCCCTCCCCGTACTCCAATTGCAGTACCTTATGTTGTCTAGTGATTCACCCCTCCTACACAAAACCACAAAGGGGGGTGGGGAGGGGGTAGCGTCATCCCCCCACTCCAAGGGTTTGTGGTTTTTCTCAGAGTTGCCAATCTGGTTATTTATTCCATGAACAATGCAGATCAGGTGTACTCTCAGACTGTGCGTGATTCTACATCAGTCACTGTTAGTCACTTTGTTAAAGGGATAATGCAAGATATGGTGTAAGAATGCTCGTCCTAACCAGCCCTCTTTTAAAGAACATTTCAGAGAAAAAATAACTGATAAATGTGTAAGGTCAGTGATAAATTACCAATATTGGATTGCGGCAAAATATAATTACGAGGTGAAATTTGGACCATTCCATTTTACGAGCTCAAAAATGGAAAAGCAGGATTTCAGCGAGTGATTATATTCTGCGACAAAGCACAAACAAAATTCATTCAATATTTGTTTTGGGTTTTTAACACACACATAGATCCTCTTCCTTTGAAATTATTCACAATAAGCACAAAATCAAAATTGTTTCTTTGACTAATTTCTAAAAAGCTACAGTATTTTCAGGTACAAATATTTCAAGGGAAGTTTTCCACCATGACCATCTTTTAAGATTTGTTCTCTTCCTTTTGACTACATTACTGAGTTTCAAACTTGTGTATAACCTAGATATTTTGAAGGGTCTGGGCAGGCCTAGAAGGCATAGTTCAAGCGTTACAAACAACCTCATATATTTTTGTAGACCATATGAGCGCTTACTCATCAATCATCAAGTCTTTCCCACTCCACCTGGACTTTTGAAATTACTCTGTCATCACCCCCGTCAGATAAACCCTGGACAGGCTATACACATGTACAGGTGTTGCCTCCCAATATGTCAAATCATAGGCCAGCTCAAACAACTATCCTTACTTCTCAACCTTTTGAAGGTCCATTCAAAGCAAACCTCCAAAAAAAGAAAGAAATGAAAATAAATCCCAGGGTTCAATTTCATAGAGCCACTTGAGCAAAAAATATTGCTAAAACATTTTCTTCTTAGTAAATATATACGGGATACCAGTCACCAGTACATGTGACAGTCACAGATGGAACATGTGACATGGGCCAAATTTCATTAAGCCTGAGTAAGCAGACAATTTATGGTAACCGAGCAACGCTTAGCGCAGTTACTATTTCCTAAACACTGCTTACCGTAAGCAAAGCTGAAGGCACGCCAGCTTGTTAGCGGGTCTTGTCAGCAGAGGAGTTATGCAACAAGTGTGAACACGCACACGCACTCACTGTCAAATCTTCCCTATCGCTCCTGAACTGCACTTTTTCTTACGCATGGTTTTCTGCTTTAATAAGCACCCAAGTTTCCTTAAACAGATTTATGTTACATACATTAGGCTTACATGTAATCTCATTCTACTTGGCATTCTTTCGTTGTACTTTATGAACTGGTTCCAGAGCCTGAAGCACAAGAATTTGCTGAGCTTAAAACAACTAGAAAAGGGTTACCAGCCAAAACACAATTGCTTGTACTGTTTGTAACCGGTTCCCAACCTGGAAATTTGTTACACAGTAATTTTCTGCTTAAGCAGCTGTATGACGATGTGCCCTGCTTAAAGAGGAACTGGATAAGATAGACCTCGATGATGTCTTTAGCTTCTACCATTATATACTATCATGCACACTGTGTGCCGTAGCAATAAAAAAATACTGTTTCTCACCTTACTAAAAAAGGTACCAGACTATTTTGTCACTCCAGCCCATAGAGTTATATATAGGAACTAGAGGGCGCACTAGTAATGCTACGTGCACAAACGCGACGGGACCGCAAGGAGACACGTGCGCCATTTTGTACGATGGCAACATTGAATACGAATTACGCGGTGAGCTTGCTAAATACACATTATGCGGTCTAAAAAAAAAAGCGGCTGTATTAAAGTTGTTTCGTGGGGTTTAGGTTATTTGTTTCAATAGAGGATGAACACACACATGCCACGGTCACGATTTATTGTCCAAAGTGAAGGAATATTATTCTAAAATATTATATTTATTCGGGGATAATTTAGTACTATAAACGGTCTTCACTGGCATTCATAAATTTCACATTAAACCCTTTCATTGTTAACCATTGCTCTGTTGCAACACGCACAACTAGTTTAGACGTTGTTTTTGACTACTTAAGAAATGGCCGCCGCGCTGCCCTTGTCGGGCCGCGTACCTAGGCTAGTGCGCTCTCTAGTTCCTATATATAACTCTATGCTCCAGCCCCACTTTGGTTTCATTGATTTGAATGGTAGATAAACCAAGATAAAAAGTCTATCACCCAACCCCTTTAATGATAATTCTGTTGCACAGTACGTAGGTACCTGCTTAACTGACGTAAATTGTTCGTCAGCATTCATGACTCGGACTTGACATTTGCAGTGCCGGAAGTCCCCAGACTGTTCAAAGTCAACATTTGTTGAAACCTTGGAAAAAATATTATAAAAAAATTTGAGGAAAGTACAAATGTAGGCTATATTACTGAATGTGGTACTTGAGAGTCTAAACTGCAATAAAAGTAAAGTGACATTTGAAGTACAACAGTTGCATGCAAAGTTGTCAAGAAAATTTGTTTTGGCCAAAATAAGTTTTCCTGGTAACATATGATTGGTAGAGCATGTTTTTCCCCCAAAAGTCTTTCGTATTTTTTGTATGGAATTAATTTGACATGGTGTACACTGTTATGAACTCGCTTAAAAAATATTATTATTACTATTATTTTTTTTTTAATCAACTGATTTTATTATACCCAGGCCTGATACATCACAGAGGCAATTGCCTTCAAGCCCCTGATCATTTCCTTGGTGCCCCTTGTTCCAGTACAAACGTACTCATTGAGTTGCCCCCCTACTTAGAAAAAACTGCCTCGCCCTTACCAGAGAGGAACATACAGCCTGTATACATACATGAACTAGACAAACGATGAAAGGCTGGAGCTTAGACCAAGGTTGGGGGATGAGAGAAAAACGTGTTTTTGTTTACCCTAAACATGTACCTTTCGGTCGGATTATCTAAAACACTTTTTTTAACCAGGACGTTACTTGGAATTTGCACTGACACTACAACATTCTTGAAGAAGCAACTTTGTTTTGGTTTTGACATTTTTGAGTTAATATTTTTTCCAAGAATAACAAATCCCTTTTTTTTCTGAGAGTGAGTCATTTGCTAGAACTTCTTTCGATTGTGGTTCAATTTCATAAAGCTGTTTAATAGAATTCTGTTACACGATAGACTAAAGCAAAAAATAGCAGGGGACCAGCCACAGACAATACACTTGTACATTACATGGTATATAGTTGGTAACCTGTTTCTGCTATGGGAGATTTTTTAGCGCGTAGCCAATTAGCCTTGGTTCCCAGACGGATACATTAAACAAATTCTAGAAGATCTTTGTGGTTTGTGCTGGAATTCTTGCAGAGTTTGTCATCAGGGTTGTAACAATTTTAGTCTGGTCGGAGTGTTTAAATCTTCTTTATCAAAATAAGCGTCCTCAATCAGCCGTTGAAACCGTGTTTACAAAATTCCTTCCTTCAGCCTCTCATGGGATCTCTGTTTTGATTATTTTAGAAACGTCATAATTTATCAAATGTAGAGGTGATAAATGAGGGTTGGTTTCAAACGAAAGACGGGAAAGAAATTGTCAACAGACTCTGCGGTTATCCTTTAAGAGTTGTTTAAAGAAGTACTGCATATTTTTTCACTGTCCCTGTGGCCAAAGAAATTGAGCAAGATCGTTGCAACGGCTTTCCTCAAGAAGACTCAAGGTGTATTTAAAGTGGCCTTCAATCACATCATCACCTAATTTTTCATTTTGGGGTAAAATCACTGTTGTGCAACATTGTGTGCAATGTACCACGTGTTTTTAAGCATTTAATTGGGCATGTGATTTGTCAGGAGTTTTCATTGACCTTCCATGGTCGTCAGAATTTCTTGAAAGAGGCAAACTCAACAGAGAAGAAAAGCTCAGCTACTAGTTTGATCTCTGGTAGTGTTGATGTGAAGAGTCTATAAATATCTGGAGTATAACATCCTATTTCCTCAGGGAGGATCATCTCCAGACCAAGAGGATATAATTGTTCATCTTTGAGGATTTGTTTGTTTCGTACAAGCTTATGCAGGATTTAAAGCTTTGCATACCAGTGTTTTACCTGGTTGATGAAGTGTATGAGTAGTAACGTGGATTACGCACGCGCACAAGTAAAAGTTCCCTGCTAACCCATGAAATACGCTTAACGTAATGTGCGGAATTCCCTGCTTCCGTGCAGCAGAGCCATGAAATGGGGCCCTGGTTTGTTTCATCTTGGTCTCTGTAATATTTCGCATATCTTTTGTGAAAGTTTTATTTTGGTGCTGATTTTATAACTATTTCATTTCTTCTCTCTCGTTACAGGTTATAGATGCTTCAAAGCCATCATGTTCCTCGTTGGTTTCATCTTGGCCTCCATCATCATCTTCCTGGTCTGTATAGAAGAGAGCTCCCTCTCCATCGGGGCTAACGTGGGCATCTCCATCGGTGTGGGCGTGGTTTGCGGCCTGGCCACCATGCTCTTCACCCTCTTTGGTCTCTTCATGTCGGGCTTCCACATGGGGATCTTCCTCTCGGCGGCCATCCTAATCGCCATCGAGCGCTTCTACCACCCGGACCTCATCTGGATCCCGCTTGGGATCACGTTCGGGATCGGGACCTTCTGTGGACTGCTCACAGTGAAGTGGCAGCGGCATCTCTTCATCCTGTCCACAAGCGTCATAGGGGGCGCCATTGTCACAACGTGTGCGGACTATTTCCTGGAGTTGTTCCGGATGGTGCAGTACGTCTATGATCGGTTTCTTGTGAAGGAATCGCAAGAACTGTGTTGGTACAGCTGGCTGATTCTGGGAACATGGCCGGTCATTACTACACTAGGGATTATCATTCAGTATAAAGTAACATCCAGAGGGTTCAACCACAAAGATGGTGAGCGGTTTAATTTCTCCATTAAATGTCCAGACACAGCATTGGTAATCCCCAGTTACATTACCTCCAAAGGGTTCAATAGTAATCTGTTCAAATTCTCAGTTGAAAGTTGATAAACTGTAGTTACCTCCGGCAAGCAGTTACCAAGAAGAGCTAGCAACTTTGTTCAATTTGAAATGTGTACAGCTGGTAAACCTGGTAAATTCTAGTACTTCTAGAGGGTTCAATTACAAAAAATTGTAATCTGTTCAATTCCTTAGTTAAAATATAGTTAACCCTAGTTACCTCAAGAGGGGTTAACCAAAAAGTTGGGCAGCAATGGTTTCTATTCGATATCTCGATTAACATTTCAAATATCTTTTTTGTTCCATTTGTTTCCTAGGTCATAAAAAAATCAAATCACATCATGTAGAGCTACACAAGCTAAAAAAGAAGCCGCCTAAAGACCGGGACGAAGTACGACTACAAAAATATCAAAACCTTTACCGGGTACGGAGGTGCAATGGGGATGTTGTAGCTGTGGTAAGAAAACTGTTTTGCTGTTTTGTTTTGTCCTGGTATGATCTCTTGTGATTAAATGTAGTCTAGTTTGCCAAAATTTATTTATTCAGGCTTTTTTTTTTATATCAGGGAAATAGGGTTGGGTTGGATTTGGGAAAAACCCAGATGCAGCATTTCATTTTATGAATCTCTTATGCTTGGTAATATTTTCCAGTGAGTGGACCAACTGCATGGGTTGTATATGGTGGCACAGAATCTGTGTACAGAAACTGACTTTGCCCATGCATTCATGATGATATTGATAGGTCGGACAGTAGGAGGGTTGACTGTTAAACCACAGCGGATGATGTTAAATGGTCAGACAGTAGGAGGGTTGACTGTGAAACCACAGTGGATGATATTAAATAGTCAGACAGTAGGAGGGTTGACTGTGTGCATTCACCACAGTAGCAGGCTGGCATACATGTATATCAATCATTCAAAACATTGGATAGTATTGATTGGTCAGACAGTAGGAGGGTTTTAAAAGAGGAAAGGCCATTTTTACAGAAAAGGGGCTCTTTAGTAAGTAATGTAAGTCTATGTAAATTCGGTTTGCGGTAACACCATGTGTATATCTACTAGCTATGTAGATTTGTTCTTAGAGAACTAGGTCTTGCTTTTAATTCTACTGCCGCGGAGTAGATTTTGGAATAGGGAGACTACTTTGGGAGACTACTTAGTTCTGAAAAGAACTGTCCAGCTTATTAGCTACTACCTGGGCGGAGGGTAGGAAATCGGCTGGGACTACTACTTTAGCATTTATCTACTCCGCGGCAGTAGAATTTAAGCAAGACCTAGTTCTCTAAGAACAAATCTACATAGCTAGTAGATATATACACATGGTGTTACCGCAAACCGAATATACATTGATACCTCACCGTGCAATAAGCATGCAAAGCCTCAAAAAGTATATAATGTAACTCTAGATGGAAATATTGAGACAAGTGCAGGCCTGAATGCCTAACACAATGCACTTAACAGTTGAACTTCAATACGTCAAGCAGCTAGTATTTTAGCTCTCTAGCCCGCAGGGCAAATGGCACTTAATTGGGCTGTGTAGTCACTTCTGTAGGAAATAGATGACTGCTATTTCCCTCAAAGTCCTGTCAGCATTTATCTGCAATTAGGGACTTCACTTGGAATGGTTAGTCATTTTCGGAGCAAAAGAAATCATCTAGATAAAGTAATAGCATTGATTAATCCTTGCAAGTTCTCTTGTTTAGGCTGTGTGTGCACGTTTTGTACATGCTTCGATTCAAGAAAAGGCACATCCCTTGAAATGTTGGCGAAGCTGCCATTTCTTGTTGGTCTCTTTGAATAAAGAGGTGGTGCCACATCAGTGATCTTTGCAGAACTGCTGCCGTTGACGTGCTTACCTTCTTTGATTCAAGATATGCCACATCACGTGAAATGTTGGCAAAGCTGCCATTTCTTCGCGTTCTCTTTAATACTCTCCTTGAATAAAGAGGTGGTGCCACATCAGTGATCTTTGCAGAACTGCTGCTGTTGACGTGCTTACCTTCTTTGATTCAAGATATGCCACATCACGTGAAATGTTGGCAAAACTGCCTTTACTCTCTCTTTAATTGAAGATATTTCTACATCAGTGCTCCCGGCCAATGTGCCGCTTTTGGTATGCTTACTCTCTGTGAATCAAGATGAGGTATAGCATCGGTAAGGCCGATGTCACAGGAGGCAATTTACTGGCAACCAGTTCCAGGCAATCTCCATGAAGAAAAGGCATTCACATTTGAATGTTCACACATTTTTTCTTAGGGCCATGTCACACGGGGCAACTTACAGGCAACCAGTTCCAGGCAATCTCTAAGAAGAAAAGGCATTCACATTTAAATGTTCACATATTTTTCTTAGGGATTGTAAGACATTGTTTGAAAAATTACTCCTGTGCTACTAAAGTGGTCCTGTAGCGTACACTGTGGTTGGTTGCCTCCAAGTTGCCTGGAAAAGTTGCCTCGTGTGACAAGGCCCTAAAGTTGTCAAAGCAGGGCTTGAATCATACGTACACTGGACCGCAGGCCCGAGGCCAGTGATTTTAGCAACGAGCCAGTAAATTTATGACTTGACAAGTCCGGCACTCGTGTGTTTTTTGTTAAAACGCTGATTTTTAAGTCTGATAAATATATCTCTGTTCATTGTTGAAAAATACTTGTCCCATTATACAAATGAGATACATTTTCTCCTTCTGCTTTTTCAAATTCAAACAATGATGCATTGCAAAGTTTAAAGGCCCTCATAAAATATTTGTAGAAAATGTTTTGTTTTTAAATGCCCTACAATTTGAAGTGACCTTTGACCAATTCAACTGTCTAGGGGAATCCCCCCTTAAACTGTCATGATGTAACTCTGTAGTTAAATTTCCTTTTTAAAAGGGTGACAGATACACTAAATTTACGCCCCCCGTACCACCCCTTCCCAATAATTTGCTTCAACCGTGAAAGCTGCAGGAACAGGACGTTTCCAGCCTTTTAACATTTGAAAAAAAACCTAATTAAATGTTCTGCTTTGGCTTTTGAAATGCTATTCATAGAGGAATCTTATTTCAAGGTGCTATCACTTTAAAGGCAGGGTCATAGTTTGGCAAGGACCCCTACCCCCCCCCCCAAATCAAATAATAAATGTGTGATTTTATCACGAAGCCTACTTTTTATAAAGATGGTAATAGTAGTAAGCATCCTGCAAAATTATTTCGTCTGAAAGGTCCCCATTGATCAGAAATCAACAAAAACACTTGAATCTCAGAAACGATTCATGCATGAGTTGTTTCTCAGATTTCTATGGGTTGGTGTACCGTGTCCATTCGCGAATGCTGCGGCCAGAGATGTGGTTGGTACCCGCTGTCACCTCGCTAAACGTGGATGGATGTGACGTTCTTGTGAAAATACTGCGACAGTTTTTTGCTGTTTTCTCAACAAGTAGACACTGTAATTCAGCTGAAACTATCACAGGTGACTTCTATTGTATCTTTCTTGATAGTTTTGCCAATAAATCAGTATTACGTTGACAAAACCAAATGAGGACCCTACCTTTAGGCAACATGGAGATACCATCAGGTGTGATTTAGGCTGACTAGGTAGAGACATGTAGGAGGGAGGCCTTGGTTTATATTAGGATTTACCTCCACATCAGGCGACCTACATTTCCCCCTTCGTTCCTCCTCGTTCTACCTCACCGCTTAATAGTTCAGAGCCAATCTCACTTCCCGACACAACAAGTAGTCTGAGTTTCGAGTACGTAGCAACGGCATTGCCTAGCAACGATAACGATCAGAGGAGAGGGCCTTTGGCTGGGTTGGGTTGATACCAGCCAGCAGTCATCGAAAAATTACTTGGATGTTGTGTAAACTTTTTGGGCCCTGATGAAATGGCTAGGAGCAGTTCAAACGAAAAAGATTAGTCAGTGCATTGTAAGTCAATATGCTTAGCAAAAATAGAAAGGTACCAGCCAGCCACAATATATGATACTGCCTTATTTGGACTGGTAGCCTGGCTTTTTTTTTTTTTTTTTACTAAGCACACCTTTTTTGTGCTTAACAATTTCAAAGAAACAAGTCATACTGGATGATCCTTTATGGCATGATGCAGCTTTGAAATTTTGGCTGAAACAAATTGTTTTATTTTGCAGACCTTTCTAGGGCTTGAACAATAACTCTATGGGAACCAGACACAGTGTGCAATACATTCTTGAAATTTTGGCTGGTGACCTGTTTACTACTTCGTATAAGTGTAGACCTTTCCATTACTTTAATAACAACTCTATGGGATCACCTGCAATAAATAAAATCCATAAAATTTAGGTTTTAACTGTACACAACTTAGCGACTCTATGAAATTGACCCACCTTACTATTGTTGCTTAGCAGATAACTAATCTCAGTTGCCCCCCCTTCTCTTTACCCCCTGAAGTCATGTGTCCCTAGACGCTAAGGAAGTGTCGATGTGAAGCAGGAAAACGATAACTGACTTCACCGAGGTCCCCATAGTCGAGGATATTTCCTCGAGTCTGGTCCCTGGATACGTGAGTCACTGACTTCAGGTCACTTAGAATAGGTGCTAAACGCAGACTTGACATTTGAGTTTGCACGCTTTGTTTTTAAAGAGGTGGCACGTCTGGAGCCTCATTCTTGAAAGAGGCGAAGTTACTTCTTTTGAGAAAAGAGCACAGACTTTTCAGGACAAGCCATAAATTTTCTCCTTTTTTCGCGCATATTCAGCTCAAACCCGTCCTTGTTTTTTACACTCGCCCATTGCAAAAATTTAACTGATTTTAAAAACTCTTGACTAAACGAAGTGAAGACAACAAACATAGTATTTGGCTCCAGGATTTCCATCTTTCTTCTTAGAAATTTTCATGGAGGCCCTTTTTGTTCACCGTGACACGTTCGTCCCTTCGGTTGTAATCCATGTGTCTTGTTTTGATTGCGGCAACCAAAACAAGAAATGGAGATCCTTTGACGACCTTCTCCATGCTACACGGTCCTTGGCCCATCCTCTCTGACTCCCGCTCTGTAGTCCATGAAGAACTACCTTTCCTTCTTCTCCCTCTGCCTCTCTTCCCTTCAAACCTTCCTTCCAGGACATCCTTCAGTAAAACCGTTCCCTCTTATAATACTAAAACCCAACCACTTCCTCCGCCTCTGAAACAAGGCGAGCAGCAGTATTTTGTACACGTTGCAATTTTGAGAGGTCTTTATCAGGGAGTCCATAAAGTAGAGAGTTACAGGAGTCAAGTCGAGATATAATTAGTGCATGAACTTGGCCGATAGTGGTGTTATGATCAAGATATCGATGAATTTTACCTATTTTTCTTACAGCTATGAGAGCAATTTTACAAACATAATCAATGTGATGTGTCATATTTAATGAAGAATCCATAAAAACTCCTAAATTTTTTGCAACTGAAGAGGGTAAAATGTAAGATGTGCCAATATTAAATGTCGGAGGCGTGCAATGTTGTGTGAAAATGGCATCTGAGCAGCATCTTGGTAGCTTTCTCTATCCAGCTGATCATCGGCATTCTTCTCTAGACCCACATCTTAAAAGCACTTAATAGATCCATCTCCTCCTAACTAAACATTCGTGTCTCAATTTTTGATAGTTTAAAAAACAATTTTATGGGTTTTTTTGTATTTTATTTTTATTTTTGTGTGTGTAATCTTTCATCAAAATCAATAAACATTTCTCTCAGGATGAAATTCCATTGGAATTTGTTATTAGTAAATAAGTAACCATAATTTGTTTAATGAATTTATAACGTACACTTGATGTAAACTGACACTTTAAGGCTGCGGTACTCGCTTATGTGCAATATTTGCAACTGTGAAAAAAAATATGTTGCCGAGAAGGGTATTGGGTCCCATTATATACACTTTTCACCCCCACCCCAGATGGTGGTCATTGAACTGAAAAACTAGAGAGATAATAACCTCACGGCCCACTGTCTACATGTAGTACACAGGAATTAAGGCTCAAGTTAGAGTGTCTCTACTCAAGGGCACAAGCCTCACATCCGGCCAGCCCAGGACTCCAGCCCCCACTCAAACCAATCCTCTCTTTAATGCATTAATTCCAAAGATCCAAGTCTACTAATATACCAAGGTGCATCATAATTATTAACGTTTACCAAGGAAATTCAATTCGCCAAGTCATGCCACCTCAAACTAAAAAGTTCTCCATCAATGACGGATCTGCTCAAAAGTTTGTGTTGATTCGGGGGGGGGGGGGGGGCTGGATGGTTATTGCTTGGGCATATCAAGGTAAATTTCCACATGAGGTAGAATGGTACAGTACAGCGCTATCTCACATCCTCGAGCAAACTTGACTCCTTGATTCTGATTTGTCAATCCATTGCAACAAGAGTGTGATATAAACCGATACTGCATAGCTCATTTATGTATCAAACCCTTTTGTAACGCGCTGTTCTAACTCCACGTACTGTCCTATTTTAAGCGACACGAAGATCATTTCGATATCACACGTGTGCTCATGGAATATGGGAAAATACAGCAGATATGGGAAGCAGAAGTGCTATGTAACTAATACTATCTCCCTGGAGTGATTTACAAGGATCATTCCATTAAAATCCAACACCATATAGCAGTAAACACCCAAAGTGTTGGTCTCTGATTATGGTAGTATGCCTGATCCCATGTAAACCATAATCAGTTTACTAGTGCAGTCATCAGTCCAACACTTTAAAGTAACTCAACACCCAAACAGTTGGACTCTGATTATGGTGGTTTTCCTGATCCTGTGTAACAAAGGCATAATCAGTTTACTGGAACAGTCCTCAGTCCAACGCTATTCAGTAACTCTACACCCAAACTGTTGGACTCTGATTATAGTATGCCTGATCCCATGTAAGCTGTAAGGCATAATCAGTTTTAATAGTGCAGTCCTCAGAATCCAACAGAATCAAAGAGAAAATGGAGGTTGATTTTGATGGATCGGCTTGTTAGGGTTGTACAGTCATATGTACCATCAGGGACAGTTAGACGTGGATCTCCTACAATGTAGTACATGTACATAGTACACACCTGTCTACAGAAGACCTTGGTTTGCTATGGAGTCAAAAGAGGACCCCTCTCTGGTCTTGTTCTTGATGCCCCCTAAAAAAAGCCCCCTTATATTCTAATGGGTGTGTCCTATTCTTGGGAAAGTGCCTTGCTGAAATCTCAGGACTGGACTTGTTTGGTAACATTCCCGAGCAATCCGTGTCCAGTCAGCAGTCTTTATAATGCAGGCAAGAATTTCCCAGCTGTTCAGCTGTTTTCCTCTGTTTTGCTGAATATAACTGTGGTAGAAAACTGGAAAACATTACCAGCAGGGTTTGCCCTTAAATTTTTGTAGTGACCGGCCAGCAGGGCCAGCTAGCTTGTCATTTAACTAATCGTCAGCTTTTTCACTGGTCTATATTTCACATACATATAGGGATGCTTTCAAACTGAACTAGCCAGCAGGACTTTTTGGAGCGAATTCTGAATGGTCCTCCAGGTGTTTTAACCAGCATTTGCTCAGCAGACCACTGCTAAGGGAGAACGCTGACCAGTATACAAAGTTTTATCTTGGGGGCAACTTTCTCATTTTACTCTGTTGAAGTTGGGTGTCTGTTACTGGTTGTAACATGTAGGTACACATAAGGCCGTTTTCTCTTGGAGTTAACGTTTAAGGGACACAAAGGGCAAGACCCGGGCATAGGGAGTCGGGGGGGGGGGGGTAAAGGACCTCAATATTTTCAGGTCTGGTCTTCTTTCTTGTCAATTTGGAGTGATTATTATTATTTTTTTTTTTTTTTTTTTTGAGTCCATCACGGTTTTTTATCTTGGCCTTTTGAAATGTTACATTAAATAAGATTTGTATTAATTATAACAGTATACATTCACCTTGAAATAGGAAAATGATCATGCACCCCTTGCAAAGATGAGATTCAGTGCCTGGCCCTGCATGTACCTCCTTAATCATTCTAAAGCTGGAAAACCTTGAGCAGCTTTTCTGGGGCCCTTATAATCCAAGTAGCTGCACATCACGCTAGCAGTTTATGCATGTCAGAATGTGTCATCAACTACATGTAGATGATGTAAATGCAAACACTTGTAGTAGGAGCACACGAACATAAAATGTACCTTATCAGACAACCTGTTTCCACCCATCCCTCCTCTCCAAGTTTCTGTACCTATATATTTTAGTTTTAATCTGCTTTGTTTGTAAGATACCGGTCTGCAGTCACCCCGGTTTTAATCAACCAGATTGGATTGTCCCCATAAATCCATAGACACTTAGACAGGTGAACTTTCAAAAGTCCCTCCCAGCCCCCCGTATCTCGAGAACAAAAACTTCCCTGCCACGTTTTGATAAAGACAGGAAAAAGACCTGACAAACATCGGATTCGATCTCAACTTCCGGCTGTCAAAATGTTGGTCTGTCTGTCCATCAACCGGTGCCCGTGGAGAGAGGGCGGGTTATTTTAAAAACACAGGGTAGTGGTTAGCAGCAACTGCATCCAATTAGCATGGCCGTTAAGCAGCTGGTTACAGACATACCAGCTGGTACCTGATAAACAACTGGTACTTCGCTTGACTAGCCAAGCGAAAACAAGACAATGCTGTCATTTTTTTTATGTGTTGTGAAAGTTCAATCAGAAATCTTGCATCAATCTGCAACACTTTTATATCATTTTACCAAATGTAATCAAAATGAGGCTTTGAGGAAAATAGTCAGGTGCCCTCATAATAAATATGAGTCAGAGCCATTTTGCTATAAGGAACATGACCAAGATGATCACCACAGTCCAGTGGCCAATTTTCTGATGCATTTGCTAATTTGTTTCCAATGTATAGAAAAAGTACTTTGCTCCCATAAGCCCATCATTCCACAACTCATTATAAAAATAAACCTCACAATTACCGCTACGTACTTTCCCAAAACCCAGCCAGCCGGAATAAGTCTTGGATTCCAATTTTATCATCCACAAAAAGAGAGAGAGAGACAAAAACCCCAAAACTGGAAGGTGTCACACTTGAAAATATTGGCAAGATTTTATCTCAGCACGGAATGACTCACACAATGGTTCACACAGTCGTGTGGTTTTTTTAAAACCCCTGCAGGCTCTCACCCTTGTGTAATATAGTCAGCACTGTTAGTATTTATACACTAGAGGCAAAACTGATGCACACTTTTATTAAATTGCATTGCAAACATTTACAGCGACAAGGAAATATTGATGTTTGGAAGCCTTTTTTTTTTTTTTTTCCTTCTTCTTTTTTTCTTTCCATTCCGGTTTCCAGTTCTGCCGTTACTTAAAAACTTCTGTTGATGTTCGAAATGATGTTAGTCATTTGGGATGATTAAGTTAGCTTCCCATCGATGGAGTCACCAAAGTACAGTGCTGGATTTGAAGATGTCTTGGGGTTGTTTTTGTTTTGTTCTCGTACAAAAATTTCCTTTAAAAAAATGTCCTTAAACATTGTTTATTTTATTTTGTTTTACTTTTTTCAAGCTCTTTTCACAATGCGGAGCCAATTTCCAGGAAATAAAACTCCAGTAAATTCCTGGGGGTGTTTTAACCCCACTGCCACCCCATGTTCATTTCAAACTTGATGCAATTTTCCTGGGCAGAATGAACACCCAGTATGCCAACTAACCCTGGGGTTATGTAGCTTAATCCTAACCCAAAGCAAGGGCAGCTTTTTCCCAGGAAATGCCCATTTCCTGGGAATTGCCAGGGTGAACAACTCAAGTGTGAAAGATCAACCAAGTTTTCCCCGGGAAATACTCACCTTTTTTTTTCTCAGGGAATATTTCCATAAGGCCTAAGTTACTGTTCACATGAAGAAAAAATCTGCTGACATTTTTGAAAACAGCATTTGCTTTCCCCCTGTTCATCAACTTTGTTTGTTAGTTGGAAAGTTTCGAAAAATATCTCAATCTCAATATCAATATCTCCAATCCCTTAATACAGTGTCAGCACACCATCAACTGCATTGCTTGCACTCACCACACATGGAGCTGCCTGCACTTACCACGCATGTAGCGCTTGTGAAAGAACCATTTTTAAAATAGGTTAAGAGCATTTTTGTCAGTTGGGTTGGGTTAATAAGCAGCTATTTCTTTGTTGTATGGCATTCCATTTAAGCTCATGGCCTGAGTAATAGCCTAGAAATATATCTTAAAGAGGAGGAGGGGGGAAGCTTCTCTAAAAGGAAATGAGCGACTCTGAGAGATGGGGAGTGCAAACAAAATGACAGGAAAGAGGTTTTCATTCAAAGACAGATGTCTGACTAAGCTTTTAGGAATAATGTAAGCAGACATCATCGAGACGTTAAGTATGTAGAGCTTGTTCGGCCAAAGTTACTTGCATTGGACTTTCTATTTAGCAAAGGATAGGTAAACGTTCCTCAGCAGCAGGGATCAAATTTTAGACTGGACCACAGGCCCGAGGCCAGCGATTTTAGTGTTTCGGCCAGTAAACTCATGACCGGACAAGTCTGACAAAAATTATCTTTCAATCCTATGAGTAATCAAGTACCAATAAGACAAAAGAGATCAATCTTCTCTTACGTGTCTTAGTGCTTGTTCATATAAAAGCAGTTAAATGCATGTTAAACTGTCGGCAAGTTTGTTTTTTTCCTTTTCATTTTGAATCTGGTCCAGTAATTACTTTGAGCTACAAGCCCTGCAGTCTTGTGGCCCCCCCCCCCCCCCCCCAATTCGAGCTCTAAACAGGATTGTATACATTGTTAAGTCTTAACCATTTTTGACTTTTAAAAAAATCTGTACCATCCACATTTGTTTTTTGGAACACCAATCCAAATTTGTGTGTGTTTGTGGAATAGTGATTTTGAAATGAAGCATTGGCTGAACAAAGTAAAACAATGGAGGAAGTCTAATTTTCTTCCTCCATGGTAAAACATTGTGGTATCTGAGAGTGGGAGTTGCAGTTCTCTTTTTGAGAAATGTTGCATGGAAGCCCTCTTTGATCATTGAGACTCGGTCGACTTCCTCAGCCGTCCCCCCACAGCCGATAATCGGCCATGGCATGCTGGAATCTCCCACTTACCTTGATCATAGAGAAAGGACAGCTGAGAATAACGGGAAACAATCATCACATCCTATCAACCTCTCTCTCTCTATGGGTCACAGGACTCACAGTGCTGGTCACTTTTTTTAGGGTCCTTCTTGGTTTCATTTCCAAAAAGATATAACAATAATAATACCCTTGCTTTAAAAGAGGATCTTCAAGGTCAAATTCAGTTTTGTGATCCACTGTTTTCCCAATAGATACGTCCTTGTAAAATGGAGGGGAAAATTACAAGTTTCTCACCTCAGGTTAAATTGGTGTCAAATGCCACTCAATACCTTTCAAGTGTAATATTGTTTTCAAAATCCAAGAAAACATGGTCTGTACACTTTTTTACAGAGAGTTGTTAGTTCATTCCTGAATTTTGATGATAATCAATTCAAAAAGCTACTGAATGTGACCTTTGGAAGGTAATGAGTAGACCCATTTGTTTTTATCTGAAAGCATTTGAAATAAAATGACATTTTACACCATTTTAATGTGAGGTTAAAGGGAGGGTATACCTTTGGTAGTCACTCAAAAAATTATTGACCATAAAAACTTACTTGGTAAAAAGAGCACCGGAGAGCTGTTGATAGTATAAAACACTGTTAGAAATGACCATCTTCGAATATGTAGATAAAGAGAAGGAGGTTATTTTTCACCCCAAAATTTAAAGTAGAGAAAGGCTTTCGGGCTTAAAGCCTTTCTCTGGCATATCAAGGCACACAATTCTATGCAACAAGGTTGTGTTTTCTTTCATTACTTTCTTGCAACTTTGATAATCAATTGAGCTCCAATTTTCACAGGTTTGTTATTTTATGCATATATTGAGATACACCAAGTGAGGATACTGGTCTTTGACAATTTCCAAAAGAATTTCCTGCCTTTAAGAGACTCGTCAAGTAAAAAAGGTGAAAAGACTTGTAGTTTTTCCTCCTCTTTCATAAAGACTTTCATCTCTTAGAAAAGGAGTGCATCACAAAACTGAAGTTGACCTTGGAGCCCCTCTTTAAGCATGTGCAGTTGATTATAATACGAGCCGTGTTTAAAATAATGAAGATATAGATTGCTAGAATTAAGGTTACTCTAAAGGTTGCAGCTTGGCATGTCGTCTGTAAGGATTATTTCTGTCTCAAACATTTCCTTAACAGGAAATCAATTGTCGTGGACAATAGATCATGGGGTATCTTTGTCCAGAAGAGAATCTGGAACGAACCATAAGTTATTCGGTTACGCTCTAATTCTTTGGACAGATTGTAAAATATTGTTGTTTTCTTTTTAAGCATACATCTGTGCCCAGTTCCTTTGCACTGCTTACCACAGATTTCTGCGCTTATGGCAGTAGTACTTTACAGGCGATGTAAGTGCAAAATTCCGCGGTAAGCAGAGCCATGAAATTGGACCCAGGTGTGGATTCTTGTTGTTGTTTTAAAGATGGGCTTTGTTTAAGCAGAAAATTTGGGTAGGTAAAATATAATAACAGGGTACCCGTCATAACTATGTAAAATCACATGGCTGGCTGGTAACCTGTTTCTGCTAAGCAAGATTTTTGTGCTTACCAATTGTACTAAAATTGAGCATTCGATATCATCCACTGTGGTTTCGAATGATAGAAAAACTATGCCAACTTGCAATATGATATTGTGGTGAATGCATCTACGCAGTACACAGTTAACCCTCATACTCTCTGGCCATTTAATAATCCTCCGATACATTTTTTTCAGCCAGCCCACAATGTATGTTTTGAATACATAGTTTATACAGTACGTAGTCAACCCTCCTACTGTCTTACCATTTATTATCGTCCACTACTTGTATGTGGTTTTGAATGATAGATAAACTACGCCAGTCTGGACATAATGCAAGTATCGTGTTGTGAATGCACAGTTCACACATGTACATAGCTAGTTCTGTGCACAATTGTGCCAACATACCCAACCCATGCAGTTGAATGGGGTAGCCTCGCTTTATAGGGCAGACAGTAACATCAAACTTTGGCCTTTTGGGGATTGTGTACCAGTGCAGAATTAGGTGGATTTCTTTTCAGACCTAAAACAAATTGATGACTTTTGCAGATTGTCAAAGTCATGATGAGTTTTTGCTCCACTAATAAGTTCTTTACTCTCAGTAAATTGTTTATAATTGACTTCATATCCTCAGCGGATTAGGAGATAATGTTTTGAACTAACTTGAGGAAATTGGAATTAATTTTGTTCTTAATTTTAAAAGTACGATACAGCAAGTGAAGGGGGGAGGGAATATCTGAAAGAAAAAACAAATCTTCTAGTTCTTTTTCTGTGAACTTTTTCCATGGATTGGGGGTGGGGGAGAGGCTGGGAACTTTAAAGTTTAAACATTTGGGTGTTCAGTTGATGTTGAGTAGAATATTTTGATGGTTTTTGGAATGGCTCTTGGCCAGTAGACCTAGGGATTAAGAGCTTGTTAAAAGAGTTCCTCAAACTTAATCTTACCATTTTCTCGTTTTGTTTTTGCTCACAGAGTTACTTACAGAGCATCCAGAATCATCTATCACCGGAAATGCAACGCATCGCATCCACGACACACCTACCCCCAGAGCCGGTCATCATACCGCCCCCTATCCCACCCATCCCTCCGCCTCCAGAGATGACCACGACATTGCTTAGCAACGCATCAACAACCATAACAACCATCGGTCCCGTCACTCATATCGATGATGCCGATATTGCTGATGTTTGATCTGTTCAGGTTTTTGCGCAGTTTCAGTAAAACAAAAATTTTGCTTACCACATTCTTTTGCTAAGTAAACTTTAGCGGGGATCCAGTTGTAAGAAATGCATAATAACTGGTGGTTGGTGCTGAGCAGTTTGATGAAATCGGGTTTGGTTCAGAAAACTGCCTCTAACTCAAAGTCTGGCGGCACTGGAGAGTGTCGTGACTTGAGTTTCCTTCGACGGAGAAAAACAAAACTGGAAAAAATCCAAGTATTTTGGGGCTTGACTCCACACATAAACTTGTCACTACTATGCCTAAGCCAACAGTTTGGGATAAGCATGAAAAACCATCATACCTGCCAAAACTTGTACATTTTCGTATGGCCATTTAACTGGTAACCAATGAAACCTACTAAGTGAACTTTTCTTGTATTGAGCATTTTCATTATGGGAATTTTTTTTAAAACTTACTTCTCTTTGCAATGGAAAATACAATAAATGGAATTTCAAATGAGACAAATGTTTTTCACCTCCAAAGGATGTTGACAATTTAAAAATTAGCATCAGGGATTTCAGCGCGATGAAATCAGCGGGAGATTTCGATAAGGTGGTTGGGGGGGGGGGAGTAGATATCACCTACAGATCAGAATTGCAGTTTCTGAGGAATAGAATCCTGGATCGTGATCTGATTGAGATTAAAAACTTTGACTGATCACGCAGATAGATTCTTGGTGTGACGGTAAAAGTCGGAAGTGAAGGACATTATCAGCATTTCCATCGACCCTTGGCTGTCATCGGAGTTTCAGTGAGACAGATGTACAGGAAACATAAGATCAATTTCAAAGATGTCATCTTTTTTTTTCTTGGTGGAGCTTGGAAAGTTCGGACTGTGCTTACCGTATAAAAGTTCAGTGCTGAAGGGAAAACTCAAGTTGGTTTAAACAAATAGATTACTTAAAAAATACCAATCACCATTGAATGTTTGATTGAACCTATAACACAATGCTACTGTCAAGTTCCTTGTGTACGTTAGTAGCCATGAATACTAATTGTCATTATCTGAAAAGGGCACCAGACTATTTTTCACCCACAGCCTCATTTTGGTGTACTTGGATTGAAGTGACATCAACTCAGGGCCTTTTTCCAAACCTTGGCTTGGGCTTCCAGCTCTGTCATCAATTTTAGAGCAGTGTACATTTTGCACGTTGCTTCCAGCAACAAACGAGGGCCGAGGTTTGGGAAAAGTCCCTGGCCAGACATTTTGAGGTGTGCTTTTAAGCACAAAATATCACTAATAAGATATATCTCACTGAGTGAAAAAAATATATAATAAATCAGGTTACAAATCAGCCACAAACAATACACAAATTATCTGGTGCTCTGGCTGGTAGCCTGTTACTTCCAAGCAAGATTTTCCTGTGCTTAGCAAACCTGATAGCTTAGAAACGGTATAAATTGGAGCCAATATTTTGACAGTGTGTGTGTTTTGATAAATTTGTCTGTATAAAGTGCAATGCAAAATGTCTATAAAGTATTCGGTTTAAAAGAGGCATTGTGTATATCTGTGTACATTGAATAGTGAAACCCAACACTTTGTGTAGGTGGACTTTTAACAAGATTGTAAAAAAAAAAAAATGGAGTTGAAACGATATCTAGAATTTTATTGACTCAAAATGGTTGCTGATCTGCAGATCTTTATGAGCTGTTAAGAGTTGTGATGCCCCAGGCCAAAATCAAGCACTTCTTGGATAAAGTGAAACGGCATTTGAGTGATGACGATCAAATAATCAGCCTTGATATCAGAGTGATGTGATGTCTTAAACATTATATATGTTGAGAAATACTCACCTTGTGTTCCTAATTAGGTGTCATTCGGAAACTCATCTATTTGATGAGCAAATAAACCCAGTTTTGAGTTTGTGCAGGAAGTGCCTGGTTTGTGTCAGCATGGATATGGCTATATTTGATGTGACATTTATTCCTCAGTTGCTCATTTGGCATCATTTTACATAAAACATTCACCATATTTTTGGTGGGTTGTGGGTTCGAGTTTCACCTGGGTAATTTGCATGTGTTTTTTTTTTCCTTAACAGGACTCGGGAAAGTGCTTTACACACATCAGTGTGTTGGTAAAATACAAATAATACTCATTGTCCCCGATGCAAATTTAACATTTAGTAAAATCATCAATTCTTGGATTTTACTTACAGGGCAAAGTTTCAAATCCTACAATTTCTCAATGAAAAAGTGTAAAAAAATCCTTAAAAATGGCTTGCTGGCATAAGTTCCCCCATTATGCTAGTATAACCTTCCAGACATTTTAATCCAGGTTTACAGACTATGTGCATCAGAAATACAAAACTACTGGTATGGACACAATGTAGACTATTCCTCTCTCCATTTGGTGGCTATATTTCTTCTTCAAAGACAATTTGAAGGCTCAAGGATGTTTTGAGAAAATCCTTAACTGAAATCAGGAAGCAAATCTTGAGAAATAACACGCCTGCATTTGTAGGTTATAAACCATTGAAGTCTCACTTACATTCAAATTTTTTTGGGAACCCTGGGTACGAAGGAAACAAAATTGTGCTTTTTAACAGGTCTCAGCTTTGGATTGGGGGCATGACTTACCCAGTGTATAAATATGCAATACTGTACAGTTGGTGTGTATGGATGGTAGCAAATGTATTCTATTAAAAGCAATGGTGAACTTTTATTTGTTAGAATTAGACGTGAGAATGCTTTGGGATAAAAAGAGGTCAGTGTAAATTGTTTCCATGCAAGAGGAATCGGGTGATAAAACTATAATGTATTCAGCTGAATTTGTGAAATTATTTTTGATTAGATCAATGTTTACATTGGCAAAAAACTGAGCTTCCAAACAAAATAACTAGTCTAATTTTTCTGTTGAATACTTTATGAAAATATTGCACAAAAATGCATTTTGAAGAAACAAATTTGTTAGTTTCTTGTTGATTTGAAAACAAATTGGAAGATCAAATGTTTTTATAAGACTTGACTGTATATACCGGTACATTTGAATTTTTTATTTCTTAAAGTCACTGCAACCATTGCCCCAACTTGAATGATGTGTTTAACAATAGCGCCCTCTATTGGCCC
Organism: Pisaster brevispinus; assembly: GCA_023634235.1. Lineage (NCBI taxonomy): Eukaryota > Metazoa > Echinodermata > Asteroidea > Forcipulatida > Asteriidae > Pisaster > Pisaster brevispinus. The sequence continues at coordinate 23,040,846 of JAMKCF010000002.1, read as the reverse complement.
GTGGAAGGCCAGTGATGAAGCTGGCTTTACACCTAAGCACCAAGAGAAAATGTTTTCACTCGCTCAAAATTTGAAAGAAACTATACATAGTTTTGAATGAAACTTAAATGTTTAAACGTTAAAAGTTGTTCAACCAAGAAATTGTTTTTTATCAATAGAGGGCGCTATCAGAGCTGATGACTCACATTTCATCATTAAATCATCTAGAATTTATTTTCTGTCAGACAGGCGTGAGAGTACAAATGGGACATTGCCTACGGCTACTTTTTATTTAACACTGTGTTTTTGTTAACGTGACACTTGTCTTGTGACAAAGTTGTCACATACATATATGCAATATGGCCATCGGGAAACTATTCATGTTATTGGTCTGACATTGATGTAAAAATATTTCCTTATTTTTTTTGATGTACTTGTTCTGCCAAAATTATTAGAAAAGGTTTTAGGACTGGTTATTTTCCAACAGCTTGATCTGCAAGATGATTTTGGTTTTAACTATGTTTTTAATTATGCTTTTTATTATTACTTTTAATTTAAAAACGTAAGGGCAAAGATTAATTCTAAACTTGAAAGCTAGGTAAATTTTGGATAAACAAGCAATTACAACGAGCCATTTTCCCATATTGCTGCAAAGAAATTGAATACTTTAAAATGCTATGTGGCAGCAAACATTCAAGGAAAGTTGCTATTGTTTATGTAGTTCTGAGCATGCGCGCATTTCCGTGACCAATGGATTTAGTCTGCTGCCACCTAGTGTCGCCAAAAGTCTACCATTCACTCCACTCTCACAATGCATTTGAAGTACAGAGTAGGCTCCACAATTCTGATTCAAACAATGGATTGGTGGGAAATAAACAAATTTTGCTCGGAGACTGGGTCCAATTTCATGGCTCAGCTTACCACGGAATTCAGCGCTTGCCAAGCCACGTAAAGCACGTAATTCCATGGGATGTAAGAGCAGAATTAAGCGGTAAGCAGAGCCATGAAATTGGGGCCCTATGTCTAGGAATTCCGAAACTGTTTTTTTTTTAATGGGGTCCCAAATGGTTTGTCCACATTTCAGTAGCCCTCAGGTGTGATGAATCATCATGTATCGTAACTCATTGATTTGTAAATAGTGGTTTTAACTCTTTGGAGAATTTGAACTGAAATGACACTTTACATTTAGACTACGCATTTGCATTTCCAGTGAGTCATGGTTTCTTTTAAAGTGAGGTTTTGTTTCTCAAATTCTTGCCTCTGAAAGTTTTGCTTACTTTTTATACAAAGATTATAAAGTGGACAGATTGAAAAAACATCTTCAGAGCAAAACATCTTTTACTATGCATTTCTTGAAAGAATTTATTTTCATTGGCCTAGGTTTTGGTGTTTCTTTAAAATGTTTAATTTTCAACAGTTTGTGGTTTATTTTAACTGTTGCTTCTTATTTTGTATTATGGTGCTTTTTATTGAGTGGAATGTATTGTGTCTATATGCAATATTTTTTAGCATTATTTTTCAATTCAAAATGGCTGCCCCCATGAATGTGTATTTAACCAATCAGATTGAAGTAAATGTATGATGTCATCTCATTGGCTGACCACCAGTTGCCTTAACTTGGACAGTGCTCATCATGTGACAAAAAACTAACTGCTGATTGGTCAACCATATCATGTGAACAATTGACTATTTTTTTTATTGGAGTCACTGTTTGCTAGTATATATTTAAATCTTTAAAAAATGTTGTATCAGGTGTCAAATATTTAGTCCTTTATGAATTAGAATGGTACATTTGTCCCTGTTACTTTTAGCTTATGCAATTTGAAATTTTACTTTTATTCTCCTGTAAGAAGTGGTGGTATTTTGATCTGAATCACTGTTTAAAACATGTTTAAAAGTGCATTATTTAAGCAGGAAAAAAGACATTTGTTGTGACATAATTAACACAAGATTTGTTACCTGCGAATTCTTTTTATTTTGCCATAAATGTTTGTGTACAGATATAAAATATGAATTTCAATTATGCATATTTCTCGCAAATGTGTAAGAGATAATAAACTAAAATGTTTTTCCAAAACAATGTTACCTTCATTTAGCAATTTATTATAATGCAAGAAGAATAATTCACACACTTTGTAACAAATTTCTCATTGTACAACTCTTTATTTTAATTTAACAGCACAAGTTCAAAATGCAAACTATAATGTATCGTTCCATAATTATGTATTGAGAAATGTTACTTTAAAATCAGTAAGCAGTTTGAAAATTATTCTCATGACCATGATGTGCAAAACTTCTTAACTTTCTAAAATCTACCTAACAAAACCCTAACCCCACACTATTATAGAATTTAGTAAAACTGCAAGGGGTAAGCCTTGCAAAACCTTTACCCCAACGCTGTAACAAAATTTGAGTGAAAATACAAGGGGTAAGGCTTGCAAAACCCTAATCCTACTGCCATTACAAAATTTTGTAAAACTGCAAGGGGTAAGCCTTGCAAAACCCTTATCCTATTGCTATCACAAAATTTAGTAAAAATGCAAGGGGTAAGCCTTGCAAAACCCTAATCCTAACGCCATTACAAAATTTAGTAAAACTGCAAGGGGTAAGCCTTGCAAAACCCTTATCCTAACGCTATCACAAAATTTAGTAAAAATGCAAGGGGTAAGCCTTGCAAAACCCTAATCCTAACGCCTTTACAAAATTTAGTAAAACTGCAAGGGGTAAGCCTTGCAAAACCCTTATCCTAACGCCATTACAAAATTTAGTAAAAATGCAAGAGGTAAGCCTTGCAAAACCCTAATCCTAACGCCATTACAAAATTTAGTAAAAATGCAAGGGGTAAGCCTTGCAAAACCCTAATCCTAACGCCTTTACAAAATTTAGTAAAAATGCAAGGGGTAAGCCTTGCAAAACCCTAATCCTAACACCATTACAAAATTTAGTAAAAATGCAAGAGGTAAGCCTTGCAAAACCCTAATCCTAACGCCATTACAAAATTTAGTAAAAATGCAAGAGGTAAGCCTTGCAAAACCCTAATCCTAAAGCCATTACAAAATTTAGTAAAAATGCAAGGGGTAAGCCTTGCAAAACCCTAATCCTAACACCATTACAAAATTTAGTAAAAATGCAAGAGGTAAGCCTTGCAAAACCCTAATCCTAACGCCATTACAAAATTTAGTAAAAATGCAAGGGGTAAGCCTTGCAAAACCCTAATCCTAACGCCTTTACAAAATTTAGTAAAAATGCAAGGGGTAAGCCTTGCAAAACCCTAATCCTAACACCATTACAAAATTTAGTAAAAATGCAAGAGGTAAGCCTTGCAAAACCCTAATCCTAACGCCATTACAAAATTTAGTAAAAATGCAAGAGGTAAGCCTTGCAAAACCCTAATCCTAAAGCCATTACAAAATTTAGTAAAAATGCAAGGGGTAAGCCTTGCAAAACCCTAATCCTAACACCATTACAAAATTTAGTAAAAATGCAAGAGGTAAGCCTTGCAAAACCCTAATCCTAACGCCATTACAAAATTTAGTAAAAATGCAAGGCATAAGCCTTGCAAAAACCTAATCCTTACGCTATTACAAATTTTAGTGAAAATACAAGGGGTAAGCCTTGCAAAACCCTAATCCTACTGCTATTAAAAAAAATTGTAAAACTGCAAAATCCTAATCCTAACACTATTACAAAATTTAGTAAAATGTAAGGGGTAAGCCTTGCAAAACCCTAATCCTACTGCTATTAAAAAAAATTGTAAAACTGCAAAATCCTAATCCTAACACTATTACAAAATTTAGTAAAATGTAAGGGGTAAGCCTTGCAGAACCCTAATCCTAACGCTATTACAAAATTTAGTAAAAATGCAAGAAGTAAGCTTTGCAAAACGCTAATCCTAATGCTATTACAAAATTTAGTAAAAATGCAAGGGGTAAGCCTTGCAAAACGCTAACCCCAACACCATTACAAAATTTAGTAAAACTGCCTTGCAAAACCCTAATCCTAATGCCATTACAATTTTGGTAAAACTGCAAGGGGTAAGCCTTGCAAAACCCTAATCCTAATGCTGTTACAAAATTTAGTAAAAATGCAAGGGGTAAGCCTTGCAAAACCATAATCCCAACGCTGTTACAAAATTAGTAAAAATGCAAGGGGTAAGCCTTGCAAAACCCTCATCCCAACGCTGTTACAAAAATTTAGTCTAATTACAAGGGGTAAGCCTGGCTAAACCCTAACCCCAACGCTGTTTAAAAATTTAGTAAAACTGCAAGGGGTAATCCTTGCAAAACCCTAATCCTAACGCTGTTACAAAATTTAGTAAAAATGCAAGGGGTAAGCCTTGCAAAACCCTAATCCCAACGCTGTTACAAAAATTTAGTCTAATTACAATGGGTAAGCCTGGCTAAACCCTAACCAAAACGCTGTTTAAAAATTTAGTAAAAATGCAAGGGGTAAGCCTTGCATCGTAAACAAGCCTCCATATTGACTACAAATAGGATGTACTTAAAACAAATTTGACAAGTTTAAACAATCCTTCAGGGAATTAAGTACCAAAAGCCTTGCATTTGCAATAAATCTGGTAAAAGATACATTGAGCTGGTATTTTAATATTCACATTACAATTACATCATACATGTAATTACAACATTTCATGGAAATTGCTACAATATAAAAACAAAGAATAACTTGTTTATTTCACCTAATACAGACATGATGGTCTTTGGAAAAAAGTAGGAATATTTTATCAGGTACAAATGCTGTAGGCTTTAATAGACATTTCAGGCTATTCATTCACAATTTTTCTGGTTTTCCCCCTAGGGCAAGAAACCCCACAGAAATCAGACTAAATCGGGAAAAATATCATTCCTGCTAATAAGAAATTAATTGGGGAATATTTGGACCTTGTATAGATACTTCCCACTTGACGTCACGCCAACCAACCAGCAACGATAAATCATGCTTTATCAAGTATCTCACATGATTGCTCGATGAGCCACTTGGCTGGTTACAAAAACTTGCTTGACGTGGCTCAAAACCCACACCCATTTTGACCGTAAAGATGGCGTCTATCGGGAACTATCTATTCCAGATTGTTGTACCTTTGGAAGTTGTAAGGAATATAGGTTATAGAATGTTTTTCTTTGGACAATCATGGTCATGAGAATAAATATACAATTCCTCCCGAGTAAAAAACTTTTGAAATATTCAACTGAAATAATAATGAGCAATGATGAATTTTGTGTTAAAAAAATGTTGAGGAAAATACACAGATGACACCAAATGTTACTAATTTTATCATTCTACATGCGTAAAAAATGTTTTGGATAATTTTGAAGAATACACTAGGAACTTACACAATCAGCAAATCAACTCCCCAATCCAGGAAATTTAACACAATATAATGAATAGAAATATTATCATTTTGTTATAAATTAAACCTCATATTGACCGATTAAATTGTTCTCAACCGAAATCAAATGATGATAAACATGTAAGCCACCAAACTACATTGTTTGACTACCTGGACCCAGTTTCATAGAGCTGCTTAAGCACAAAAGTAGCTAAGCACATCAAAAGTATTCTACCAGCCAAACTACCATGCTACTTGTGCAACTTGTGACTGATATCCTGCTCATTTCTGCTTAGCAGAAAATTGTTAAGCAATATTGTCTGCTTAAGCAGCTCTACATAACTGGGCACTGAAGCACAAAGTGACTTGAGAAAAAAAGAAGAAGAGGTAAATCAATGTGATTTTCCCGCTATAACCAGTCACTTCCTGCCAAAACTCAAAACTGGGTTAAACTGGGTTTATTTGCTCATCCAATAGATGAGAAGTGCTTATCAAATAACACCTTAATAGGGCATATTGACCCCCTTGAACCAACGTCACACGCGGCTTCTGCTGTCCCACTTGCCATTGTGGGAGTCAACTTGTAAAAGTTATTTTAAAAACAAAAATTCGCACGACATTTCCTGACTCCCAAAATGACGCCACAAAGTTAACTGTGATGATGACGCCAGGTGGATTGGATCAATAAGGTGAGTATTTCTCAACCTACAGAATTAGAAGACATCAGACCACATTGATATTGAAGTCAATGTTTGGTTGTCTGCACTTTTAGTGCCACTTCACACTTCAGTCTCGGCTTAAAGTGCCGTCATTAGCAGAGTTCTTATTCTATGCACCGAGAGTGTCTTTCTGACAGACATGGAAAACTACAAATGTCCATCATTATTACTTATTATTATTACTATTCACTTTTCCTGAGAACTGCCTGATTTTGGCATGGGACATCACAAACTCGTTTAATACTCCAAGAAAAGCAAACTCCAAAAATAGCACGCACACACACAAACAAAAACAGAAAACAATCACAAATTCTTTGAATTACTTTTGATAGTGACAAAACAGACTTCCTGAAATGCAATGAAAGGATCAATTGTCATGTACCTATGGTCAATTAGTCATGTTGTTTTTGTTTGATACGTTGCATGCAAGTACATAACTGATACTGAATGATGATATAGCATGGTGCCTTCAATGATGCCCGCAGTGCCTAGACTATACTGTATCTATGAACAGGGTACTTGACCTAGAAAGCGTTCATGTATGTACATTGTATACACATAGACAATGCATTGTTAAAACAAAGTTATTCTGAGGAAACACTTTTAAAAGCATCTACTTGGCAAAAAAATTTGTACATTTTCTATATTTGTTGCAGGTGTTTTGAACAGGTGATATCAAGGGGTTTGAAGCGGTGAGTGGGGCAATCTGAGGAGTGTGCTCGAGGGGGACTTCAAGAGGTTAACAAGGGGGTGGTAAAGGGCTTGAAGAGGGGTGTATGAGGTTGCATGCAAAGGGTGCAATGAGGGGGACAGTGAAGGGTGTGGTGAGGGGCTTGATGACTGGTTTGTGTGGGTTCACTTGATGTTGTGATAAAGGGAAATGGGTAGGGGTAAGTATTAGTGTGTGTTTGGCGAGGCGAGACATGGGTGGGGTAAAGGGCTTGATGAAAGGGGTTTGTGAGGGTTCACTTCATGGTGCAATAAAGAGGGGATGGGTTGGGGTAACTATGGCCATGTGTATGGGCGTGAAGAGGGTAAGAGAGGCAAGACATGGGGTGTTGTAAGGGGGTTACAATGCAGGAGGGGTAAAATGGGGTACAAAGGTGCCATGGGTGTAAACTGCTGGGCTGAAAGTTCATTTTGGAAAGGGCACTTCCATTGGAAAAACTTAAAGTGTATGGGAAAGTTTGAAAGGGGCACCAAGGCCAAGAGTGCCATGGCCTCAAGTGTATTTCCAGAGCTGGTACTGTGAGAGGTACACAGAGCTGCCAACCTTGGCATCCTGCAATCAGGGAGATTTTGTACAACAATCAGGGAGATTAAGAATTACTTTAACATAATAGGGAAAAAGTTTCCATCATCAGGGAGACTTTCATATTTGTGAATCAGAACATGGAAAGATTGGCTAATTTTCAGGAAACTTTTTTGCAGATTCAGGGAGAGTTGGCAGCTCTTGGTACTGTACATAAACAGAGAGGTGCAATGAGGGTCACGAGAAGGGAAATGATAAGGGGGGCTTGGCAAGGGGCATGTACTTTGACAGGAAATGAAGCAGGAAAAGCAGCAGACAGTGTACAATTAAATGAAAACTAATCAGCATAATAACATAAAAGCTGCATTTATACGAATTCTGAGGGTGATTGCTTGGAAGAACAAAGCAAAAGATGATAAATGGAAAGATGAGGTACGACCATAGAGTTACATAGAACCAGAGGGAGCACTCATGACTACACGCATGAACCGCGCTGTCGCACCATGGGCATAAATCCCTATGGATAAATTACATACAGATGTCCACTTACAAAATGGTGGTTGTGTGAACTGGTGCGTGACCTGTGTCACATGATGGGTCAGCGCCATTTGCTCAATGGCCAACAATGCTTCTTGTCGAGCCGTGTCATATGATTTTGTACGCCCTCTAGTTTTATCAATATTCAACTCTATGGGTACAACTTAAGCTGGTACGTGTACGTGTAAAAGCAAAATGTGTTGTGTGTTACATGAAAGTAATGCAAATAAAAGAATACATGTAGGTTAAGGGTGAACTGTTTCAGCACTACAGCGGAAACAACAACTACAATTAAGCTTCTCAACATTGATGCTAAACTCTAACTTACTTCTATAAAGTCAGTGTTCCATAAACAGTGGTCTGGTGGCTTGAAACCAGTTAAAACACCTGAGGACCAGTGAACCCTCACTCCAAGTAAAATGTAAACTTTTAGACTACCATAAGACTTCTGAATGCACGAACAAAACTTGAAAACTTTAGAACCTAGATAACCCTGGTTACAAAGTATAACCAATTTAAAAAGTTACCCTGGTTACAATTTTTTTTTAAAGTTACCCTGGTTACAAAGTAAAACCAATTTTAAAATTTACCCTGGTTAAAATTATTAATGTTAACTTGTAGACATACATCTGAATGCACAAACAACTTAAGTTGACTTTAACATTTTAAAACCTGGTTAGAAAAAAATTACCTTGGTAAATAAAGATAACCGGATAAAAACAATTACCCTGGTTAAAATGTTTGACTAAACACGTATCTAAATGCACAAACAAATTAACTTGAAGACTTAAAAATTGTAAAACCTGGTTTTAAAAAAAGTACCCTCGAGTACAAATAAAACCAGATAAAACTAATTACCCTGGATAAAATGTTAACCTTTTGACTCCTGAATGCACTTGTAAACAAAACAGTAACTTGAAGTCTTTAAAATTATAAAACCCGGTTAAAAGCATAACCATGCTATAATACAACCAGATCACCTGGTTAAAATGTTAACCTTCAGACTTACATGTACATCTGGATTCATGAAACAACTTGAAGATATTACAATTTGTCCACGCTTGACTTAACAAAAATATGAACCACTTGAGATTTCTAAGGAAGCCTTAAAGTGATATGGTTGAAAAGAAAAAAGAATTATCAGTGCAGTTCATTATAACAACAGCAAGAACATGAAAATCATGAACAGGCCTAATTTTTTATTTAATTTCAACCATGTCCCCTTAAGGCTACAGTAGATTTCAAACTGAACAAGGAGGGAAACAAGTTATGAACAAATCTGTTATTAGTCATGCAACATAGCGTGAAACCCAATTGTCTACAAAATTTGAGAAAAACTGGATTTTGTTTCACCTTGTGGAAGTCTTGTGAAATTTGTGATAACGAATAAAACAATTATTGTTGGGCAGTAAGTTTGAAGAAACATGAGAAATTGTTTTTAAAAAAATTTAAAATCTGCTAGAACTCAAATTTTTAAAATGGCCAGATTCCAGCTACAATATCATTTACATATTAATAAATCGATTTTCAATCTATATACAGATACTTGTACATTGTACAATAGTCAGCTTTCACACTAAGAAAGCTCAAGCAAAGATTTTATTTGCAAATATCACCAGATACTGGTTACTTGAATATGTTTTTTAGACTAAGATTTTTCACATTGGCAGTAGAAAAATTTGAAAAAAATAAACGCTATAATGGTTTGTAGTTTACAAAAGTAAAAAAGGTTATCTTTATAAAATATTTATCTTCAACCTTTGAATCATTACACCAACAAATTATTTTTTTTTAAATTTGTAAACTTGGAAAATACTTTTAGATGATGTACGAAAGTAGCACCATAAATATCAAAGCAAAACTTTACATTTTTCAAATCGTATAAAAATTCGCGAAAAACTTCTTCAGTTAACACTTGAAAATATTAACAAAACGCATTCTCTAACATGCATTTTCTTTTACTCTTACCAAACAAACTAGTTAATGCTGAAAGCATCAGACACCTTTAAAATAAACTTTTCCACAAGAACGGAAGACTTTCTGTATGTATCTGAAAATATTTCAAAACCATTTCTGAACGCAGCACTTCTTTAACCTAAAAGCGCAAAGCACAAAACTAAAAATTGCGAACAAAACAAATAAACAAACAAACAAACAAACAAACAGACAAAACAAGCAAAACTAAATGACAAACATCACAAGGTACAAAAATATTTTTTTAAATCAATTAAAACAAACTTCAATTCCCACTTCTGCAGATCCAATTTCAGATTGGATGTCAACTCTGATCAAACATAAAACAAGTAGTCATCACAAGACAATCCAGAACATATTCGTTTTTTCCAAAGGAATAAATGTCACGTTTTACACAATAAGCAAATTTTATTTCTAAGATCAAATTCAATTTTGAGATCTTCCAATGCAGATGATTTCATTCATACAATCATTCAGTACAAAAGAATTTACTGGGGAAACAAGTCAAATACAATACATAATTCCGACACAACATGAGACGCTGAAGTTACTTTCATAAATTCAATAAAACCCTCCTACTCTTGGTAACATTTTCCAGTGAGTTGACCAACCAGTCAAAACCATTCAACTGAACTGGTTGTGTATGGTGGCACAACTGTCCACAGAACTAACTGTGCGCATGTGTGTCACTGTGTAATAATAACACATTGCTGACTGGCCTAGTTTATCATTCAAAACCAAAGTGGATGATACTGAATGGTCAGACAGTTAGGAGGGTTGACTGTGTACAATGTGAATGCATTCACCACATGATATCATACATGTATTGCAGGCTGGCATAGTTAATCTAAAAAAAACACAACAAATAATACTACAAATATTGGATGCATAAAAGTGCATTGTCGCAGAATATAGTACGAGGTGAAGTCTGGACTATTCCATTTCAAGAGGCGAAGCCGAGTGAAATGGAAAAGCCAGATTTCATCGAGTGATTACATTGTGCAACAATGCACGAATGAAGTGCATTTAATATTTGTTTAATATAACTCACATGTAGATCATCCTTGTCATTTGAATTAGTTTTTTTTTTACAAAAACACAAAATAGACCCTGAAACTCGTCTACCCCTCACTATGAAAATTCTTTTGAAAAACCTTCTAAACAACATGGACAACTTCATGTAGACACCCACCTTGTCCTTCGTTTTGGACAAATGGGTGGGAATCAATTTCTCTGTAAACAGCACTGTGATTGTGAAGCATCTAAAGCGTCCTATAATTATCCATATAGGACTCCTATACTAAAATTTGGGGCATCACAGCAGTATACAGTACCTGGCAAAATAAAGGATGACATGAGACGCATATTCCACTAATCAAATGACAAGGATCTCTGTGTGTCGTGTATAATATTAAACGGCCAAAAAGTGGGAGGGTTTTATTTGCAAAGTGTTTAGAACCATGCAGAAAATGTTTTAATCTTTCAAAATGTAATTACAGATTTTGCTATCTCCAGTGACGGAACGCAAAACGGATAAAGATACTTAAAGATATGTACATATTTTGCTGAAGACAAACCGACCGAAATGTTGCACTAACCAACCAATTACTTCATTATGGCTTCACCATGTAGAAACCAAGTGTCCAAATTTGTTATCAATTGAAAAAAATAATAACAAATAGTTAGCATTCCAGTTGCCCACCATTAAGTATATACAATACTTTTTACAGGTAATTAATTAAATGGTTGTGTGTAAAATCAACAGTAGGCATCCCCAAGATGCCTGGGCTCGATTTCACAAAGAGCTAAGATTGCTTTTAGGACATGTACCAATTTTAACTGCTAAGCACAGTTTTGTCTCACAGTACAAATTACAATGGCAATATGAGACAACTCATCTTAAGATGAATAATTGAAACCATTGTCATTCACAAATCTCTACTTTACAAGAAATTAATTATGAAAATGATGTGCGATTTGTAGAAGTAATGGCCCTGCATTTTGACTGTATGAAATGTTAGCCATTTTATCCTAACTACATGTACAATTAAAAGACTTTCTACTCAATATTTCCTACATGTACTCTAACTATTTACATGTATTTACACTTGTACCCAACGGCCGGAAAGTAGTTTCAAAATCAATACAGCCAGAGACAAATCTACTGCCATTATCTTCTGTCATTCTATTACCAGACTTTCAACTCATTATTTGCTACTTGTACTCAAATTATGTACATTTATTTACATAAATTTTGTCAACCGCAGGCTAGAAAGACCATACCCGCTAAAGGCCCTGGTTTAGGCCCGAGTGCCCCATAAAGGACTGTATTTCTTTTCTATTTGAGGTGCCCTTTGCAAAATCAAAATTGCCTTCTTGGCACTTCAAACACAAAAGCCCAGTTCTGCAACTGAGGTGGGAGACAGATACATTGTAGATTGACCTTTGACAAATACATTCTACAAGTACCTCCCTGAAAGAAAGGGGGTGGATCCACAGTCATGTGAAAGGGGAGGGGGCTGGTTGGCCACTGATGAAGTGCACCATCAAATAAGCAAGTGTTGTAATAATTTGGCGAGGGGGTAAAACACAACCCTGGATCCACCACTGATAACTGATTATTCTGATTGTATTTATCTTAAAACTTGCGCACAACATTGGTAATTGTCAAAGACCAGTATCCACACTTGATGTGACCCACCATATACATGAAATAACAAACCTGTGAAAGTTTAAGCTCAGTCGGTCATCGGAGTCACTTTCAAATAGTGACACACCCCATTTTTATGTCGTCACTTTTTTTCTAAACATCAACATCCAGTTTTGGTCCCGCGAGATCAAAACTACTTGTTTTGCAAAACTATAGCATTTCAAGTCAAAAATTATTTCAACATTGACCATCTTGATACTATGAAAGTTCAAAGTTACAACTCCCGGAATTGACATCTTACCAATGCACTGCACACCCTTTACAAAAGAAAACATCATATAAAAAAATATTAGTTTCTGTCATAAGCATTAAAATAAAACAATTACAAAATTTCAAATCAAAGTCAGACCATAACAGACCTTTGTGTGAGGCAAAGCAGGCCTTCTATCAAAATAATTAGAACTGCAAATATCTGGCAACTTTCACCCTATCTATTTCCGGCAACATGATTTAACACAATTCAATTTTAAACCAAGCATACACAGATTACCTTAAGACCTGGAAGAAACATTTCATAGTCACTATTTTTTAACTTCCTGATTCAAATGCTAAGTCACTACCAAAACTTAACAGACATAAAATCTTCGCTGTTCTTTTTTTTTTGCATGAACACTAACCCTCTCAAGCCCTTCTACATTTGCTGAAATGAAGGATTCTGAAGGACTGAGGGCTGTAAGAGAGAAAGCATTGCGTACACTGGGCAGAAAAGTACATCCTTTTATAAGAAATCTTTTCTCTTTTTTTTGCAGGGGGGGGGGGGGGTGCGTTGTGGAACATTTACTGGCTGACCTTGGGGGCTGGAAAGAGACTGTGAACGTTATTAAGAAACCCCGGCAGAAATTAAGTCCTTCACCATTTCGCCTGAAGCGCTATAGTTCATGTAAAAAATATCACAGGCACTCATAAATAATCGCTAATGAAATCAAATCACTCAACGTCAGGGCTAATATCAAGTTTTTGATGTTGAGAAATGTTGCACCAAGGCATTGCCAAAGGAAAGGGGATCTGGGGAGGGGGGGGGGTTATAGGGTGTTAATAAAGGGGTAATTTGGCTGGTGTGGGTGTAAAATTAGAGGTTGACAGAGGAGTGGCAGGAACCTTCCGGGCTGTTTATTTTCCAGCATTATCTACAGCCTTGGTTCAAAATTTCCACTTGGATTTAGTGCCAAGTCTTGTGCCAAAGTACATGGCTTCAGAACTCATGCCAGAGCTGGAAGCAGTGGCAGAACTGCAAGACCTGGGGTTGGAACCTCGGCCAGATCTGGAACTGAGATTTGGGAAAGGAGCTCCAAAACACACCACCACTGGCTTAGAGTTCATTCAGAATTTTAAAACCCAAAATGCACACAGCCTAAGAACTACCGACGGCAACTAACCTGAAGCCCAGAACCAAAGCCAGAGTCAGAACTGGAACTGTAATTGGAACCAGACCCATTTGTTATTCGTGGGCTAGAGGCTCACTACATCTACCCGTACCTCAGCCAACGTACCCAAGTAACATTTATAAGTTGAACAGGGCCAAATTTCATAATTTAGCTGTTTTATCATTCACAGATTTGTTCATGCAACACCTTGCAACTTTCTTGAATGTATGGGAATAGTTATTTCAAGTAACACCAAATTTTTCAAGTCAAATCGGCCAAAAAGCCACACCTAGCATCCTTAACTACATACAGTGTTTTAACAGCTATTTTTAAAGAAAAAGAGGAAATCAGCTAAAAAGTTGCATGAATGTGACCTACATAGATTTCAAACTTCATTTACCTAAAGTGTTGCTGCTAAGACCTTTTCTCAAAGGCGGACAGAAGGAAGGCAGGTGGATGGAGGCATTTGTTTCATTCCAAATCTCTGGAATGTAGTTAAGGATTCTTTCTGAAGGAGCGAGGATCAAGTTAAATTAAAATTCCTCCCAGATATTTTAAAAGACGTTGTTATCAGGAAAGAATAAATCTCTCTGAGTGGAAATTCCAGAATGGCTTTCAGTATCTCACTGACATTGACTATCACCAGGGCCCAATTTCATAGAGCTGCTTAAGCAGCAAACGGTGCTTACAAACTTTCTGCAAAAGAAGCAGGCCACCAGTCATAAATGGTACGCCTGGAATGCTATTTTGGCTGGTAACCTTGTAACATAAGCATGTTGTTATTGAGCTTAGCTACTTTTTGTGCTTTGAACAGCTCTATGCAAGTGGTCCCAGAGTCATGCCAAGCAACCCCCCCCCCCCATAACCCACACTTGCAAGATCAAAGCAATTTTTAATAATTTCTCAAAAAACTACAGCCTTTCAAGGGAAGTTTCCCAGCATTCCCGTCTTAAACCATGCAAATAATATGCAAATCTGTAAACATTTAAACTTCAAATCTTACCAATGCTGTACACACCCATTTACAAACCCTAAAACAACCCAGAAAAGGTTTTTTTAAGGGGAGTTCTCAAGTTCATTTTTGTTTTACTGTCATCTCACTTTTTTGAAGATGAAATTTTAAAAAAAGGAAAACATATGAGACTATCCCACAGAAATATTGCACAATTGCAGCCCATCTTCCCATCTGGTCATCTTTAATCGGAAAATTTATCAATTAATTTTTTCTGAAACTAACCAAACGTTGACCACATCTTCGTCATAAATAAAACCTTGTTAGCTTACAATAACCCAGATGTACCAAAGTGATAACACTTTTGGTTAAATCTGGAAACAGCACGTTAAGGGTGTCATCATCACTTTACTACGAGGGGTCTCTCAATCGTAAAATTGTCAAAAGAATTTTGTAATAATTACATTTTATGAAAGATTTTTTTTGGAAATCAGCTCTGAGGGTGACTGGTCTGAATCTCTGAGGAGACTTTTCTTGACCGTGACCCTGGTCATCATATTTCCGTTACTTCATTCTTTAAAAAAAATTGTTTTATTGAACTTCATTTTTAGCTGTTAACATTCATATCTTACTATAAAATATATTTAAGCTACAATTTAAAACAACTATTTTAGATTATTGAAAAGGTAGCCTCAAAGTTTTTACAATTTCAAAGAACTGCGAAGCTACAAATATTCCTAGAGGCATTTAACCTTAATTGCTTCCCCTAATCCCAGGTGTATAAAAAGGAACCTGACAGTGATGAGACAGTACTGTGTTGGATTAAACCCATAGCGCTAATATAAACAGCTTGGGGTTGTCTGCTCCTCAGGGAGTTGAGAAAGTTTGAGGAATAGTCTAAGTATGCCTGATGAACAGGAATACTATTGGTGTAAAGCACCTTGATCTAGCTACTTGGAAATGTGGGCTGTATAAGAACCAAGTATAAGTATGATCAACAGATTACCAGCCGAATTACTATTATTGTGATCTGTATTAATTAACCTGTTCCCTACAACATTCTGCTTATTAGATTAGCTGACAATATTCCACACTAAGATCAATGAAACTGGTACCCTCCCAAGAAAGCAGTGTACCAGTTTTCTCATAAGTTTTCTCACAAGTTTCTGTGATGTTACCATTTGCTACACACATAGAAATGAAATTTCGGAGAACTGGAGTGAAATGAGTAATTATCCACGCACCTCAGCTATCATACTATTTTACATATCTAATTTTTAAGAAATTTTTTTTGTGTGTACAGTACATCTATATGAAATTACTTGTATGACAAAAAGTGTCCTAAATTACCACGTCATTTAGATTGACATATACAAAAATAGCAAAAATGCTCAATGCGCGCCACCATTTTGCCATACACACGTGTCACATGACATCCTTTTGTTACACACGCGTGTCACGTGGTATAAATACGCCGCACCCTCAGCTGGACACAGAGTGCAGTCCAGCTGAGCATTCTCCTGGTTTCAATTCTATGGCACTACACTTCTCCTATGAAGTTATGGAAGCATGATGTACTCAGTTTCCAATCAAAGCCCTTTGGAAGATAATGTACACCCACCAAGGACTCGAGTGGGAATCGAACCCACATCCTTCTTGAATCTACATCGAGCCACAAAGCCAATTGAGTTCTCCCCCCCCCCCGCTAAGCACAAGTCCCTGTTAATTTATTACAACAAAGGGAAGACAAACATTTTGTTAAGCTCCTGGAAGATATTACAACCCCCCCCCCCCCCTTTCCACCCGCAGGGCCAGAAGTTATTAATAAACTAGAGATGGCACGAAGACATCTTTTATGTCAGCCATGTCAGTCATTTGGGTACCTAGGGACTATATCTTGTCAGGTTTGATAACAATCAAAATAAAGATTCATCTTCATTTCTTCTCCGGGTTTCCAGCGAACGAAACCAAACTGGGCAACCAAGTCCCTTAAAGGAAGGGTCCCATGGTATTGGGGTTCAGTGAATCAGGGCTCGAATTTGACACTGGACCGCCGGCCCGAGGCCAGTGATTTTAGCCCCGGGCCAGTAAACTCATGACCTGACAAGTCCGGCGGTCTTGTGTTTTTTAATTGAAATATAGCCACTAAACAGAAAGAAATGGTGTTCAGATGTTGACCTCGAGTCTAGTACAATTCTGTTCAGTATCAAGACAAAATAATGAGATACATTGTAAATCTTCTTTTAATAGTGCAATTTACATGTTAAACTGTGTAGAAAGCTCTTTCTCATGAAGATTCTGGTCTTGTGAAATAAATTCTGGTCCAGTTAACTATGGGGAGAACAAAAAACCTGAGTCTCTCTTTAATCTACCAAGATGTCAGATATAATTTGCAACAGGATACAACTCCATTGCGGACTGACAACTACCAATAATTGCTTCTGACTAGCCAGGACTCTCACACACCCGTTTTGGATTTACCGGCACGCCGTCTATTGTTCCTGTGAGGGCCAATTGTCCATCCTGAGTTGGCCGGGGAGTAAAGGATAACCTAGATCTGAAGCTAGTGGGAGAATCCCCTTGGGTTATTCCCCTTAAAAAGCATCAGGCAGGACCCAAACAACGACAGCACTCAGTCACGGTTATCACTGATGGGATCGTGACCAATATAGCAATCTTTGTCTTCTTTTAAAGGTAGGGTCATAGGTTGGCAAATTCTCCAAAAAATAATGACTATAAAAAGGTGAGAAGCACAAACTAGCATAAACTATTTTGAGACAGGATTCCCCTCGAAATAATATGATTTGGAAAAAATTGTCACCCCAGAACATTTGAATATGGGAAATGATTCATGCATGATTCGTTTCTCAGCTTTCTGGGGGTTGGTGTCTGCTCGCGAATGCTGCGGCCAGAGATGAGGTTAGTACCTACTGTCACCTATGGATTTAACATTCTTGTGAAAATACCGTGACAGTTTTTTGCTGTTTTCTCAGCAAGTAGACACTGTATTCAGCTGAAACTTTCAAGTGTGACTTTTATTTTATCTTTCTTTATAATTTTGTCTATAAATCAGCATTAAGTTGACAAAAAATAACTTATGACTCTACTTTTAAGGGGTACACTTACAGGGGCGCCTGCAGATATTTCAAAACTTTGGACTATCGCTCATACTACAGGCATTTTGCTATACGTTTTTTTTTTACCAAGACAGGAGTTGAAATAAAAATAGCAATTGTAAGGTCATTTCCAGTTATAAAACACGCCTAGGGGATGAGAGGCCACCCCAATCTAGTTTCGAGCCCTGTCATACCCATTTTTAGGCTTCGGAGGGGGTACAGGTTGGAATTTTTACATTAGTCACAATCCCTCCATCCCCCCCTCCCCCAAGGAAATATGATACAGAGTTATGACGGGGATTGTTTTGATTTTCAAATTCGTTCACAATCATTCGGTTTTGGGTCCGAAAAACATAACGCTATGAATATGACTTGGATGACGATATATTTGTTAACAGTATGCCGTGAAGGAGATTTTTTTCTTTCCATAGCGCAGTTTTGAGGAATACAGCGGAAACGTGATTCATTGCAGGTTTCTAGACTGGGATTATTTTGAATCTGTTTGGGGACTTATGAAGGATGGATTTTAGTTGATTGTTTTGTTTGTAGTCTTGGGCTCTAGCCAGGATTACTGCTATCCTATATACTGAGCTGCAATTTCTGAAATCTAGATCTGGGAGATTTTTGAGTAGCAAACCTGCATAATTCAATGATCCCATTTGGACTTCAAAATACAATTTGAGACAGTTTAGGGTGACAGTGTTAAGGTGTGATTCATTTGAAGAGGAATTTCATCAAAAAAAAGTTGACAAGTGCGTTCTAAGCGCCCTACAATCACTTAAGTGTTTTTAACAAGCGTGCGTGAAGAGCACCTATTTTTGGTTAGCCAATCAACATTGTTTTTCAGGGGGTAGTGACAGTAAGTATTGATACAGCACGCTGCCCATGGTAGCAAGGCCGGGGTACATGCATGGTGAGCCATCTTGTCTTTCATCCATTCGCACCAATGCAGCCAAACCGAGGCTGGTGGTTAAAATAGTCAGGCACCAATGTGGTTTACTGTGAATCAGTTGCTACTGAACCCAGGGCCGGTACCTGACCAAGATGGCAGCAGGAAGACAAAAAAGTCTACAACACACAAAACCAATTATGTTCCTGTGCAACAAGGGAATTATTACAAGACATCCTGGCTGAATAACCTTATCATGACAACCTCTCAAAAATTTCTTACAATATGGTCTCATCACCTGAAAAGAAAATGTCTTGCAAGCACATGTTTCTCCATGTTACAGTCACATCAGCTTCCAAAAACTTGGGGGTAATTTTTATGACAATTAATCCCAATTTTATGCTGAATAACCACGTCAGGTTTTAAGGGGGCAGGAAATGCAGCATGACATTCAGCTGTCCGGGAAAACAGTTTTAAAACATCTGGGAAGTTTGCCTGGATTGGTTTTTCTAGTTGATAGCACAAAAAATGGTTTAAAATCCCTCCTAACATTTTCCAGCAAGTTGACTAACCATTTGAAACCATTTAAGATCACTGGTTATGTATAATGGAACGACTGTATGCAGAAATTACTTTGTACATGTGTGCACTGTGCATGCACTCAGTACATGATATATCAAACTGCAGGTTGGCACAGTTTACCTATCATTCACAATCACTGATGATATTGAATGGTCAGACAGTAGGAGGGTTGACTATGTACTGTGTAAATGCATTCCCACATAATATCATAATGCAGAATGGTATAGTTTATCTATCATTCAATACCACAGTGGATGATATTGAATGGTCAGACAGTGGGAGGGTTGACTGGACCTATCACATTACTAGAGGCTTACGTTGTGCACAACACAATCCACAGGTGTTTTCTCTTATATAATTTCACTACACATGAAGGCCTACTGGCTTAGTTCAAAACTACAGTGGGTGATATTGAATGATCAGTCAGTAGGAGGGTTGACTGTGTACAATATATGATCACATCATTACTAGTAGTTGTGGCTTACTTTGTGCACAGAACTGCTTACTGATGTTTTCTCTTACAAATCTATGTTATTATCAAATTTCACTATACATGTACCCAGTAAAACAATTTTTTTTTAGAAAACTGATATTTCTTGAACCTGTGGACATATACCATGGGTAATAACAACAAAAAATGTTATTATTTTAACCCTTTAACTTTTGGCCTAAAAGTCACATAATTTCAGTAACTTTTATGAGTTTATATTGTTACACAGAAATACAATTTAATAGATAACATTTCAGATCTAATTTCAAAGCTTGATTCCGAAGTCACAGGCCGGAAAAAGGTACTGGGGGAAACGGACACCCATGGAATTATCGAGCCTAAGCTTCTCCAATCTCCACTACTGATAAGAAACACGTTTGTTATATTCTAAGCTACATGTACATTCACAAAAGCTTTAATTTAAATTAAGCTTTGATAAAAGCCAAGTGGATAAACCCTGGTTTTAAAGCCCGGACTAAGTTTGCCAGGTCAAATTTCCTTATACCAGGGTTTGCCACACCCAAAACACGATCACAGTCTTATTTCATTTTAAAAGCATTTGTCTACAGAAGGTGTACATGTAGTTCCACTGAGTCTCATTTTGGTTACATGCATTTATAAGACTAATAAAACAAGATGGCTGACCCACGCTTAAGGTGAACGGAGCCTTGTTCGATCATAAAACTCCTTCAATTGTTTCAAACTGACAAACTCATTTTGACAAACTACAAATGACACTAAGCAATCTTCAGTTTCATAAATGTATATAATAAGCACAAGCAATTGCTTAGCAGAGACAAATCTTGCTTAGCAGAAACAGGTTACCAGCAAAACACTAATGTAATGTAAACAACTTACGGCTGGTTCCCTGCTTATTTCTGCTTAGCAGAAAAATGTCCCTTTCTGCTTGGGCCCAATTGAAAACTAGATTGTCGGCCGGTGACAAGCAAAACTCCATCTAAAACGAATACATTTTAGCTGGTAGTCAATGGATTCTGCTAAGCAGAATAATATTTGCAAAGCAAGTTTTGCAAGCGGGGCAGCTGTACCGGTTGAACCTCAGGGCATAGATTAAGAGTTTCCATTCATTTACCATCGTGGGGGGAAACGCCCCGTGCACATAACTTTTAAATTACTTTTCAAAACTCCCCATGCGGACACAAAATGTAGCTGGGATTAATTTGTTCCCAAGATTACATTTACCTCTGAAATGACCATAGACCGTTTACAGTTACATTTCGGATACTTTAAACCCTTGGGGGGGGAACCCTTGAACAAAGTCCTGCTGTGTGTTGTACAGAAGAGGGATTTTCTAAGCTCTCTGATAAGGCAGGAGATTCATTTAAAAAACACTCAATCAAAGGAATCCGATTTGACCTTCTCAAGCTTTGTTGAGTTCGGGAAGGCTGTTCAGTGTCTTTTTTTTACCCCCCTCCATCTTATAATTGGTTGTATCCACACAACAATTCAAATGTGGAATTGTAAATGTCAACTGTGATTGTAGATTTAGAGGAAAATATCTACAGCTGCCTCGGAGTAGGAGAGAGGAGAAAAAGAAAAAAAAGCTGAAATCTCCGAGAAGTTTTGCGTCATAGTTCCCACGTTGAATTAGAAAAGGTTTAAGGTGGAATTTTCTTGACGGAAATTCATCCATCAAACTGCTACACACAGGGTCCAGTTCCCTACAGCTGGTGTTTGAGGAAAATAACTGCTTAAAAGTAGATTTGTTTATGCTTAGCGATTTACTGACAACATGCCTTGCCCTCACAAGAAAAATGTACAGTTAATCTTAAAAGCATGTTAATTTGTGTTTTGGATACCGGCTTGGTTAACAGCTTTTTCTACTCGTTTTTATTTTAATATTTAATATTGTGAAGACAAACTTCTACGGTCAGTCGTCACAAAATTTCACAGCAATGAGAAGCAGAAAACCAGTTAAAAGTACCTGCAATTTATATTAGACAATGGACAGGTTACCGACTTTCCCTGTTACAATTTTTTAATACACTATTAGCTGTAGAGGCCAATTCACTTTCTGGGAATTGTACACAAATTGTTCACTTACTGATGTACATAAAAACGACAAACAGTGAAAAAGTATACATTTTGAGTGAAAAATGGTTCACTGACTGCATTTTATCTGAGACAGAATTAAACCATTATTCTTGTGAGGGCAAGGCAGACTTTCCGTATTAAAGAGCACCTCTATGAGGGAAATGTAAAGTCCAACTGGAACATTTCAAGGGGCAATAATGCAATGACCTGTGGCATGGAGGCAACTGCCTCCGTTTCCACCACAAAGTATCACGTTTGGGTCTCACCGACCTCTGGTTCTTTTCAGAACCAGCCATGGTTCAACTCTCAGAACCAGCCATGGCTCAATTCTCAGAACCAGCCATGGCTCAATTCTCAGAACCAGCCATGGCTCAATTCTCAGAACCAGCCATGGCTCAATTCTCAGAACCAGCCATGGCTCAATTCTCAGAACCAGCCATGGTTCAACTCTCAGAACCAGCCATGGCTCAATTCTCAGAACCAGCCATGGCTCAATTCTCAGAACCAGCCATGGCTCAATTCTCAGAACCAGCCATGGCTCAACTCTCAGAACCAGCCATGGCTCAATTCTCAGAACCAGCCATGGCTCAACTCTCAGAACCAGCCATGGCTCTTCTCAGAACCAGCCATAGTTATTTTCAGAACCAGCCATAGTTATTTTCAGAACAAGCTGGGGCACCTTTCAGAACCTTCACTTCTTTTGAGAAGAGATTAAAAATGCCTTGTCACCCTTAAACAAATTGTTCTTACTTCTACGTCCTACAATGTACATCATGCAAAGCCTCAAATCTTACTTATCTACTTGAAAGTTGCCAGATATTGTTCTCAATATACACTGAAATATTTGATGGTATGATACATGATTGGTAATACTTCAACAGACACGAGTTTAAAAAAAAATATCCTCCTGCTCTTTGTAACATTTTTCCAGAGTCGACCATTTTAAACATTTCAACTGCTTAGGGTTGTGTATACTTAATATCCACACTACAGTATAAACAATGTTTTTTGCACACTGGATGCTAATATTGAGCAGCGAACGGTGATTTTTGAGTAGCAATCGAGACACTTTACTACCCTCCTCAAGGGTAATTGTTCACTGATGGTGATACAAAACCTACTCCGAACGCAGCTACAACCATGGACAAAAATCTCTTAACCTACTAGTCTTGGTGCAAGCTATTCTGAGTGCATTTCTGCTGCCCGATTGGTTACTGTACATTGTATAGCGATTTGACAGCTCTTTAACGATTTAACGATATAGGGCGTTCTGCACACATGCAGTTCTGTTGTGATAACAAACCTTCCCAACTGCCACTGAGGTAGACCCATAAAGCTACTGGTGAATCGCTGTACAGTGTGCAGACTAAACGGTGTACAAAAACATGTAAAAGCCAACACCCCAAAGTGTTGTTTTATGTTTGTAAACCCTCAAAGAATAACTAGCTTAATGCATTTCCTAAGGGATTCTGGCACTCGTTGGAGCCAGCTTGTGTGAACTAGGTGTGGCTTACAGTGGAATTACGTCACACTTACAGACAGGATATGTGGGGGATCTCGTAAAAAATCCAATTGAATTGAAGAGGATTTGAACTCTCTTCTACCATGTACACACAGGTGCCACAGACTGCTACAAAGTACCATACCTTCTAGGCTAGCATTGGATGCACGGGCATCTTCTGTTTGTACAGCTGGTATTATAATAAAAACCCCATGGCTTGTGTACTGTGGACTTGGTCTCCACAGTCTCCCGTGGAATTTTGTGGAAAGAGCCAGTTGGGCAGGAGAGTGCAACGATATATTAATGGCTGGGGGTAAAAGCGGATTCTTGCAGGCCTTATCTGGTCTGGAGTCAATATTTACACGCCCATGTTTTGTTCCAACGAGGAGCAGATGGTGAGAGGCGTAAAGGGAGGGACAGGGTCTGAGGGCTTGTTACATGACCCCAATGAAATGGCAGAATTCCATTTGCCTACTTCCTACTCCCCAAGACGAAGGCGGGAGGTTTTTTTTGTGTGGAGTGGGGAAATATCTTTCAACTCCATTGTGTGAGTCCATTAAAGGAATGTTTTGGGATTAGTTGCTTCTAGAAAGAATTTTAATCTTTTAATCTTTGTGTTTCATTCACAGCAACTGTACATCATGTTTCATAAAAACACAATAAAAACACAAAAACAAGACAGCACCGATTTTTCAGGGAACACCCGTTTCGAAAACTCATGATGCCTGAATTTCCCACTAACTTTTGCCTGGTACCAAGAAAAAGTCAAACCTAAAATTAAAAAATCCCAAGAAGTTCATGCCAGAATTTTCAAGGAGGATTTGAAGGGCATAGGATCTATAATCTTTGTCATTGTCTTGGGTTCTCTAGACTTCCTGATTTACCAAATGGAGCAGACATTCAGAAATAAACTAGTTTGAAAGAACCGGTGGTTCTGAAGAAGAACCAGAGGTGAGATAAGTCTCAACATTTCAAACAGCATGATCCGTAAGTCTTCAGGTGTACTATTCTAAAAAAACGTGGCCTTGCTAGTGTCGGTTTGCTTTCAGTTAGAACTTGTTCGAAACCTGATAATTTTGTTAACGAATAAAACAAAACCTTATCAGTGTATGATTGTGTACGACCCAACTATAAAAAATTATGCTCTTGAAATGAATATTTTAAACTAAAAATTGATGTTGTTTTACTTAAAGAGAAGTTTAATTATGGAACCATTGAAACATTTTATAAATAAAGCATTGTTCCCAAGCTAGACTAATGCCTCTAAATTTATTCTATAGTTTTGCCTGAGTTTGATGGATTTAGAACTGTACGGCAACACCAACCATGGGACAGACATAGCTAATTTTACAACAGGTCTGCAACTTCGTCTTTGAGAGGGCAAGGCCAGTTTCATTTTGCAAAGGGCACTTCCATTGCAAAAACTTAAAGATCTATTGGCAACTTTTAAAGGGGCAACAAGGCCAAGACCAGGGCAACTGAAGCCACGGCCTCTGTGTACATGTAACTCCAGTCAAAAGGTTCTGGAGTTGAGCAACTCAAGTTTTGAGTAACACCCCCCCACCTTTGAGTCACCTGAGTTGAGCTGTCATTTTTAGAACGACTTGAGAAGACTTTGAGTTACTAATTGTTTCTCTTTAATGATGTAGTATAAGTGTTCCCCTTAAATGCTTAACCCTTTAGGGACCATTCATTTCTGTACAGTCATCACCATACGCCCAGACAATGCAAATCTTGTTGATTTTTTTACTCTGCTATTTTCAGGAAAAAATGTCAGGCAAATCATTACGAAACAGAAATATATGAGTTTGTTTTGTCGATTATTTGTCAACATGGGAAATATTGGAAACTGTCACTACGGTACATGACCTTTTCTTTGACCTCTTGCTGTTGCTCTTGTTTGAGCATAGGTAGGTCAAATCTTGCAGCTGACTGCGGCCGCTATGGTCATTTCGATACAAGCTGGATGCGGCCGCTATGGTCATTTCGGTACAAGCTGGATGCGCCCACTATGGTCATTTCGGTACAAGCCACTTTGGTCTCTAAAGGGTCAAGTTAGTAAACCTGTCTGTGCTTTTTCAGTATATAAACAAAATATTGTTAAACTCTAGATTGTTTCAATAAGGGGGGGGGGATGGGGGCAGAGTTAATCTGAGTAACTTTTGTATGTAAGTTTTTGTCCAAGGTTGTAGCTGGTGGTAGTAGTAGCGTAGAAATACCGCTTTGTGTCTCGATCGAACTTGTAAATTTATAACAAAACACCATTTGGCATGTAAATATGTAAACATGCAAAAACCGAATGGCTGATTTCCAACTTTTAAGAGCCCTTACTTTTATCCCAAATCAAACTTTGGGTCAAATTGGCTGGTAACAATTTAGGGTTTTATTCTTGTGCTGTGAGGGCACCAGTTGTGAATTTTAAAAGTACATTCCTAATGGTCCTTCACGATGAAATGTGATTTGTAAGTTTGTTCCAGTCAGGGTTCGGAAGACTGCATCCATAAGGTCGAGGTCATGAGTTTTAGCTGTCAATAGCTGATTTCCTGCTTATCTTTGAGATCCACAGGGCTGCTGGTGCTGGAGTTTGGCTGATTTTGTTGGAAGCTTTAAAGTTACATTTGTCATTGATGAAAAATGTACTCTGGTGGTGGCTTCGGTGGCTTGCAAGGAACGTGGCTTGTATTTTGGCATTGGCATGTACATTGGCTTGTACACTGACATTGGCTGGTAAACTACCTGGTGGTGGCTTGTAGGCTTGCAAGGAACATGGTGTGTACAATGACATTGGCTTGTACATTGGTTTATATATATTGACCATTGCTTAACACACGACATCGAAAGCCGGCTTGTGATGTGAAATCCAATTGGCTCCCCTTGAAATTCACACTTGCTTGCTTGGAAGTTGAAACTTGTTTGCTTGGTATCAAACTTGCTTGCCCGGAAATTCTTGCTTGCTTGCTTCCTTGAACTTTCAACTTGCTTGCTTGTAATCCAACTTGCTTGCCTTGAAACTCTTGCAGGCTTGCTTGAACTTTCCAAATGGCTTGCTTGAGATCCTGCCGGCTTGTACAAAATTTCCACTGGCTTGCTTGGAATCCACCAGACAAGAAGCCTTGAAACTCTTGCCAGCTTTCTTGAAAGTCTTGTTGGTTGTGCACGGAGTTCCAAATATATAACTCGGTTTCCTTACAGCCTTGCTTGAAACTCTATATTTTGAAAAAATTCTTGAACTTTTGGGAAAGTTCCAAGCAGTTCAAATGTTCCGGTTGCCCATCATTGTTCGAAAGTTAATTTCCTCTCCCCTTAAAAAAAATCTAACAGTTCTTCAGTTATTAAATCATCCCCTGCCACTTCAACGATCTAAAGTCTATGAGTCCAATGAAAATGTTCCTTGTGGTTTCCAACACAGTTTCCGTTTAATGTTCAAACAAACCTAGGTGGCTCTCGAATCAATTGCAGCCCATTCTCAAGTATGCTCCATCCACAAGTTAAAAATGAGAAAAAGTTCATGATGAAAAGTGCTCTAGAGTTCCACATTTGCTATAAAATCTTTGCAGTGACGAAGTTTCTCATTGTCTTCAAAACCATCCCAACCTATCCTTCTTGTTGTTTACTTAGCAACCAGAGAATAACCTTCCTGTTGCCATGACGGTGTATCCACACCTTCACCAACCAAATGTTGTACATTTGTTTGGAAATTTGTGTCATTTTCCAAACTCCAGTAACCATGAGCATTGGTTACACTTCATGCATTTTCACATATAAAAACAACTTTAAAATAATTTTCTGTTACAATGTGATTGTTAATGATACGGCAAGCTTTGCTTACAATACTCACAAATAAAACAAGACTAATTAGCGGATATAATGCAATATTTACTAATAAATACACATCAAGAAACAACAACAGCATTTTGACTGCCTATCAATGAACAAAAGCATACCATTGAGCCAGTTGGGTGTTGTTGATGCTATTGCCCTGCCAGTGTTCTACTCTGCTGCCGCGGATGTGAATGGTGTGCTAGTTGATATTGCCCCCCAGGTAGACTTCAGTGTGTTGCCGGAATGACCTGATGTTGGGATGGCTTTGCAGTAAGTGGAGGTGGTCGGGAGTAGTCTGGTGGACTCAGTCTGGGATCAGACTCACGTTGATGGTGGCCAGGTCGATCATGTGCCTGTCAAGGTAAACATTGAAATCGTTGGTTTAAAAACATAAGCCAGGGTTCGTTTATAGCAAATGCTCAGATTCATCTGAAGATGAGTTTGTGTTTCTGTTACAATAATGTGGGCCGAGTTCCATAAATACTGTCTCAGAGATAAGCAAATTGGTTTGTAGCAGGAAAAATATGTGCAAACTACAAGTGTACTTGATTTGACAGTGTGTGTTAGTGTTTATAATAGATTTGCATTGTTGCATCACTGATCTGCTTACAAGAACTGCTGGCAAGCTAACTGCCGGCAAGCTAGCTGCCTCTTGTTTTGCTCACTGTATTTATGAAATAGAAGCTATTAGAGCTGCGCAGGAAGCAGAAAAGGTCTGTGACCTCACATTTAACTTGGCAAGTTATTTGGACCCCTTGCATTTGACGACACAAAATCCAGGGCTTGAATTTGGGGTAAAACTCCAAAAGACCGCAGGGCTTGTAGCTCAAAATGTTTAGCGAACCAGAAGTGATTTTTACAAGACCAGATTACAAAGTGGGGAGCTTCCTAAAAGTCAGGCATGTTTCTATGCACAAAAGAACGTTCCCGCGGACAAAAGCACGTAACCCACTGGACCGCCAACATGTTCCGCCAAACCGCATCACTGTGTCGAAGTGCGGGAGCAATTATACGCGAGAGACTACACGCATTAGCACTTTGAACGATCAAATGGAAGATTCTGGAGGCTCAATGGAACGGTCCATGTGCACGCACTGGAATACTCATCAGATCCAATTAGAACCTTCCTACCATTCCAACTTTTGAGATGCTCCCTACGGGGTTAATCACGCTCCTCATACCTGTGGAATTTTGTCTGGAAGGTCAAAGCATCTTCTGGACGACAGAATTTGGCGTAAGCTCTCCTCTCACTGGGAACAATCTCCATATTCTGGATGCGTTCGAGTAAACAAAAACGGAAATACGGTTATTATTTGGATGTATACTTTATAAGAAAAACAATATTTCAACTGTTGATCAAGCATTACTGTATCAGTGTTCAGCAAAATCTAATAAGATATTAATTTTCTTGTAAAGGGATTTGGACAAAGTGCAAAACTTGGCAGTGAGAGGAGGGGGAGGGCCTCATTCGAAACTGAGAAGACCACACCTAAGTGTGAATTACTAGAATCCTTCCTCCACTCCAGCAAAACCCAGCACCAAATGGCAACTCAACACCCAAACTGTTGTTATCTGATGATGATGGTGTGGCTGATCAAACAATCCATTTACTGGTGCAGTTCTCAGTCCAACAGAATCAGATCACGTAGTACCAGATTACGTCTTCAACCAATTACCCTGAACATCAAGCACCAACAGCAATTTTGTCTTTCAGATCAAATTTTTTTAAATCATAAAGATAACACCATTTAGAGTACCCCAGAGGGCTTTTAAAACCAAAGATAAATACCAAGTAAAAACCTCATAAAAAGGGCCTCGTCTCAATTCAACTTAGGCCAAACATACAAAATGTGGGTCCAGAACGCCCCCCAGTTTTGAAAAAACCTGGGAGACAAACCTAACAGCACAGGGCCTAATGAACTAAGACAAGGACACAAAACAAGGGCTCAAACAACTGCGGCAGAGATCTTAATTGTCTATCTGACAAACAAAAGAACCAATCACGCAGTTCGATTTTGATGGTCTGGGGTTAACCCCTCACCTTAATTGGTCCACAGGATTGCAGCATCTTCGTCAGGTTATTCTTACTGGTTGACGCCGACAGTCCATCGATCAAGATCCCCAGGGGACCCCTGACCACCTGAGGGCTCTCCGCAGACACCTGCTTGACGACCCGCTGCGGCTGCGGCGGGAGGACCCTCACCGGCTGGTTGGTACCTTGAGGGCGCTGGGCCAAGCGCTGCTGCTGCTTCTGCTGCAGCAGCCGCTGCTGCGGTGTCAAGTTCTGTACCACCTTCCTTTTGTTTCCATCATGGCCAGCCTGGTTACCAGCGCCCTGGTTGGTGGTCGTTTTCTGGGCTTGTTGAGGTGACTTCTGCTGGACAACTCGTCGTTGTACCTGTTGGGGTCCTTGCTGGGTTTGGGAAGGTCCTTGCTGTGCTATTCCAATCCTGTCTTTAACAGATCTTATTCAGAAAAAAATGCATACATTACTTGTTTGGTTATTTGGATATTTTACATTTCCAAACAAATTTATAAAAAACAACCACTTGCAACATTTTGAATTTATATGGTAGCAAAAAATCAGATGAACTAAAAAAAGAAACCTTTTTATGAGACCTTCCAGGACAACACACAAAGTGCTTACCTCTTCTGTGGCCTGGGTCCTCCTTGAGGTGTGCCTGGTCCTCCCGGTCCTTGAGGTCTATGAGCCATACCCTGTGGTCTGGGACCTCTGAACTGTGGCCCTCCCTGACCATGAGGTCTTGGGCCTTGGGGTCGAGGGCCATTCCCCTGTGGCTGCCCCATTCTAGGTATTGGAAACCTCTGCTGAGGCTGACCCCGCCCTCTGCCGCGCCCCATGTTATTCAGAGGCCCTTGAGGTCGATGTCCTCTTAATTCTCTTATCTGACCTGGATGATGACCTCTGATCTCATTTGGTTGTTGACCTGGGTGTTGACCTCTAATCTGACCAGGATGCTGTCCCCTGATCTGACCTGGTCGCTGACTTCTGATATGACCTGGTTGCTGACCTCTAATCTGCCCTGGTTGCTGACCTCTAATCTGACCTGGCTGTTGACCTCTGATCTGACCGGGATGCTGACCTCTAATCTGACCTGGCTGTTGACCTCTGATCTGACCTGGCTGTTGACCTCTAATCTGACCTGGTTGTTGACCAATGATCTGACCTGGATGCCGACCTCTGATCTGACCTTGCAGTTGACCTCTGACCTGCCCAGATGGTGCCCTATTGGCTGAGCCGACAACTCCTATTGGTTGCTGAGGTTGCACTCTGCCACCGGCTCCTACGGTTGGAATAGGCTGAGGGTCCATGTCCACCAAAACCTTCAACAACAAAAATAAAAGTGAGGAGTGGGGTCATTGAAAATGAGAAGCAGTTTCAAGAGGAGTCTTAAAGATAAAGAAGAGCAGAGAGAGATGACACACCTTGACGTTCTGCTGCTGTTGCCAGGTCTGCTGCTGAAACAGTTGTCTCGGAGGAGCCTGTTTCACAAGGGGTGAAACCTCATGTCTGATCATTTGTGCCCTAGGTTGTGCCATGGGTCTGGGCTGCCCGGGCCCACCAGCCCACTGCTGCGGAGGAACCTGTCTAGGGAGGTTCTGTTGAGATTGGGCACTGTTATTCCTGTTGATGGATGCTGTGAATATGAAATAAAAAAGTTCATATTGCTACAAATTGGTCAACACATTTTTTTCAGATTTCCTACTTTTTCCCACTCCTGATCATCACAAAAACCAAAATGAGAAAACAGTATTAGCTGTTGCAAACCGCTTACCAACCAACAGGACCTATGATATAAATGCAAAAAATGGTAAGTGGCCTGAAGTTTTGACCCTAGCAGAGTCTTTCTCAAAGGTTAAATGACAACACAACAAACATAAACAGATATACTAGTGCAACAGAAGCAGTCAAGTGGAAATAAATAACAAGAGACAGAGAGGTGTAGAAAGCAACCAAAAAGAAAAGCAAAAGGAAGACCAATGGAGAAGACAGTAGTGAGGGAAAGGGGCTGGTTTATAACAAATTAAAATACAACAGTTGTGTTGTCCTACCTGAAGGAATGGCCTGGTTGCCAGCCTGGTTTGGTGGTTGCTGTGTTATTGTCGATTGCCTCGGACCTGGCATTCGAGCAGCACCCTGCGAGGGATTGGGCCGTTGCTGCTGCTGCTGCTGCTGGGCTGGTGGCTGTTGTTCCCGGTTTGTCTTCTGGTAGAAATAGATAAAAAACATGAAAAAATAACATTTATGAATCAGGCACCAACTTTTTAAGTTTCAAAACTGGCAGCAAGTTTTGAAGCCAAGAGTAGCCATAAACAGTCTTTTATAAAGGCAAGTTTCAGTCTTTTAAGGTAATGACCAACAACGGTGGCAGCCTGTTCATTCTTGTATGCCACATATCTTGGGATTTTACAAGGCATGCTTTCCAGAACCTGTTGTCGCTCTTTGAACAGCTGAAACAAAGCCCATCACGGTAGGCGCTCACTGTAGACGCTACACAATGAAAAGTCAGGGTGGATAAAAAACGTCAGCTGTCCGGCTGTCAGCAAAAAATTGAGGAAAATCCAAAAATGTTCCAGGCATTATAAAACGTCTGCCTCAAGTCTGTCCAAAAAAATTTGCAGATAAATACATCATCCCACATGTTGAAGTGGTTAACTTCCTGGGTGTTAGTTTTCAAGGATTTACAGTCTTTCTACATCAGCAGAAATGCACAGGTATGGGGTCCGAACATAAAAAGGGCTGGGTGTTTCTTTCCTTGATGGTCAGTCCAAGTCTTTCCAAAAACTTCCTTCCTTGTCTTCACTCCATGGGGTTCTTGGCTATTATAGTAATCAAGTTCATCGTTCAGAGAATCATTGGCTTCAAAACCAGAGCTAATAAATGAATTGAAAAATAGAATTTGTCCAAGCATCAAGCTACTACCTGAGTATCAGAAGTCTCTGCTGATGACTTGGCCTTCTTGGATGAGAGGCGCTTCTTGAGCTCGGCCTGCTTGGAGGCAGCCAGTTGCTGTCTCCTCGCCTCCTTCCTCTGGAGTATCATCTCCCGCAGTTTCTTCTGCTCCTCCAGCTGGATGCGTAGTTTCCTCGTCTCCGCATCTTCATCAATCTGGGAGTATCAAGAGATTGTTCATTCAAATTGTAAGCACTTATCAGATAATCCAAGACCCGAGTGCAGCAAGATAAATACTCCACCTAATTATCAGGATTAAGAAATCATGAAACCATTGCTAATGCTTTAGCATCATTGACAACTCTCAAGCGAGTTTTTTAGTTGCACTTATTCCAGCCTAGCGCTTAAGCTTTTTTTAAAGAGTAGCCTACCGGGCGAGTAAACTGTGCAAGCAAAATTTTCTTGCTGGGAGCTTTATGAAATTAAGTCCAGATAACAATGATGGAACTTTACCTCTCCTTTGACTTGGTTAGCTGTGGAAACTTTTGGAGCATGTTTGGAAGCCTCTTCGATCAGACGCTTTGGAGACGGGAGGATCTTGCCCGTGTTGGCCTGATTTGGGGCCGAAGGTTGGATGCCGGAGCCTTGAGGGCGTTGTTGCTGAGTTGTGAACTGCCCTGGTTGCTGGTTATTAGGGGCGGGGAACCGCTGACCTGAACCTTGTCTGTTGGACAGGACGAGAAAAAAAAAATAGGTGGTCTATACTTTCACTTTAAAAGGGAAGAGGAAACGCCAGTAGTAGTAACAGTCTGAACGCTCATTTCTAGCACTAGCTGAAGGGGAATAAACCACAGGGTTTGCAATCTACAGGCGGTTGGTTCAAATTCAACTTGTTCGGAATGTATAGGCCTCCTGAAGAATAATTATTTGGGTGATGTTGGGCACAACCTAACGAACTTGATCATGGCGCTGTTTTACACCACTTTCCCAGGGTTCCACTTCACGCACCAATAAGATTCATCTTAAGATAAGTTGTCAATATCACCATAGTGATTTGTATTATTTTACAATAACCCATCTAGAATAGCTGATTATTTGAGGCCCTATTTATAAACAAAAATACAACTAAACTAAAGAACAGGTAGACAATACAATTTAAAAAGAGAAAAGTATAACGGCACAAAGAAGTAACTTGGAAAAAGGGCATTGTGAAGCACATTTGTTTGTTTTTTTTACATCTTTTGAGTGCCCCTACCCCCTGTTTTAAAGAGATCAACTGTCCCAACATGTCACAACGTACCTGGCTGACTGAGGCCCTTGTCCATGGTATCTCGGTCCTTGTTGATGGGGTCGGGGTCCTCCCTGGTGTTGGGGCTCACTATGGGGGCGCATTTGGTTCGGCTAAAGACAAGACAATTAAAAGATTCAAACAGAGTATAAAATGAGCAGATTCTTGGCAGTTGCAAAGGGTGCTGATTATAGGATTTGAACTGGACATTCGTCACCAGGTAGACTTAGTTAGCTAGTGGTTAGGACTTTTTCGAAGAATGCCAAAGGTGGTGGGTTTGAGTCCACTCCAAGGTTCCTTCAGATTTTTTTTATCAGCACTACTGAGTATACAGCACTTCATCATATATTGATGCAGAGCAGAAACTATGACCCCCAGGTTTCTATTTCTCTTGTATAGCAGAGCAAAATGCTGCACAAAATCTCTCAGCTGCTACTCAAAAGTCATCATTTGCTTACTCAATATTCAGTGTGCACAAAACATATTCAGTCTAAATATTTTGCGATGCAAAATTTGCTGAATGAACCCATTCCCGTAAAGGGAGCGTATACTTTTGGTTTTTGGAATCGTTTGATTGTTTTAATCCTATATAAATGTAGATATATACAACAAAACTAACCTGTGAAAATGTCATTTCAAAAGGTGGTAGCATTTTTGAGATATCGCCGAAAATCCTGAGCGGTTATGTCCACGCAGGAAGAATAATCCATAATTGGAATGCACAATCTGAGAAACGTACCCGACAGTAACGTTTCTCGGATTAAAATTTAGGAGATAAAAACTGATATCTTTTTCCATAACCACATTACTTTGAAGTTAAATGATTCTCAAAATGCCTTACATTACCAAAAACCAAGTAAGTTTTTATTGCCATTGATTTTAAGAGTGATTACCTAACGTCAACAGACCCTTTAAGTACGACCCCAAGTGTTCAATGGAATGGAAAGCTCTAATCCTACTGAAATCAAATCAAACAACCGGGTGTCTCAAAACAAAAAGTATTTGTTCTCTTTTGTGAGGCTTCAACCGTTACAAAACTTACTTGCATTCCCCTCGGTGCCTGGAACTGTTGGTGTGGCGGGATACGCTCTTGTGGAGTTTGGGCTCTGTTGAAATGCGGCGGGTTTTGATGGGGCTGATGGCCTTCAAACTCTCGCCCTATTGGTCGAGACGAAACAGGAAGAACTTGCTTATTTGACGAGATACGATATAAAACTGTACTTTAAGTTAATACAGTAAACACTCTTGGAAATTACATAGAGAGCTCCGTACCAAATCTCATAACTTTCCTAAATCTTCTTCTGAGACCATCTTCAACTTTGCCTCCCTCTCCAAAAAAACTTAAACACTCCTAAAAATACCTTAAAAATTGTGGATTTACAAGCGACCTTTTGACCAAACTGAGTTCTGACCTTTTTGGGTAGAGCAAATTATTTTCAAGTGTGAGAGATATGACCTTTAACCAAACCGAGTTAGGACCTTGTTGTGTTGAGCAAAATATGACCTTTGACCAAACTAATTTTACAACCGTGTCGCACTGTTGTGAAGCTATGGGCAAGTCGCAGTGAATTATATCGAAATGTAAGATCTAAACTCTAAGCAGTTTTTGTCACAGCCATTCAATGTGGGTGTGGGATTCTGAAGGGTTGCACTTACTTGGCGGACCCTGTTGGTGGCTCCACGTGACCGACACAGGGCTGGGGCGACCAGGCTGGGTCCAGGCTCCTGACGATGGGTGCTGGCTGGATGGGGGCATCCACTGTCCGGATTGTTGGTCTCTATGGTGGTGGTTTGGGTCCTGAAATGTGGTGAAAATTAAGGAGTGTTCAATCAAAAGTGTTTGGCAAAGTTTCATTGGCATTAAGGCAGTAAGAGCTATGAAATCTTTAACACAGCCCGCCCATCTTGTTTTCCCCATAATAACCAGCTTAATTGTAGTGAAAGTTTGGTAAACAACGGGCCTGGGTTTACATTATCTTTGAGAGGGCAAGGCCATTTTCATTTTTGTAAAGGGCAACACCACTTGAAAATCTTAAAGTCTATGGGTAATTTTTGAAGGGGCACCAAGGCCAAGACCAGGGCAACAAAGGCCAAGGCCTCCGTGTAATTCCCGGCTTGTTACAATTTCAATAAAGCTTACCCCGTAACTGGCTGGATGTTGTTGGCTCATCAGTGGTGGTGGTCCCTGCGAATGCGAGGGTTGCGTATACACGGGTTGTGGAGGCTGCCCCTGTGCTGTCCCATGCTGAGAGTAGGCCTGAGTAGAGTACTGGTTGGGGTAAGAGCTTGGGGGTTGGTAGTGGGTGGAGGCAGTAGAGGAGGGCTGGTACTGGGAGTGGGTAGGAGCCGTGGAATGGACTGGTGGGTGAGCTGTTTGAGAGACAACAGCAGGACAGAAAAAAACAGTTTTTAGGACTATTAAATTTAATAGTTCCTGCCTTATGACATATTCAACTTTCCAGATGCTGTTAAATTACCCAAATTCCCCAATTCAAAATGTTTTTAAAATACTTTCTCCAGTAAAGGATGAATGAAATTTGCATAAGTTCGCATCCAGTTATAAATAGTTAGTTTCTTCATAAAGCTTTTATTTTTACCTTGTTGAGATGGAACTTGTACCTGACCCTTAAAGTGAGGGTTGATGTGGATTTTCTTACTGACCGGCGACTGTGGTTGAGAAGTCGTCAGGGCACCAGGCTGACTGGACTGCTGTGCTGGAGGTGCCTGCGTAAGGGGCGAGGACGACCTTTGGACTCCCTGCATTGATACAACAATTTATACTTTATCAATCTGCAATGATCGCGAAGGACTCTTAGGCCATGTCTGAATCAAGTGACTTCGGCTAAGGCTATGGCTATGGCAGCAGCCACAACAGTGAAGAACAGGCATTTTCACTGATCTAGCCATAGCCTCACTTATCTAGCCATAGCCTCACTGATCTAGCCATAGCCTCACTGATCTAGCCATAGCCTCACTGATCTAGCCATAGCCTCACTGATCTAGCCATAGACTCACTGATCTAGCCATAGCCTCACTTATCTAGCCATAGCCTCACTAATCTAGCCATAGCCTCACTGATCTAGCCATAGCCACAGCAAAAGCCGTCAACTGGCACGCAGTCTGAGCGCCATACTGACTGAGAGTGTACAAGAGGTACCAGACCAAAGGTCATGTATAAAACAAATGAAATGGTGAAGAGCAAATTAGGCTGTATACATTTATTTAGACTCCGATGAAACTTGGGTGAAAGTTTGTTGAAGACAACAGCCGTCTGACTTGTTTAGTTGTGAAGTAACTGGCCATAAAGGACATCAACAGGTTACTGTTGCAGTAGTCACCACCCCCCGACCCCAACACCTACCTGGTTTGAACCAGATGGCGCCTGTCCAGATCCTTGTTGCACTTGGGGCCCCCGGTTGGGCGAAGCCTTTCCTGGGTGATAGGGCTCAAAATCGAACCTCCCCCCACGTAAATGTCCGGCAGGCGGCCCACGGATCACTTCCTGTTGCTGGTGGAAAGCAGGTCTTGGCGGCATGTTACCCATGTAGTGGGGCATGTTTTCATGAGCGACATCACCCGGGAAACGATGCCGCATGTCCCCGGGGAAACGATGTCTCATGTCCCCCGGGTAACGCGGTCCCATGTGACCGGGGAAACGAGGTCCCATGTTGCCCGGATGCATTCCCATCATGGGTGGTGGGCCTTGGTGACGGTTGCCACGGTTGCCTCGAAAACCCCGCCCGCCACGCCCCCTATTCCGCTTGGTCCACTGTTGCTCTTCTTTTTGGCGGGCATAGTCGTCCAGCGTCTGCTGAACTTGGGCGGTAATCTCTGAAACACAGAACAATTATCAAACAAGTTATAAACTATAGATGGCGCTTCAGGGAGTCAAGGTCAACAAACCATCCATTGACTCAGCTCACAAAGAGGGCAACTTAGTCTAGTTCCCTGTATACAGAATGATAAGTGTTACCATCATTTCTTGAAAGTGGCCAGATCTTTCTCCCTTCCAGCCTCACTTTGGTGACACTGACTTGAATCGGAAAATCAAAATGAAAGCCTAAATCCCGTCCATCAATTCATCAGTCTATACTGTGCTCACCCAGTGTCTCTGGGATGTCTTTCCTCTTTGACACGCCGCCAACTTTGACAGCGACTGGCCGCCTCTCGGATTTGAACCTTGCTCTTGTGTTATCACCGTCCTCATCCTCGTCCGAGTCACTGGATGGGATGTCCTCCTTCGTGTCCGAGCCTTCCTCTTCCTCTTTTTCTTCTGCATGGACAGGCTGGGATGAAGCCTGGGTTGAGGAAAAAATACAATCTTAGAGAGATGCTTTATTATAACACCCCTTACAAAAATTCTGCCTTTTCATTGGTTTAGAGCGCGTCACATGATATGTCTTAGTTTTACTAGAAACCCGGCGGCCGTGTGATAGTCGTTTGCCATGGAAAAGTCGACTATTACATGGTGCGCGCAGTACCCAGACGTCTTTTTTACCCACCTCGAACTCAATCAGTTGTGCATCTGTGTATCTGAAATGCGCGTACGAACGTTACGTGTACGAGGATGATAAATAGTCTGTTGGGGGTGTTATAAAACAAATATTGACTGCTTTTACTCGTGCTATGGTTAAAACTCCGACTCCCTC
The DNA here is from genome assembly GCA_023634235.1 of Pisaster brevispinus. NCBI lineage: Eukaryota > Metazoa > Echinodermata > Asteroidea > Forcipulatida > Asteriidae > Pisaster > Pisaster brevispinus. The sequence continues at coordinate 23,002,705 of JAMKCF010000002.1, read as the reverse complement.
GGTGATCCCCGGACCGTTCCATTTTCCCGAGGCGCAGCCGAGGGAAAATAGAACGCTCCGGGGATCACCTCGGGAGTCGTAGTTTTAACCATAGCACTCGAAGCAGTCAATATTTGTATACTAGTAATCTCCTTAGAGTTGGGGGAGGGGGTGTTTGCTGTAAACAGCATAATCATCTTGTCAGTGCAAAAAATAGTTCTCCTAAAATAGCGCTTATGTTACGTGCAAAGTTTGAAATTGTCAAAACATTGTATCTCGCTTAAAACGGCCTGGTTGTACACAAGCACACACAGTCTTTTGCACGCAGAGCTGTGGGGACTTGCTATTGTTGTTCTATTATTCCCTTTTCTAAAGAATTACCTTGTGGGGACCGGTTTAACAAAGAAAAACGTTGTGGGGACCTTTGTTCCATTGTGTAAAAGTCCCCACAACGGTGTGTGTGCCTACCCACAAGTACGCGCCAAGATACAACATTTGTGCATGGAGCATTTTTATACGAGATACAACATTTTTTAACCGACACAATGATATTAACCCTAACCCTCCCAAATCCTTTTCAAGCTGTTGGCTGATTGCAGAAGCTTGAGAACTGTAGGCCGACATAATGATTGCTGAAATAATGAAAACATTCTGGTGTTGGGTGACCAAAGAGTGGAGGACAGTGGAGGTTTACAGTTGCCTGTGGACACAGGGACCAAGGGAGGTAGGGTTAAAGGGGCACATTGCCGTCTCAAAATGTTGCTGTTCAAAATTACCCGTTATCCCTTTTTAATTTTAAAACACCCAAAGTGTGTTGTATGAGTAGTGATTAAAAGGACATAAATTTGCCTCTGGAAATAAAACCAATGGAACATACAGTCCGCCATTTTGTGGAGTCAAAAATTTAGTTCTAAAAAATAGTGAACCATGTTCTGTCATGAAATTACACACCACACCACACAATTTATGAGAATCATTGTATTCTACTTTAAAATCATAAATCACTTCATAACAAACGCTTTTATAGCCCCAAATGCCAGCAGGACGTGTTCCTTAAATGTGGATTGATTCCATCACACACCACAATTTTTTTATCAGTGCTAATTTGGGGAGGATGGGGACGGGGGAAGTGAGAGAGGTCTTAAGAAGTAGTGCTCTCTGTAAGACCTTGAAAATGTTTACGATTTGGCGAAATTCACCATTATTATTTCAAATTGGTTTCTTCTTTGGGCTCACCTCTTTAGGTTTGGACGCTTCTTCAACTTGGGAAGGTTTTTCTCTCACCGGTGCCTTGGGTGTTGAGGAGGATAGCTTTGCTGCTCTACCCCTCACTGTGAAAGACAGAAACCAGAAAATATTTACTTCCACAGATCTGGCAACTATTTCTAACACAAGTAGCACAAAAAAAGAGTGAAAAACAAACAAGCTTTGCTTAACATTAAGTAATGAAACACTAAAAGAATTTGTATTAATACCATGCATTTTCACGACAAGTGAAGAAGCATGCGCAAAACACCTTACACTGTCATTAACTTACACTGAAACCAACTGAACTCCTGAGGAGTATGCAACACCGGCAGCCAAATGGGCTCACTCATAGAGTGCTAAATCATTCACATCGATAGTCTCTACCGTACTACTCACTGGTATTGTCTTCTGGGACGTCTTCAATCAGACTGTCGTCAAAGTCCTCAATGTCTAAGATGTCATCCATGCCTGGTTCCAACTCAATGGCATCCTCCAGTATTGCGGCATCCTCATCTTCAGCGGCAATCCCCTCTTCATCCTCTGCAGCTGCATCTTCGTTGTATCTGCATCAATAAAAGCATTATCAATTTAAATAAGGGAACAACTTGTAACTCCAAGTGGAACATTTCGACTTTGCAAAAGTGTTTATATTTTGCACAAAAATCCGTCATCCATACATTTTTACACTAGCGCACTGGTTTCTTTCTGAAATTTGTAACCAGAAGAAGAAAACAAATTGTCAGTCTCCACATTTGCAAATGGGAACATAATCCTGGCTCAATATACCTACTGGACCACTAGCCAGACACTAGTTGTACTAAGACAGTAACCCCATAACTGAACAAGTCCTACAGACTACCATTTTTTATTTAAATATTGTCGGCTCAGAGCACAAAGGACTTACAAGTCCTGGAAGCACCCAAGTGGCTCAGAGCAGAAAGGACTTACACGTACATTGGTATACCACATTGTGCAGGTAAGTCTTAAAAGTCCTTTCTGCTCTGAGTGGGCTGGGTCTTTCTCGGTCTACGCCCTTTCTGCTCGGAGCTGACTGGGTTTTTCTGAATCTTACAAGTCCTTTCTGCTCTGAGCCGATCATACACTTTTAAAAAGAATTACTAAGCATATTCTAGCTTTTCTATTCCAAAACCTCCTCCTGAAAGCTCAGTAATTATCAGCGATAGTTAAAAGACATCAGATATAGAGAGAAGGAAATTATTTGGTCTTGTACAAATATTTCTGGTCCAGTAAAAATTCTGAGCTATATGACCTGAAGTGTAGTGAAGATTTTCTTGAAAAACAAGCCTTGATGAAGACGATACTTCAAAGGTCATTTGCTTGTTACTACTCACCCTTCCTCAAAATTGTCTTCTCCCTCTTCCTCAAAGTTGTCTCCGCCCTCTTCCTGGTATTCTTCTTCCCCCTCCGCCTCCTCCTCATAGTTCCCGCCCACATCAGTGGCCCCGTCCCCCGCACCCCATTCCTCCGACTCTGTATTGTCCAACACGCCAGAGTATTCCACTGAGATTTCCCCGGTCTCAACCCCGGTTTGGTCACCAGTCTGATCATCATCTCCCTGGTATTCCTCAATCCGGTCATCTAACTGTTCCCCGTAGTCTCCGCCATCCCCAACGACATAGTCCTCTTGTATATCATCAGTCTGTTCGCCGGTCTGGTCATCAACCCCATATTGATATGATTCATTATTAGTCTCTACGTTAGCAGCTTCTACTAGTGCAGAATCCTCCACCAGATCCCCCGGTCCCTCGCCTTCCGCTGTATCCACATAGGTTGATAAATCCTCATTGTCACTGTCTCCAAGGAGTGCATCTTCGTCTAGGTCATCGTCTGATAATGTTGCTTTTGGCTGCAGAAAAACAAATTTTAAGACATTATTTGTATGTTTAAATTGGCAAGTTTAAGTGAATACAGGACGAGCTGTCAGTAGGTTCTGTGTGCTGATGACAGTTGTTAGTATTTATTCGGACCTGGACATCCTATTTGTATCCAATGTAAGGATTTTGTTTCTGCCATATGTTAGGGCAATGGGGGTGCAAGATTTCCATGAATGTTCCGATACACACAAAACTTAAATGGTCAATATGTTGAGCGCATTCTGCCGATTTGCCCAATTGCGCTGCACTTTTGGGCGATCTATCTTACACACAGCCATTGGTCGACCGAGCAGCCATCACGCGATGGCACAATCATCGGTCGATCGCGCAAGGAAATATTTGGGCCACCAGCAGATTGTGCAGTGCAAGACTTGCGCTATCGAGCGATCATACAGCAACAGGCTTGCACAAATGGTACATTTAGTAGATGGGAAGGAAGGGCGTTATAGGTCGACGATTGGGAAGAAATCAGCTGCGATCGCAATTGGGCTATCACACAAACCCACCGAGCGTGCCCATAAACAAGTCTCTCTTCAGTCAGACTTAACGTAAAAAATGTCTAACCTTTTTTACTGGAACGTGGTCCTCTTGCAACAGTTCATCGTCGCTATCCCATGATGCCTCCGTAGGGCGTTTTCTTTTAAAGGAGTGATCGCTTTCATCTAACTTTTCAAATTCCAGATCATCTGCAAATACATCAAAATAAAACAGACTTCAGCTATTTTCAAACACTCCTTCCCAGCTGTAACTTGGCATTCGGACTTCATGTATGTGTCTGGAAGGTCCGTGAAAGTTAAAGAGAACCAAGCGCACTAAATTGCTGATAGATAGAATAAACAAATTTGCACCTTGACTAAAAAGACACTACCACCATTCCAAATTGAGGTTTATAACTCTAGCTAGAATTATAAACCTCAATTTCGTTCCTAAAAGGTAGTTCTTAAAAATGGCAGAGGATATTTGAGTGGCATTGGTGGCTGCTGCATGAAGCGCTTGCGTATCACCATTGCAGCCCTGGTTCAATTCCTGGCTAGGGACATTGTGAGTAGAGTTTAAGTGCGTTGGTTTTTTTCTCCTTAAATCATTGGCACCACAAAAACACAAGGGTTTTTCTCCGGGCCCCCTGAAACACGGATGGATTTCCACCCTCTGAAATAGCCCCATAAATAAGGCCAATACGCTGGACTCCCTCTGCTTGTTGGAATGTTGGCCCTACGGACGCCCACATAGCAACAATGATGTTTAATCTAGTGATCATCAGCTCAGAGTACAGAGATTTATCACAAAAATTACACCAAAAAGAGCTCGCTCATTTTCTTTTTATTGTGCCCTCTCCAAATTGTTGAGCAATGGTTAGACTTAGCATTGTAGTACTTCTGGTACAGTGGTAAGTGAAAACTTGGGGGAAAATCTGGGCAAAAAACATGGGTTTCTATTTGAAAAATCATCTCACCTCTTCTCTTAATGCTAAATATATGTGGGCAGGGGGGTCGAGAAGCGGAGGGGGTCCAGCATATTGGGGAATTCCATATTGGCACTATTTAAAAACGATGATCAGACAGAGTCAGACAATGACAATCAATGACATGTTTTATGATGTCACTGTCAATGTCAGTCATGTCAGCGTCAGATCAGATTAGCCTCAAAGGCGCAACAATAATTTTTACATGTGTGTTTTATTACTAATAAACGATATGAAGCTGGAACGAATGTCGGTCACTTCATACCTAAGTCACTTCGTACCCAAGTCACTTCATACCTAAGTCACTTCGTACCCAAGTCACTTCATACCTAAGTCACTTCGTACCCAAGTCGTTTCGTACCCAAGTCAAGTCTTACGCATAATATGGCGTTCTTGGGTACGATTCTTGAAACCAACCTCTGTGTATCGCTCGTTTAATAACGAAGTACCGCGTTTAGATTTGAGTTTGTTTTTATTCATCGGGTTTTATATCTTGATCTGAAAAGATCCATTTTATTAGTGGAGTTGTGAGCAGAAAGATTCGTTTCCTAAGCTGCGTTGTGGGAAATTTGAAGGTTTTTTTTATATTTTAGTTATGGATTTGCTTTTAAAATCCTTTTTTGACCAAAAAAGAATTTTTATTTTAGTTGAGTTGTGTGCAACTTTATAGTTTTTTTTTCTGGTTTATTTATCAAAACAAAGTTTAGGATGTTAAAAAAAGCCCAGTAGGTGTCTGATGAGAAGATTGTGTCTCCCGTAAATAATTGCCCAAAAGAATTTGTTGGGGGATGGGATAGGAAACTTCAGAAAAAATAATAACTGGACACTTTACAAAGGTTAGCGAGGAATTGTTATTCTAATCGGTGGCTCGTCTTGATGTCCACATGCAAGAAATAAATGAACACATAACCATGGCTGAATGACTGACTTGGGTCGGAGTACCACTCAGTTTAATCTTTTTTTAGTAAACCCGAATTCAGCAATTACAAACAAACATACAAACAACGTAAATAAATCACGCACGCCCGACAACGCGTGATCAACATGAAAGGTTCGTTGTCCAGTTTGACTGCCGGCAGACAATCGAGGTATGAAACGACCTGGGTACGAAACGACTTTGGGTACGAAACGTCAACGACTTGGTTGGGTACGAAGTGACTTGGGTACGAAGTGACCAGGGTATGATATTTTGAGTACGAAGTGACTTGGGTACGAAGTGACTTGGGTACGAAGTGACTTGGGTACGAAGTGACCGACGACCGCTGGAACGGCACTGACATCCTGTGCAAAGACTGTTTTCCCGAGTAAGACTCTAACTCTACATTCTCAACAGGTCAACAAAGGATGAGGCGTTTATTTCCGACACTTAAACGAAGGTAAATTTGGGGTAAACCTTGTCAAAATTTCTCTTGTAAAATACCCATCACAACACGGCTCTACAAACAAATTACATACCATCGTCAAGTAGATCATCCATTGAGCTTGAAGACAAAAAATCTCACAATTACGGTAATAAATCAATAATATTTGTATACAATCTTTTGCAAAATATGAAATGAATTTGCTTCTTCTTGCGTCTAAACGCAATACATGCAACGTAACTCGCGTGGTTTTTAACGAGTCTGGCGACAGACAATAATTGCCTATAAGAACACATAAGGGGAAGCTGTTCTGGAACCAGACTTTACTAATTGACCCGCCAGATTGGTGGCGCTATAACAGTAAAGTTTAGGTCCCGGAAAGTTTTATATCTATGGAGGGGGGGGGGGGGGTCCCAATACCTCTTCTATTCAATAAAATAGAAAAAAGCCCGGCCACGACACGCCATATGTGATAATGTGGGACTTTTGGGATGCTAGGTGGCAGCAGCCTTACCAGGTGTAAATCCATTGTTCTCTATAATGTGCGCAGGCTCAGAACTACGTAAACAATGGAAATTTACCTGATGAGTCTGCTGCCACCTAGCGCTCCAAAGTCTCCCATTATGTATACATGTGGATACAGTTATGTTACAGTATTTCAGCCAAAATCAAGTGTTTTTCACAAAACAATGGTTTTGTATGGAGAGTGTAAGTCACCAAACTTATTATGATCATGTCCTGATTTTCAACTGTGAAATTGATTTACTTTCAGGCAGCATATGCAGCTGGTGCTATTGGATACCTAACTGGGAGGTAGAGTTCAGTTTCCATTTGTTTTTGCTTCAAATAGTTTGTTTGTTTTATTAACAAGGGTAAATATTCTGAAGTATATGGTACAATTGAGGGATTCATTTAGAGGTAATGGCTACTGTGGAATTGGAATCAGGAAGAGCATCCCATGAGGGGTTCCTGGGGTGGATTTCACAAAGAGTTAAGACTAGTCTTATCTCGAGTTAGGACGAGTTACTCGTCCTAACTTAGGACTAACCTTAAGTGTTTAATAACTCATAGGACTAGTCCTAAGTTAGGACTATCTTTGTGAAATCGACCCCTGGTCTTCTGTGGGTAATGAAGAGAGGTCGGTGGAGTTGAACTTTATTAAATGAAGTTTTGAATTGTACCTTCTCTTCTAAACTTTGTTTTGAACTTCCCTCTTTTTTTGTGACGATCATAAATTTCAGGCCTGGAGTGTGTCTAGTTGTATCTGGACCTGGGATGTTGAACACCATCTCTGGCTTGGCCAATGCAACAATAAACTGTTGGTAAGTAGATTGACAATGCTACCAAGCCCCAACTTGTGAATCTGTCCCAATCATAGTTGGGCCTGCCCAATTATAGTGGCAACAGGCCCAACGGTAGTTGACAGGTTAAATTACTTTGCTGCCAATTATCATTTCAGGCCCATGCTTGTTATAGGAGGGGCCAATGACAGGGATCAAGATTCTATGGGAGCCTTTCAAGAATATCCCCAGGTAAGTTTTTGAATATTCTGTTAAGTTATGATTATTCAATGGTAAGACTCAAACGGAAGAGGCCAACGAAAGGGATCAAGATACCATGACAGCCTTCAAGAATATCCCCAGATGTTTGTTTATTAATTTTAGCTATGAATATGCATTTGTACTACTTAAATTAGAGGGGCCAATGATAGGGATCAAGATACTATGTATCCTCAAGTAAAGTTTATGAATATTCAGTGAGTTATGAATATTCAAATGTTCAGTTTCAAACAGGAGGGATCAATGTAGGGATCAAGATACAATGGGAGCCTTTTGCAAAATACTTGCATAAGTATATGAGTATGTATGAGTAGTAGTTAACTATTTAATATAAACTTGTTTATTCTGTTCTTATTTCAGGTTGAGAGTGCCAGACTCTGTGCTAAATACACAGCTCGGCCAGTTAGTGTCAGCCAGATCCCATTTTTCATTGAAAAGGTAAAAATTCCCAAAATCCTCTTTGAAAAAGTGTAAACCATAAACCTGAATGTATTAAAAATGATCTAGAAGTTTATAATCAGTGAGCTTTAACATTTAAACTCACCAATTACTTCAGTGTTGTATTTGTCTTAAAAATCACAAAGCCTGTTCTTTGTGTCTCTTGTGTCTGTAATAGGCTGTTCGTATCAGCATGTATGGTCGACCCGGAGCCACTTACATTGACATCAGTGGTGAGCTGGTCAACCAAACAGTCCCTGAGGAATCCATCAGGTATGAACAAAATCCTCATGCATGTACTTTTTTCTTAAAAATTGAACAGAAATGCTTGTGAGAGTAGGTATACAAAATGTATTGACATTGTGGCCTGTCGTGGCTGAGAGTCAAGAGCTCTCGACTCAAGCTCTGGTGTTTCTGATCAGCAGAGTGTGGGTTCGAGTCTCGGTTCGAGCAGTCTTTGAGCAAGATACTCTACCATCATTGCTTTGTCCTTCGAATCAGAAATAAGCTGTGTACATGTACTAGAACCCAGGACGTGGAAGTAGGGGTTAACCCTGGTGTTCTGGTTCACATAGCAAGCACCCTTATTTACAGGTTTCCTCAGGCTTGCAAGCTACAGTTCACTCAAGAGACATCCTTATCCTTCATTGGGTGTTGAGCTAACCATGTTAGTGTCGGATTAAGTTTGAGGAGGAACGATCCAAGTAAATCACTAGGGGGAGAGTGAGGGTCATTGATCAGTTAATTATGTTTTTATATTTGTCAAGGATTATGCCCAAGGTGGGGCCACCTCCCCCGATGCTTGGTGACCCAGGGCTTGTTGAGAAGGCAGTTCGTCTCCTGATATCTGCCAAGAACCCTCTGATAATCGTTGGCAAAGGTTTGTATAAACAACAAAAACAGACAACAGACCTTGTGCATTGACATTATCATGTGCCATCTTGGTGGTACATGTGATGATAAAACAATGGAAACACACCCATGGGCACAAGCCCCCAAACCTTCGGACCGCCAGAATGTTCTGCCGAAATACGCCCATTAGTATTTTGAACATTCCAGTGAAATTTTCCCGCTGGCCAACGGAACGGTCCATGAGCACGTGCTGGAATTCTTATCCGATCCAATCTTTTTAGACACTCCCCAAGCGCAGAGCACAGGATGGGCCAACTCGCAGTCTTTTGTTGACCCTACTTAAATGACGTCATATGTACAAGGTCTATTATTGAGAATCTGTAAAGTACCTATTTTTTTTAAAGCATGCATATAAGTGGGCGTAATTTGCATAGCATAGAAAACAAGAGTTAGTGAGAAAAGTTACCTTGAGTTGAACAAGAATGTTTTTAAAAAAACACTGGATACTTTATTCTGTTGATGGGAAGCTTCATTCCATAACTTTTTCATCCACCCTGTCATTGTATCCACAAAATTAACCTTTACATTATGTAAATGTTTGATACTATAAAGAATAACATAATTTCTCAACAGAAACTGACACAAACCCAATGGTTGGAATTTACAAACCATTTGCTCGGAGCCTTGCCAGTGTGATATATGACCATGATAACAATATCAAGGTGTGAGTTTTTTTTTTTGCCCTGGCGTGACGACTCTTATTTGATCATGGAAGTAAAACACATATCCAATAATTGCAGGAGCGGCATATGCCAATGCAGAAGGAAGCGTCCGTGAGTTGGTGAACAAATATGGCTTTCCGTTCATGCCTTCCCCAATGGGGAAAGGCGTCATTGAAGATGACCATCCACAGTGTGTTATTGCAGCAAGGTCAAGGTAAGGTTTTATTTTTGTCACCCTCCTAAAATGATGAAACGCTTCCATCCTAATGAGCACCAATACCTCCAAAACACTTCCCAAGGTTTTTGTCAAATTTTGAGGATATAGTCCAGTACATAAAAACCATCCACTCTTAGCCTGGGACCTCGCTGATGTTCGAGGAGGGTTTCTCGCAAAGGACACTGCGAAGTTGGAGGTTAATTTAAATGATTGTACTGATTGGAAAACATTTTCCAACAAATCAAAAATTTTAAACCAAGTTTGAAATCGGTTTCGGAGCTTGATACTTGTTTTTGAAGAGGACGTCTTTAATCATCTTGAAATTGTGTGCTCAGACTCTGTGTTTTTGAGATTGTAAGGAGGGGGTCTGGAGCACTGCCGTTTCGATCAAAGCGATACACCATTTTCTTCCTCTCATTCCGACACCTTTCATTGATCGCTGTGAACAGTCTCTTGGTGCCTTCCTTGGTGTTCCTACAAGAGGGAAATCTGGACTCCACCTCCATCAGAATGATGTCGACGTAGCTAGGGTTGAGCTGTTTGTAGGTCTTGCCGCTCTTCTTGCTGGCATTTCCCGTGGTGTTGCTCACCAGCAACTCCTCGTTGGTGAAGATTTTACTGGTCAGGCGGTAGGCGAAGGAGGCCGGGGTGTTAGTCTTAAAGAGAATATCGTCCATCTCGTTTTTGGTGAGGGTCAGTGGGGAGTCTGTGTAGCCGACGAAGACATGAGTTTGAGTGTCGTCTGTGTAGCGGAAGATATAAGGGGCTTGTGAGATGGAGTACAAGGGGCTGGGTTGGGCGGGATACTGGGCAAGTTGATTTAAACTGTCATCACTGGTAAATATCGACAGGGAGGATTGGTTCTGGCTTGTTGGATTTGAGATAACAATCTGTGGCTGGCTGTCACTTGAGGATGGTGTGGATGGGCTCGGCTGAGGCTGCGATATCCCAAGGCAAGATATGTCCTCATTTGTGGGCTGATTTGAGCTCGTTGTATTTTGTGAGAGGTAGAGTGAGATGGGCGTCGCCATCGCCGCAAGGTTACTTGCGGCGCTGTAACCTGATACTTTGTTAGTGTTCTCCTGGAGGTAGGAGAGAGATTTCTGGACTGCCATGACCTGGCTGCTTAAGGTACGTTGAGTTTGCTGTATGGTGTGCATATCTGACATGACAAGGTCTTGACTGTGCTGGAGAGACTGGACGGCAGACAGGACTCTCTGGAGGAGGAGGTCTGTGTGGCTGCTATCGGCCTGGACGGTTGGAAGTAGAAGGGAAAACACGTTATAAAAAGAGCTATGCTGTTACTCAGTGATGGCAACAATTATGGTGGTACAGCAGTCAACCAGTGGTTTAAACCTAAGAGCTGTGTCTTGTAGATGCACTGTGCACGTTTCGAATTTGGACACCAATTCATTGAGCTGCTTAAGCAGAAAATATTGCTAACAAGCAAAACTAAGCAGGAAACAGTTAGAGACAGTACATGTGACAAGGTATTTCAGCTGGTTACCTTATTCTGGTAAGCAAATTAATGTTTTGTACTGAAGCTTTGTAGCTTTTTGTTTGAAACAGCTGTATGAAATTGGGCTCCAATTTCTTAGAGCTGCATAAACAGAAATTATAGCTTGACAAATGTTTGCTATTAAGAAAACAAAAACATGTATTTGGAACCAATCAAAGCAAAACACATAACAGTTTGGGGCCAGTATTGTTTTTCTGGTGAGCAGAACTGTGTTGTGCTTTAGCTAGTTTTTTAGTACAAGCAGCTCTTTGAAGTTGGGCCTTGGTTTTAGTTTTGTCAGGAAAAGTGAATTTTTTTTCCCCCTTTGCTAACCGTCGTTCGTTAGAACCTAGAAGAATAGCTTCTTGGATCAGCTAAAACTATAAAGGAGAAGTAATAAGTCTTGAGATGTGATTGAAATTTTACCTTGTCTGATCGTCCTTGAGACGTTGTACATTCTTCAACACCAGGTTCAGCTTTAATCTGTCAGAAAAGAAAACAAATGTTATGTTAATCATGGCATAGAAACAGCAATTGGGCTTTGTAAACAAAAAAATTGAAGTCAGATTTCTCCCCATGCAAAAGCTAGCATAACGGGCCATTACACGCCGCAAAAATTGTCAAACAAAACCATTTAAAATTAAAATGTTCCAGATTGTAGCTTTCAAAACTAGGCACAAGCATCAAGTAAAAAACATCCTGATGACTGTTATTTAGCGTGCTTTGGCCCAAAACTTGCACAATTAGGGATTGGAAAGCCCCAGTTTTGACAAAACTTGGGAGAACGCTGAAAGTTTATGAGAAGAACAAGAGAGGAAAGGGCATCTCATTGAAGGATAACTGACCTTTTTGGTACCATGTCCATCATCATCTCTCCTTCGCTTTATCTAAATGTATTCAAAATAAAATTACTTTTGAGTGTGACATATGGAGGAGTATAGCTCACATACTACAAGAAACCTATTATCCCTCTGTAAAACGTCATGGCCACTATTCATACACCTGGGTGCAGAGGAGCAGTTAATGCTTCAGAGTCTTGCTCATATCATAACCTGCTAGGCTGGGATTTGAATGCTCATTCTAATGATGTGGCACTTGCTCAAAAACATAAAAACTGCCGTCTCAGCTGACCAAACACTTCCCAAAGTGTCTTTCCAACTTTTCCCTAGGAAGGGATTTGTCAGAAGAAGAGCAGAGATTTCAAACTTCTCTGAGGTATGGCTGCACAAGATCATAAGCCGAGGGGATATATAATTTAACACCTGGAATATTAGCACTAGCAGGCAAATTTTGTAAAGCTTTCTTAAAACCCTGCAGGCCAAAACGTTTTCAAATAACACTGGCATACCTGTGTGGAATTCTACCCACATATCCAAGTAGCAGAATCAGCCCCCAACTATGCTTCCATATTGTTCCCCATGTCTGATATACCAATAGCTGAGCAAATCAAAGGAGGAACCTATATGATTATGGTCGTACTCGCACCATGGTCATTTGATTTGATCCAAATAATGACATTAAAAAATGTCACAAACTCTTTGCACTGGTATTTTTTTATTTTCAAGCCTTCTCAAGGTGAACAAAATTTTTCTGAACCTGCTACAAACTTTATATGTCCTTCAACCAATGGCAATGAAGGAATATCTAGCCGGAGATGATGTAGGACCATGTGGAAGGTTCAAAGATCATGAATATTCATTTTTGTGTGGAGGTTGTTCCACACAGTCGTGCTCTGCATGGATTTCTAAGCAACATTCACAAGTTTTTCTGGGATAATTTTAAAATCCCGAGCTTACCTTTTGGTGACTTGCGCTCCACGGACTCTTCCCGGCTGGCTGATTTTTACATAAATTCCGAAGGAGCGACATCACCATTTCGTCACCGAGGGCTATCGCGTCTTTCCATCGTCGGTCATCATCTTGGTCGCTGATGACCATGACATCGTCATCGTCCTTGGCGTTGAGGTCAATGTCATCTCCCATATCAACTTCAACATTATCACCTGAAAAAAATTATGTTGAACATTATGAAGTGAATAAAATGTCGTGGCAGAGCGGTCATGCACTGGACTCAAACTCTAGTGTTTCTGATCAGCAGAGTGAGGGTTGGAGTCCAGGTCTTGACACACTTGTGTCTTTAGGCAAGACACTTAAACGTAAAGCCGTAGGTCCCGTGTGATCTTTAATGCATGTAAAAGAACCTAGTGCACTTATTGTTAAGAGAAGGGGTTCGCCCCGGTGTGTTCTGGTTTGGTTGGCTGCTGATTGCGCCACAGCACCTTGTAAACATTACATGGTGCTACGTAAGAAAATGGGTTTTATTTTTTCTGACATAGTTCTGCATACCCCGTAGAAAAAACAATGAGTGCTTGGAGATTTTCTTGGTTGTGATAAAATGCTTTATAAGAACTAGGCATCATTATCATAAATTGTTGTTTTCAATTTACTGTTAAACTAAGAAGACTCCATGATTTCGACTGCTCAGAGGAAAGTAGTTGCTTTACAGTTTTTGGAGCTTCAAACTGAGGATTGTCAATGAAGTGTGAAGTAGAATAAAGTACTCAAGAATTTAACACAGGAGTTGAACTTACAATTACTAATATGCATAATTCTTTCATTTTAATAAATAATTTTCTTATTCTCCCAAATAATTACCTCTTTTAGATTTTATTCTTTTAAGGGTTAGGTAATTTTTATATAGACATAAAATTACAACAACAAAAATAAATGAAGCTTAAAATGACAATGATACAACGATAGGACCCGAAATATTGCAAAAAAGTGCGTTTAGTTTCATCTACACAAGATGAACAAATACGGGAAAAATAATTGAATGTTACCTGGGTTGAAATCTCTCTGTCTTACTTGATGACGGCACACAAGACGGTATGTACCATCCAGGGCACTGTCGTTCCCCTGGAACAGCACACAGATAGGGTGGTACCCTGGCAAGGACATTTTGTACTTTGTGTTTCAGCTGTCAGGGTTCCGGTCTGTGAATTTATTTGAAAAAGCATAAATAAACATCAATAAATCAATACAATACTTTTTGAATAGCAGAATTAAGTTTATGTAACACTTTATGCTTCAGTTGAAAACAATGTACATGTGTATTCTCTCTTTACTTGTTTGGTTGGTTGGTTGGTTGTTTGATTGCATGGTTTTCATTTGTCTGTTTGAATTTATTTCTTCTTTTCGATTAGAAAAATGAACAAATGGCTTGATTTTGAAAAGTTTAAGTATGAAAAGGCACATTTCATTTCCGAAGTGATAAATAAAGTACAACCCCCGCCCCCCCCCCCCAAAAAAAAGAAGAAGTTGTTTTGGCTTTTGGGGTCTGTTGTTTGATGGCTTGGGGTTTTTTTTGTCTGTGTTTTTTCTGGGTTTTTTTTTAAGACTAGCTCAGATTGCCTGATTTGGAAATATTACAGACAACTAAATGTTAAAATAGTGACATTTCAAAGTTTGTAAATAAAACTCCATAAAAAAATGTGTTTATCTTTGTTTAGTTGATTTTTGCTAGCTTGATTGGGGGGTTCTTCTTCTTCTTTTCTGCGTCAATCAGGCAATGGACAAATTGCTTGAACTTTAAATACACAAATAACTTAATATGAAAATAACACATTTCCAAGGTTATAAATAAAAGCACAACACAAGCCTACACAAAATATAGCTTTCTTTGTTTGGTTAGTTGGTTGTTTAGTTGCTTGAGTTTTGTTTGTTTGTGTGTGTGGTTGGGGTGTTGGTGTGTTTGTTTGTTTGTTTGTTGGGGTGCTGGGGTTTTTGTTTCTTTGTTTGTTTGTTTGTTGGGGTGTTTGTTTGATTGTTTGTTGTTGGGGTTTTTTTTTGGGGGGGGGGGGTTGGTAGAACGAAATCGTCTTCGTTGTTTTTTCTTTGAAGACCAGTGTCATTCAGGCCAAATTGCTTGATTTTGAAATATTGAAATTAACAAAAATTTGTAAAAGTGATTACATTTCAAAGCTATTTCGGGGCCATTGCATGGTGAGGTTTCAATGATGGTGTTACCGCAAACCGAGTATACATTCGAAGCTGGTACAGAAAAAGAACAAGCCTCACAAACAGAAAAGGGTAACGTCCTTTTCCCAGAATGTTTGACTATAAGGTTTTCAGGTTCAGGTGATTTTAAACGTATTCGGTCTGAATTACCCTCTTCGAGTACGTTTTAAGGAAACAACATTCACTACAAATAACAGTTTGTCTACACGCTTTAAATGCAAGTCGGGTGCGCGTGAAACAAACATTTAGTTTGACAAGGCTTTAGCGATGTTTTAAGGGCAAAGTATACCTTTCGTTTTTGGAACCGTTGGATTGTTTTAATCTTACATCCATGTAGATATATGCAACAAAACTTGCCTGTGACAATTTCATTTCAAAAGGTGGTCGCATTTTAAAGATATTGCCAAAGATCTGGAGCGATTATGTCCACGCAGGAAGAATTAGTCTGTTTTGGAATACCTTTAATTATAGCGTTTCATCTTTGATGTAAAGCGAAGTTGCTGGTAGTTTCTTGCATACCTTAAATTATTTCTTGTTTTGTTCAAACAAATAATAAGTGAAGCAATTTGCCATTAGAGAATAATATGGTCTGCGGGTCGAAGACACGTTTTCTACAACCAAGAAACAGGCTCTTCGTCCTAACAGTGTTCCAATGATAGTACTTTCTTTATTTTTAATTGGAAACTAAATATTTTTCACAGTCGGAAGTTCAGTCGGGTTTTTTTTTAGAGTCGTAAAACCTAGTTTCAGTACAGTTTTTATAAATACGAATTTACAATGGGACGTCAAAGTTGACAGTTATACCCCGTGCTAGCTATGTAGGCCCAATGAATAAATTAATAAAAGTATATTGTGTAGGCCTATTTGTGCAAAGACGAAACCGATCGGTGATACATGAACTTTGCAAGCAGTGAGGCTTATAAAAAAAAATGTATGTACAGTAATACCAACCGTGTACTATTTATAAGATAGAAAAAGTTCTGCAATGAAGAGGAAAGAAAATAACGCCAAAAAAAACGAAACAAAAATTAAATGTACTCTGTAAGCCTGTGTAAACATATACTACGGAAGCGTTAAAGGGAAATTGAGCTGAAAAAAGGAAGTCACAATAAGACTGAGTATAGGCCTACTAGTACAAGTCATAATTAAGACTTAAATCTCGTTACTATGACTTATCTCATAATGTTGACTTTATGTACAAGTCATAAATATGACTACAGTTGATGAATATGAGCACATATAATATGTCATAAATATAACGTACCTGGCACGAGTCATATATGATGGGAGATAGTTATGCCGTAGGATTGCTTATTCATATTTATGAATATAACACAAGTGATAGTTATGACTTAATAATTGTGACTTTCTTTTCTCAATGTCTCTTCCGAAACGTGCAAATTTGAAGGAGAACAAAATACTTATAACAAAAACTAATTCCGATTTACCTCCTTCAACATGAGTCCATAATGCATATTGAGGACGTTTTCGACCGTGAAAAGCGCAAAATTTACCCTCAGTTCAATCATAGTGCACCGGCGTACCATTCGCGTGCCGGAGTTTACCGCATGCATACAATGTTACATTTAAATTATGAAGTACCACGCCGTTTGAAAACCATTTAAACATTCAGAGCCAACACAACAATTTAAAACACGTATAATAGGCTTATAACTGCTCCAAAACCCGCCGTCAATTACCATGGATAGATTACACCATACACCCAGGCCTACCGTGTACATGTATTGAACGACCGTACACTGGTCACGGTAAAAAATTAAATCCACTGCAACTGCCTAAACTTTGCCAAAATAAAAACAGCTCAAAACTAAACGGGCATGACTGTTGACCTATATCAAAGAAACCTGCAGTATTTCATATCAAAGGCAGAAAGTCTTACCGTGGTCTACGTGAAGCAGAGCGAAAGCTTTCGGTGAGATTGCTTGGCCACTGTTCGGTATTCAACTGTGGTTTACTGCATACATGCAGTAATGGCGACCGATGAACTGTACTGCTGGTTGAGGTTGTTCCGACTCGAAAACGCCGTGCGGTAAATACAACGCACAGCGAGCTTTTACCGCCTGGCTACTTACCATATGCAAATTGCACAGTCACAGCTCTGCCGACCCAGGCCATGGTCGTCCAACCGGAACATACAATTATGCAGTTAACCTTATCTTCACGGTGCGGTGAAACTCGATCTTTTTTCTGATGTCTGTGGCAGAGGGGAATTTTGCGCGGGTTATTGTGTGGGGCTTTCTTTGAGTGGAATTTGTTTTTCTGGTCCGTTGAACGGCGTAACAATCGCAGGACAAAAAATCGCGGGAAGAATAATGAGGGAAGGAGAACAAATAAAGGCAAATAAGGAAACAAAGAATAATAACTTAATCAATCTCAATAGTTATATAAAACTGTATATATAAATTAGTAAAAGAAACATAATGCTTCTTTTAGAAAATGTATTTATATATTTGTTTTATTTTGTTTTGTTTTGTTTTTTGTTTTTTTGTTATGTCAGGGAAACATATTGTAAGGAATAGGAAAAGGATAGAACCAAAAAATAATGTGCGACTTGATACTTAAATTGGATAGTATACTATAAAAGTTACCACAAAGTGCTTCTTTTAAGCAATCAATTAAATGTCATATTTCTTTTCTTCTTTTTTTCCCCTCGAGTAACTCACATTTTTCCAGTAAGCTTTTTACAGTAAATTTGTGACATATTCCTCTAAAACATTTAAATATCACCCAAGCACTTAAAAATGATGAATAAATTAGTATGGTTCCTCTACTTCCAGGGCATTACTGCAGGCAGATGTCATACTACTTCTTGGTGCAAGACTCAATTGGATTCTTCACTTCGGTTTACCACCAAGATTTAACCCTACAGCTAGATTTATTCAGGTACAAAAAGCTACTCATAAAAGCCATCTTTATATATTTATAATCATAGGATATTTGTTGCTTAAAGTTGCATGGCACAATATTTGCCGAAAGAAATTTCTTAAATAACTTCTTTTCTCTGAATGATTTATGACAGATGATGCTGTTTCAAAACGAAAAAAAAACATACAAAATCTTTCATATTTGCCACGGACAATGCACAAAATACATGTAACATGCCAAATTGTTTGTACATGGCTGATGGGCATGAAATGATGTCGGGATCCCGACAATACATGTGATTCATTTTTAGTTTTTAATTAAACACCACTCATCAGTGGCAGATTTTTGTGTGCAAAACCTTAAATGAAAGCTTTTATTACTTTTTTGAATCTATACAAAAATAGCTGTTTAAAATATACATCAAAACTTTTGGGTCAAATCGCCCAAAAGGTGGACCTTGCATCTTTAACCAAATGATAAATACTTCTTTTATAATTATGTTTCATATCAACTTTTTAAAAACAATTGGTTGCCATATCCAGTATATTGACAAAATTATGTCTTTTGGTATTAATTCAATTATTACAATATTGTTTTTTGACTGTGAAAATAAATAATCCTTTCAAAAAAAGAATTGAAACTTTACTTCACCATTATATTTCTGCCCTAAAATTAAACATTACTTACTTATTCACATTTTTATCAACACTTTTGATGGTTTTCAAATTGTCAGAAAAGATGCAAACATTTGACTATCATTTTTTCTCAAGATTACCGCTTCGAAGTACACATTTAAATGTTTTGTGTGATCAACCACATACATAAAATAACAAACCTGTGAAAATTTGGGCTTAATCCGTTGTGTGAGTCAGGAGAAAATAGTGAAAAACCATGCACAATTTTCAGCAAGCAGACACATTGTCCTTAATTTTATTTGGAAAAAAGCGAAAGCAGCTGTTGGTTTTTTTAGTTATTCAGATTTTTCTCAAATGTGACTTCATTTCAGAGGGTAATATTTTACAGCAAAACATTTTTCTAGTATAAACTTAATAATCAGGAAGCTTTCAGACTAAAATTAAACAAATTTATGTTTCTTTATCCCTACTAATCCTGTATCATACCTGAAATTGCACATTACACAAAAGCTTAAATGCAAAATTTATGTAAAAACTGTTCTGGTTGCTCTGATCTGCAAAACAAAAAAATCAAAATGTTTGCCACATGCCATGTCAAAATTATCATTAACAAATTTTCTTTCTAAGATTGATATATGCCCGGAGGAATTGGGCAACAACATCGGAACAGACAGACTGCTGGGTGTGGCTGGGGACATCTTGTCAGTCACTAATCAGGTAAAGACACTGGTAGATTTTCTCAAAATATGATGATTTATCCAAATTCTGGCAAATGCTGTACACAATGTGTTGAAGATGTGGCGATTGTAACTGCTCCAGTTTGCAACTCCAGTTTGTATAAAAAAAGAGGAAAGTGCCAGGCACAGCAAGACTTTGTACTGTGGTTTTCAATTTTCATGGCACAGCTGTGAAACCAATGATGAAGAAATCAGCTGATCAGCTAGAAAGTCGCACGCTTGACTATTTTAGAAACTGTTACAAGTGGTTATACCATGTGAGGAATTTTGAAGATGAAATGAGTAAGACCTTTGAAGAGCAACAAAGTTTGAATTCACTGTCATTAACTCGATTTTAATATTAGGGTGTCAATGACCTCAGGCAAAGCCGTGTAATGAGAGAGTTGTGACATGGTTTTCTTTGGTCACATGGTTGCTGATTGCCATTTTCGGTTAAAATGTAGCACAACCCAATGTGCAGTCTAGTCTTGCACCCAGTGTTTGCACAACTGGTTTTTTTTTTTTTTTTTTTTTTGGGGGGGACACCAAAAATGGCTTCAAATCGTATGTTGTCGCAAATCTCTCAATACATAGCTCTGACCTCAGGATCATCAAAGCACCATCTATTTTTATTTGTGGCCACAAGTATAGAAAGTTTTGTTTGGAGTTATAAACAAATAGTAAATGCAAAATAAATGATGTTAAAACCAGGGGCTGGTAATGCTATGAATGGGATTTTATGGTTACGCCGCTACACCAGTCGGAATTGTCTCTGGACGAGGAAGTTTGTTTATACACATCCCAACCTAGAATAACTTTATACTAAATTCTCTGATCTTTTCAAGATGTTAGAGGCCTTTCAATCTCTCAATCCCAACTGGACGTATCCCAGGAACACCCCCTGGTGGCAGAATCTAAGGAGCAAGGTATCGGCCAATCAGAAAACGAGTCAAGAATTAAGCGCGGATGAGTCTGTGCCCATGAGCTTCTACCATGCCCTGGGAAAGGTTTGTTCCTCTTAAATAGTTATCCATTTGTTACATAAATTTGTTTTTAGATTAATGTGAAGGTAATACAGCCGTCGATTTCACCAAACTCTTCCTAATTTAGGATTAATCTTAGGACTTAGGACGAGTCCCAGCCTTGCACTGTAACTATAAACCTTAAGATTAATCCTAAGTAAGGACTAGTTACTCGTCCTAACTCGAGATAGGATTAATCCTAGCGTTACGTGAAATCGGCTGCAGAAATGTTAATAATAATATTAATATTGGAGAAAGACTCTGCTTGGGACGAAAAAATTACAAGTTATAGAGAGGCCCCAACACTGTACTGACTGAAACATGAGATTAGGAAGTAACTATTACTACCAAACTTGCAGGTACAACCATGTGTAAATCTCTTTCGGTAGAAGTGTTGGCCCTGAAAGGAGCTGCCGTTGTGGTCTTGACATTCCAAATGGAATACTCCACTCTTCTTCAGAAGAAGATGCGCAAAGTTTCTGTTTGAAATGTCAAGACCACAACGTCACTCGCTTCAGAGCCAATACTCCTCCCAGAAGAGATTAACACATGGTTGTACCCACAGCAAGTTTACTGGTAATAGTTACTTCCTTTTATCCAAACCATACAAAGCTTCACACGTCATGATGCTGCCCAAAATCAAACTGAGGGCAGAAACAAGTCTAAGTACTGAAAAAATATACAGTCGCAAAGTCTTCAGAACAGTAGGTCATTTTAATTTCAGCAAGTATGGTGCGCATAAATTAACCTTCACTTTTTGCAATAAGTTTGCTCATTTAAGACACAAACAAAAAAACTGATTGTAGACAGAAAAACAAAGACAGTGGTTGTCAACTTTGGTCGACAGGTGCAGAAGATGATTCCAAGAGATTCAATCATCGTCAGTGAAGGGTCAAGTACTATGGATATTGGTCGGACAGTTCTGCTCAATCACTCGCCAAGACACAGGTAAAAATTGTTTAACCCTAGAAACTTTGGGTTATTTCTAGGATCCTTCCTCACTCCAACAAAATCCAGTACCATTATAATGATAACTCATATGCAGACGACTTTGGGAAATTTCAGTGGTGTCTGTTTGAATGCTGCCCTCAATACCATCAGAGATGCGCTTGGTACCCACTGTCACCTTGCTAAACGTAGATTGATCTTGAAGAAAATACCCTGAAAGTTTTTTTGCGGTTGTCTCAACAAGTGGCAACAGAATTCTACTGAAATTTGTTTAGGTGACGAAAATATTACCTGTTAAACAACAATACGTAGACAAAAACCAATCAATGACCTTACCTTTAACACACTTTGGTGTATGCATAAAACACAAATAATGAGTTGTTTTTTTTCCCCTCTCTAATTATCTTCAGATTGGATGCAGGGACATTTGGAACGATGGGAGTTGGTCTGGGGTTCTCAATCGCGGCGGCATTGCTTGCCAGGGACCGATGGCCTGGGAAAAGGGTTGTGTGTGTTGAAGGCGATAGCGCATTTGGATTCTCTGGGATGGAGGTTGAAACAATATGCAGGTACAGAAATTAGGTTAAATATACCTGAGGCCAGTTAAAAATAATTAGGAGATTTTCCTTACCTCCCACCCTGATTTTCAGCCCCATTTATAATGCATTGTTATTGGTTTAAACACACCACATGACCTTAAAATCACCCCTGTGACAGTTCTGCTTGTGACTGAAACCAATTTCGGGAAGTCTACTTTGAATTTGTGACTGCAGTCATTGTTTCCAGAATTTTCATTTGGAATTTGTAAAAAAAAAAGTAGTAAAAACACATCTCTGTAAAAATGTATTTATATTTTTTTATTTAAAGGTACAACCTACCTATCCTTATGGTTATTGCTAATAATAATGGAATTGGTGTGGGCATCGAAGCAGAAATGTGGAATGACGTAGAGGTCAAAGATCGGTCTGTAGAGTAAGTATAAGGAATTAAGATACGCTCTGCTGAAACATTGTCATAACGTCATGTCATTTTCCTTTTAAATTGCTACTCATTTTCCTACTCTTGGTAACATTTTCCAGCGAGTCGACCAGCCATTTGAAACCATTCAACAGAAGGGTTGTGCATGGTGAACTAACTGTTTATATGTATTGTGTAGATGCATTCACCACATTGTATCATATTGCAGGCTGGTATTGCTAATCTTTCATTCAAAACCACAGTGGATGACATTGAATGGTCAGACAGTAGGAGGGTTGACTGTTTACAATGTAAATGCATTCATCACATGATATCATACTGCAGGCAGGCATAGTTTATCTTTCATTCAAAAACCGCAGTGGATGATATTGAATGGTCAACCAATGAAGTGTACTCTCTGGTTATTATTTGGCAATAAAGACCAGTTACATGTTCACCAGTCATTAGTCACCACAGTAGACCAGTCACTGTAATCATTTAATGTAATTTTTTTTCCCCAGGATCCCAGTCACAGGCCTTATGCCCGATACCCGCTATGAAAAAATCATTGAAGCATTCGGCGGTAAGGGATACTTTGCTACAACCCCTACAGAGCTTGAGGGCGCTCTTCATGAGAGTCTCACCACATATGCCGATAAACCGGTCATTATTAACGTGGCAGTGAACCCCCAGTCGACCAGAAAAAGCCAGGTACAGTGTCAACAAATAACATTTTTTTGTGCACAAACACTATCTCTGTTCTGTGTGGATAGCAATTTACCATGAAATCATATTGCAGGATGGCATAGTTTGGCTATTATTTAAAACCAGTTGATGATACTAAATGGTCAGACAGTAGGATGGTTGACTGTGTACTGTGTAGATGCATATTGCATTTACCACGTAACATCATATTGCAGGCTGGCTTAGTCTATCTGTCATTCAAAACCACAATGAATAATATCGGATGGTCAGACAGTAGGAGGGTTGACTGTGTACTGTCTAGAAACATGCAACCAACACATAATATACTGCAGGCTGGCATATTTAAATCTGTCATTCAAAACTACAGTGAATAATATTGAATGGTCACACAGTAGATTAAAGATAATAAATACTCAACGTTAATAGTTGGATATTCACAGATGTTTGCTCTTCAAACCGATCAAACCAGGTTGGGAGTCCCTTTATTTATAAGGCAAGGAAACCCCTTCAACTACACATTTCTTTCTTTTTTTCTTTCTTTTTTCTTCAGGATTTCAATTGGCTGACAAGAACAGAGAGCAAGTTGTAGGAGCAAGGGTTCCCCAAGGCTTCATGTTCAGACCAGATGACAAATGCTGTTTCTACAACTCAAGCACTTTGTTTGTGTTGGGGTGTGTGTAAAAGGACAGCACTGTTAAAAATTGCATAAAGGTATTGGCGTGGTATGAAATCATATGTAAAGCCATGTTCAAATTGATCTTCAAAATCAAAATTAATTTGAAGTATAAAGATGTCAATTTTGAAACTCATGGTAGGTGAACATTATTAACCCCAGTCATTGTGCCAATTATTTGATCCATTGAACAATCTCAGCTCCCTGAGGAGTATACAGCCTGTACTGCCAAGTAAATTTATGTAGGGCATCAAGCTAAAAGAATCACAAGAACCATCTCTGCACTCACAGGTACCAATTTACCTGTGGGTGAAGAGAACCAATTAAAGTACATTGTCTTGCTCAAGGACACAAGTGTCATGACTGGGATTCGAATCCATACCCTGAAAATTTTGAGTCTGCTGCACTGGATCACTCGGCTATGGCACGCCTTAATGGTTCAAATTTAACAAAAGGTGATTTTGTTATACATTTTTTGCTTTGAAATTTTGTCAGAAATATTTTTGATACAATGTACTTTTTGATAAAAATATAGTGAATCAGGTGCAATAAATTTTTGAACTTGATTATTTTGTTGGTAATATTTAGTTTTTCTTTTTTGAGGGGATTTACTTCAGATTTGAAAATAGCATTCTAAGCCATTGTGAAAAGAAATTGGTTGGAGATTTAACAAAATTACTGTAAAAGGGGCACTCTCTCAAACTGTGTTTTCTTTTGTTAAAACAATCATATTAATTTGAATTTCTTTAAAGTTGTGGGTTTTTTCCTTTGTGATCGGAATCTTCCAGGCTATTAATGGCTCGGATATTAATTGATTGCTTTAAGGTAATTTATTATCAATGTTACTAATTACAAAGTTTTTTCAATGGAAATTTCATGAACTCTCAGCTGTGTTTTCCAAGCCATATTAGTCCACAACCTCATTTCGCATTTTGCACAACTTTGCTAAAACTGAAAGAATTTGTGATTTGGGTTAATTTTCCCTGATATGCAGTTAAGTAAAAATGTATAAAACATTTACTTCTTTAATAAATAAACTATGTTGTAAACAAACTTGGCAATTGGTTATCATTTCTCAAATATTTTATATTCATTCGGTTAAGTTTTATTATATCTTAATAAAATACATATATAATATACAAAACAAATATTACAAGAACAGGAATAATAAATTGTTTAACTTGTGCCTTCCAAACATTTTCATTCTCAATGTTAATCAGTAAAACTAAAACAAAATGGGTTGCATTTGGAAACGGCTGCAAACTTGCCGAACTGTTCCATGTCTGAAGAGTCAAGATTAGCACAGTTCTGCAGTAGTGGTTAAAATCAAAGATTTGTAATGCGCCCCCACCCTAGTCCCTTAGTGTCTTTGCCTAGAGGCCCCCCCCCCCCACCCCCCTGAATCCATCAAATCCTCCATGCTGTATGATAACTGGGCTTGATTTTCAAAAAGCACAAAGATTCATCTTAAAGGTGTAGTTATAGATTGGTATGTACTCCAAAAATGTAATGACCATAAAAACTTGGTGAGAAGCACTGCAGCTGTTGAGAAAGGATTCCCTTCGAAGTAATGTAAGATGGTTTGGATACTTTTTCACTCAAAAACATTTGAATCTGAGAGACGATTTCAAGCATGAATCGGTTGGTGTCCATTTGCGAATGCTGTGGCCAGAGATGCGATTAGTACCTGCTGTCACCTCACTAAACATGGTTAGATTTGACGTTCGTGTGAAAAAAACGTGACAGTTTTTTTGCAGTTTCCTCAGCAAGGAGTCACTGTATTCAGTTCAAACTTACACATGTGACTTTGATTGCATCTTTCTTTATAACTGTGCCTGTAAATCAGCATTACGTTGACAAAAACCAAACTATAACCCTACCTTTAAGATCGATCTTAGCTCATTGTGAAATCGACCCATGCATAAAGGAGCTGAGACTCTTTGAAGGCAAAGTGTAATGTCATGATACGAATCACTATTATGATATTGGAAACTTATCTTAAGAAGAATCTTAGTGCTTTGTGAAATCTAACCCTGAACACCCAAATGTTCTGATTGTGATTAAATACCTATGCCTGGCCGAACAGTAAAGCAGTTACATGTATTTGGTCCTAAGGTATCACATCCTAAAAGGTAAAACACATTCCTGGAAAGGATTTTGGAGGATTTGTGACCATTGGGGTTGATAAAAATAAAATAGAAATCTGGAAAAGCTAGCTCTCCCCTTGGTTTAGAAGATGACGCCAACTGAATCTTATGGGTGTTGCATTACATTGCAGGGCATTTACAGACTCAACACTGCCACAAATAAAGATTCAAGGCAGAGGTCCTGGATCTCACCTTAGTGTAGTGGACAAATAGGGCTAGAAATTGGGCTTGACCACTTGGCTAGAGTCCAGTAACTTCATCACTTGGCCAGTAACCCCACAACAGAACCAGTCAAGCCAGGGCTCCAAATACCTGCTTGCCAGAGTCCACTAATCTTAGCACTAGGCCAGTATCCCCACAACTGAACAAGTCCAGCGAGCCAGGGCTGGAAAAACCTACTGGACCACTGGCCAGAGTCCAGCAATTTTAGCACTTGGTCATTAACCCGCAACCAAATAAGTCCTGCAGTCTAGATTTACTAATGAACTCAGAGCAATTTCAATTTAAACATTTTGGCAAATAAAGAAAGAAATGTTTTAGACTGTATGCACAAACAATTCTGGGCCAGTGAAAAGTTCTGAGCTAAAACACCTTTGGTCTAGTGGTGATTTTCTTGAAAGTCAAGCCTCGATGAAGTTCCGGAACCTCCTGGATCTTACAATGCCGAAAGTTCACTCTCTACTCATTAAAAATGGAGAATTTAGGGGGCCAACTTCTCCTCTTCTATAATGTTCACCCCTTTATTCCCAGAAATATGACAAGAAATTGTATCTTTTAGTCCACCAAATGGCTGCAAAATTTTGATATTTAGTTTTAAAGATCTTACGGATTGAAGTCATCCAGGCCCATGGGATGTTCTATGGTTCCTTGTCTGTGTTGTCCGTCTATTTTGCCCCGCACTCGTCACACTCAAGACAAACTTGCCTTCTCTAAACTTCTCGAAGCATCTTTCAACTTTCCAACCAAGTCCTGCAGTAAATTTTCAAGAAAAGGTTTATACAGTGTTGTTTTATTGTCAAAAGTTATGATGCTACAAGTGCGCTTTCTACATGACTAAAGGGCCCAGCAAGAGACTCCCGTGGAAGGTAACACACACTACCTGAGCATTCCGGGGAATTTCCTGGCAGGCAAGATGCTATGTTAAAATGGGAAGTGTTGCTTTTTGTTCTATAGTTTCTACATAGACCAACTACTGTCAATTGTTGATGTCAAACTTTCGATTTAACTTAAACTATTAACCCTCCTAATATTTGTAAAAGTTTTCAGCGAGTAGATTAACCAATTGAAACCATTTAACTGCAAGGATTGTATGTGTTGTCACAACCGTGAACCGTACTAAACTATGTACAAGTCGACGTAGATGCATTCACCACAAGCTATCATATTGCAGGCTGGCATTGTTAATATATCAATGAAACCTTCAGTGGATAATAGTGGTTAATCAAACAGTAGAAGGGTTGACTATGTACTGTGGAAGTGACTTCACCACATGCTATCATATTGCAGGCTGGCATAATTCATTCATCATTGAAAACCACAGTGGACAATATTAAATGGTTAGACAGTGGGAGGGTTGACTGTGTACTGTGTAGATGCATATTGCATTTACCACGTGACATCATATTGCAGGCTGGCTTAGTCTATCTGTCATTCAAAACTACAGTGAAAGATAATGAATACAGATGGAGCGTAATGAGTTCAAACTTTATCATGCTGCCAATGTTTTTGGTACCAAGTTCCCCGTGTGGATAGTTTATGATTGCTGTCTTCCCATACACTAAAAAGGCACCAGCCTATTCCCCCATCCAACCTCAGTTTGGTGGGGTAAAACAAGATGGCTACAAGTTTTGCTTTTGTGGGTTAGTACTTACTTGGAGTTGCTCCAAGGAACAGGAGAACTGGACATCCTTTGTCTCATTCTGAAGCCCTTCTTCCGTCTTCAGTGTGATGAGGTAAGAAGCTTCGTTGATCTTGTCCACATGATTGCTCTGTTCAGGGCAAAGTAAAATGGTTTTAAAGACAATAAAGATGTTGATAGATCAAAGTGGTCTATGGCCACTACGCCAGTAAATTCTTCTGAAAACTAGTCTAAATTATGCTACATCGTAATCTACTCCATTCACAGAATGTTCATATACATACATGATTCCAAATTTAAAGGGGCACTGTCGTTGTGATCATAGTCTGCTTGTGGCTAGTTATGGAAATATGAACTCTCACCCAGTTACTACGCATGCACGTGTTGACCATCACATCACAATCAAGAGCTTTAAAGGGCGCCGACAGGACCAAGCAGCGGTTAAGTGTCTTGCTCAAGGACACAAGTGTCAAGACCAGGACTCGAACCCACACCCTGCTGATCAGGAACACCAGAGCTTGAGTCCAGTGGGCTTGACCGCTCGGCCAGGACAAGAGCTTTAAAGGGCGCCGTCAGGACCAAGCAGCGGTTAAGTGTCTTGCTCAAGGACACAAGTGTCAAGACCAGGACTCGAACCCACACCCTGCTGATCAGGAACACCAGAGCTTGAGTCCAGTGGGCTTGACCGCTCGGCCAGGACAAGCTGTCAAGCCAATTTAAAAATGGCAATGGGTCTCCTTTTCCCTGACTTAGCCAAAGGCCAAGTTGGATTTGGAGACTGTGTCTGCAGCTGTTGCTAAGGGCGCCCAATGCATCAACACATGACAGCATGGTGTTCCAGCCACAACCGCTAAAAATTCAGGAAACAGCCTAGGAGGGACTCTGAAATCAGCGCAGAGATTTTGTTTTGGGAAAAACTCTGAAATCAGCGCAGAGATTTTGTGTGGGTGAGGCCCCCCGACCCCTAGACTGTACCTTCATATAGTAGTCCAGTCTCCAGTCAACGTCAACGATGTGCGGATGAGATTGCCTGATGTTCCCAAGGAGGACTCGAACCTCCTCCTTCCGGTCGAGGAAGATGTTGATGAAGCTGTTTATTCTATCGGTGTTCCATTTACTGTCTTCTAGCAGTGTACTGAACAGAATGATGCAACAAATTCCATTAGGGGTGAAACCAAGTTAACAGTTTCTTGAAGATAACGGTGGGTTGTGGTAGAACTGTTCCAGTAAGAGGAAGGAGATATTTACCCTGGGGGGGGGGAGACATTTCTTCAAGTTTGTACTGGTACAGGCATTCTCACTTCAGTGGCCTGCAAGCCAAAAGCTAGCTAGAACACCTGAGGACCAGCAGTTTAACATTTTCTGTAAGTGCTCCAACTGGGTAGACTAGTTCAGTGTTGTGAAGTATGGACTGTGCAAAAAAAACCTGTTGACAAGCAACTGACAAGCCAACTGATCATGCGGACTCGTCACTGGCAAAGTTAAGGGCAAACCCTGCAAGTAGTCAGGCCTTCTCTTTTTCATAAATCATGTACACCTGTTGTACTATATTTTGAACAAGGAAAAGGGGACAAGACTATTTTGCCTCCAAGCCTCGATTTGGCTTCACTGGTTTGAATGGGATGAAGACAAAGGGTTGTAGCCTACCATGATAACAAATAAAGATGTGTTATCAAACATGTGGGAGAAAGGACTTTACATGTACCTACCTAATACTTGATGAGTTGGCATCATGTTTGGCGCCCTCTAGTGCCAATGTGCAGAGAGCACCATAGGCTTGTTTTAGGACTGCAGCATCCAATGATTTCAGGTTTTCATCATCTGTTCGAGAACATATGGCAAATTTTTTAAATGGGCATTATTTGGAAATTAAATATTCTTTACGGTAATAATAACAGTTCATTAACAAAAATGAAGAAAAAAACTTAGCTACACTAACACTACTCCTAGAACTATGCGGTTTGTTTCGCTATCGTCTCCACGACCCTCTTAGGTCATCATGTACAAAATCCTATTCAAAACTTTTCCCCCTTCACGTTTATGCACCTGGAGTTCTCTTTTGAAAACGGAGCTCGCCAAAATTAGGATCTATGTGCTCATTGTTTTCACAGTGAGCTCGGGGTGGGTCCAGAAAATCCACTCCGCAAAAAAAAGGTGCAAAAAATGATAAATTCCCATCGTTATTCAGAATCGTCGCCTTCCGATAAAAAAAATGGCCGCCGTCGTTTGTTTCAATGGTATGCTGCGCGCAACGCTGGTTCACAATAACCAACGGTTTACGTATAAAAGACAAGCCATTGATTTTTGTGGACCAGTGTTGAAAACAATGAACACATAGAGCCTAATTTTGGCGAGCTCCGTTTTCAAAAGAGAACTCCAGGTGCATAAACATGAAGGGGGAAAAGTTTCGAATAGGATTTTGTACATGATGACCTATGACTGACTATGAGTAGGTTTGGTCTTGACCGCTAGAGGGCGCTGCGCGCGCCGTGCCGCTTTTTTGTTTATAGGAAATTGTGGGAAGGTCGAGTTGGTCGTTCGGTAACAATACTCAATGAACGGTGTGACATGCCCAAGGATATTGAATTTCATTCGATGTTACGCGGTTCATTCATGAAAAATAACCGGATCTACATTCAAGATGGAGTTTTGCTGGAAAGTTTCAATCCGATTTACAGATTTTGACGAAAATTTCCAAGATTATTGGGGAGAAAAAGGACCGGTATGTGCAGCTATTTAACTTTCAACTGTGTTTAGCTCAGTTTTGGAACATATACATAAGGGGAAATTTAATGAAGCAAAGACAGTTAATAATAATAGTTTTTTCTTTATCAAATAAAACTTATCCAAAGCTGTTGGTCATCGCGGTTTGTCGCGATCGGCTTTTAAAGACGGCGACCTGCGCCGGGAATTCGCTAAATTTTACGGGTTGGAGGGCAGCGCTACGCGTTCCGCTGATTGGCCAACAATGCTGAAGGTCACAGTTTTTGTACTATAAAAATAATAGCAAAAATGTCGACCTTTGACCTGGCGTTATTTGGGCTTGGGTGACCCGATCCCAACAAATGAGGTGTTAAATTGAATGTCTCAATGAGACCTATCCAACTAAGCCGAAAGCAACCTCATCAAATGTTATCAAAAATTTTGTGAAATTACCTACTATGAGGGTCGTGGAGACGATAGCGGAACAAACCGCATAGTTCTAGGTAGGAGTACACTAACAGTAACACCATATCAAAACATCAATGACTTTAAATCCTATTCAAATTTTTTAGGAAGCAATGAAAATACAACTTTTAAAAACACCGACTAGTGTCTTAGTAGTGACTGTCTTTTAAAAAAACGCACACTTGCATTTGCAACATGGTCTGGAGAAGGACGATTCCAATATCTTTGATTTAAAAACAAAGATAAAACCCAACTTGAGTTACACCCAAAGTAAACAAAGAGGCACAAAAGGGGGGTAAGCCTGACCAAAATCGGTAAATTGGTTGATTGTGGTGCCGTGAATACCACTGACTGAAGCTTGATCTATTTATTATTAGAATAGTATTATATATTTGATCATCAGATCATGATAATTGATATGCTCTCTAGTCCAAGTCTAATTAATTGTTTTTGTGAATGAGTGAAACCGCCCACCTTGGAAAGACCTTGCTGTCGCTCTTTCAAAGATATCTTCGAAAACCTTCTCGACAAGATGCGTGTACGCCTTGTTTGGAAGATGACCCGAGTCGCCTGCAAGCTGTAAACCTTCCTGAACTTCGGCAGAAACCTCCATTTTACAGACTTATTCCGGTTTGCAACTCACCAGAAATTGTAGTTCTGTTTAGGTCTAGCTCCCTCATGCTCATACAGAGATGCTGCGCATAATATGCATCAAGAAATATATGGGACCATGCTGATCCAGTGGACGTCAACAACGCCCTCTTCTGTTTGGTTCAAAATAATGTGAAAGGGACGACGTAGACCCAATTTCATAGCGCTGCAAAACAAAGCACAAAGCAATTATTTTGTGCTGAACAGAATAATGAGGCTACCATCCAATGTTGTCGTGTACAGTTGGCAAATGGTGTCCTGCATACTGTTGCCTTAAACTGTTTGTTAAGCAGATCTGTAAAATTGTAAGTCATGTAGGCTATGCCTTCATCAAAGCATGGAGGTAGAACTCGAAGAGACTGCAAATCTAGGGCTAGATAGGTCGGTTGGAGCACATGTGTGTCCTAGGAAAATCTGTCCCCAATAATTAAAGAAGGGAAATGAACAATTCAGTTTTGTAAAGTCGTATTTTTCTATATACCCAGCTAGCACAATACGTTGTTGCAACAATGCACAACGTTGTGATAAGGTTGCAATTTGGTCGATGGGATGGCAACGTTTTGACTACTTCTTTGAATAAACGTAGCCCCCCCCCCCACCCCCACATGATTTTCAACCAGTGTTGTACATTGGTTGCATGTTGGTAATTAAGTGCAACCTTTTTCACAACGTTGTATTTTGGTAGTATTACAAAGTAGTATTTAAGTTGTGGTATAGTCACGTTGTCTACATTTTGGTAACATTAAAACGTAATAATTAAATTGAGGCGAGGACGTTGTCTTGTCGTTGTACTTTGGTATGCGTACTACTTGCGTTGTGGCACTGTCACGTTGTCTACACGTTGTATTTTGGTAACATTAAATGTATTAAGTTTCGGCTTGTACGTAGCGTTGTCTTGTTGTTAATAAATGTTGTCAAAACGTAATGGCTTTTGGCGATCACGTTGACATCACTTTGTATTTTGGTTTTGTAAAAAAAAATGTAGTATTAGAGTTGTGACAGCCACGTTGTCTCAACCTTTAACTACACACGTATATTATTGTGAACATCACGTTGTATGCCTTTTAATTGTATCACAACGTAGTACCTTTGTTTATACCACTTTGTGAAAATGTACTTTAGTTTACTGTATATACCTTAGTCGTTTGTGAACAAACACAAAGCTGTTCCGATTTGCTTTGAATAAACGCTCCATTCCTTTAAAGTGAGCCTGACTTCGAGATAGAGGACCCTTCAACTTCGACATGCCCTTTTTTTAACTTTAAATGTGCCTTTAAACTTTAAATCAAGACCTAAACCTAACTACAAACTTCATTCATCCTTAAATTTTACCTTCATTCTAACTCAACCATGTGCTATAGGACCCTAATTCGTACCCTTTATATGAAATAACGGAGATAAAGTCTCGCGGTTTTCGTTATTTGTTATTGCTGTTCAGTTAAGAGTTTACACAATTCCTACATCACTCCTTAAGCTTGTTTTCCCATCGGTCGTCATAGACTGCAGTAGCAGACACGAGGCTCTTTGTTGCACAATTGTTAGCTAACAAGGAAAACAATACTCCGACCTTTACTTGGGTCAGCTATTGTAAAAATGTATTTACTGGTTAAATGTACACAATAGTGTCTCTAGACACCCTGAATTCAATGTAGTGCATACATTTTATCGGAAGAAACCATTGCAAGCAGTCATGCGACAAGTCAAAGCTCTCACTTTCAATACACATTTTTGTCAATGTAACTGTGAGACTTTCAAAAGTACACAAATGTATGAAATGTCTGGTGTCTGGCCCTTAAAGAGCCATGGATTATGTACACACATACAAATGCGCAATGAATGATGTCATGGGGACGTTATCCAGCGTTTTAGGTCAACAAAAAGGTTTCACGTTATCCCACAAGTATATAATCGAAAACATTTCGAAGACCGGACCTTTACTTTTTGAGATATGGTGGTCTCAAGTTTGGCCAGTTAAAAATTCGTGTCTTTATAACTAAGTCAATTAACTAATTAATTGTATAAAGCTAATTCAGTTTTTCGGTAATTTCAAGACCAAGCTTCGATAGAATATTGGATCTGATTTTCGTATTAATCTAAGTATGACTTCAGGAGGAAATCAAATTCGTGAACAGATCCTGTGGGATTTTGACAGAAATAAAGAATAAGAATAATGGGGAAGAAAAACAAATACAAATCTTGACGAAAACAACAGCTGTTCCGACTATTATATCGGAACAGCTAAACATAGTAAAAATCTCGATGG
The DNA here is from genome assembly GCA_023634235.1 of Pisaster brevispinus. NCBI lineage: Eukaryota > Metazoa > Echinodermata > Asteroidea > Forcipulatida > Asteriidae > Pisaster > Pisaster brevispinus. The sequence continues at coordinate 22,968,829 of JAMKCF010000002.1, read as the reverse complement.
AAACAAAAACTGTTCCGACAGTAGGTCGGAACAGATAATGATAGTATCAATGGTTTGACCATGAAATCGTATAAACATTGTATTTTAGTTTGTATTGGTGAATTATTTATGTTAGACCGTAATATGTTGAACACTTCAAGCTGCTCGTTTGGGATGTTTTATAGGATATTTATCAGCTAACAACTTAATAGGCATAATGTTTGACATCACAAACAATGTTTGTTCTCAATTTAATTGTTTATATCGGTTGCCATAGATAAAAAAGGTACTTGAGGAGCATGGCTATCACAGGGCATTTTTAATGAGCTGTCACAACATGGTTGTTACATTGCGTCCTTACGTTCGGAAGACGTATAGGGGAGTCGACAAAGTTTACAACGTTACATTAATGTGGGCACCAAAGCCTAATGTCGTTAAACAACGTAGTGAGAACATCAAATTGTTAGCTGGATAGTCCTCATGTGAGTGGGGCAGAAGTTACAAGTCTCTAACCTCACTTTAAAATGGTGTACGTGCCATTTTGTATTCAATGGCCATTGTGCAACATTTGTCAACATCTAAAAATATTTAATGACGTCATCATTCTAAGAAAATTGGGCCTCTACATTAATTTTACGGGGATGTCTTGGTTCATAGCCGACTTTCGATAATATTCAGTCAAAACGGCCTTGAATTTAACCGTTTAAATGACGAATAATTCCTCCATGGAATGTAAAGATCCATTAGTTGTTGAAACCCAATGACGTAATCATTCAAATTTCGCTCTGAAAAAGTCAGTTCTGAACCAAAACATCCTCGTATATGTAGAGACCCATTTTTTTATAGAATGATATGTAATCAGATGCAGGCCGAGAACAAATGTTTGCATTGGGGTGCTGTTTTTTCAAAGACAATTGGCGTGAGCAGTGCGCAAAGCCATTACGGCGTATAGTCCGGGCCCGCTTATAGTTCTAAATGCTCTGTCGTGCAATCAGAGACACGATTTGGCACATAAATCTCTCTTTTTTGGAGGGCAGGATTATCATTAGTGTAATTTGCAAAATGATTACCCCAAAATTACTTACTTTCTCAAAGCAAAGTAAGATACTTAGTTTTCGAGACTCTTGCAGTAACCATGGAGGAAGGAAAACCATACAGTAACTTACTAGAATCGTGGTTCAAATTGAAAAATATTTCCAAAGCTAGTTGTTTACGTACATTTATCGTCCTTTTCGTTAATATTGTCATTGAATGACATGTCAGGTTCAGAAGTGATAAGTCCCAAGGGAACAATAAGTGCCTCTCGTTAACGTCTACCGGTAATTTTTATGGTGATTATTTTATAAGAATGATTATCCCTGGCATCAAGTGCTCACTGATCAATTGCTTAGTCATACGTTTTTGACATTGCCATGATGATGAACGAAAATTACATTAAAGCTAAATAAATCATCGTTATTAACAATTTTTACCAGTCAACTTTTAGGGGGAAATTAATAATGATCTGTATGATTGCCATTACTTGACTAACGCGCACCATTGACTATTTAGTTTTATTTTGATGTCACGTTTTTTCCACAAGCGCAAGCTGGTGAGAGTTTCCCACCGCATGTTACAGTGCATCGCTTTGGGCGACTGGGCTGTCCAGTGGACCGCCCAGCCGCCCAAAGCGATAGGATGTTGAGCAGGGTTTCTTAATTTTTACAAGTTTCCTGGTTTTATGTGTAATTTTACTCATTAAATTGATAGTTTAAAATGTAGCCATTCCACCAAAAGTGTTTTGGTGTGGAAACAAGTGATGTAACAAAAATAAAAATCACCTAATAGTGCACCCACGTTAATCTCCCATTAGCTGATGGCTCAAAGGTGCCCGGAAGCTCAATGGTGGTCTTATCGTCTCCAGACTTGCACGGTCTTTGAACGTGACCACAGGGTACCCAGTCTACCTATTGCTTACTCCATTATGATCCAAAGACCTTCGTGGTCTGGATATTTTTGACCCCATTCCTATCGCTCGAGTTTGCATGGAAAGATGTTTAGTTTTCGAGACTCGTGCAGTAAATTACTAGAATTGTGGTTCAAACTGAAAAATATTTCCAAGGCTAGTTGTTTACGTGCAATTATCGTCCCTTTCGTTAACATTGGCATTGAATAACAGAATATTGTTAGGTTCAGAGTGATAAGTCCCAAGGAAACAATAAGTGCCTCGTATTAACGGCTACCGGAAATTTTTATGTCGATTTTTTTTATGCAAGCAAGAACAAAATATTTGTAAAGGCTGTGATAGATCATTGTTAATTTCCCCCTTCACAGTTGACTTGTAAAATGTTAATAACGATTAAATTATTTACCTTAAATGTAAACTGTCAAAAACTTATAGCAATTAATCAGTGAGCATTTGATGCCAGGTAAAAGCCTTCGAAAACTACTGAGTTATAGTTGGTTTAATTCCGAGGTTGGTTTATTTGGGAAATTTTTGTTTATTTCCGAGTTTCAGTGCTGTAGTCGAGTCCTGTTGTCCGAGTCTGAGTCCTCTTCGGTCCGAGACCGAGTCCACAAAAAAATGGACTCGAGACCGGGCTTGAGTCCCCCAAACACTGGGTGCTTTAGTATATTCCAGCACCCCCATCCAACAAGTTGGGGGTGCTGCAGCAACCCCCACTCTCGCGGGCCTGATCAGATGTTTTCGATGTTGACAAATTTTGCACTGGAAGTGTATCGAAAACAATTGCAATACACGAGGTTAGAGATTTGTAATTTTTTCTCCACTCACATGACGACTCCATCAATTTGAAAATGGGCACATCACAAAATTGAATTGGTCATTTCCCCCTCCTCTTTACCATAGGCTGAAGGAGGTTAATTCAAAAGAAGGCGATGATGTCAGAAGGTTGTTTACACACGTTGCCGATGGGGGACAGAACCTCTGGGGGTACAAAATCTCCATTGCATGCTAATCCAGAGGTTGTTAGTTCAAATTCCGCTCTTGAAAATGTTTCTTTGTTCAACCCCAAATTATTAAAAATTTACCCTTGTGGTTTATTACTTGACAGGCCTACATGATTGTGTATAAAAAGAATCATAACAAACAAAAAACGTGTTTTTGAGAAAACATTTCAGTGTCCATGGAATGGTGTTTGATGCACCATTTCACAGCTTCGTTTGTTTGCAATGTATTAAGAATGACACCGTGAAAAAAATACGCCAGTTCAATTATTATATCAATAAAAGTAATGGTGTTTATTTAAAAAAGTAGGCGACAGAACTAAACAAAGATTTAAGCACACAGTGTTAACCCCCTCAAGCTTTGGTAAGTTTTTTAAAAACTATATTTTGTTAAAATGGTACATGAATAATGTTTATCCACTCTACTAATTTACAATTGGCTGTATCCACCATTTGTTTGCTTGCCTGCATAATATTATTCGTGTTATGCCATCTAAGCCTCCCGCCATTTTATACATTATGATTATGGAAGAAAAGAGAGAATGCGCATGCCTACACAGACAAAACGTATCTACTTTGCATTTAGATGTGTACTTCTACTTCGTATTGGTATTGTATCTTTATGTAATTACAGTTTTTGTATTACTGTTAACGAATCTATTGTATAATACTGCTGGCATCTTTGAAAGGCAATACCGGTACACACTACCGCGGTACATTGGAAGGTTCACACAGGCCAGTAACGAAGATTCTCAAATAAAATAATACATTATTAATGAAGAGAAATAGGAATGATCGATTCGTCCACTGGTACCGGCAGCTTTGTTATTTATTGACCGAATTTTAGTCAAATAACGTGTAGTCCGTGACGGACAGTCAAAAACATGTTTAGTGGAGTCAGTCAAAATCTCCACTACACGTTCATAAATTGAAGTCAGACCGGGAACCGCAAAACATACTCCACATTCAGCGAAAATAACATGTTCCCTCGTAAAATTATTAAACATTATCCGAGGGCCGCCAACCCCGAAAGTTAATTGGCTGATGGGTCCAGAACGATACCATACAAACTACATTGTACATGTATAGACCATTTGTGTATATTATGGCGCTTGGACTGGCGTCACACGTGGTCTCTCCCATTTGGGGAGTCAAATTTTTGCAATGCATAGATTACTAATTTATTTTGAGGTAAAGTTAGGCCTGCCGTGTGAGAATAGACTGTGCAGGCCTCGTGCGTATCGAGCTTCCGGGTGTCAACCATTGAGTTTTACGTGTGCGAATCTGTTTCTTTGAATCTTTCGTTTATGACGTAGTATGGCTGTGAACATTATATCACACAGTTGCGCAAGTACCATTTGGGCAGGAAATATATGAAAGTAACACAAATTTGACAAATTAACAATGAAAACCCAAGAATGACTTGGACTTCTTTCCGGTTCCTTGTGAAATAAAGAAAGTTGCCACTGACGTTCATGTTACCATTAAAAAAAAGAAGAGTTTATGTACATGTAATTGTCGCAAAAATTGGCCGTGATTGGAACACGAGGTTTCAAAAAAATAAGCATGTATCTTCTTCCCAAGTTTTAATATTGTTTCAATGTTAACTTTAAAAAAATATTTGTGTTACTTGAAAATTGAAAATTGAAATAACAAGGTACGGGTATCTTTATTTTGTTAAAGTAGATTTGATTTCATGGGTATACATGTACAATAAATATCATATTTTGTTCGTTCAAGGTTTTTTTTTCTCGTTTTCGGTACGCGCGAGACTACGGTCAGGGTGTACAAAATGTATTGGCAGCTGCTGTTGTAGCTAAGGGAGTTTCTACCCATGCATATTCATCGCATGTTAAGTGGCTATCAAGCCGAAGCTGCTAATTCGAAAACGATCACGGTATAGATCCGTGACCACGCATAAAAAGCAACAGCTGCTTTCGGTTGTTAAAACCCAAATTAAGTTTAGTGTGTTTACATGCTGAAAACTGTGCACGGATTTTCACTACTTTCTCCTGACTCACACATCGGATGAAGCCCAAACTTTCACAAGTTTGTTATTTATGTTCGAGATGGTTGATCACACAAAACAAGAACACTGTGTGCGACTAGTTTGTCAGCTCTACCAATTCTGTATAATATACCTTTAAAGCTAAACATTTCATTCGTTAATATAAACAATTTAAAAGAATTACAAAATATTGCTGGCAATTGGGACCCTGTTTCCAGTTTTATGCACGAAATATGGAGCGACATTTTAGTCCCGCGGCAAAATTACGTCTTTTTAGAAAATCATGTTTGAAGTTGAACTATTTTTAAAACTACTGTTTAGGACACTATACTTACTGTTTTTCTTTTAAAATTTACTATCAAAGTAAAGCTGAATTCTTCAGTCATTCAGAATGCGACTGTTTTAACCCTGAGTAATTAATTCCTAAACACATCTGTCACTTCGTAAAAACCGACCTGCCCGCAGAACGATGTGTACAAAGCTATGCGTACTTAGGTTAGTCACTTTTTGAACTTAAAAGTTCATAAAAACTGTAAATGAAAGGTTTTGTCACTTCGTAAAAAGCGATACATTAAACAACGCATATTTTTGCACCGTGCCCGCGCTATGAAAATCAATGGACTTTAGTGGCGAATTTTGATTTGTCACTTCGTAAAAACAAAAGTGACAAATTTATTATAGGTCTGTTCGTCGGTTATTCTAGTTAGTGTAGTTACGAAAACATTAAGTATTGGGTTGTGAAACTTTGTGAAAAAATGTATATTAACAGCATTGAATTTCTTAATAATTTACAAAAACTCCGATTTGCTAAATTTTTATTATTGTTGACATATTTGTCACTCCGTAAAAGCAGCGACGAATTGCTGGGATATTGGCCCCTTACGCCGACGTCTCATGTGGCTACCTGTCCGAGCATATTGCGCTCGCGTTGCCTACACAGTACAAGAAAAGGGTTTACTGTTCAAAACGCCAGGTAACTATTTTTGAATATGTGTGTAACATTCTCACAAACTGCGGCTACATGTTTTTGCTTTGCATTTATGGCTTCCAATAGTTTTCCAACCTTGGTTGGTGAAAACTCGGGCTGCGACGTTGCAAAAGAAAGGTCTATAGGTTTACCATCGACATTTATCACCAGACTGACGTATTCGTTGGTGACTATTCCACAACTCGTACATTTCCGACGGAGGAACCATATGGGTTGTCATCAAATTGTGAAACCGGCAGGACGAAGAATAAAATTCCGTTCGCCAATTATTAAAATTGGAATTGTGAGTAGGACGTATATGCAATTTAGCAAGGCAGATTGCTACAAAGACGTCTTCGAGATACAGAAATGTGGTGTCCAGTGATTGTCTGTACACTGCTTCAGCCACATCTCGTGATAACACGTACCCCGTTCCAGACAGAAATGGCGGATAAGTGTTCGAACTGTACAAACTTCTCGGCATGTACCATTTACTACTGGGGTCCCTTATTGGATTCCCGTTTATACGGAACCCAAACGCAAGCCGTGAAGTTCGTGTGGTATCGCTGGCAAGGTACTTGACTAGATTGTGGTACTCCACGTACATGTCGTCATCCGTTTTCATGACGTATGACGTGTGGGAGCAGTGCGTGCTTATCCACTTCAACGCCATGACTGTCTTCAGGGTCAAGTTTTTGTAGCTGTCTTTAAAATCTTCCTGGATAATATCGTGATGGGCGATGCTTTCCTCCGCCACTCTTGCTTGCAAGTAGGTTGCTCTTGTCGACGCAAGCAAGAAGAGCGTGACGATGTTTTTCCCGAGGATCTCTTTCGGACTTCCCCAGGTCTCCCGAATCGCTTGCCTCTTGGCCGAGTTCTCGTGCGTTGTGGTTATGAGAACGACCAAGAAAACATCCCTAGGGGAGCCCAGTTCGTCAAAGCAAATTGATGGCTCGTCTAGTACGAGGTTGAAATCATGAGGATTTATACGCTTTTTATCTCCAATATGTTGTTCAGTATGTTTTGTTACAAGTTCTGTTTTTTTTGTTACTGTTTTTACTGGGGGTTTACCATATCTTAGTAGGTGTTCAATGTAGCGATGACGTTGCTCGGTCGCACTGTTTACCGCCATATCCCGAGTTCTAACAGAAATAGGGGACGACTGTTGGACCAAAATCCCACCGACCTCACCAGTTAAAATCACATAGAATAAAAAAATGAGCATCTCCAGTAGAATCAGATAAAATAAAAGCCTTAACCGAGGGCGAACTTTGAAGATCCCTCGGGAGCTGCCCTTTGTCTGAGCGGCGATGTGGCAAAAGTCTGACAGAAAGTTGTGCAGCTTTCTGTAAGTGAAGATCAGCATGTATTCCATTGTGTCTGGGTCTACCGACATGCTCTGTAGATAAACAGTAAAAAAGAGTTAGATGTCGTGTACATTGTACATGATTAGTTTGCTAATAGACACAATCGGCGACCGGAGTCACGTGACTCATAGTGGGTATACAATGTAAACAAACCAAGCTAACAATGCACAGTGAGGATGGAAAAGCATGACTGCTTCCCACCTTACAGCAGAAGCACTAAGAAGTAGCCATGCGTTTCCATTCACGCTGCGTGTTGCTTACTTGGTTTGTTTACATTTTATACCCACTATGGGTCATGTGACTGCAGTCGCCGATTGTGTCTATTGTTCAGGAGTAAGTTGTTGTTGTTCTGATACAAAACATTGTCATTATACATGTATGCTTACCCTTTGTTCTTGAGGTTTACAAAGTCGGTAAAATAAAATAAAAAGTGTACCCCCAACACCCATTTGCCTCATTGCAATCTTTCCCATATGGTTTCCTGTCTACATTCTCTTAAAATATAATGGAACTAGACTAACATTCCCCCCAAAGCCTCGCATTGTGTTGAGCTGGGGAAATCAAAGATGGGCCGCATTGTGATAAAGGTGTACTGTCAATTGCCAAAACCCAACTCGACCAAAGCAGAATAATCAGCACACATGTCAACCCAAACAGTACCTTTTGGGTATGACCACCGTTTCACACGTGTAATTAAGTATTTATTATGATTAGGCCTATTCTTTACCAAAAAAAATATATATGTATCTATAAAAAAAAAGCAAGTTAAATGTGTCTTGTGCCATCCCTTTGCCCGGTAGTCCACGCACGGAGTCCGCAGAACGATACACACGCACACGCACACAACCTTACGGATCCGGTTTGTGGGGTACTGCTATTGTTGTTCTATTGCTCCCTTTTCTAAAGAATTCCCTTGTGGGGCCCTGTTGTTCCTATTGAAATTGCCTTGTGGGGTCCATTGTTCCATTGTTAAAAGTTGGCATGTGTAAGGGCACACATTCCTGTTTTTGCATCCCTGTGGAGACATCTTTTGTTCTTTCCTTTGTCTCTGTAGTTAAGAACCTCCCATAGACTTTGTACACAAAATTCCTTGTGGAGCAACCCAGTCTTTAGAATTTCCCTAGGGAGACCCTTTGTTTTCCCTTTTCTGTTTTGTTCTCGGTCTCCATAAGGTAGTGAATATGAAGGCACCGAGTCTACGCAAAACGGACTCTATCCGTGGAATCAGTGTGCTGCGTGTGCGTAGACGGACTCAATGTGCGTGGACAATCAAGGCTATGGACGGTGGCCATAATATGCACGTCACTACAAATAGACTACAATTACATCAACCATAATAACTATATCAAACCCATGTTTTGTTAAAGACCATTCCAGTCTTAACAACTTGCCTCCCGTCGGGTGAATTTGTACAAACTGTTCATCCATGCTCCAACAATTCCTTTCTCCATGCTCCAACCATGCCCGCAGCCGTGGAGGAAACATTACTTCTACCATGTCTTGATACTTTCAGCCCTGCTTAGTAAACAACCTTACATCTAGATCTACGTCTGGTGACATACATATCATTATCGTTACCTTTGTTGACTGAAGGTGCGATTGGTAATGGCTCTCCATTTTCCATTGCTTCGTCTTCGAATTGTGACGAACTATAAGCGCAATATTCACTGCGTATACGGCATGTTTATTATCCACCCCTGCATTTGGCACGTAAGAACGTTTTTTCCGTGTGTAAAGGTTTGGTTATTTCCAGACGTATTAAATTCACAGGTATCACGTGTAGTTCGGGTTAACAAAGGTAAATTGCACGCTTTGGTGATCATCAAAGAACTGATTTTGGAGCCCCAACGTGTTGTTTTTCTATAGCCCATGCTTATACCATGCTCATAGAATACGTTTTATACACACAGCTGTTGTATCATACACTCACCAGTCTGATGCTTCTCAACTGGTCAAATAGTAGCAAAGCAACATCAGAAGCGATGTTAAAACAGTTTCGTGCTAGATTTTTTTTTAAGAGTACGAATCGTGTGTTGATGATCGATCTCTATGTATTTTAAGCATAGACGCCTTTTAAAGGGTTTCACCTGGTTTTGCTAAAAACTGAACGAGTAGTTAACTAAAATGTGTTTTCGGTCTATTGGCTGCAGACCAGTAGGCCATCAGAGGGTCAAATCAGTACACGTGGTCATATTTTTGCGGCAAATCTTGCTTGTACATGTAGTGGTTTGGTGTTGGGGACGGCAGTCACAAGGGCCTTCATAGGGTGTTAATAAATGGCGATTGCCGCTATGTAGAAGAGTGTCGAAATTGCCCCCGCTCCATCTGTTCGCCAGATCGGTCGGCCTTAGTGGGGGAAAATCGATCAATTTTTATTCACCGTTTAGTTTTGTTGTTGTTTCCGTCTGCAATGCTAAGCTCGGTGTTTGGGCTTTCTACTCCAATTGTCAATCCCACTGCATTAATGGGATTGATAATGGAGTCACATTGTGTTACGCTGGCCAGAGAAGCGATGAGTAAACACTGGAGGAATATGCACATGTGCACTTCCAATTGTGACGGCATATATCGTTTTATTTTACGTTTGGGACGGTGGGGAAGGACGAAATAGGATAATTTAGTTGTGTTTTTCCCAATAACCACAAGATAAAACCATGAAAGTTTTGATAGTATATATTGAATAATTTAAATTGATAATGCGCATCTTACATAAAAATGACCAGAAGCGCATGACACATTTTAAAATACATATAATGGAAGCAAAGGATAAAGAAGCAAGACTGGTCACCAGGCCAGTGCCCAAACCACAGTATGGGGATGTCTGTCCTGCCAACAGAGAACTAAAAGTTACATATTACGTAGGCCTATCCCTGCTGGCATCGGTTATGTTTGGATCTTTTCAGGAGACAGACACCTTTAGCCCTACCTAAGAGTCTAAACTAATTGGCAAGGCGGTCATAGAAGAAAGACAAACAAAAATACACAACATAACAGTACCATTAAAATCAATCAGACAACATTATTTTTTATCGAGTTGGTTTTGTAACGTAGAGTAATTAACTAACTCGCGAAATAACTCAAAATTTTCTGGATTTTTCGAGCCAAGTCGACATTACCACTTTTATATTGGCTTAACTATTATTAGTAACGATTATTGAAGATGGTGTGTAGGAAAGCAAGGTCTATGTTGCTTGTTTGTAACAAGTTGGTGACGCCATTGGAATCTGCAACTGTTTATAAGTGCAAAAGCCTATGCTTCAATTTTGTATGTTAATGCTGCCAACAGCAATATCCGTAGTAACTTTTTAAAGTCTTTTTAAACGATGAGGCGCGCCATTTTTGTATTTTTACGGGGCGCCCTCACACGCCTAAAAAGTTTGTGTATCAAGTTTTTCTACCTGCAATTCAAAACGTTTATCACTAACTGAAGTTTTTTTCCCAAGTAAAAACGAAATAATAAAACAAGAACAAAAATAAATACTTTTCAATATTTACCTGAACATGGTCTAGCTAAAATCGAGGTACTTTTCAGAAAATTCAGGGGGGGGGGGGGGAATTGATAACACATTGCCCCGATCAAATCTAGCATTATTTTGTTTGCTTGAACATTATAGATGAAAGACCACAACGGTAAACACGTTTGTACATAAAATTAATGTTTACAAAAATATATATTATAGTCTCGAGTATTTATACCTCTGCAGTCTATCCCTAAAAATTGTACTCTGGTAATGCACTTGGGATTATCCACAGTTCCTGCAATTTAGTATAGACCATACAAAGTTCCCTTCCTCTCTGAATCTAGCTAAAATCGACTTGCTTTTCCACCCGTTTTAATACTGTTTCTGGTAATGACAACACCAAAGATGCCTCATGAGTGAACTTAATCACTGTAGCTCGCAAGCCTGAGGAAACTTGTAAACAAGGGAGCTTGATACGTGAACCATAACGTTTTAACGTGCACTACCTACCCTTTTATATACATGCGACCTACGGCTTAATTATGGTAAAGCGTCTTGCTCAAGGAAGGACACAATTGCCACAACAGGGACTCGAACCCATACTCCACTGATCAGAAACACCAGAGCTTGTGTCCGGTTCGCTTAACCGCTAGGCAACGACAAGACACGATCGGTTCCCAAATTCCTTACACTCGTCCCATAATTGGGGGGGGGGGGGGGGTCACAATTGATTTCAGACTATAGCAATATGTAAAACAGGCCACCAATGTTTACAACGTAGTTGATGGTCACAACGTATGTTGTAGTTAAAACGGGAAGGCAAAGTAACCGCCTAAATTTCAAAGTTACGTTTAAATAACACCCAATTACAACGTTCAAACAACGTGCTCGTCACAAGATAATTACTACGTGTTAATGAGACCAAAATACAACCTTTCCACAACGTTGTTACCTCAACTTAAATACTACTTTGTAATAATACAAAAAAAAGCTGTTATGAAAACGTTACGTATAACACTTGTTGTTAACGTTTCCTAAATTACGCAATACGCAACCAATGTACAACATTGCTTGAAAATCACGTCTGACGTTCCTGCATTGTAGTCAAGACGTTGTCGTCCCATCCACCAAATGGTAACAATGTTGTAACAACGTATTGCGTTAGTTGGGTAGTAGTCTATGTAGCCAATAATAATAGCCATGTTCCGAGTCGTGTATGATGTTGTTTCGATATCTGTATATGGAACGATGTAAATATAACAAGTAATGCAGGGAGTTAGTCAATGAACAAGTTGAAAAACAGTTTTAAGATGTTGAGGAATTTAAAATATTTACATACATGAATGATGTCCACCGGCGAACCGTGGAGGGATGGGGCATGCGAGAGAGGGAGGGAGATTGCCGACGATGAAAAGACCTTTCGATCCTAACAGAGTCTTTCTCGAAGGATAGGCAAGCCTTCGAGAAAGCAGGCTTTTCGTTATTGTATGTTGATTGATAGACGTTCCATGACGTAATGTCTAATTTCGATGGGCTGGAAAGTTCTTGGCCTTAGTCCAAGTCACGGACGAAGTTGTAAGGATCGTTCTAGTACGTAATTGGTCGGCTTGAAATTGTACGTTACGCAAAGGGACAGGACATTTTGCGTTGTACCTATGGGATTAGTTTTTTCTACTAAAATGGGATGTCTGGGTAAAGTTAGGACGGAGTCCGGGGAGTTAAGAAATCTGAGCAATCGGGAGTCGAGGGAGAATTATAAGAGTGTAATTGTCCGAATGATTGTAACCATTGATTGATGTTAACTCGTGAGCAGTATGACTGAATAAAGGCGTCCGACCACTGCAGCTTGAAGACAGTCTCCATCGTCTGCATCACTATCGTCTGGTCCAGTGTTTGATCGAGAAGTCCTTGGTGCTGTGACCTACCACTGCAGGGAATCAACACCACCGGTATCCATGGAGACTGGAGCTGACGTCACAGTATAATTGCAGAAAATAACAGGTTTTTCCAGCATTCCGATTACCAAAAAAAATAAGAATTCAGATAATTTCAAAAGTTCAAATTTATGTTATCCACTGTTTTGTTTTTTTGTTTTTTTGTTTTTTTTTTGGGGGGGGGGGTACTACTGATCACTTAAATCATGAAATCAGGCATTGGAATAATTTAGCTAGGAGAGGGTGAATACCCTCTGCCCCCCCCCTTTCCGATTCATTGCTGAAGCATGCTTTAAAGGGGCTGCCTCATCAAATTTTCTCTGAAAAATGTTGTTTGTCAAATTCTAAACTTTGACCTCATTCGAATTAGTTGCATAAATAGTATGATGGGCAAACGGTACTGGTTGCTAAATTCAATGGATGCCATTGTAGAGTTTTTGTTTGAATAACTTGATCAAAAAAGGTAAAAGGTCAGAGTTTGGTAAAGCATCACACGTGGGCCCCGTCTTTAATTAACCAAAAAGTTCGTTAAAATATTCAAGATTACTTTTATAAAAAAACTATTGTTTTAAATGGTATAAAGTGTACACTGATTTTTTTTATTGACATTTTAACTGTTCAAGTAAATATACTTTTTAATAATCATAAAAGAAATAGTCTTTAATTCTAGTGTCGCAGACTCTTATGACATCCACCAAAATCCTTCAGCAAAACTCAAAACCAAAACCAGGGCTGAATGAATTTCAGTATAAACTTGCTTTAATAAACGGATGGCACCAGTGAGTTATGACAGAGTACCTAAACAAATTCCACACTGGCTGGTTACTGGTTTGGCTATACAGTGCTGAATCCATCAAACTCGGCAAAAGCAAGCTGATAGAATTTGAAGGGGTATGAGGTAGAATGGTCACCTGTCTTTATCTGTAGCAGGCATGGGGGAAAACGTTGCAAAATTCTGTCGAGTACAAGGGCTGAGCTACATATAGTACATGTATAGGCTTGTATAGACCTTTGGTCAGGCTACTTAATAACATAGAGGTGAGAGTCATTGCTGACTAAAAAAATTGTCTGAAACTGGGATCCAGATCTTAGGAGGTACATTGAAATCATGGCATGTCCACCTTTTGATAACCTCTGGAGATATAGATACCAAGGAGCTTTAGGAAACAACATCCTCAGTACTAGAAAAGTAGATCAAAGAGCACGACTTATTTTATTTGGAAAAAAAACTACATGATTTTTTGTTTTACCAGGCAGAATTCTTAAAAGTCTAAAAATTCTATCCTTGAAAGAGCTTTGGAGGGCCAAAAAAACCCCAATGATTTGGTTGGATAGACATTTTATACATGCAATGGTGCATAACTACCAGACTGATAGTGATACTACACACATTAGTGTGATACGCTAAATGCCCAGTATCATGGCATGCAAGGTCAAAGGTACATGTGGCATGCACCCAGCAGGTTCTGAAGGGCGGTATCTGGTGTTATTCACTTGCCTCCAAGTGTGACGTCAGATGTTCGTGCTAGGTACGGACGAGGTTACAAACAACTATAGACCTGATACTTCATCAAGGAAATTGCCTCCATGCCCGGGGACAACGCCTTGGTGCCCCATGAAATGTTCCAATACAAATCTTTTATACCCTCGTTGAGGTGCCCTTTACTGAGGAATAACTGCCTTGCCCTTACAAGAATGACAAATCAGACCAATAAACATAACAATTAGAATTTATCTACCACACACACAGATCCTTGTCATCAGTTTAATATCGGACAGGTACCCTGTCCAATATGGATAATTATTGGATGCTTTGCAGTGATGTTCCCTGCCCATTTGTCGAATCGAGGCAAAGTCATGTCATGGCAGACAAAGTTAGGGTCTACATGGAGTCATACACGTTGTTTATAATGATAATAATAATGACTTGGGAGGCTAATCGTCCTTACTCGCAGCTGAGAAGCTGAATTGCGAAGGATGCAGCTACAACGTGCTCGAGCTGCAGGCATTTAAGGGCGTCCTTTGGCAGCCTACCACATCAACCATGTATGATGCACAGCCAGAGATCGAAAGTGTTTGATTTTTCTGGAGGGAGGAAAAATCCAGAGGGCCTAGAGAAAAACCCTTGGAAAAACCCTTGGAAAAACCCTTGGGAGAACCAACGCACAGGTCTACTCACATATGTCCTTAGCCGGGTATCGAACCAGAGCCACATGGGTGAGAGGTGAGCATTTTACACATTAGCCACCCATGCCACTCAAATAGACCTTTATCATGCTGCACAATCTTGGTCATGTTCCTTGTATCCAAAACCAGTAATGAATGGTAATATTCATTGTACAAAAAGAAACCAGACTGTTTCTCCTTCCAGCCTCGGTTTGGTTACATTGATTCGAATGGGAGAAAATCAAGATGGCCGCACCACGGTAAAGGTCTATTAGAAGGTTTTTTTTAATTGCTAGAGTGTGGGGTGGAAGGGTTTCCATGTTTTGTGTTTTGTTTTTTTTATTGTGCAAAGTTTCAAATGGAAAGGATCTATGTGCGAGTTATATAAAACTGATATTGAATGCATTTTGATCAGGCATTGTCGCAGAGTGTAATCATTTGGTGAGACCTGGCTTTTCCATTTTTGCCTCGTGAAATGGACTAGTCAAGGTTTCACCTCGTGATTTTATTCTGCGACAATGCACTCATATGCATCCAATATTTGTAACAATTTGTAACAAAAGAAAAACATATTTATTTGTTAATTTATCAAAGTTATTTTAGTAAAATTAGTGGTATTAACATTACTTATCTTGATTTCTTATGCTGATATAAAAATTTTGGCAGTAAACTATTTAGAAAGCTTGGAGAGAAGGATTTCATTCTTGCGGCACTCCTGCGAAAACAAAGAGAAGAAGGAACATTTGTTTGTAAAAGTTTTTCTACATCGATAATATTACAAGGGACCTTGTGTTAAGAATCCTAAGCTATGAAACACGCACATTAACCCTTTCCTTACGAAAAGCATCTTCAGTAGACTAAGACCGTGCAAAAAAAACCACCACCCAATCAAGCCTGAACACAAAGGACATTTTCTATAAAGCTGTAGTTTTGCCTATGTTCACCCTCCATGGATGGAAAGAGAAACATCACATCTTTCAAATATTAAGTAATAAACCACAAGGGAAACTGACTGGGTAAAATTATAAATAGTTTGGGCTTGAAAACAAAAACAAAATTACTAGAGCGGGATTTGAACCAACAACCTCCGGATAAACGTGCCAACTGAGCTTTCTCGCCCTATGTTGGCGGTCTCTATATTTCCAGGTTGTAAAAGCTTGGGTGTGAACCCAGGCCTCACAGCACTTAAAGGTTGTATGGCTTCTGACTGACACCCCCCGAACAGGATATTGACAAAATAAACCAACCTCTTTGAAGTCTCGGACAGTCTTGAAGTACAGCCTCTGTTTCTCGACCAGATCCAGATAGTTGTCGTTCAGCTGGTCCCTCCTCATCTTTTCCTCCTGTTTCTTTTTCTCAACCTAAAAAACACAAATTAACAAAAACAGAGATGATACAATGAAAAAAAGAAAATAACTCAATCAAAAGTTGTTGTCATTGAAAAGAAGCATATCGTCTGAAACAGTTTCGCAGTGACTGGATGCGCTTAAAGTCGAAAGATCGACTGTTGCAGTCGTTCGGAACGACTCTGGAGCGTCTTGGTTTCAGACGTCGATCTTGTCATGAGCCAAACCTAATGTAAATGCTATGTTAAGTTCGCCTGTCTGAAAACAAATTGTATTTGGGTCAACCTAGAGTTGCTCCTAATCTATTTGGTTCGGCGCAACTCTGGAGTGACTGTCTGAACCGGGAGTTAGACTACTTGTCTATTTCAATACTTGATTGACAGATAATTACCTTTGTTTTGTTCTGTTTGACGCCGGCTACGATCTGCTCCAGCTGTTTCAAGAACTGGTCCTTATTAGCTGAAGAATTCATCGCCCTGGAAATGGACACAAACAAAATAAAATGCTTGATTATCAAGGAATGGCTGTCGTCCTTATTATGCCTGATGCCTTATTTGTAAATGTGACGTAATTCCAGCCTAAGCCACATCCACCTCGCACTGACTGTAACGATTACTAAGATTCGGAACGCCTCTTGCTGCTGGGTTAGCTCGGTGGTCTAGTGGTAAGACATCTGCTCTAGCAATGCAAAGGTCATGGGTTCGAATCCCACCCGAGTGATTTGCCTGTGGATTTTTTTTTTCTCAGAACTCGGGAAAGTACGGAGTATACAGTGCTTAATACACATTGGTGCAAGGGTAAAACCAAATTATATACTAAGAGCCCACAGGAAATGCACTGAGCTAGTTTTTCTTTTAAGGTAGTATTTCTATTTCTGGGTTGTCTGGAAGTGTTTATCCAGGGTGTATGTCAAATTAAAGACTTTTAAGACCCTTTTGTGAAGACCCTTTTAATGCTACCCTTAAACAAAATTTCAGGCAAAAACTACATGAATAGTGCGGTCAGAGATTTAGTTAGTACCTGCTGTCACTTCGCTAAACGTGGACGGATTCGACATTCTTGTGAACATTCTGTGACAGTTTCGTGCTGTTTTCTCAGCCAGTATACACTGTATTCAGCGGAAACTTCAAGTAGGACTTTTAGTGTATAGTCTTTTAATCTCTTGCCTTTTATAATTTTGCCTATAAATAAGCATTATGTTGATAAAAAACCCAATCTATGACACTACCCTTAACTTCCCTCATAGAAGTGCACTTTACTTGGGGGTAAACTGCCTTGACCTTACAAGAACAAAGTAACATGCCTCCCTCTGCAATGGAATACATGAATTTCAGGCAGGTCAAAGGCAGGTCAAAGGCAGGTCAAAGGCAGGTCAAAGGCAGGTCAAAGGCAGGTCAAGGGTGAGTGTGAAATGCATCCACTTTTTTTCACGGAAACTGCGACTCTATTGCACTTTCAACAATCTCCCTCCAAAATATTCTAAGAGTTAAAATCAAGAACCTGTGTTTGGGCATTCATCGTATCTAGAGGACATGGAATGGGACAATGACTTACTGTCCAAAGTTATCATGGATGGAGTTGAGTAGGGTAATCTCTTTCTCTAGGTAGAGCTTGGTGTCGTCCAGTGTGTTGTACAAAGTGTAGAACTGTTTGGTCTCCTTGTGTGTGTTGGCGACTATAAGTAGAAAAAACAACATGAATTTCATAGAGCTGCTTAAGCACAAAAGTAACTAAGTGCAAAATAATTTGGCTTACCAGATAAAGATTACCAGCCAAAAGACAATTTCACACCTACCGTCTGTGACTGGTTTCCTGCTTCGTTTTGCAACACAAAAAATGGTTGAGCAAGATTTTCTGTTAAAGCAACTCTATGAAGCTTGGCCCTGGAGTTCTTAAATCGTTCCCCTTTTTCCCAGTCTTAAATCTTTCCCTGTGTGGGGGTGTCCTCCCACAATCAGGGCGACTTGTGGTTTCTTCCCAGGCTTTCACCTGCAAGGACCCCGGTTCGAATCCCGCTTCAGATTGGAGCCTTGCATGTAGATTGGGTTTCAGTCCCTACCTGATTGCATGGGTTTCCCCAAGTTGATGTTTTTTCCTCCCACAACTAAACCTGAGCATTTCTTCATCTTCTCTACACAGGTATCTTCAGGCCTACGGGTCATAGTGCTAGTCACTTTTGAGGGTCCCTTGGTTTCATTACCAGACAGATATCATAAAAACTAATCTTGTACTTGGTTTACCTTGGTTGTAGAGCTCCACGAATCGTCTCTGGTACTGGGATAATTCTGCTCTGGATGGAACGTCATCAATCTTCCTTTGCAATGCTGCAGTTTCTCTCGTCTTCCGTGCCTTGAAATCCCCAAAACAAACAAACAAACAACCAATCAAATAATAAAACTTCATAAATTTTTTTCAAGCAAAGGACATTTTGAAAATGCTTGTCCTCAACTTACTTTTTAACTAATGCATGAATAATAAGATTAAAAACTCTCTGATCTTTCGCTTTTAGACCAAAATTCTTCAGAGAAAATATAGGAACTTACCAAGAGGAGACGAAATTTCTGGAGTTTTTCCTGGCCAGCTTCGTACCGTTTCAGAATCATCTGATCCCTCTCGGATAACTCTGTCTCGCCCCCTTCATTCTTCAACTCTGAGATGCTCTGCTGGAGACGTGCCATTTCCTCCTAGTTACCCAAGACAGAACATGTTTTTCAATCAAAACAGCAAAAACAACAACAACAAAACAACTGACGACTTTGGTGAAAGTTCAATGCTATTATATTTTTGTGGTAAAGAACCCAAAGAACCTTCAAAAGTGCCTTCCATTGTAACCCGTAGACCCAAAGACCCTTGTGAAGAGAAGATGCTGAGGAAATCTCTATACTAGATGTGGGAGGAAAACCCCTGTAAAGTGCTTAGAAATACTGCATATGAAGCGCTGTATAAATGTTGATTAGTATTTTTAAATTTCAATCAGGTAGAGACCGTAAATCCAATCCATAAACAAGCTCCGATCTGGAGTGGGGATTCGAACAGAAGTGCCCTTTGCAAAATGAGAAAGGCCTTGCCCTCTCAAACCTATAAGTTCCAGGCCTGCAGCACAAGAGAAGTAAACCAATGCGCTGTGTTTTTTTTTTTTTCTATATCCGAGGAAAACAACAGCTTTTTTTCCCAAACAGACAAACACACACTAAAATCATGAATTCAGATAAAGGTCTGAAACGCTCCTCACTGTACCAAGGGCCCTTTTTAAAACAACACATCTTTATCATGGTCCAACCACCTTGTTCCTTTCCTGGCCCTTTTCGAGACTTGTCTTGGGCTTGCGCTCTGTCAGTTATTTTTAAAAAGTGTGCTATTGGTTTGAGGTTTCAAACAGGCAGACAGAGCCTCAGCCCTGAAGCCCAAGTTGTTGTTTCCGAAAGGGCCGAGGAGAGGAATAAGTTGGTTGGTGTTGCACTTTCCGTTAAGACAATAAGGGAGACGGGGACCCAGATGTATTTACCTTGCAGTGTGCTCTAAACTCTTGCTCCTGCTTCTTCAGGCCTTCGTTCATGGCAACCAGGGATCGGAGTTTCTGCAAGACACTTTCCAAAAGGAAAAACAACAGAAAAGTATTCATTGCAAATAAAATGAATTGAGAAAACTGCAGATCTATCTTGTTGGTGAAGGGTTGGGATCAACGTTACAACCTCTTTCCCACTGTAGGTCTGTCAGAAGCCATTCTTACATGATGAATGTCTTCTGACTATTAAAAATAACAATTGAAGAACCCTGAAATCCAGCACTGCTTAAATTGAGTTAATATGTTTACTCTTCGAAAAACAATTTCTGTTACATTCCTTTAAAATTATCAAATTTTTCGTTTTTTTACATTACGTGGGTTTTACCTTTTGTTCTCATCAGTCTCAATGGTCTCAAGCTCCTCCATTTCTTTATTGATCTTCTTTGAGCGTTCTTGGACGACCTCCAATTTGCTCTGAGTTTCGGCATGAGTTTCCTTCAGCTCGGAATGACGAGAGTTCAGCTGAGAAGACAAAATTTTGAATGACTCAAATTTCATACATGTCACCCTCTTTACTTTCCATAACATTTGCCAGTGAGTTGACTAACTACTTGAAAATCACTCAACTGCACAGATCATGTATGGTGGTGTAAAAGTGTAAGGAACCATCTGTGTACTGTGTAGATGCATTCACCACATGATATTACACTGCAGGCTGGCACAGTTTATAATTCAAAACCATTGTGGATGATAGTGATGGTCAAACAGTAGGAGGGTTGACTGTGTACTATGTGGATGCATTCATCACTTGATATCATATTGCAGGCAGGCATAAATTATCTATCATAAGACCTCAGTGGATGATATTGATGGGTCAGACAGTAGGGGGGTTTGTGTGTAAATTTTTATGCATTTAATTTTCAACCAATAATAGAGAGTTAACTTGAATGCAAGTTTTTTAAAACTGTTTTAATTGGACAATAACCCTAAGTTGCTTTGGCAACGATCTCTCACCTCTGTCAGCTTCTTCTCCTGATTGGTTATCTGCTTGTTGAGTGAAGCGACTATTCTCTGATGTTGCTGTGCACCACTCATTCTCTCAGGCTTGTCGTCCATTTGGAGCTCAGATTTCTAAAAAAAAAATATTTAAAACAATTTAAAACGGTGAAATTTTTGTGAAAATTTCCTCAGCGCCACTTAGGGTGTTGATGGATAACTCTTTTGTTCAACAATGCGCCACATTCAAAATAAACAATAGTAGGCGTTATTTAGATACTTCCCAGTTCATCAAGTATTCCAGAAACCATCTAAACTCCTTAGGAGTATGCAATACCGGCAGCAAAAAGGGCGCACAGGTTGCTAATCACTCACATCAGCATTCTCTACCTCCACAGGTAACAATGTACTCCTAGATGATGAGAAGCAATTATGTTTAACTGTCTTGCCCAAGGACACTTGTGTCACGTCCGGAATTCGAACCCCCTACTCTGATGACTCAGCCATCAGAACTTGAGTCTGATAAGCTAGATCTCTCGGTCACAACCTCGGTCTTACCTTGTCTGCGTACTCAGATGCTATTTGTTCAATCTCTTCTGACTGAAGACCCACGATGGAACCAACAGTACTGGCCGTCACTTTACCCTGAAGGAAGAGGAACAAATATCAACAATTATTGATATCAATAAAAAGGGATGTTCTATCATTGGTAGACCGAACTAAAAAAAAAAATCAAATACCTTTTTAAAATTACAAATTGTGAAATGCTTTTATCTAAAAGCAACTTTATAAAACTTCTACCATTCAACAGTTTTAAAAAGCATCTTCAGTGGTTTGATACAACTGTGTAACTTTTGATAATAAGCGCTTTGAGACACCTGTAGATAAAGCCCTGAATACTAGTTAATTATTAGTATTTAAATTTTTTTTTTAATTATTCCAGTTCTTGATTCATAGTTACAGTCGTCAAGACAGTTTGAAGGGAGAGTTGGGCAAAAAAATCCTAAAATTAGGTAAAAAAACCTGAAAAGTATTTGAATAGTAACAAAACTCACCTCTTCCGTGATTGACAAGCCCTTCATCAGAGCCTGGATTTTCTTCTCTTCCTGGGCCTGGGACTCTTCAGAGTCCATAGAGTCTGAACGGGGCTTGCTGGCGGCGGTCAAGCCTGCTGCTAGGGCCTTCTTCTTAGCTTCTCGCTCTGCCTCCTTCTCCGATTTGGACGCCCGGCTCATGCCGTATCGCCTGGGAAAAAGATTTGTTACAAAATACATATTATGTTTGGTTTTACCGTACACCCATGAATGATATACACTATATTCTCAGTTCTTTTCCATAGAAACCCGTGGAAAAAAAGACTCACTAGGTATACTACTCGGTGGGATTCGAACCCGCAACTCCCACATTCTAGTGCAAATATCTCCATCACTAGGCCATTGAGCGTGCCAGTGACGAGAGGACATTTTGAATCCAGTTAGCTGGGGGTACCTGATACAATTATTACATCTTTTAAATGTTGATGCTTCATTTTAGATGATTTCCTGCCAGTTTAAAATCTGTTTCATTCAGTTTATATTTAAAAGTGTGTACATTTTGACCTTTTATTGTTGAATTTAATTGTTGTTAATTTGTTGCACAGTAATTTCTTTTAACACTGATACTTGCAGTTTTTTTAAACTGTAGAAAAGTTAAAACACTTCTACCGTCTGTCCATTCAAAATCATCCACTGTGGTTTTCAATGACAGATACAAACTATACCAGCCTGCATTTTAATATCCTGTGGTGAAAATGTTACCAGAGTAGGAGGGTTTAAAAGTAAACATTTTTTATAACTTTCACAGAAAAGAGAATTTTGGAAAAATTGAATTATTGGTGTACCTTCCATATTCGAGAAGAGTGGACTGAACTTTAAGCTCCTCATCTTTGAGCCGGTGGGCATCTTGTCGACGATACCTCCTCTGTGGCTTGTAGACATCCTTCACATTGCTGATGGTGCCAACAGATTTATCCTTTCTCATCTCAAACTCAACATCCTGCATGGGAAAATTATGAATATCGTCTTTTCAGGCATACACAGAGCTTTCATTACATTCTGGCTTACAACTAAACTAACTTTCCTCCAAGCCTCGGTTTGGTTGCACTAATTTAAATGAAAATTAATAATCCACAAGGAAAACTAACTGGGTAAATTTATGAATAATTTTGGGTTGAACAAAGAAACATTGACTGGAGCTGGACTTGAACCTGCAACCTCCAGATGAACGTGCCGGCACTCTACCAACTGAGGTACCTAGCCCTATGTTTGTAGTCTCCCTATTTTGTCAATATCTTTGTTCAGGGTTCCATCTGGCACTTTGGACCAAAAATATATTGACAAAATAGGAAGACTACATACATAAGGCTAAATACCTCAGTTTGTAGAGTGCCGACACGTTAATCTAAAGGTGGCAGGTTCAAGTCCAGTTCTTCTCAATTTTTCTTCATTTAACCCAAAATTAACTTATATAAAATAAAATAAGGTGACTGCACTATATTTTCCTATCCATGTGTCGCAGTTAACCCTAGCCATGACATGACAGGAAGACTGCCAGCGAACTGTTACAGTTTTGGTCAGAAGGTCATACCTTGCACACTTGTAAATACACAATTTGCTCCACAGAACAAGGCCATAACTCAGTTTGGTCAGAAGGCCGTATACACAATTTGCTCCACACAAAAAGGTTGTAATTCAGCTTCATCAAAAGGTCACAGTTTGGTCAAAAGGACACAATCTGGTCATAGCTGACCAGACCGAAAAGCTAACCATTCTCGCTGGCTAGTTTACTGAAAAAGTTTAAGGTCATGCATTACTACAGGCGAGCTAAAGTTAGTGTCGTACCTCCGGTGTCTGGTGATGTTTGTTAAACTGGGAGATTGAGAATGCCCGGATCAGATCGCCCATCTCTTCCCTGGTCTCGATGGCACGTTTGACAAGCCACTGGACCACCGGGTAGATATGGATGAAGTCCAGACCCTGGATCTGGTGAGGTTCAATGCGGTGGGGACATTTCATTCTTGGAAGGACGGCGACAATCTTCTCCGTGAGAGCGCTGTTACACGAGAAACATTTATCCAGAAAATATTATCAAAACAAATAAGTTATTCAGTTGCGTTGTGCAAATTCCAGATTAGTATGATCAAATGTACATCACATGAATTCCAAACATGCGTTATGCAGCCATTCATTATGAAGAAAACCAGGAAACACAGGGGCAAACACGCTCTCCTCCGCAATATATGTCCTGGTTGTTTTATGTACATTACACAATGCCCATGACCTACAGTTTTACGCCCCATCTGAAAGACATTGGCTTTGAGAATAGACGCAATGGTCTCCAATCCAATCACTGAACACAATCCATTGAGCAAACTGTCAACGGACCTTTGCCAAGCTTTGTCTAGTTCCCTGTGTATAATCACAATAACTGATGCTGATTCTCATCAAGGGTGCCAAACTACTTTTGCAGCCTGCCACACTTTGGTTAATGCTCATTTGAATGTGGGTAAAAGAAAAAAATGGCTGTTCAATGATAAAGTTGTTTATGCTTCCTTTCATTTAATTTTATTTTATTTCATTTTATTAACATCACATTTCGTGGCCCACAGGCCAAATTTGATGTGATTTACAATCAGTAATTAGCAATAAATAGTAAAAGTGGCAAGAAAATTACAAGTAGGATAGAAAACAATAACAAACACACCTGAAATCAGGAATGTATGAGACATACAATCAATAAAATTACCAATAAACAAAGACTTTAAAAAGGCAGTATAAAACCAGAGAAAGAGTAAAAAACATCGAACATACATTAGGTGTTAAGCAAATTAATGAAATAAGGAATTGGGCTATTTTGAAAACGAGTGGATCTGACACGGAGCTGTGAAATTTTGTTTGAACTCTGAAGGCATCTGCCATGACTCGACAACCTAGAAGGAGGGCTTCTTTTCACCTTACTAGTTTATTGAGACACCTACACTGAAAAGGAGTGCTTACATTTTCTGTCCGATTGTGGAATTTTCTTGGAAGAGGAGGTCTACATCGATGTCAAAGTTACAGGTTGTGATGCACCACGTCATACCACCAACAACCTGTCACAAAAAAAAAACAACAGAAGGATAAAAAATTTTTAAAAACAGGCCTGGTACTTCATGGAGTCAACGGAGACAATTGCCTCCTTGCCCCCTGGTCACTGCCCTTGATGCCCTCTGTAACACTCCAACTTTTTTGTCCTTTATAGAGGTGCCCCTTACCATGAAAAATTGCCTTGCCTTTATAAGAACAAAGTATCAGCAGGGAACGACTTTGTCCAGCATTTTTGCGTACCAATATATTTAGACTAAACACCTCTTGCGCATGATAAGCAGTGATATTGAGTAGCA
Source organism: Pisaster brevispinus (assembly GCA_023634235.1). NCBI lineage: Eukaryota > Metazoa > Echinodermata > Asteroidea > Forcipulatida > Asteriidae > Pisaster > Pisaster brevispinus. Next base: position 22,943,734 of record JAMKCF010000002.1, on the reverse strand, counting down.
AACGATGACTTTTGAGTAGCAACTGAACAATTTTGTGTAACATTTTGCTATGCTTTACAAGGGAAATCATATAAAAAAATATGTATGAACTAAAACAAGGCGAGAATATGACACGAGTCAAGCACAAGTAAATGACCTGTGCCCAATTTCATGGTGCTGCTTACCACAGAATTCAATGCTTACCGTCCATTTCAGGTAGCCGTAATTGCAGAATTGTGCTGTAAGCACAGCCATGAAATTGGGCCCAGTTACAATGAAACAACAATTGTTTAGCCTGCTCCGGATTCTAATAACTTTGCTATAGTTATCACTCCATTCAATTTGGAAAACAGTACAAAATTTTCTTAATTTCAAAACATTGGAGTCCGATATAAACCTTGTCAAATGGTGTGAGGCCCTTGATGCGAGCTCTGAAGTACCCGGCAGCCAGTAAGAGTTCAATCGTCTCCTGTAATTTAACATTTTGTTCTTCATCCTCCCTTGTTTCAACCTGTAAACAAGAAGGTGTACAATTTACAATGTTTTTACATGAAAACAAATTTGATTTTTTAATAACTTAATAAATATTTTGGCAAACCATGATGGGGAAGGAGGATTTTACTAATATCATAATGAACCATCCTATGATTCTGAATGCACACTGTATAATTATTGGTATTTCCCCAAAATATAAATGCGCATCTGAAATATGGGTCTAAGATCTATGTATTTCTTCGAAGGTATCTGAAATGAATATAAATTTTATTGTTAATGTTTTATTCTTAATTCTTAAAAGTAGTTACTTGAATGAACTCAAAAGATTTTAGTACTACTAATGAACTTTCATTCACACTTCCAATTCAAATACTTCCATAACTTTGAATAACGCCAAAGACTAAGACTAAAGAAAAGAGTAAATAAAAGTGTCTTGCACAACCACAAGGACTCGGCCATAGGTGTGCTACACTGCTCAGCCCCGTCATGTTACTTATGGTTCTGAATATGTGTACACAGTCAACTAATAGTTTTACAAATTGTGGGCAATGCTATCTCATCTGAAAATTGGGATGGTATTTCTTCTTTCTAAAAAAGTTAACAGTAACACCAAACAGTAACTTTCTGCCAGGCCATGCATACCATGCTAGCTTTGGTTGCGATGCTGATTGTTACCTGAAAACCCCCCAATAATTTTCCCCACTAACATGACTAACGCCACGGCTATTCATCAATTCACAATTGTGGGTACAATTTAATTAGTTTTCTCTTAAATTTTTCGTATAGTTAGGATTACAACATAAACCGGACTCTTGTTTGGTAACTAAGTTGACAGGTCGACCACATGACCATAGGCTACGCAGCCTGCCTACAGCCATGGAGGTAGAAATAGACCTCCATGCTACAGCTACACACACGGAAGTGTCACCGGCCGGCGGCATCTCTGTCCGGAAATTAGGCATCATATATCACTAATTATCAGTGAAATCCAGATCGAAATGGGAACAATACTTTGCATTCTTCCTTCGGTTTTGAAAACTCAAATTCAACAGTGAGCAAGTTAAGGGAAAGTTAAGAATGTCATAATTTATTTACCTCCACTTCTCGACCATGAGTATCATAAACAACGCCTAATTTTGAGCTGGAAGACCGACCCAGCTGAAAGACACTTCCACTGGGCGCCGCCATTTTGCTCAAGGTACGTGTGGTCACGTGAACATCCACCCAAGCCAAAGGTCAACTTTTTCTTAGCACGTGACGAGTATTTCCCACTTTCAACCAATCAGAGATCAGCTTGGATATGGGCGTTTAAATTGGAAAACAACACTTTTGACAATAATCGTCTGCTAATCTTCGCGACGAGGAATTGCGTATTTCCAGTCAACAAACTGAGTGATTGTATGTCAAAGAAACTCTTTGGTAAGTTCAGCTGTAGGCACTACAGGGAAGTTAAATCATTGTATGTACGCACGTCAGGTGAGGAACACTGGCCCTTGTTGTGTAATAAACTAATAAGGACACACAAGTGTCAAGGGCAAGGCCGGGACTCGAGTCAAAACCACACTCTGCTGATCAGAAACTCTGGAGCCCAATTTCATAACCATAAAGCTGCTTTTTAGGCAGAAAATATTGCTGAACAATTTCCTGCTTAGCAAAAATGAGCAAGATACCGCTCCAGTCACAAATGGTACATGTGTCATGGTATAAAACTTATTCTTGTAAATGTAAGCATACTTTTGCTGTTCTTGTAGCCATCATCATGGTAAAATGAAAATTAATAAATAAATTTGACAAGGAGAGACAATTATTATTATAGAGTAGAGAAGTGTTGATCTGTATTAAGAAACACCATGTCAATCTTAGACCATGTAGACTGTTAGTGTTAGGTAGGTAGGATGTCAGTGTCCGTTATGCAGCGGAGATGTCCAACCTGGGCTAGTACTACTACTGTACTACTAGTACTACTACTAGCTAGACTGTATGCTTATGATGTCCGGGAAAACTGTATTGGCATTGCACCCATGGACTGAGCTGAGGTAGTAATGAAACCATTTTTTTTCAGTGCCAACAGTTCTGATCCTTTTTTTTAATACAAATTTTTCCAATAACCTAAACTAGAGCGTAACCCCTTCTTGAATTTTTTTTCAGATCCAAAACTATTCATATTTATAGGCCTATTTTATAGGCAATCATAGGATTTACTCCAGCAGAAGTGGATCTTATGAAAGCTGTTGTAACGTCTGCTCAACTTCAGCCGTTTTTGTAACATGAAATGACGGAATACACAGGCAGCATTATGGCACAGATTGTAGATGCTGGGGAGCTGTTGACTGCAGAAAGCAAAGACATCATCTCCAGATTGTTCAATTGTAAGAACTGATGAGCTTTAGAGATTATCTTTCGTACATGTAATCATTTGTTTGTTTGTTTTTAAATACCCCCTTCTCATTAGAAAACAAAACTAACCTTCAAGATTTTGAACAGGAATAATAACCTCTCTGCTAATTTATACGTATATTCTTTAATCTAACTGTTTAGCAAGCAACAATTTCAGCCAAACAATTAGAGCTGTATAATTTTGTATCAATCCAAGATATTTGCCAGGTTTTGCCCTTTGCTTTTTCAGTGACTCACCAGAAGGACCAGTTAGCTTGACATTTTACTCTGTCAGCTTTGTCCCTTGTCCATAATCCATAGTTTATATAAAATAGGGATGCTTTTCAACACTGGACTAGCCAGCTAGACCACTTAGAGTGAATTTTGACTGGTCCTTGGGTGTTTAAACCGGCATTTGGCCAGCAGACCACTATTCTTATTGAAAGAAAAGCAAAGTCCTAATATCTGTTACTCTTCATTTTTGTTTTCACGCCCAACAGCCTCAGAATGGTTGAAAAGATCTGCAGAGACATTTCTGGAAAGACATGAAATTCCTACAGAGATGTTGTATGCTGTAGCTCTATCTGTGCTGATATTAGTGATGTTCATGTGGTTTGTAGTGAAGGGAAGAAAAGAACTTGTCCATGCTGGTAGGTACATCACAGATATATTCTGGAAACCAACAAGCAAACCAACAAACAAACCAACCATGATCATCATCACAACCATCCAATTCAACAACAACAGTAACAAACAAAAACACACTCAAACCTCTTTTGGGTAAATCTTTTTGAGTGACCAACTTTGTCATTTTTATTCATCCAACGGTCTAAGAGTGTTTTTTTTTTTAAAATATAAATAAGACACTTTGTAGAGTTATATTTTTCTTCTTTCAAATTTTGTCTTGAAGATCTAAGTTCCCTGCAGCAACCTGAAGTCATATCAATCTTTGATCTTGCAAAGGTAACAATGTGTTCAATTTTTTTTTATCATGATTGTAAAATTTGTAAATTTAGTGAACCATCTCAAATGTTAGGTTTCAATCAATTTCAATTAAAAGAAAAAGGACTCCTAAAAACAACTGTTTTTTCCGGGCGAACAATTTGTGTGAGCTTAAATTTGATTTTGTGTTGAACAATCAAGCATTGCCATTATGTCAGATCGGATCAAACCATTTAGCTTTATGGGTTTCCATTTTACAGACTGCCTATCTACCTGGCCACACAGAGCAAGTGATAATCTTAGTGACAAAGCTGCACTTTGATGTGAACTTCCCCATCCCAACAAATGGAATGACACTCTTTCTGGTAAGAAATATTTTTAGTTAATAATATGTAATTTAAAATGCGGTCATGGAATTTCCATGATGGAACATTTATCCTCATCTTTTCCTTTTTTGAAACAGTGTGCTTGTATCAGTGGCAGTACCAAACTTGTGAGTTTTCTTCTGGATCAAGGTAAATGAAACAATTATTTATAAAAGGGTTCATTTGAATTTTCCCCCACTCTGGTTACATTGGTTTGAGTGAAAAATCAAACCAAATATGTGTGACCAGAGAGATTTCTGTAGGATTTCAAAAAGTTAATTTGTTATGTACAAGGGTCAGAGTAATTGCTGACAAAAAGGTCTGAAACTGGGATCCAAATTTGCTTTCCACCTAATCAGCAGAATCGCCTAAGCCGCTGACATTTATAAATAAGGCTGTCAAACATTATTGCCTTGCTTATAAAATGCTCATAACACTATCATGGCATCATGATAGAGCATCCACTCTTATAAAAGAGGCAGATTTAGAACATGATATTTAGAACGGTATCCGGTATCACAAGCATTCTATAAGTCATGCGGTGATGCTTGAGAGCCTTACTTAAAAGTGACGATGACTAGTTGAATCAGGTAACAATCTGATAACCTCTGAAGTTATCGATTTCAAGGAGCTTCTGGGAACAGTGTCCTCACTGCTTTAGAAGTAGATCAAAGAGCTTGATTTCTTTAAACAGGAAGAAAATAACAGCCACTTTTTTTCTCCAGGCAAACACAACATGGTTTGATTTCAGAGAAAAGTTTGAAATTTCTCATCTCTATATATATGCTGTTTAACACCGACATGACTAGCAAACATGTGTAACCATTCTCATTTTTTTAAAAACACTTTTTAATGCAATGAAGGGAGGATTTAAATTTCAACCAATGATAAACCTTCTTAATACAGGCGGGGATGTAACTGTAACTAACAAGGATGGGGACACTCCACTCTACCTCGCTACATTCACATGTGCAAGATCATCATGCAGTGACTTCAGTCTTATTCAGACCCTTATCTCTGCAGGTAAGACTACAAACAGAAGAAAAATGCTAACTTTGTTGCTTCGAGCCAACATGCACTGAGCCCAGTTTCATAGAACTGCTTAAGCAGAAAATATTGCTTAACAAGTTTCTGCTCAGCAAAAATGAGCAGCATACCAGGTACAAACGGTACATGCCACATGCTGTTTTGGTTGGTAACCTAAATCTGGTAAGCATAATTGTTTTGGGGTCCTGATCAGGGGGATCAGTCCCTACCTGATTAAATGAGTTTTTCCTTAATTGGTCGCGGGTTGGTACAGTGGTAGTTTCCTAATATTCACCTCTGTGGTGTCCACTTCCAGTTCAGACCGACTTGAGCTTGTCAATACATTCCCAATCCAGGGTTTTCCTCCAAAAATATAAAGCTGAGTATTTCTCCACTGATTTCCTCAGGCCGGCAGTGGCTACAGAGCTCAAGGCCTCTTTGAGAATACAAAAAAGGAAAGCTTCCCCGTCTAATAAACTGTTTTATTTTCTCTCTGGATTCCAGGATGTGATGTGAATGCCCAGAATCACAATGGGAATACACCACTACACTGGGCTGCCACTAAGGGAGATGTCGAGTTGATCAAGTTTCTCCTCAGCAATGGTAAAATAAAAGCATCTAATGTACAAACAAAAATTACACATAACCCCAGTTCTGAAATCAAAATATGAGCAGATTTGAAAGAATAGCCTACCGTCCAAATGTGGTAAGATGGTGGTGGTTGAGTAGGGGTAGAACTTGTTGCAGATAACATCAAACTGTGAAACACCCTGTAGTTTGCCAACTCTGAGGAGGCATTGGAGGGTGGGAAGAGCTGGCTGGGAAGTTGCCAGTGATTCAGGCCATTGAGGTAGTGTTTGGAGGGTGGGAGCTTGATAGGAAGATTATAGTATCAGAGAGGTCGTTGTGGCAGGTTCAGGAGGTTGGGAGCTTTTTAGGAAGATGACATTAGTAGTGAGGCTGTATGTTGGGAGGGGGAAGAAAACAACTATTATGCTGCCGCTCTCTTAGACACTTCTGCAAGCAAACAAGGAATACTGATTTTAATGTTCCAGAAGGTACCAGAATATATTTTTTGCCCTTTCTGTCTTAGATTGGTAACATCAATTCCAATAAAGGAAAAACAAGATGGATGCAAATTGATTTGACTTTACATCTCAAACTAGATTCTACAATTGATTCCATGTACTATCTGTCTTTCCTTCATGCAATTTTTTTGTCGACAGGAGCGGACCGTTACATCAGGAATAACATCTGCATGTATCCCATTGGAATGGCAACTAATAACGGTAATAATGTAATTTTTATACTTTGTAATGAGACTTTAGGATACTATTCCTTGTTCAAGAATTGCCCACACACTGAAGCCTGACGATTTGAGGCCAATTTCATGGCTCTGCTTACCGTAAGCAAAGAACTGGCGCTTATGGAAGCAAATATTTCCACACCTACATCAAGCGTATTTCACAAATTCACAAGAAATTTCTGCTTGTGCCCATACGTGGTCCACATTACTAGGCCTTCTTCGCTTACACAGCTAGTACAAAAATTTGGCACTTGCCTTTAAGCGAAGCATTCGGCAGTAAGCAGAGCCATGAAATTGGGCCATAATCTAATGCTTTGAAACTTGATTACAAGTTAGAATCAATATTTGCAAACCCTCAAAAAACCAAATTTGGTGGACAAGACTGTAACAGATAAAGTCTTACCTCTTTTCTTGTTCATTTAGGGCACCTGAGAGCTGGCAAGCATCTGAAGATCAGCATTCCCAACGATCCAAGCCCATGGGATATGTTTGAACCCAACACCCCTGTCAAGGTAAGACTTGGCTTGATGCATCCACACAGAGATCGCCTTGCAATGTCACCAAGACCAAGAATGAAACTCAACTTCTCTTAGATCGTATTTTCAGTTCTTTACCAACTCATTGACCCCTTGCAGGACATGGAAAGCACCTTCTGCATAATGAGCATCTACCATGTCTGTCATTTTGAGAGTTAATTTCTTTGTGTACATTTTGACACCCAAAATTGGGGGCAGGATAGGCGTGTGCAAGTGCGATGCGCCTCGTGAAATGGGTCAAAAACCATAAAGAAAATATTGATAGGATGATATTCTGAAAATAATACCCACAATAATTCTAACTGAAAAATTATTTTGCAACTGTAGTTTGGACAATTGTATTCTTTAGTTATATTTCAAATAATCCAATTGATTGCAGTTGATTGTTTGTGTAAAGTGTTATCTGAAAAGTTTGAAAAATTACATTTGTTTCATTTTATACAACTTGTATTTTAATAGTTTTGGAAGTTTAAAAACTAGTATGTCCAATATGCAGTGAAATGTTGGGAATAAGCTTTCTTTTTTTTCCCCTCTTATTATTTGAAACATGTAAAACTGTATAAATTCAGCAATAGTTAAAAAACAATGAGTAATATATGAGAAAGTCTTGCCGAGAAATTTTAGAAAGTTTGTATTTTTGTCTCTGAAAAACATACGTATATGACAAAAGACTGTTTATTTTTCATTCAATATTTATTAACAAAATGCCTTATATTAATAATATTTATAAAGTTTTTTCATCGAAGAAAATACAACAAAGATTTTAAAAGTTTTATAGTAGAAGTTGTGGTTTCCACACAAACAGTGCAAAAAGGCATCGGAAAAAAAGAAACAAATTGACAAAGTGAGAAAATTGTTTACAGCCATGATCCTCTTTCTTAGTTGTTATCCTCTTTTTAAATTAGTTGCATAAAAGTTTTCTAACATAGACTCATGATATTTAAGTTTTCAAAATCAAATTTTAACACAAAGTTTGAGAAACTTATTGTATAAAATCTTTAAAATGTGGATTTTTTGATAACGTAAAATATTTAAGAAGAGAACTAATTTTTGTCAAGAAGTAAACGAACCGAAAGAGAAAACCTTAAAACAATATACAATGGAGAAGTTCAAGTAAAACTAATAACAAAAATGATTCAAAATCAACATGAAAACAATAAGATATTTTAGATTAAAGTTAATCCATGTTGCTATTGTCCAGACACAACAGCATGTTTATTTATTTAATACTTTACTTGTAAACAGTTTTCTTGTTTAACCCTTGAGAAACAGTGGTCAGATAAAGATTTGTAGTTGCAAAAAAAGAGGAAATGGCCAAACAAACTTAACTTTGTACAGTATTTTAAAGTTTCCAGTCGCACTTTCAATTAAGAAAAAAAGAGGAAAATAGCTTATCAGCTGAAAAATTCATACCTGCATGGTGGGCATAGCACAAAATACCCACAAGCAATGGCAACATTACTGCAATATTTGCCCAGCTCCCATTAAAATGTGGAAGGTTGTGGGTTCAAAACCCACCAATAGTTACCCCCCCCCCCCACAAGACTCGGAAGCACTGAGTGTAAACCATTCTTCTCATGCAACAATAACATCAGTTAAAATGGTTCCATTCAATGCACAGTTTTTGTCATGCCCTGAGCTGTCGCATTTTGAAGTTTCTTTCGTCAAGCCGTGTCAGGCGACTTTGGCTTTGACTTTGGCTATGGCTATGGCTATGGCTATGGCTGGAGTGACAACCTTGATGTCTAGGACTTGTGCATTCCAGACATAACCACAACTGAATTCATTAATTATGACATGGCCTTCCAGCATCTAAAACAAACTTGCCGTTTCACATTTTAATCCAGATATTTTCACTAGAAGAAAAATATATGATAAGAAATTGGCAAGTTTAGCCACATCAGATCTTGGATTAGTTATAGGGCATACTTTATACACAGAACACATGGGACCAATTTCATAGAGCTGCTTTAAAGCACAAAAAGAAACTAAGCACAAAACCATTTTGGTTACCAGAAATCGGTTACCAGCCAAAATACCATCTCAAGTGTACAATTTGTGAAGGGTTTCCTGCTAAACTGCGCTAAGCAATATTTTCTGCTCCAGCAGCTCTATGAAATTGGCCCATGTTCTCTGATGAGTTAATGCACAAGTGTTACTTTATATTCCAGTTCTTTTTCTTTATCGAGACCTAAATGTATTCCTACATGGCTTTTATTTCAGCCATTCTTAAAATAAAGAAATGTACTTTATACTGTGTATGTTTGCTACATTATCCTGCACAAACACGTCTGTATATGTATAAAATGCTACCATGTCTTGTGAGACCCTATTTCATAGAGCTGCTTTAAGCACCAAAATAGCTAAGCACAACTAAATTATGCTTACCAGAATAAGGGTCACAAAATAAAACATCACATGTAGCATCTGTGACTGGTATCCTGCTTATTTTTTGCTTAGCAGACAAGTTTTAAGCAACATTTTCTTCTCAAGCAGCTCTATAAAATATGACCCAGGCATTCTAAGGTGCTAAAAGGCACTTGCTGGAGTTTGCTTTTTGCTCTCCTACACTCAATTCTTCGTACAGACACTAAATGTTTCCCTTTGTTTGTCCAATTAAACATATTCACTATAACCTGTAAACCCCAAAAAACAAAATCTCTGACCCCACTTTCATAAAGTGTGTAAGTCCATAAATATGCTTAGCTCACCAACTCATGCTTAGTGAAATTGGAGACCAGCCAAGCCATCACAGTATGACGTTTTAGGGGTGAAAAATGCTGGCACACTGCTTCCCTACCATATTGCTAAAAGAAGTCAAAAATACAAAAAACAAAACAACAAAACAAAAAAACAGTAGGTAATTTTTCTACTTTCGAATTACTCAATTATCTTTCAGGAACACCCAAGAAGTGGTGGCAATTTTGTTGCTGTCATTCCTCTGGCGTTTTACTTTTTAAATGTTTGTATATTATGTACCTTTTAGATTTAGAATATTGGCAAAGAAAGTCTGGTGCCCTTGATATGGCAAACACTTCATAAACATCTGAAGAATGTCTTCAAGGGACCATACAATAAATGTTCACAGTGTAAAAAAACTACACTGCTCTTGGTGTTTTAAAATGCATTCCACATATTCTCTTAAACCATACTCCATGGGCTCATGAAAAAACGTCGGTAGCAAACATGTGCCACAGATAATATTTACAATCTATTTACACTTTTTAAAAGTTACCAATGGCCCCTCTTGATGACCACATTTGCTTTAAACTGCACTTAAAAAACATTCTTCATTTCCACCTTTGTATGTATGTACATATTTTTAAGTCAATTTCCGAAGCCTTCATTTTCACTTTCTGATCTGGTTTGAGATTCTGATAATCCAGAACTTTCCTGTTCCTCTGAAGTTGCCTTTACCACTAACCTCTAGAAAATTCCAGATCTGATACTTCACGGAAGCAAAGAGATACAATCACCTCCGCAACCCTGGTCAATGACTTGGTGCCCCTTGAAATGTTCCAATAGAAATTGGCATTTCCCTACCAGACAGGTGCCTTTTTTAATAAGGAAACCTCCAAGTGAGCTTTAATAACTTCTTCAAATTTACTTTTTTAAGCTTTAAACTTAGTATCACTCGCTCTTACTTTGTTAAGCTTGTATTTTTATTTCATCTTTAACAAGCTGGCTTAGGGGTTGTCTAGAGTTTTCAAAATGTTTAATGTTGCACAGACAGTACATGAACTTCTCTCAAAAGTCTGAACGGTTGGAACCAGTCTAAATGGATAGGTCAAGTATTCCACATGGGCCATTCTGTTGAACCGCAGCAAAGTTCAATTTGGACTTTCAAATTGCTTATGCACACGTTCCTTCGTTTGCGGCTGTCCCGATGTCCTGGTCCAGCAGACAATCCAATGGATTGTCGGAATTTAAATGCCTACGGGAACAATCCTTTGCATCTATAACGTGCCCGACTTTTGAGAAACTCTCGAAGGCCAACGTCAAACGAGGCAAATTACAGGCAAACTGTTCCAGGCAATTCCAAAAAAGCAAGAACATCCATATAATTCTACAGTTAGATACAGTAAGATACTGTCAGAAAAATGCCTCTTGTGACACTGGAGTGTTCTTTTTCAATGCAGTGCAGTTGGCCGTTTCCAAATTCCCTGCTAAAATTTCCTTGTGTAACAAGGCCCTTATTAAATACAAAAACAAAACAAAACAACATAGGTCTTTACCCCTTCATAGACAGCAGCCAAAGATGCATCCATTTCTGAAAATGGCAGCTGGTTATCTGGTTAAAAATTGCGTATTGTCAGACTCCATCCATTCAAAATGGTACCTATGGTTTTTTGTTTTGCCCTATCACTATCATTGAGGGGGTAGGGGTATACCTCTGGGGTCTGGCACACCGGTTTCAGTTAGGTTTTTGATGAGCTGGCCGAGCCATCGCTTAGTGGAGGTGTCATCTTTTAGGACGGGTACAAAGGTGTTGTCCTTGAGTTGGTCTGGGAGGCACTGGCGTAGTGCTTCTCTTGCCCTGAAATATCAAAGGCAAATTAGACTTACTCCAGTGCTTCAGTGACGCGTCCATGGGCCTGGAATTACAAGGTGGCAATGGCCTCTGTTGCCCTGGTTTTGTCCATGCCTATAGACTTTAAGATTTTCAAAATGGAAGTGCCCTTTGCAAAATGACAATGGCCTTACCCTCTCAACCATGAAACTCCAGGCCTATCTACACACACTAAACATTCTTTGAAATTAAGAAATTTGTTACAGAAACTCCCTGTGGAACATAAACTACAACAGCCAACAAGCTAAAATTGTGGGACAGCTTTGCAAATTTTTTTAAAGCATCAAATTTTGCACGCACGTACACAAAACATTTTGGACAAATTTTGATTTTTGGGCATCACTGACTGAGAAGAATTGGGGTTAAGATGTTGCAGAGTCAACCATATTTCAATCCAGGCTCTTCTCAGAACCAACACTTCCCTCGAGCGAGAATTAAATCACACAGTTGTGATCCGTAAACCTATTCAGTTTAAAATTGATTCGGTTGTCTAGACACCGATAGCTTACCTTGGGTTGTCAGAAAGTCTGAGGTAACAACGTACAACACACTTCCCTCGAGCAAGAATTAACTCACACAGTTGTTATCTGTAAACCTATTCAGTTTAGAATTAATTCGGTTGTCTGGACACCGATAGCTTACCTTGGGTTATCAGAAAGTCTGAGGTAACAGCGTACAACATGCTTCAGGAGTCTAGCTGAGGGATCCTTGGCAAGAGTCATCACCATTTTACACTGCAGGTAATTGAAAAATACAAAACGTGAAATATCTGACTCTGGACATAAGTTAAACAAAAACAGTACAAAAAATTTTATCAGCCCAAAACAGAATTTCACAAACTCAGAATCTCATAAGCAATGAGTAATCAAAGCATTTTGGCCAGTATTCTTGGCCTAAAAGCTGGGCCCAATTTCATAGAGCTGCTTAATTGCTGATTTTGTGCTTACTGTGTGATTTCCATTTCATAGCACTGTTATCTGTAAGCACCCATTTAACCCTGGGTGAAGAGAAGCAATTACACTTAAGCATCTTGCTCAAAGACGGACTTCAGAAAAGGAGTTATATATAGATCAAGAAGGTCCAAGACAGTGCAGCATGTGGAGAAGTTTATAATCATAAACTCATGTACACTAACTGTCTGAAGCCCGGTTCATACTTCACGCAAAGCGAATTACGTGACACAAAAAAACTACACAAAAAAAATTTCTACGTACCAAGATCATAGCCACATGTGAGAATCTCTCATAGGTTTGACAGATGTAAGATAGCCCTGTCTCATCCAGCAGAATCTTCTGTAGGATGAATGTCGCCACCTGAGCAGGAAACAAAATAGCAAAATGAAGGAATTTTGATTAATTGTTTGAAAAGAAAGCATAGTTATACGTTTGGCAAACATGGAGTTTCGTTTCTTTTATAGCTTAGCCATAGACAACAGATCAAAAACAGAAAACCTCTTTTTCAAAGATGACTGCATTTCAGACGGTGAAATTTCTCAGAACATATTGGTTAGACTAAAACCTTGGTTTAAAATAGTTGGTTTTTTTTAAATTTGACTTTCAATGACAAGAAGCAATTGTAATTGTCTCTATATAGCTCTTCTAGCAAGGGCTACTTAGGCCAGAAGTGTTTATAAAGCCTTGTCAAACAGGGCAATTTCTACAGGCAACTTGGAGGCAACCACTTGCACTGAATGCAAAAGGAACAATTCCGCAGCACAAAAGAAATTCCTCAAGCTGTAACTCACTATCCCCAAGAAAATAATGAGAAAACTGAAATGTAAATGAATTTGCTTACTGGAGATTGCCTGGAACTGGTTGCCTATAAATTGCCTCACGTAGCATGACTTTTAGACTTGATTTGAATGATTTATAGCTGTTCACTTGTTTTTAAGCTTTTGGGGGGTTATTTTTGAGGAAAAAAAAGAGGAAATGAAACAAGTAAACAAACAGACTTTACCGTTTTTGAGAGCTCACTTCCACTTTCCATGATTCTGAGGCACAGAGGTATGATCTCTGTCGTCAGGAGGAAGTTGATGACTTCTGGCTCATCAGTCTGAAAATAAGAAAGATTTGGTCTCAGGTCAAGGCTCGACTCATTTTATCTCCCCCAACCATACAGTCTTCACCATCACCCAAAATGCAATTTTTGGTTGGAACTGTCGTGTCTCCATCAAAATCCTTCAGTACTTGTCACCCCGACAACTTTTGTACTGCCTTTGTACTTTGTAAAAATACAATTATTTGCATCTATAAGCTTTCCATTACAAAAACTCGTCTTGTTGTGGCATGTCGTGGCCAAGCGCAATGGTGTTTCTGATCAGCAGAGTGTGGGTTCCTAGTCTTGACACTTGTGTCCTTAAGCAAGACATTTAACCATTATTGCTTCGTATGGGCTGTAAAGCCGCAGGTCCAGTGCATTGTGTAATGCACATAAAAGAACCCAGTTACACTAAGAACCCAGTTTCGCTAAGAGAAGGGGTTCGCCCTGGTGTTTCTGGCAGTGGCTGCTGAATGCGCTGCAGCACCTTGTAAACCCTTATGAGGTGCTAAAAATTCAGAAACCTGTCTTAAAATTGTTAATCTTTGTTCAAGCGCCTTGAGTATCTTGTTGGTAGATGCATGCACTAAATAAGACTCCAGTATTTGTCATTTATTTTGTTATTTATCAAGTTATTTTGTTATTGATCCCTGGCTATACTATTATGGGCATGTTAAACCGGAGGGCGTTGGTTCAACCCTTGCTCTATAGTCATTTATTCTTTGTTCAACCCCAAATTATTTTGTTATTTGTATGTGACGTCCAGAAAGGAAAATTGTTCCAATGATTTATTGATGACTAAGATTCCTCTACTCACCTTGACTAAAGCTCCGATGACTCCGAGACTCGTTAGTCGCAGATACTCAAACTGTCTCGTCTTGCTTACAGTGTGGAGGAATGGGTACAGAAATAACGGAATATGGGCTGCAACAGAAAATCAAACAGTTGAAGATTTCAGATCAGACCTGCATTACAGCTTACCCAAAACAATTCAAAAACAACAACAAATATACCCCATAAAAACAACAACAGCTTAATGAAATAAAACTAAACCCTCCTTGGTAAAGCTTTCAAGCAAGTTGACCAACCGTTTGAAACTATTCAACTGTATGGGATACGTATGATGCCACAACTGTGCACTCCACTAAATAAAGTGTGTACTGTGAAGAAGCATTCACTGCACCATATCAAATTGGCATTATAAGTGATGTTTGAAGCTGTGCATGCCTGCATGGTGTGGAACATAAGAAAAACTGTAGTAGTAAACTTGCGGGTACAACCATGTATAAAAAACTCTCTTGGGAGAAGTGTTGGTTCTCAGAGAACCGGTGCGGTCTCCATGTTTTGAACAGTATACTTGAGCAGATATACTGTAGAAAATGTGAAGACCAGACACCGGTTCTTGTCAGAACCAACACTTCTCCCAAAAGAGTTTTATACACAGTTGTACCCGCAAGATTACTACTATAGTTTTATTGGCATAAGTTGTCTATCATTCAAAACCACGGCAGCTGATATTGAACGGTCAGACAGTAGGCAGGTTGACTGCACTGTGTAGATGCACCAAATGATATCACACTGCAGGCTGGCATAGTTTACCTATCATTCAAAACCACATGGTTAGGTGATATTGAATGGTCAGTCAGTAGGACAGGACAAAACCTTGGGAAGAATTTTTGGGGTAAAAGATAAAAAAAATGAGGAACTAACCTTGCAGAAAAGCAGATCTTGTTTCTGGGTGGGAGGCGACACATTGCAGTAGGGCCAAGGCATTGCACACACGGTTAGACTGATGAGCCTAGAATACAAGAAATGTGGGGGTCAAGGTTCAATGTCTGTACTTCCTGAATCAATCCAACTCCGGTAATTAACACAGTGGATCAAAATTGAAGTAAAATCTCACAGGTCTTGTGATTCAGAACTTTCACTGGTCCAGAGATATTTTTTACAAAACTTAAAACATGTTCTAAAATTGTTCATAGTTGCTTCACGTTTCAGTAGAGATTCGGAACTGAAAAGCTTAACATGTGCATTAGAAAATATCTCATAACTTGAAGGTATTATATGAAGGATTGGTAGAGCTGACAAAATAGTTCAAGGCAGTCTTCACGTTTTGTGTGATCAACCATGTACATAAAATAACAAATCTCTGGAAATTTGAGCTTAATCCCTTGTGTGAGTCGGAGAAAAAAGAAGAAGAAAAAACATGCACATTTTCATGTGTTCTTAATTTTGGTTGTAACAAACCAAAATCAGCTGATTGCGTTTTTTTAGGTTTTCAGATACAGTTTTCTCGAATATGATTTCATTTAAGAGGGAAATGCTTCACATACAAAAATGGTTCTAGTATGGATTTCATAATCAGCTTTTTAGACTAAAACTAAACAATGATGTTTTCTATCCTTGAGAATCCTGTACAATACCAAGGGGGCAAACCCTGTGAATCCATCAAAATCAAGCAAAAATCCTGCAATTTGACTGTCCGCAGGTGGTTCGATATAAACTAATCTACACATTTAAAGTGACGTTCGTTATTTTGGGCAATGATGCAAATTGATGTCGAACTTACTGTTAGGGCTGGTGGGTTAATGAACGGGTAAATGTTGACAATTTCTTGAAGTAGGACAGCAACTGTGCCAAAGGAGTTCCATAGCATAGGCGCCAAGTCGGGAACAATCTCTCGCTTTTTACTAAAAGGAAAACAATGCATTCAAATAGACAGTGATGCTTGCTACAACATGTGTAAAATAAATAAATATATCTCTCCCACTCAACCAGAATGTTTGTTAAACCTCCTACTCTTGGTAACATCTTGAGTTTGGCCAATCAATACCTTAGTTCAAGCAGAGCATTTTCTCTTGATTCAGGACTTGCCAACTCAATGATCCACTGGAAGACTTTTTCACGTTCTACTTGGGCAAGCGCGGCGACTGTCGACTGGTTGGCTGGAGGGATTGCTGACGAGTTTAATCGCTGTGGTTGGAATATAATTCAATACAAATAGAAATACTGCATTTAATAATTTATTAACTCCATCAAAAAGGGAAACAAACATAAGAGCAAACATTTTGGGGGATTTAGCTTTAATTTATGAGTAAACAAAACTAACAAATTGAAACAATTTGAATCTTTTTACCTTTCATTTTCATTTAAAAAAAACCCCAAACAAACAAACAAATCCAAGCCTACTACCATTATTGAATGCAAAATAGATCAGGGCAGTCAGGTTGGCTCAGTGGTTTCTGTCCCTGCCTTTCACCTCTGTGGACCCCGGTTCCATACCCGGACTGGAGCCTAGCATGTGGATTGGGTTTAAGTCCCTATCTGACTGTGTGGGTTTTCCCTACTCCTAGAACTATTTGGTTCGTTCCGCTATCGTCTCCCCGACCCTCATAGGTCATCATGTACAAAATCCTATTTGAAACTTTTTCCCCTTCACGTTTTTGTTTATGCACCTGGACTTCTCTTTTGAAAACGGAGCTCGCCAAAATTAGGCTCTATGTGTTCATTGTTATCACAGTGAGCTCGGGGTAGGTCCAGAAAATCCACTCCGCAAAAAAAAGGTGCAAAAAATGATAAATTCCCATCGTTATTCGGAATCGTCGCCTTCCGACAACAAAAATGGCCGCCGTCGCTTGTATCAATGGTATGCTGCGCACAACGCTGGTTCACAATAACCAACGGTTTACGTATAAAAGATAAGCCATTGATTATTGTGGACCAGTGTTGCGCACAGAATACTATTGAATACCAGCTTAAGGCATGTCGTGGACTAGCCCTGGTAGGACGTCAGTGCCACTGCACTGACGTCCTGGGTATAAAGCTTCTCTACAATGCGAACCAATTTTTGACTAATGTTTTTTTATATTTTTACCTGATTTAAGAAGCTGAAATTCTCTTGTTATATTCTTCATGGCCATAACTACACTTTTGATGCATCAAAAAATAACAAATATATTCATGGATGATATTATTCCAGAAAATAAATCGCACATCCACGCTAACGTTTTAAACATCGTGTACCGATTGACGAGTAAGCACGTGTGCGCATGTGCGAAATGCATAGCGGTTCCATCGACTTCCGGGTCAACGCACCTTGTAGCGCGAACGAATGTAGTCTAGGTGCAAGACTTTGTGTGACGAACTTGCTATGGGCGCGCTTGCGTGTGAGTATTCATAAACAGAGTCTGAACAGAAAGTTACAGAGGAGACGTCAATTTCCATTTTATTTTTGCAAATAATGTCATCCAAGGATAAAATCAACGATTCTAAGCCCATCAGGCTGATAGTTCAGGGCACCAGGAATATGTGAGTAAAGCTTCAGCTTCACCAATAAGGTAAAAATATTTTAAAATGTTGGTATAAAATTTTTCGCATTGCTACGGTAGGCTTATACCCGGGCCCTGGACTCCGTCGCGTTGTATGCAACGGAGGAGTCCAACCTGGGCTAGTCGTGGACCAGCGTTGCACGCAGCATACCAGTGATACAAGCGACGGCGGCCATTTTTGTTATCGGAAGGCGACAATTCTGAATAAATGATGGGAATTTATCATTTTTTGCATCATTTTTTTGCGGAGTGGATTTTCTGGACCCACCCCGAGCTCACTGTGAAAACAATGAATACAAAGAGCCTATTTTTTGGCGAGCTCCGTTTTCAAAAGAGAAGTCCAGGTGCATAAACGTGAAGGGGAAAAAGTTTTGAATAGGATTTTGTACATGATGACCTATGAGGGTCGGGGAGACGATAGCGGAACGAACCGAATAGTTCTAGGACTTTAGGAGTAGTCATGACTGTACCCTGTACTGGCTGCATCATGCACACAAAAACCTAAATAAAAGAATGATGGTGAACGTTTCAGGAACATTAATGTGTTCAATGTCTAGCAGCAATTGAAATTTTCGGGAAAATCATAGCTTTATCACTTTATCAGTTCACAACACACAACAGCCGTGCTCATAAATGGTGTCGGAAATGGACGTCTTACTTTCAGCTCAGTCGTGTGCAGTCAACCTTACTTGTCATGTCATTCAATCTGCAAATCGTTAGTCGGTGTTTTTACCCACAACAAAAATTAAGCTAGTGAATAATTAAGCGGAATAAAATATGCTTAAACTCCTTCACTTACCTGTGACATACCCAGTGCGTGCATTTTGAGAGATATACAGCTTAACCAGATATTAAAAATGTAAAATTTAAGTAAGAAAAGGCGAGCGCCGGTCGCCCCTCTCTCGTCTTGAATTCAGCAAATCACAATCTCCTTTTTTTCGATTAAATTTACATATAAGTTGAAGGGCGACCTCTTGCGTTTTCATGAAGACTGATTTTCCGGTTATTCATGGTCATTCATTGGCCCAAATAAGAAGTTGAAACAAATCAAACACTAGTTTGTCGTCTGATAGCACTTTCATATTTTAATTCCATTTGATACAAAAATAAAACAAAATGAAAATGATGTGTCATAAACACTCACAGACACTAGATTAAAACAAACAACATAGTTCAAATTACCTCTAACAACAAGTAATTATTAATTATTAATATTTAATAACACAGTATTAAGTGTGCTAAAAAAATTACACATAATGATTCTGTGTGTTTGGAATATTAATTTCTAGTTTAAATATGTTTTAAAATGTTAAGATTCTTCTAGTGGCGGTAATATAAAATTATGAAAAAAATTGATCAAAATTTCTATGAGGGGAAACGTTATGTGGACAAATATATTGAAATTGGACATTTATTTTCTTCTACTTAGCAAAAACACTAAGCAGGGTACCAGTTATAAATGTTAAACATGCACATGGCCTTTTTTTTGCAGGAAACCATGCCTGCTTATTAATAGCAAACCCCTGTACCATTTTTTTTTACAGTGTTCCAATTAGTAGCTAAACGTTACCAGCCAAATGCCATGTAATGTCCATTCGGCTGGTTCCAAGCTTTCTGCTAAGCAAAATGCTTAATGTTCTTCTCTTCAAAGCTGTTTCCACTAGTCGTTGTTCAATTTGTGCACTCAGCGATTGGAGTGCCTTCACTTTAAAGGAGAGGCTGAGACAAGTCTAATCTATCTAAGTGCCATCTCAATGGGCGGATCCTGGGTGTGGACTAGAGGTGGATATATACACAATTAAATAACAGTCGTGGAAGGTGCGAGTTAGTATTGAGGAGAAAAACCACCCTTTTCTGCCCCCAAATCAACCAGACAAAATGGATCAGTCTTAATTTCTAATTTTCGTTTACAAGTCACTTTCATGGGGGGGGGTCTAAGTGCAGCCTTCTTCATGATAGTTTAAAAATAAATAAAACACAAAAAACAAACTTCCATTTTACAACTTTGTTTTGTACAATGCATATTTTTTTGAAGTCCTCATTTTCCCTTTTTTGTACATAATAGTACAATGCATAATATTTCTCTCTTTTTTTGCCACAAAATGGTACAAATTCTCCTTAAATTATCCCCACAAGCATTTTAATAGAAGGCTTCTTTATCAACCAAGTAAACATCAAGATATATAAAAACTCATTGCTGTAAAATACTGGCACCAATACACTGTTTATTACAAGGTATTCATCTTTCTCAGTGAAATGCCACATTTTACCAATCTTCAAAGCTAAATTTTCATATCGTCAAGTTTTCGAGTCTACACTAAAAAGTGTTTGTAAATGGTGTACCTTTTACAGGCCTTGTTGTCCCACAAGGCAAATTTTTTTTGGTTACTAACAGAGGTAAGCGATTCATTTCATGCAGACCGTACACTTTAGCAGGAGTAGCAGAGAGTGGTCTGAATCCCGGTTGTGACACTTTGTGTCTGTGAGCGAGACACTTAACAATGAATTGGCCATATTTTTGACCGCATGAGGGCGCTTTCATCAGGGAATGTCTTGCATCACAATAGCAGTTTTAGCTTATTATAACTGCCTGTTTGTAGTTTTCTTGCACCAATGAAGAAATACAAAAAAGATTGCAATACAAAAGGGAAAAAACCCTGTTTGTTTACTTGTTTTTCATCATGTGAAATTTATCCACATACGCCCTCACGTGGTCAAAAATACGGCGAGTTGCCTCTCATCATCCTGGAGCAAATGGGAGCCTTGATGTGAATTATTAGAAAACTGTGCACCCATTTGGCAGCCAGTGCTGCATACACCTAAGGAGTTGAGATGGTTTCAGGAATGCTTAGTGACTGATGAACAGTGGTATTATAATACTGCAATGTGCTTTGAGGAACCTACTTGGCTTGAAAAGGTGCATAATAAATACACATTATTATTATTGGTAGTATTACAAGCGTGCCTTAAAATCCACATGAAAATTATGTAAATTAACATTAATATTTTCTCTTTCTGGAACCGGTTGCCTGAAAATTGCATCAAGTGACCTAGGCCCCGAGTGCATAAAGCTGCTAAGCAGATAGCACTGCATAGTAGCAAATGCACAAAAACGAGCACAGCACCAGTTGCAACAATGTCAACTTAAAGAAACTTCAGCCAGTAACTGATTTATGCTGAGCAACTTTTTTTCTGAGCTCAGCAAAATGTTGTGCTTAATACAGTCATTATGAAATAGGGCGCTGGCCCTAAAATGAATGTACATGTATTTGTTACCCGATAGTAATTTTTTTTATTGCTTTTTTTCCGTCTAAATTCAACATTTTTATAACATACATAATCATTAAATAGCTGTAAAATGGTATACAAATTTGCATGATGTCATTTTTGTTCGCTTGTGTTTTTTTACATAATTATGAATAAATTAAACATACAAATGCTCCATGCAGTATAGTGATAACTTCTTACACAAATTATTTATTTTGCGGCGCATTCAGTTTAGTTTAATCAATTTTCTTACAGCTTCTTTTGCTCCACTTAAAAAGTAATTGTCTCTTGATATCTTATAAATTAGTTAAGTTTTTACGATCAAGTGAGGTTTGCGGAGACACTGTGTAACTCTCTCTCTCTATGAAATGTGGTGTTTCGGAGAAGAACCAAAGGTTAACAACTCTGGAGTTTAAACCATCGGTTCTCCTCATTGTAAACCACTGGTTCGTCTCAGAACCACCACATCTCATTGAGAGAGTTGACAAACCCTTCCCATGTAAATTGCACATAGCGTGTGCGTGCCAACATTATTGGTTGGCAACATGATGGAACATCGCTCCTTTTTGTATGGGGCTGATGGTGGCGTGACACACACGCGTTTGTGTGTCTGCTTAGGGCACAACTCTATGGCGTTTGCCAACCAATAGTGTCTCTACGCATGCGTGAATGTAATAAGCATGTTTCATGGGAGGAGCTATTAATTGCATGGGTGTCTTCGCAAACCTCACTTGACTGTACTCCCACCATGCAAAGTTTCAAATCCTACAAGTTTTTACGATAATTATTTTAATGATGCACCGTATGTCTCCGCTAAGGTGTAAGCAAATTTCCGTTCGTTTTATAGAAAAGAAAAATGTATAAATAAACAGTAAAGAGGGACCACTCTCTCCAGTGAAGCGAATAAATAATGAGTTTCCGATGATTATCAGCATGAAAAACATTAACGATGTTTAAAAAGTATGAAAGTTATGAAAGTAAAATGTTGTATTTCAGGAAAAACGAACGAAATATATTTTTTTTTAAGTTCTAGTGTTTTGTTTTTGCACCTTCAGAAGCGAGTGATAACATTTTACCTTCCAAAAGCCTAGTATAATGCACTCAGTGTAGTCTAGCTGGAGGTCCGGGGTTCGAATCCGACCTCAGTTGCCTGTGGGATTTTTTCCTTGAACTACTTCAATAACAATGGGTATACTAGCTGCAAAAATCTCAGTTATTGGTCGAATCCCATTGACCTAGCGGACCACAAGTTTACATTTTGCAAACTTGTTTTTCCCCAACATTTTAAATGAAACAAATTGGGTACATTTAACATGTTGAAGAAAAAAAGGTCAGAAAATATGCCAACTTTTCACCTGTGGTTCGTTGTAAACCTCTGGTCTATGACACCAGGAAGATCGAGGGTAACATTTATCGCAAATATGAGAAAAAATGCTTCATGCTTTAAGACAAAAGTATAGTCAAAAGTTGTAATGCCTTTCATAATCAAAAACAGTCATAACAATGCAAATAAAACGGAATCTTTGAACAAAAAATGCATATCAGTTCAATTTGTAATTTTATCCTTAAAAAAAAAGACTTCCATTAATAAAATAAAAAAAGCAAACATAAAGCTTTTCTGTCTTTGTTTATTTTCCCCCCAGACAAAAGCCAATATTTTAATATACAAAAACTATTAATAAAAATCCAAAGACATGTTTTTCAAATATTTATTAAACAATGTACCAAACTGTTATTTCAAAGAACATAAAAAAATTCCTTTTTTGCTTGCACCAAAATAAAGCAAATATTTTTTGTTAAAAAAATATTACAAAATGATAATGACTGACTAAAATGTGATTTTTAAGACATGTCTGTATAAAGGAGAGTAGCAACTACTATATATGCATATATGCATATATGCATATATGCATATATGCATGGAAATTCATAGTATGCAAAAAGAGGAGTGGGGTGTTCCCAAGTTTGTCCTTATCCTTCTTTACTATTAGACATATTGCTACTTTGAATAGTAAAATTACTGGAGGTTGCAATGTTTTAATTATTGGGAAAATTCTGAATGGGGTGGTGAAAAAATTAAATAAAGGTGGTTTTTGCTGTCTAGTAAACAATTCATTGGTAAACAAAGACTTCCGAACTGAAGTTGTTTTTTTTTTCTTTCTTCTCCAAGTTTCGGGGTGGCAACATCTTATGGAAATGTAAAATGGAATTGTTCATCTTTTTAGTAATCCAAGTCAAGGTTTGCATGGAATTGTTGAACTCTTCAAGGTGATCAAGGGGTAGTTTCCTTTTACAGCTATTACAAAATCACGGTTAAGTGATGGTCTAATACAGGCACCAGACTCTTTAGAGGATCAACCCTCGTTTTGGCTCTCATGACCGCATTTGTGTGTACATGAAGCTCAAGATGTCAACTCATACTGTTCAAATTAAAAATATAAATCTTGTTCAAATCAAGAAATTTGATAGTAATAAAAAATTACAAGTGTAAATTATGACGTCTTGAAATCACCTACGGAGTATGATAAGCACCGTAGCTACGTGAATCACCAGGAAAACTTGTACCACCTATTAACATAAATAGCGCCCTCATCCCTGTATGAAGAAATTGAGCTTGTTACAAACAAATGAAAAAGTCAAGAACAACTCATTTGTAAAAAGTGAATGTTATTCTACAAAACGCTGTTAATATACATTTAATTGATTTTAGTTTTCTTTTTCACTTCATTGAGGAAGCCAGGAAATACAAAAGACACAAAAATGGAAAAATTAAATAAAAATAAATCCCTTCTTTAAAAGTTAGTAAACGAAGAAGATGATCGGTAGAAGCAGACAACCAGCCAAAGTGTTGTGAAATGCACATTAACAGTGGCTGGTGGCAAACATTTTCTGCTTTCTACCCCACCCCCCCCCCCCAAAAAAAAACCAAAACAAAACACACCCAACGTTATGCAATGCTCCACTTCCCAAAAAGGGGAAAAAACATCAAATGAATTTTTAATATTCCTAAACACAAGGTTTGTTATTAGTTAATATATATTTACACTGTGTACATACTCCTATGTTTCTTCCTTTTTACAGATAAAATACTTTCCAATATGAATGATGTTATTAGTATAAATTTTGTGTTGATATGTACAATTTGTTTTTCTTTGCAGAACTTTCAGTTTCCTTGCAATTAATTGTGTATTTACATTCATAATGTCGGTGACTATTTACATTGAAAGTTTATAGTGAAAGTAAATCATTTGACCATCGCCTCGATGTGGTTTTTATTCCTTTAGAAACTAAAAAAAATGACAAAAACCTCTTTCTGTTTTATCCTAAAAATGAAAAAAACATAATTCATCTTGAAAAAAACCTTGACTTTTGGCATCCTTTTTTTCATAGAGCTGTAAGCAGAAAAACAATTCTTTGCAATTTCAAATTGGGAAATGGTGTGTGGGGACCAGTCATCAATAATTAGCATTACATGGCATTTTAGCTGGTAACCAATTTTTGGTTGGTAACCTTCAATTTTTGTTTAAATTGACCCCTCATTTTCAGACATAGCTAAATTTTTGTGGGTGGGCTTGTTTGCCACCCTCTAGGTTCGAGGTGCTTTTGGGTTTAGAGAGGGCAGGTCTTGAGGTGGGCGGCGCCGACATAGCTACTGACGCCAAGAGGTTCGGACTGCTGTTGGTCCTGACCCTCTCGCTGTCCATCCATGATTTCATGTTCTGCGGCTGCGACTCTGTTGCCGGTTTCCCAAAGGGCTTTAACCGGTCAAAGGCGCTCATTTTGCGCGGAGTGTCCTTCGCAGCAGCCTCACGGTTCAAATTGTACTCCAAGATTTTGCGGTATTCCGGAGCGTCGCGTCCTCCGCCAACCGTGTGACGCCGTCGCCGGTTCTCCCGGTGCTGCTCTTTAATCGACATTGTGTCCTTAGCTACATCTTGAGGGCGCTTTTTATGCTTCTCCACCGTTCGTTTCGGCGAAGATTCTGTAACTGTGGTTTTTGTCGCAGATGGTGGGGCTGATTTGCTTGCTACATTCGTCTCTTCTGCTGTTCGGCCTGTTTTTTCTAGAGTCAGAATCACCTCGTAGTATTTTGTCTTACGTGGAGTCTTGGAGCTGCGGATCGGTGAGGAGGATGTTGAGTTTGGGTTTGAGGTTGTCATTATCTCAACCTCGGACCTCTGAGGGGCCAGGGACAGTTCGTTGAACCGTGATGTTAAAGACTGGGGCTGTGAGCCATTGGCAGTACCTCCTGTCGGTGTCCTACTCACTGGAATTTGTCTCAGATTACGGAGGTAGGTCCCACTGCCTGTTCGAACCCTGTAAGAATCCTGGTCATCCGGCATACTGTAGGGGGAGGCTATGTACACTCCATCATTTGTCCGTCTGTCGTTGCGTGCAGTTTTCGAAGAGGCTGAGCTTTTGTCCGAGCTACGGTCTTCCTCGTTCTCCTGGTGCAAGACTTTCTGCAGGCGTTCATCAAAAGTGGCTTTTAAGGTTTGAACAAAATCGCTCTCGCTCTCCGACGGGGATTCTCGGATCTCTAATTTGGTGTTGAAGACAGGATCAGACCTTGCGGCATGCAGTGTGTTATTGTTATTCGAGGATGTTGTGGAAAAGTCTGAGAGTATTGACTCTGTGTCCATTGACCGTCCAGGCCGTCTGCTGCCCCCGGCCTCCTCATCGGTGAACTTCTGTGAGGCAAAATTGGCAATTTTGCTGGAGACAGCCGATATCTCACGGAGGTAGTCTCGCGATCTATAGAGTTCCTCCACATTCATGGCATCCTCCTTCTCATAATCCCGCAGAGCCTTCTGATGCTCTTTTTCAATCCTCTGCCTTTCTCGCGCAAACTCAGACTTCCAATCCTTATCCGGTTTCAAGACAGTTTTCCGGCCACTGCTTCGGCCTGTTGCTCCCTGCCCACTGGCCCCTTGAGAGGAAGCCTGATTGCTAGATTCCGAAGAAGCTGACACTGCACGTCCCCTTGATGGGTCAACGGTGTTGTAAAATCCCCTTGGAGAATGATGTTTTTCTCTTGGCCTTGTGTAAGTGTGGGAGTGGGTCTCCATATCCGAGGAGTTCACCTCACTGTCTACAATTGAGCGGGTCTCAACAGAGCTCTGGGAGTCCCTCCTCAGGATGACTTTGACGGAGCTCCTTTGCCGCTCCACAGGATGTAACACATCATCCTCTTCCTCGCACACTTTGTCCGAGGACTGATTCCTAATGGCTCGGACCTTGAGTTCCACCTCGCCACTTTTCCCAAGGAATCCATACTCAGCTCCGTCGCTCTCCTCTGCACTCAGTAATGGCTTCTTGGTGGATCTGCCTTTCAGTTTGCGGTTGGCGGCAGAGATGACAGACGACATCAAGTCTCTTGGATTGATGTCCTTTCCCTTTGAGGAGTCACTTCCTGATTCGCCTACAGAGTTGAAACGAAAACAACATTTTTTTAATCCAGGGATATTTGCAGGGAAAATTGCCGTCAGGTCAAAGTTTCAGCAATGAAGATCAAATTTGGGGTACAGGAATTCTGTAGATGATTTGTCAGGTACAGGATGTGAGTGTTGATAGAGCATTGGTAGGTGAGAAATGTTGGGCGGGGGCTCTTGGGAGGTGGTCGGTACAGTTGAGAGGAAGCTGTCTTGGATTTCAGGTGTTTTTAGGGAGGTAGGTAGGAAAGAGGACAAGGCAGAATGTGGTAGGTTCGACCAGATTTCTTTAGAAATGGTGGTTCTGGGAAATATTTAGATCTAACGAGGAGGGAGCTAAAGAGACATTGGTTTGGGCTAGGATGTAGTCCTACCTCCCCTTAGACCACACCTACCTGATTGATCATCCTTCCGCGCCTTCGACAGAAGTTCACTGGCATCTGATGATGTAACCTCCACCTCCGGCATGGCAGATATTGGCACGTCCTGTTGGCTCTCCACAGCCTCGTTGAAGAACCAATCACAGTGCATGATGATACTTTCAATGATACAGCATTGGTCAGACATGTCCGTCACCATGGTGACCATGCTGTTGTCACTAGAGCGGACGAGGGTAGGTCCAAAGACTATGGCAAGATTGCGGACCTACAGGGAGAAAAATGGAACAAAGCTTTGATAAAAGATCAAAACAAATTTGCAAAATTTAGCAAAAACAGGTTACCAGCCAAAACATACTGGTAGACTGGGGAAACCAGTGGAGTCCAATAAATGGGCTTCCCATTTTCAAAAAATTAACTAAATAATTGAATATGGCTGAATATAATGACAAAAAACGTTTCTCCAAGTTTTTGTTCAGCAATATTTTGTAAGTTTTGCATTTTTATAAGAATACTATTATTATTATTACTTTATCATTGTTTGACCCTACAATGATGTGTGATAAGCACAGTAAACTCACTGCTAATCCTAGAGAAAAAAACCCAGGTTTATCACTTGGGTGGAATTCGAACCCATGACCTTTGCCATTCTAGAGCAGATGTTTCACCACTAGACCACCAAGCATGCATGGTAACAAGAGGCCTGTTTGAACCCTGTACATCAGCAGTGGGTACCGCAGCAATTTCATAGATGTAAACAATGCATTGAGCATAAAGAATGTTATTGTTGTTGTTGTTGTTGTTGTTGTTATTGCTGTTGTTGTTGTTGTTGTTGTTGTTGGAGGCGGAGCAATATCCTGTAAGTCACCAATGAAACCTGCTAAGAGATTATTTTATCTACCTCCATCTTATTCACGTCAGAGTTCAGCGACAACGTTCGCAAGTGGTTTGCCAGAAACTTGAACGTCTCGTAGTGGTGGTCGGACAGATTCTGGATCTGGCGTCTGAGTGCCCACATACGCTCCGCTGGATCCTTGCAACGATTGGCGTCGATGAAGTCTTTGTACTGATCTTTTGGGACCATTGGGTTGGGGAGTTTACGGAAAAACATCTTGAGAAGACTGCTGACTACGTTGACATCTCGCCACCTCTATAAATATTCATTAGATGAGAAAATTATTTGTGGGCAGTCTGCATATTGACTTGCATCCAAAACATTTACATCCCACAATCTCTATACATATTCATTAGATGAGAAACTATTTGTGGGCAGTCTGCATATTGATTTGCATCCGAAACAGTGACATCTCACAACCTCTATATATTTATTTAAAAATTAGAAATTTCTTGTGGGCGGTTTGCATATTGATATTCATCCACAGCATCGACATATCACCATGATAAATTATTCATGAAGTATCTGTATACTTATTTTGCAGCCTAGTTGTCTTGGAACCTAAATCAGCATCTTTTAAAAGCTCTCTTTCTTTAAAAAAAAGCATGCAATGACTTGCGCCGAAAATCTGTGGATCAAAAAAACCTCATCAAAACTTTGAGAGAGGAACTCACACTATCTGCAAAGTTGGCGTCTTCAGGTCCTCCTTTGAGCTCCTCCTGTAGATACGACACACCAGCTGTGTTCCCTGGTACCCGGTATATGCCAACAATGTCCGTACCAATATCCTCCACAATACCACAGCAGATGTCGACGAACATTGGAACAAACTTTAAGAAACAGAAGTTTAATGTTGTAATTTTGTGAATAATTTTGACGTTTTACCAGGATTTTGTTACCAAACTGAAACTGGGTCTCAAATGCATGCACTGATTTCTCAAACACTAAGAAATTTTAAATGTACCACCACAAGCCTAAGATTTCACTCTTTACCTCGTTGGAGTCCGATGGCGTACACCTGTCTAGCGGCACCCCAAATGTTAGGCTGTTCAGTTCCTCTGCCGTCGGCTGACCCCACGTCGTCCCCTTCTTCTTCATCTTGTGCTTCATCTTCCCGGCCAGGCCCGAGGACTGCTTCTTGGGGGGCTGCTGGAGGGCTGGTGACGGGCTACGGTTGGCCTTCTTACGGTTGTTCGGGGGCGAGAGGACATTTTTGGAGGCGGGTTGCGAAGTGGAGCCTGTGTGTTGCTGCTGGGTCTTGTGCATGATGAAGTTTGCACTCAAGATATCCTGTCGTAGGTTAATAAAGCAAAACTTTAAGTTGTAATTCTTACCCGAAGGAAGAGGAGGGAAGGGTTTTCTATTGTAGCCCAGAAAATTTTCCAGAAGTTTCTTTGTGTGTTCCGTAAACTGACTGAAAGTTACAAGGGTTACTTACATCACCGCCGGGTGCCAAGTTGGCCTGAATTGATGTTATCCACGACAGCATATTCTTTGTGTCACTGACCTGCAAATAAATAATCCAAAAAGGAAAGCTTAACATAAAAACCTTTCAGGGACCAAACAGTTTCTTAAATTAAGAGGTTGGGGTACCGCAAGGTTTGATACTTGGTCCACACATAAAATTAATTAACAGTGGATTCTAGGCATGTACATTAAAACCAAGGAGCAAATTGTATTCTACATGTACAGTATTAAAGTTAGTTCCTGAAGTTTTCTTACTTGGCCCAATTACTGAATTCATTGAGGTACAATACTAAGCTAATGAGTTCCCCAAGATACCGTACTTGGTCCCATTATTTATTTCAACCCCCGGTAATGTACTTGGTCCAAACAGTAAATTCCTCAAGTGACACTACATGTACAGGGCCTAAATATCTAGTTCTCCAAGGTGCCATGCTTGGTCTTATTATTTATTTAAACCATTGGTACTGTACTTGATCCAAAAGCTGAATTCCTCAAGGGACAAATTTCAGGTTACTCAAGGTTCCATGATTGGGCTTATTATTTATTCAAACCATTGGTACTGTACTTGATCCAAAAGCTGAATTCCTCAAGGGACAAATTTCAGGTTCCTCAAGGTTCCATGCTTGGTCTTATTATTTATTTAAACCATTGGTACTGTACTTGATCCAAAAGCTGAATTCCTCAAGGGACACATTTCAGGTTCCTCAAGGTTCCATGCTTGGTCTTATTATTTATTCAAACCATTGGTACTGTACTTGATCCAAAAACTGAATTCCTCAAGGGACAAATTTCAGGTTCCTCAAGGTTCCATGCTTGGTCTTATTATTTATTCAAACCATTGGTACTGTACTTGATCCGAAAACTGAATGTCTCAAAGGAAAAATTTCAGGTTCCTCAAGGTTCCATGCTTGGTCCAAACTTTGATATCAACCACAACCGGACTTGCCTGGATGAGATACTCAGATCCAGTGGTTGTACTCAGACGGAAGACGTTTTTCTTTTTGGTGTAATCATAGGCAATGTCCACCATGGAGGCCTTGATGCTAATTGGTCGGTCCTCGGCCGAGGAGGGGCTCGTGTTGGCATCTCTCTTCTCCTTCATCAGGTACAGGGTCTGGTTCTTAAGCACCATCCAGACTGGCTTCCAGGAACGGTCACTGGCACGCTGAAACAAACCAAAGTATTACGTTTAACCCTCCTACTATCAGCGTGTTTCTCAAGACAAACAACCTACACTTCACTGTGCCACAACAGTGGTGATTTCGAGGCACACAAATGCTTATGTAGAGAGTAGAGCCATAGCCCTATTATTGTTATTAATTATAATTAGCCCAAAATGCTTCAATTAGAGTGGTAAACTGGAGAAGCCACCAGCTGATCTCAAATGCAAAGGAATTTGGGCGACTGTAGAAAGAGATAAGGCTCTCAACCTTGGCCAATTTCTGCAGAGACAATCTGTGGTGCTGATCGATCATGCATACAAAAACAATGATAGGAATGTATGGCATGGGTTACTTCACCGTTGTGTGCATAGCTCATGGGAGATTTTGAGGCATCTTACAGTATGCACCTAAAGGAGGTTAGTTTATTTACACTCAATCCAGTGAGGTTTGTGGAGACACCATGTACATAAAACTCTCTCCATGAATTGAGGTGGTTCTAAGAAGGTTCTAAGGTGGTTTACAACTCCAGAGTTGATAAACTACCGCTTCTTCTCTGAACCTAATATTGTTGAACCATCGGTTCTTCTCAGAACCACCACAACTCACATAGAGAGTTTTATGTAAATGATATCTCCGCAAACCTGACTAGATTATTATTCTCACCATGCTAAGTTTCATATCCTACTTATTTTCACTCATACAAAAATAATTTCATAGTCACTCGATCATCACATCGTTAAAAAAACAGAAGAAGAAAGAAAAAAAAAGAGACAGAAATCTGTACCTTCCATTCTTTGAGTTCCACTTTAATATTTGCCGGCCCTTCCCTCGTGACATCTTGGCCTTCGGTACCCTGATGAGATGGCTCCTTGCTGGTAATTGCAGGCTTGTGAATGGCCTCCACGATGACTGGCGTCCCTTCCCCAAAGATGTTCTTCAGCTTACTAATGCTGGGGTTACGCCTTGGCGTTGCATTCTTACGCCTGGTTTTGATGGGGAAAAAAGTGTGAACAAATAATTAAAAAATCTACGGCGGCAGAGTATGAACACGACGACTGTACAAGCATTGTCGTATATAGCTGTGTGTACTATGCAGGCCTTCATTTTAAAGGAGCGCGATCGCGCTCGCGCTCCTCCGCGCTCCTTAAATTTTTTAAGGAGAGCAAAAAAAAGCGCTCCTTACAATTTCAACAAGAGCAATTTTTTCAAAACGCTAATTGTTGAAAAAAGTAAGCGGCTTGAGTCTCAGAGTTGGAGGTGGCAACATCTAAAGAACTCACGCTTTTCTTTTTTGTTTCCCCTCGATTGTTGAAAATAAGCTAGCTGCTGCTTCGATGTTGTTAAATTGAAAGTGGTAAACGAGCCCTATTCAAGTACATGTATGTTTTGACTGTGTGTGCGTGCCCGCATGCCTGATGTTTACCGCAGCCGGTCACACAAACGGAACTGAGTGGGGCACGCGAGCGGGTCTTAGAATATCACACAGGCGGCAAGAGCCCGGATTTCGGATTCACATTTACCTAAGCTGTGGCGGTGGGTGTTTGAGGAATTGCCTTTTATTTAGCGTGACGTCCGACAACCTAAGACTAGAGCAAGGGAAACAATCATATCGCGCACGACGCCGCGCTGTGATCCACATTCCCCCACACATGATGGGTCGATGGAAGCAGCATCGGTAGGGTTCGAAATTAGCGGTCGCCAAATGCGAGTGAAAACAGCTGCGTGCGAGTCAAAACCCTTCCCTTAGTAGCCCGCCAGGCTAGTCAAAAAATTGTTCCTTTTCACAATAAATGAGGGGTACAGTTGTAAAATCCCAAAGAGAGATTATTTTTAAGTTCATAAAATGGTTTAGCAAGTCTTGATATTTGCTAGATTTAATGTGACCGCGATCGCGATCGTTCAATTCATAGTAACCACGCACGCACTTCCCTTAACCACATGGTAGTGAGTAGCCAACGTTCGCCTGCACGCACACAACACATGGTAGTATTATTGTTCAGTACAACAGCAGGTCCAAAGTCCATCCTAACCAACATTCCGCACGCTGTGATTGGCCCGTCAATAAATTCATATTCATAAGGAAGCTTGGCTAGCCTCCAACTCCATACACGTTCACGAGTCGAGTAAAGAATTGCTGCACAACGCGGCGCACGCCCGTGGATTCTGTACTATACACAGCGTTGGGTTCAGGCTATTCAAGCATCGACAACTTTTGCCGATAGAGGGCGTTGCAGGGCAAAGTTCATTGAATTTTTTCTCAATGTGCGTCGTCGATCGATCGTTAACACGAAGATTTCATTGCAAAAGAAGTTCTATAAAACCGATTCTCAAATTACAAATCCATGAAAATGGTTGTTGATGAAAACAAGTACTATTTAGGGCAGAAAATAGGGGATAAGATCGTTTAAAAAAAAAAAATCGTAAAGTTTTTTTTTTTTTTTTTTTTTTGACGCTTCGAAAATTGTGTGCATTTAATAATAGTACACGTAGGCTAGTGGAAAAACTTGCGGGCAACCCAAAATTTAAGTTGTCTCTAGTGAAAAAAAAGTTAAGGGAATAGGCCTTTTTCATATTAAGTTTTGGAGCGTCTTATTCTTTAATTATAGACATTCTGAAAGTAGCCTTGGCCTGAAATTAAGCCTTAAAAAACACACAAATAAACCTGTGTCACAGGGTTAAATTTTCAACAATATTTAGGCATTTTAAAATTTGCTATACAAAATTTATGGACTGCTATGCAATATTTTGAGATTGCAATGCTATGCAAAAAAAAAAATTGCATAGCAGTTTTGCTATGCAAAAATTTGGGACCAAATCGTTCCCTGTAATTGATATACACGCTCGGGATTGGTGAAGTATTTTTGTAATAGATAAAAATGCCAAAGAGTTGGGCAAATCACTCTCCTTAATTCATTGTTTTGATTTAAGGAGAGCGATTTTAAAATCGCTCTCCTTAATTCACCTTTTGATTTAAGGAGAGCGATGCACAGCTCTCCTCAGATTTATTAAAATGAAGGCCTGACTATGTAAAGTTGTTTTTTCCCAGAGACACAGTGTAATGCACTGACACAATAATTCATACACCTGGTTGAAGAGAAGCCAATTATGGTTATGCATAGCTGCAGAGTTACCATGTACAAAAGGATTAGACTTACAGAACGACAGGACTGGTGCCCTCCCCGCCGTGGGCAGACATGGATGAGATGCTGGTCGTGTCGGCCACGGATGACGCATCCTTGCCCCCCTCTTCCTCATCATCGCTCAGGGTGGCACGAAGATAAGATGTCCTCCGCACCAGGCGTTGCCTCGTACCTGTCAACAAAACAGTAATAACAAAACTAAATATAATACTCTATTCAACAAAGTAATATTATCTGTCAGGTAGCTCTATGACAAGGGTCCAGATGTTGTTAAAAAAACAAGTCTACAATTACAGAGAAGGTTTTGTTTACATCAGGATCACTGTTACAACTTGTCAGTAAAATAACAAAATAGATGTACATGTAATTAATCTGAAGAACTAAAGGGATACTATATTTATACACATTGGTTGTACAAATGAAGTGACTTTGGCTACGGCTATGGCTGTTGGCTTCAGCAGCCATGTTGGAGTATAGGCAGATACAGTGATCTACCCATAGCCACAGCTGAAGCCAAAGCAGCGTGACTTTGGCTATGGCTTTGTCTGTTGGCTTCAGCAGCCATGTTCGAGTATAGGCAAACACAGTCCTCTACTCATAGCCACATTTTTAATATTTGCTGTACAGGTTGGTGTAGGTAGCTCCAGTATTTATTATAATCTTCAAGCAAACTTGAATCCTCGATTTTGAATTGGTTGATTCATGGCCACAACTGTGTGATTTTAAACCATATTGCACAGTCGATATCACATCATGCGTACTGCTCTATTCTACCTCTACGTATTGAGCTATACTGCAAGTCAAGTTTGCTTGAAGATAAATTCATTATACTACTCGCCAGCATGGAACATGGAAAAGCATAGTGCATGTGACCAACATGGTGTACCACAAGGCCGAAGTGGAACTCATACCCGCAACATTAATCCACGTTCCACTTACCCTGGCAGGATAACTATTAATACTGTTTACAAATAAAAACATGAGGAATGGATAATATGGATTAAAATGTTTATGCAGGTATACAATGCACGTGTGTAACACAAGCAATAAACAAAAATATTAAAGCCATAAAACCCATGCGGATTAAAATTCAATCATTCATAGTTTATATATTATAAAATAAATATAGAAATAATATAATATACATAATGAAATTCCTCAAAATTACAAAAACAACAAAACGGAACAACCCAACCTCACCTAAACTTCTGTTATCTTTGTTCGTTAGAATGCAAACCATTTGAAAGTTAATATTGGTACATCGGTTTATAATATTAATTTATACAGACAAAATATGAACACACACAAAACAAACACAAGGAGTCCGAGCTGGGGTTAATCCCAAAAGTAACTTTGCATTATTAAGCATGTTACATGTACGTACACAAAACATAATATTAGTACACGTTTAATAACCCCAGCAGTGCTCTGTAGTGTGCATTTGAAGTTTAAATATTTTTGAACGAAATAAACATGATATAACCAACTGCAGTGAAGGCATGCACAAGCTCACAGCCGGCTTGCCGAACTTTACTTTGGCCACAGCTTGAACTTTCACGGAGGTCATTTTAAGGTCATATGGTGTGTTGTAAACCGATACGATATAAATAGGGGCCGATTTTAATTGGCCCTGCCAGTACACTGTCCAGAAATTGGGCCGACTATAATCGGCCAAGGCCACTGCTGGGGCTAGTACAACGTAGGGGCCTAAAACAACCCACGATTTCCATCAACAGAAGAAGAGTCACTCACAAAACATTTCCGAGGCAAAAAAATGTCATTGGTTCCTAATTTTGTTTCTCTAGCTGCTTACTAATTTGTTTGCCAAGTGAAAAACATGGGACCAAAATTTTATTGATTCCTACATTCTCTTTACAGCAGCATACTATTCATTTGTTTCCAAGCGAAAAATGTGA
The DNA here is from genome assembly GCA_023634235.1 of Pisaster brevispinus. NCBI lineage: Eukaryota > Metazoa > Echinodermata > Asteroidea > Forcipulatida > Asteriidae > Pisaster > Pisaster brevispinus. The sequence continues at coordinate 22,908,117 of JAMKCF010000002.1, read as the reverse complement.
GACCAGTCAAACTCAACCTACATCAGGTTGAAGAAGAGTCACTCACAAAACATTTCCGAGGCAAAAAAATGTCATTGGTTCCTAATTTTGTTTCTCTAGCTGCTTACTAATTTGTTTGCCAAGTGAAAAACATGGGACCAAAATTTTATTGATTCCTACATTCTCTTTACAGCAGCATACTATTCATTTGTTTGCCAAGCGAAAAATGTGAGACCAGTCAAACTCAACCTACATCACATGGTTAATTAGCCGGTAACCTTTCCCAGCTGCTAAAAGCAAGAGTGTTCTTTGCCAAGTGTACTTGTGGCACTCAAAACACCTCCATGGGATTTGGTCCGTGGCCCAATTCCATCTACTTGAACACAAAAATTTGCCAAGTACAAATCGTTTAGCTTTCAGACTGGCATCTCATCATTTGGGCATGCTTGGTAGTCCCACATTCATTAAAATATCGGTTCTAGAATAGGGGGGAGGGGCTGTATTGTGGGTTGTAGTCCAACCAGAATAGTATGATTGTGAGTTTTTTTCTTTCCCACAGCAATAACAAAAAAGCCAAGCATAAAATTTGACCCTTGGGAAAAAATCTGAGAGTTTGATTGAGTACAAGGGCTGACCTACATGTACATGTACATGAACATATGGTATGGGCTTTTATCACATTTCCAGGCTATTTACATGTATTAACAGTTTGGCTGTTTTTTTTTCTTCTGAAATCATGAGACCAAACTAGGAATAATATCAAGCCTGAAAAGTACTGAGCGTACATCGGTGTAGGGTAAAAACCAAACATATTCGCATTCTTTATCCCTGATGCAAAATTATTATATCTACTCAATTCGATATAGCTTTGACAGCAGGACAAAATAAAGGTCACCAACAAAACTACCATATCATGTGTACTTTCTGCGGCTGGCGCCCGCTTCTCCTTCAGCGGAAATTTTAGTTTTCAGTTAAGCAGCTCAATGAAACTTGGCTCAGGTTGAGCACTGTTTATTGACAAATTGTTTTTATACAAAGGGATTCTCAGTTACAGTTCACATATTTTAAGTTTTATTGCCCAAGGAATACGCAATAAAATAAATAAAAAAACTTTGGTATTTGAGCAGGTACCTGTTCAAAGGGCACCAGCCTTTGTTATGTTTACAAACCAGGCAAACAAAAATGCAGGTGTTTTTTTTTGTTTTTTTGGTGGCTACAGGCACTAACAATCGTGTTACTCTGAAATGCTACTGGATTGCTCTAAACCAAAATATGTTTGCAATACAACTTGAAATGAAAAACATATTTACGGTGGGTCAGTGTTTACTGTACTGTGTATTGGTTAAATTTTAAGTATATGTAATGTTGCTACTGGTTTGGTACAGTATAAAGATGATGTCACCCTAAAGTGCGTCAAGGTGAAACCAAAACATTTTAACTCTCCGACTGCCGGTGCAAGTACTCATTTTGTTTTGAATAAATTTGTATCAGATCGCCTCTGGGTTACAGTAAATTTGACCTTTGACAGCACTCCTTAACCAAATTTTTGCAAAACATGATGCGTGTTCACGGCAGTAAGCGGATTTCAATAGAGAGCGGTTTTAGATGTAAACAAAGAGCACCAACAACTCTTTTTGTGGATAGTATGTAAATTGGAATCCCAAACTCACAGAACTGAAAAATATCGCTAAACATCAACTTAACAGTGAACCAGGCGTAAACACTATACATTTACATGGCGCTTTGGCTGGTCTCCTGTCCATGCTAAACGAGACTGCTCATTTTGAAACTGGGGCCCATGTTAACTTTGCATTGGATGAAAAATAAAAACTGACTGCTGATGTTATAAAGTACTCTTTTGTTCTGGTCAAACCTTCATCGATTGATTGGTGACGGGTGAACAACAATTGTTCACTTCTGATGTAGTGCTCTCCGTGAAGGTTGTCAAGAATCGCAGCTTCAGAGCTGGCCCGGGAACGACGAATCACATACGACAACACTGTACATACATGTGCATGCATACAGACATTACTCTTAAGCTCACAAACTGCATCTACTTTAGGGGGCCACCTACGATTCTCAAAAATGTTCAAGGTTGGGCAGGGACTGCAAACTTTACAACCTCCCCCTTCCCAGGAATATTAAGTCATTAGTAACTTCCTACATGTAATTTGTGCCTAAATTTGTCACGTCTTCCAAAATCTAAATTTGTAGAAAAACCTTGCCCACCCCCCCACGCCACCATTTTGATCTGTATTCCAGCAGAAATATTTAAAAAAATATTTGAGGTTACTGTACGCATACTCCCTATAAAATCTGTATTTGGTGTATCGATTTTAAGTGTAACACTGTGTCCAGTAAACAATATCTTTCTTGAAGCTTCACCATCTCTGTGTAAATTCAACTCAAAATAAATTTAAATTTCCCCGAGTTGTATACTTTTTTGAAAAAAATGAATAAATAAATTAGGAACAAGTAGACTTTGCTTATTTCTAATGCAAAATGTTGTAATATAAATCTTCCCGAAAACCTATTTTCACAAAAGTTCAAGAACACTGACCTGGTGGGTAGTCATCATCTAAACTGCAACCATCACTGATGCTACTTGCTGTTGATTCTTTCCGACTACTTGCTAATGAAATAGCGCCCTCGCTTGTCAAACTGTCAACAGACATGTCATCGGTTGTCTGCCGCCGTGTCGACCGGAGCCATGCACCTGACCGCTGGTTGGAGCGGTCGTAGCTTTTACTTCGGTGTCGCTCGAACATTTTCCGTTCATGCTGGCGTTCCCTCTCCATGCTCCTATCGCGTACCCTTCCCCGGCTGCTGTCACGCTTGGGTACAGGAGGCCTGTCTCGCCCCCCTCCAGGAAGGGGTACATGCGCTGTAATCCGATATCTGGTATTAGGATTAGCACTTGGATTATTAGGATGGGGATTTTCCTTAGGTTGGGGATTATGTCCTTTCCTCCAGAGACCATCTAATGCATCTGGTGGGGAGCTCTCCTGTGCTTTCTTGTCCCAGTAGCTTATCCTGTCCTGTACTTTAGTTGGAGAAAGTGGTTCCTCGTCACCAACCTCCATATCATTATGTGGCTGGGAGCCTGCATCACCCATACCGTCCGACACTTTAGTTGTTTGTACATTCCCATCTAAGCCAATTATTTTCACCATGTTCACAGCCTGGCTTCCTCTGTAGCCAGCTTCCTCTGAAGAGATTTGCCTTCCATCTCGACTGAGCAGAAAGGCGCGGCCTTCATGTCCTTGACGCTCCTGGCTTGTGATGTACCGCTGCCCTGCTTCTGAGCTGTAAGTGTCTTGGGCATCCTGGTATGTCATCCGAGTGTTGCTATCAGGAAACTGAGAGTACCTTCTCTCTGTTGGAGAAACAGGGGTTCTGGTATCAGCTGCTGACACCGTATTGCTTCTCATTGGTCTACCATCAAGGTATCGAATGCCATCAACTGATTTGGACCCCGACAGTGAGCCTTCCTTCTTCTCGTAACCTCTTCTGTGTCTTTGATGCTGGGCTTGGCGCATGAACATCTCTCTCATCCTAGGGTCTGCAACCTCATTGTACCCCTGCATTTCGATGGTGGTCTTCGCATTGACATTGTTGAAGTCGTTTGATGATGAAGTTGTGGTGATTGTCTCCGTTTGCTTTGACCTATAATAGCGTCTTGTGACTGTTTCCTGTTGATTCACTTGGCTGTCGCTGCCAAGGCGTTGATGTCCCATTTGGGTCATGGCCTGATCGCCAGACCGCACTTCCCACTCAGTGCCATTGGAGCCAGAGAGGTGAAGATTATCATATGACGATGACACCTGTCCACTGTTGTTGCTTCTCACCTCAACACCACCATCGGTACTCGATACTAAATTGTCCATACTATTGCTCTGTCTGGGCACTGGTCGATTGTTAGTTTTCACATCACTTCGTCTCTGTCCTCTCAGAGTGATAAAATCGTTGGGTCCAGTTCCAGTTCGAAGTCTCACCACAGGCCCTCGCTGATCCTGTGAACCTGCTTTCTGATTTGTTTCTGAATTGGGCTCGATATCATTTCGTGAGGATTTCTTTCCTGGTCGTTGTTGAGAATCGCTTGCAAGAGTCGCTCGACGGACACTTGTTTCTGATCTCTGTGGGTCCCCTCGTTGACTTTGCGTCCGATTGTGTGACCCGAAAATACTTGTTATTTTGAAAGTTCGTCCTGATTTTTGTCCTGTGGTGCTATCGCCAGAAGAGGTACTGGAAGCCACTGAGATCCCACTTGCAGGTCTTGAATTGTGGTAGCCATACCTAGAGTCTGCTGTGCTTGTCTTTGGGGACGTTTGCTTTATTTGGCCAGTCCTCCCAGCAATGTCCAAATGTCCACCTGTCGTAGGGGTGCTTCTGTTGTTTGATTCCAAAAGTTCTCTTGAGGACGTCCAGTTGTTGTCGTAGACTGGAGTTGATGTCTTTACTGGCTTTGACCCAACAGACAACACCATTTCTGTTTTGTGCCTAGTTTGGTGTCCAAGTAGGTCAGAATCCGGATGCAGGATCACTGTGTCATGAGCATCTTCTGATTTTCCTACTGGAATGATGGGAGATGGGAATCCGGCCTGGTTGAATGATGTTGGATCATGGATCCCACTTCTGCCACTAAATTGAGAGTCCACATCCGGCTGGGGTTGGGTGTCCGAGTCCCCATCAGCTGATTTGTATGCAGAGGTGGGATAAGCAACCTGTAGGATGTCCTCTTCACGTGGGACAACCAGAAGTTTTAGGCAAGAATCACTGGGAATTGAAAAAAAGAAATTAAAAACATCAATTAACTGACCAAGAGAGTTGGTTTGGAGCCAAGTAATTGCGAATCACACAAAGTTTTTGCAAGGACAGGTCCAACTCAAAGTGAGTCCCTGAGTTTTACTGATCATGACCTGAGTTTACTTCTGGTGAAACATGCATCTCACAATGTGAGGGCCAAGTGCGGTCAATACAACTTTCGTTTTATGGGTGCCAACTTCAGCAACTCAGTTTGCTTCTACATCTTCGGGTAACAAAATATCTGGAAACTAAGTATGCCGGTAAAAAAAAATCCCCCAAACTATCCCGCAGAATCCCTTTAACTGAGTCTCTGAGTCACTCACCTCGACTGGATCAAACCCACGACCTGTGAGTAAGTCTTTCCTGTTACACTCTCCCCGTTCACGGAGACAATGCGATCACCGGTGGACAAGCCAGCACTCTCAGCAGCACCTCCTGGTTTTACGTGCTTCACAAAGATTGTGTCCATAGGCTCCAGGGCCGTAATCTTAGGGCGCTTCTTACTGCGGTCTGAGAGAAGAAACAAAATAAACAAAATTATATGTGGATTAAATTCTCCTTTAATAACAGATGATTTTTTTTTACGCTTTACAGATGAGGTTTAAAATAAAAAGAAGAGAGTTTTTCCTCTCAAATTTGTAAATGTTTACAAATAATACCCCATTGCCTACATGTACAACATCTCCATGCTGATGAAAACATTTTACTACACACTTCCAGTGTTGGAAATAAAATTATTTCTAATGATCCGATTTTCATCGTCACTATTTAGTTTGTCAATTAAGGGATGACTACATAGAGTTGGTAAGCCGAAAAGTTTTGCTTTAGCATAAACAGGTTACCAACCAAAATTTCACATGTTGTTTGCTGTCTGCAACTGGTTCCCGTCAAGTTTTTGGCTGAGGAGATTCTTATCTTCTTAAAAACTGCTTAGCATCATTTACAGAATTTGGCTGAACTATAATCTTCGTCTTCATCAAAGTCCTTTCAAAATAGTGCATGCCAAGTTTTATTCAAGCTCGGAAATCTTGGCTTAGTGTCTACAAAACTGCTTAGGGATTCTGCTACTCTTTAAACGAGAGCGTCTCAAAGGTCGGGCACATTCCAGGCATGAAGGAACCTTTCTGTAGGCATCCACTAGAACAGACCTCAGAATGTTTTTCTGGTCTGCGTGCGACATTGCACCAAACTACGGGACCATTCCTACACGGGAGAGTTACGCGTAAGCATTTTGGCATTCCAACGGAAACGCTCAGGCGGTCCAACGGCCTGGTTAATGTGCACCCGCCGGAACACTTGACTGACTTCATCAGAATGTTACTGACTTTTCAGACGCTCCCTAACATGAGCTTTTTGGCAGGGACTGTTAGAATTCTGTCTTGGCTGAAGAACAAAGTCCATTCAGGATTTCCTTGATGACAAGATCTCTAGAACTCAAGCTCAACTCTCCAACAGACATGGCCTTTAACAGAGTGTCTTCTGTTAGAAGCTTCCTGGCTTTTTCCCAAACACGCCGGGAGCCTCCTCGCAATCATTTTCTGCCGATCATTTTTTTGGAATGATCCCAACATTCCGTCTGGTCCATCGAACCATAAAACGGGTTCATAAATTAAATCTTTTAATCTTTAAAGTGAGTATAAATCTTCAGAAAAGATTGTAGATGTTTTTAGATTCAACTTTGATGGAAACAAAAACCCTTTCTATTAAATTTGGAAGCTTTCAGGTAAAACCATGACCTGCATTTTAAGCCAGTTAGAAAAATAAAACAAAGATAATTTGTTCTTAAAATCACCAATTTCTATTTCCCTTCTATAGGTCTGTGCCTGATGCACCAACGTCACAGACCTGCTTTAGCACAAAATTAAGCTATGTCACAAAACTGCTTTTTACCATAAGATGTGTACCAGCCAAAACATACCATCATGTGTGCCATTTGGGACTGGTCCCCTGCTTATTTTGTCTAAGCAGAAATTAGTTAAGCAATGATTTCTGCTTAACAATTCTACAAAGTTAGGCCATGTTTCTAACAGTACACAACCATGTGCGGCCAAAATAGATGAAAGACTCTTTTGCATGGAAGGGAGGGAGGGATACATGTGGGTGGCACAAGGAGATTTGATCAAAACACTCTCCGCGAACTCATTAACATAGGATGACGAGAAGGCGTTGAAGGGGTTGGGTGGGTATTTTCTGTTATGATAAATGTGAGCCAGGAAGCAGGCCAAGTTTGGAGAGGACATCCTCTCAGAGACAGAGCGAACGCTGAGTGACGTTCTGCAGAGCATACGGATTGAATTCAAACAGCCAACAGTTTCCCTCTCTCTCCCCTTCCATCGTTGCTCTCTGTTCTTTTTTTCCCTCATTTCCATGCGGTTCAAACGGTTATTGATCATTTCCCGAATATGGGGGGAAAAAATACACGGTTCTTAAAAAAGACACTGTGGTTAAATCAAGAGCTGTCAAAGTTTTTTTGGGGGGGATCATAAGAAAGTGAGAAAGGAAAAATAATAAAAAAAGGGGGTGAGTTGGGTTTGCCCCTCCACAAAATATGCCTTGATCACACCCTTGGGTTGCCACACCCTTGGGTTGCCACACCCTCGAGTTGCCACACCCTTGTGTTGCCACATCCTACAAAGATGTTTGATAATAAGAACTATGATGAGTGACCCAAGGGTGGATTTGATCCCCCTCCTCTACCACGGCTCAAGGTGCCCGCCCCGACCATGGCCCCCGAGTTACCACGCCCTGGCGTTGCCACACCCATCGACAAAGATGTTTTATTAAAAAAGAAACAGAGCAGCCTATATTTCATCTTGCAATCAGGGAGGTACATGTACTTAAAATTACATTCAACATAACAGGGAAAAAGTTTCCATCGGGGAGATTTTCATGTTTGTGCTTCAGAGCATAAAAAGATAAATTGTTAATTTTCAGTGAATTTTCTGCAGCATCAGGGGAGAGAGAATTGGCAGCTCTGCAAGAACTATGACAGTGACCTATGATGGGAGCATTTGACTTGACCCCCCCCCCCCCCCTCCTAGTCAACCATGCCTCGAGATGCCCTGACCATGGTCTTGAGTTGCCACACCCTAATGAAGCCTTTATTAAGATCAATGATAATGAGGCCAGAAGCATAAAGGGCAAGCCCCAGGGAGAGCTTGATAGGGGGCTTCCTCTTTAGACAAGGCCAAAATGTCATAAACACTGTCGTTTCCAAGTATAGATTTTAACTGCAATTTGTAATCTCCGTGTGAACAAGCCCCCACCACGAACTACAGCGTGCGCATCACAGTTTTAACAAATACAAATCACAGTACATGTATCAAAACATGTATTAAATACTCCCTTCTCTTTTGTCAATGAACTGGCCCCACTCTCATAGAGCAGCTTTAAGCACAAAAAGCAGCAGAGCACAACAAAATAATGCTAATAGCCGGAATAAGGTTACCAGCCAAAAATACCACGTCACATGTACGACCTGTGATTGGTATCCTGCTCATTTTTGCTCCGCAGAAAATGTTTAAGCAATGTTTTCAGCTTTAAAAGCAGATCTATAAAAATTGAGCCCTGCTGGTTGTTCCGGATTATGTTTCACTCTTTATTAATTGCATGTCAATTCGGAGCTATATTCCTCCCCCAATAAAATCGGACAGAAAAACAAGTATGATAAATTCACCAACATGAATATGTCAGTCACTCAAGTTATAAAACCTCTGCAAGGTCTAAGCCAGCCTATTACAAGCAAATAAACCCCATTAATCATGAAGCGGCATGACACGGGGACTCTCTACTGTTTATGTTCGGTTGGCTTTCACATAAACATCGCCGGCTAAATGCATGACTGAGCTCCCGCGGCCGTTATTGTAGACATTTTGAAAGTTATGATTGTGGATGGAAATTTTGATAAGGCAAGCGATGCGGTGAATATTGATAAACGAAAAGATGGTGCGGGCGGGGCACTTTCTTGTATTGAGGCGAGGTAGTTGTTTTTCTTTAGTTAAAGGGAACCTATATGGTTTTGAGGGAAATTTAATCTTTCCTACTGGAATATTCAAGGCCTGGAATTTCATCTTTGAGAGGGTAAGGTCTTTTTCAATTTGCGAAGGGTACTTCCATTGGAAAATCATATATAGGAAACAGATGAAAGGGCACCAAGGCCAAGACCAGGGCAATAGAGGCTATGGCCTCTGTGGCCTACGCGTACTTCCAGACCTGACTTTCCAAGGAGGAACCAAGGCAATGGACCAAGGGCATGAAGGCAAATAAACCATGCATGCCTCAAGAATTTTCCGAGCATAATTGAAAATCTTCCAATCCCATAACCACTGCTCTGGTCATGCATTTAAACGCATCCCGAAGTTTTAATATTATGTGCAAAACTTGCGCAGTCAATTCCCGAGTGTTGCTGCAGACGAAGTCACATTACAACATGTACTTCAAATCTGTTGGCTTTGGTTTTTGGGTTGAGTCAGTCCTTCGTATCAAAAAAAACTCAAAACCTCACTTAAAGGTGAACTAAAACGGAACTAAAAATTAAACAAACAAACCATGAAACCTTCAGAAATGAAGTTTAGACAAAAGAACCTTCCTGTCACGCCTTCAAGTCCATTTCACATCACACAAGACAAACCTACGCATCCAGGTTCTACACACACACATGTACATGTACATCTGACAGCCATTACTGGATCCTACACTAATTCCATCTACCCGAGCATGACATAAACACGCCAGGCATCGTCACTGCACATGTGGATGTACTTGGGGGCCCATCTCGGACGAATACCTCACATTTTTGGACTGTCCATTCCCTTGTCGCCTGAGAGATTGTGATACGGCTTATGACCGACATTCAAAGTCATTCAAGGGTTGATTGGTCATCAAAAAAAAAAAAAATTGAAGGCTGATTTGTTAATGGTTTTCCCTCCCTCAGCTCAAACCATCAAAATTGCTGCATTAACCACAGGGGTGTCTGGGTGTCTGTTTCTGGGAGTCAAGTTTGAATGTGAGCACCTGACTTTTTCATCACCATGCAAATTAAAACAGCAATGTTTAAACATTCCGAAAGTTGGTTTTTAACACTTGTGGGGAACTTCAATGCAACTGCTGCCCCATAATTTTAATTTGACACACATCCTACTTTATAGTAACGGTTATTCTGAATCCTTCACTTTGGCCATTTGATATAGAAGGAATTGGGACTTTACCAGAAATATACAATAAAACATGTACATAAATACATACAGTGTAACAAGTGTACAGGTACCTTGGTACAATATTGGTACAATATTGGTACATTATACATGTACAAGTACCATGGAGGTTCTAGGTCTCCATGCTTAATATGTTACAAAAACGTTTACATGGCACATCATTAGCTACATGTACCAACACTACACAGTGTACATATCCTGGTATGTATCGCCCACAGATGGATCACAGCTACTCTATCTATCATTACGAAGGTCAAATTACTAAAAAAGGATGTCCATGATACAATATGGCGCCCGCCAGTGATTCAAACAACCTGCACACTGAACGACTACCAGGTTACTAAAAACACGGCATTTTGATTCCGCCCCCCCCCCCCTCCCCACAATGAGTAATGGTAAGCAGTAGACAGTACCATCAACCCTTTTCATGCCGTGGCATGGTTCCCTGATACACAATGATGGTCAAAGTTTAAAATTGCCATTTTTAAAAGGGAGACCAGACTATTTTCTCCTTCCAGCCTCAGTTTGGTTTACAATTAATCAAACGGAAGGAAGACTAAAAAAATATCGCAACCAAGGTTAATCATGGGCGATGACTACAGGTGAATAGAGTCAGCAGATTATTTCTTTCATATTGAGTGGGCACCGAGTGTAACTGAAATCAGCTAACAATGCTTGTACAGATAAAACACTAGTCCTAGAATTAAAACACACTCATTTATTTACCCACGACATTGAAATTTCTTTGAGCCTGTACAAGAACACATCATGCGTTACCAAGGCACAATGTGTGCCATCGTTTTTTTCCCACGCTCAATTCCTTTCAGCAATTTTGTATGAAGGGAGAGAGAAAAATCCACAATGGCGAAATGAATGTTATTGAAGAATGGGTCAGGATTTGGGCGTTGAGTCTGTTGGAAGCTGATGAAGGTTGGGAATTTGCCGATATGATCCCCTTGGCCGTGAAATTGTCATTAAAGGGGCATCACAATCATTCAGTCATTCATTCATTCATTAACAGCTTACAAAAACTTGTGGCATCAGCCGAATTGCAAGTAAACAAAAATATATAAAATATTTGAACAAAGCACAATGAAAAAAAAAGCAAAGAGTTTAAAACAAAAAGATACACAACCAGAATTACTAAAATTGCAAAAGAAAATAAGTTTCAGTAAGCTTTAAAAAAACTCATCTTTTGTTAAAACTACGATTAAGGCAAGGTAACAAACTGTTTTTCATTCTTTCAGTTTTACAATGAAACTCAGGGATTTTGATTTGCCACCCTAAGAGTTCTTGAGTTTTGGGATGCTGGCAAAGTATCGCTGAAATTGAGTTGTTTTTTATTAAGAGTCCTTTCCAGAAAGGAGTTTCAAGGTGATTGGTGACGATCTTCTAATGATTGAAGCGAGCATTGTGACAGAATCTGCTGGCGTTCTAAAGTGAGTTTGTCTTTTTGGGTAGATCCACGCAAAGATTTGCTTTAATTTGTCTGGCAATCTTTTTTCTCTTAGTGAATACCAGCCGAAAGCTGCTAACAGCAGAAAATTACGCTTACAAAGTAAACAAGTGAGGAACCATTTACAGAAAGTACCTGACTTGGGCCCAATTTCATAGAGCTGCTAAGCACAAAAAGTTACTGGCCAAAATACCAAGAAACATAACCGTGACAAGAATTCTGCTATTTTTGCTCAGCAGAAAATGTTGGGCAATATTTTCTGTTTAAGCAGCTTTATGAAACTGGGCCTTGGTGCCTACATCTGGCAAACTTTTCCTGGTAAGCAGAGTTGTCATGTGCCTAGCGATTTTGTTCTGCTATGCAATCGGTGCCCATGACTTGTCAAATCAGCCCTGAAATTCCTTCAATGCAATATTGACCTACTTCCATAGGAATGATTTTTCCCAGCCAGGAGCTTATGTTTTGAAAGTGACTTCAATTTCAGGGCTGACAAAGTAAACACAGCAAGCCCCCCCCCCCCTTTCCAATTTCTCCGTTCACTGGTTACATTTGCCTGTTCATTGAAACCAGTTCAAGGCAAGGTTGAGTTAGCTGCATCGTCACGCTTGGAACTCTTCCTAATTTATTTGGCCCCAGTAAATTTTTCCTCATCCAACATTGATTTTGTTGTGTACATTCCAAATAACTGAATCATCAATATGGAAAAGTCATAATGCAGTTGTTGACTTTGAATAATGTACGGTTAATTTACAAGACAAACATCTTTTAGGGAAAATAAAGGTACTTCAAAGTTCAAGCAGTCACTAAAGAACAAGAACAACTTATTGTTTAAAGGCTCTCTTTTTTAAGTGTGAAAGGATCATCTGGAAAAACACTTCTGTGTAAAAATGCTATTATTTTTGAAGAAATTGTGTTTAACTTATTTTTCTTAAAGGCATAGAATAACCACACAGGTTTCCAAGTGGCGCTTTTCTTTACTTGAGTAATTTTGTCTGAACTCGAAACTCCTATGTACTTAATACTTATAAAAATGAAATTGTACTTACAGAAAAGTACTCAAACATGTGCATCTACTCAAAGAAAAGTTCTCACACATGTAGTCAAAGAAAAGAAGACTCAAATTACATGAACTTGTGCTTGTAAACTTGACAAATTTAAGAGACAAATTACATGTAAAATTACACTTGAAAAGGTAACCAACTACATGTACATCCCTAAAAACAACAACAAAACACACACAAAACTTGAAATGGTTTTACACTTACTTCTGAATGAAATCTTAAAAAGTAACTTTTCAATATTTTCCCTTGAAACAAATTTATTAAGAATGAAAAGCTCACAGATAAACAGAAACTCCATCAAACACCGGTTATGACCATCTCTTTAAGGAATGTACCATACATGAAACATGAGTAGCTAGTGAACCCCCTTGATGTTCAGCAGGGGCACTGTACTGTCTCCACATTATCATGTTCTCTGCATGTATCTAGATGTACATATAGTAGTTGACAGCAAAACTATCCATTTAACCTGGCAGTGACCTGTCTGGGATCAGTATGCAAGCTGTGATAGCCAACATCAGGTGTGTTGAAACGTAGTGTATACATTTTGTGTATACGTACGTACATTACATGTATCAATGTTTAATGCCTGTACATACTTTGCACAAATAGAAGAACCAAAACAGTGGCAAAAGAAATCTGCATCAGAAAGTGGGGATGAATTTGAAGTTTTGAATCTGAGGCTGGTTTGGGATTTGAAAAGGGTGGTTCTCAGCCGGCACGTACATTGTTCAATGCTTAATAAGCTACATGTAATAATGGCATTGATGACCTATGACAGAAGAAAATGTTGTAGAATGCCCCCACCCCCCCAAAAAAAAAGAGATTAAAAGAGATTAAATGGTTTCAAGGAAATAATAATCTTTGTGTGGTAGTCAAATAAGTGTTTATGCTGTGTCTTACAACATGTACAATGTACCCACATTGATTCTAATCAGATTAGAGATTCAGGGGGGGGGGTGATCCCCTTACCTAAGGATGATCCCCTAAGCCAAAAAGCACTAAGGAATAATACATGTGCAGTTTTCATCCCCTATTCCACATCATGTAATCCCCCATGACTTATGTATGTGGTGAGAGCCCCCACTGTTCCAAATAGTTTATCTAGTGCCCCTTAAAAAACCCTCCTACTGTCTGACCATTCAATATCATCCACTGCAGTTTGGAATGCTGGATAAACTACATTACACATATGCAATTGCAAGCCCGCAATATGATATCAGGTGGTGAATGCATCCACACAGTACACAGTCAACCCTCCTACTCTCTGACCAATCAATAACCATTCACCACGTTGTATGGAATGATAGAACTAACCCATCAACATCTCCAGCCTGTCCCCGCTAGCTCCTGCCTCTGAAAACACCACCAAATAATATCATAATGCACAATATGATCCTTACACATTTCCTACGTAACAAACCCGTAAGTCTATACTTTTTTTTTCTTCTACAAAAAAAACCTGACAACTGGACACTAAATCAAAATGTTGCACGTAACTCAACCCCTCAAATTATATTTACACCTGAGAGTAGTGTACACTTGTCACGACCTGTAGCTCTACATGTAAATAATCAGCCCATAAATCAACTCAGTGTTATGACAACGAGGTTTTTAAGTCTCTTCAATGTCATAGCTTTAAAGGTGCTTCAAAAAAATGTCCAAAAAAGACCTATCCACACTACTGAGCTAATTCCCCAGAAATTGCTGGGGTATTTTAACCCCACTGCCACCACCCTACGTTCGTTTCACAACTAATGCTGGTTTTTTCCTGGGGAAAGCGAACGCTTAGTATGTTAACCCCGGTATTATCTGGCTTTAAACTCTACTCCCAAGCAAGGGTAGCTATTTCCAGTGAAATGGCTACTTCCCAGAGAGATGGCAAGGGTAGCATTTCAAAGTGCGAAAAAGTCAAATCAATTTCCCCGGGAATTTCACAGCAAATTTGTGTAGTGTCAAAGGAGCACAATTCAAACTTTTTATTAGAAATTGGTGGGTGGGTCAGATAAAATAATTGAAAATTGAAACTCTAAAAAAAGAAAGAAAAGGAAAACCAAAACAAAACAAAACTGACAGCCTTTTTCAGACTGTCATCGGGTCAGTGCTGTTCCACTGTCATTGGTCAACCTTGTCTCAACAGACCATGAACCTGCAGACATCACATGTTTACAAAAGAGCCACGGAGCCTGGACCTCCTACAGTCATGATTTGTACACAGTCCAATGGGAAAAAAACATCAAATCTGATATTTTATAGAGATTGCAGTGTCTGTTTTTAAATTTTTTTTTATCAACTTTTGAAGAAATGTGGCATATCTCAACACTAATTCTGCTTTTACTCTTACAACTCTTGAATTGTGGAAATTATGGCAATTATGACAATGTAAAACTTCCCATATGATCCATGTAGCATCCTGCCTGCAATTGAATGTACAATGTCACTCTATTTGTAAAAAAAAAAGTTGGTCTTATGACTGCCTGGTTCCAATGGCAGATCAAAAAAAAACATTGTACAAAGTTTAGTTCACTTTGCAGTTTTCGCTCTTTTTTGTGTCGTCGAGTGGCAAAGTTGCATTTGTAGCTGGAAAGCCTGGAAAAAGCCATTGAAATGCCCCGGGCTGGGAGAGCAGCGATCTAAAAATATCTGCTTCATTATTCTAAAGTATGTAGGACAACATTGAACAGTCAGTCAAAGTGTTTAAAATTGAAATGTAAGGCGGGTGGCTGGGTCACACAATTTTTTGTTCAAATGATGAATTTTGTAATCAATAATCTAATATTCTGAACAGCCCCATCGGATAACTTGGAATCGGAGTAATTCCCAAAGCTTCCCCATCCCTTTAAAGTCAAGACAACTTTGTTTGCTTCCACTTCAGGAGCAATGTGTCCCCCAAAGTGGATCACTCCTGTCTGGGTCTCATTTTTCAGCGACCTGTCACAAAGATTACCGCAGTACTTGTTAGTTAGGCAAACAATTTAGATTGCATTCGCACATGTCAACTGCCAGCCTCGCAGAAGGCCTGGTTGCGGCCGGCCAACACCCAAATTTAGCCCGGGTTTCTCTCCGAGTGTGGAATTTCTTGGAAAAGTGAATGGTCAGATGATGAGACATGTCCGAGACAATGTGTGACCACCGAGGAAAATATTTGCGACAAAGTGTAAAAGGTCATCTCACATAAGATGGCAAAACTGCTAAACAGTAACCATCAGCACACAAAATCTTGCTAAGCAGGAAATGTGTTTAACCAGTCAAATTACAATGTAAAGTATATTGTTACTATTTAATTTTATCACAGCTGCAAAAGAAAAATCACTTTTTTCTTTGTGCCTGTAACTCCTCGAGTCGGGCAACATCCCGTAGCCTTAGGGCCTTGTCACACGAGGCAACTTTTACAGGCAACTTGGAGGCAACCAACCGTAGTGCATGGTACAGGACCACTTTGGTAGCATAGGAGTAATTTTTCAAACAATGTCTTATGATCCCAAGAAAAATATATGAACATTGAATTGTGAATGCCTTTTCTTCATGGAGATTGCCTGGAACTGGTTGCCTGTAAATTGCCTCGTGTGACATGGCCCTTAGAATTCAAGGGTCTTTCTCAGGATCCTCGCTGTTCCCAAAAGCGCCGCCTTCTGTAACAGATCTACCCTCACATTTGTCCCTACATGTATTTCATCTAGATGTTTCACCAATGCTTTCGGAATGGTGCCAAGTGCTCCAACCACCACAGGATATAACAAACGTAATGCACAACTCTACGTACTACTCAGGTGGGATTCGAACCCATGACCCCCAGTGTGCGATGTGTGTTGAACTCTCAGTGCTTGGTGGGAACTAACATTTGGGACCCTCCAGTCCCTTCAGTATTTTCCTTGTCTTGCATTTTCAAAAGTTATTTTTAACCACGAGTGCCATGGCAATTTCTGTTGTGCACTTGTAATAGCAACAAACCCAATTCAACTAGAAGTTGTCCCACGATCCACTCACAATCCCACACCTACACAGGACCTTTGTGGAGTGTCTGAATGTGTGCATAAAATGTCAACCCGAACTCATGAATGGCATTGATGGCCAAACACTATAACTTTTCAGACCCACGGATCGATGTTTGTTAAAGACCTCTTCACCCGTAATTGCTTTCTAAAGCGGACCGCTACAAAAGATGACGCACATTTGGTAGGTAATTCAAACATACGATGTAAACACTGCATGCCCGTGTACATGTTAATGACCATGTCTACGGAAACGTATGTTAGAAAAAAATACAAAATATACACAGCACAATACAATGCAACGATTTTCAGTGTGAACCTACGTTCCCACCAAACTACCAGCTAGGATTATCTGACTCCATTCTGAAGGAATCACTCAGTGCAATGGGAGCAAGGTCACAGGGTCACCCTAAGGGAGGAAGTACAGAGACTCTGTATTATAATCTCTGCATGGTGGAATACAACCAAGGTGTGTGTACCAAGTACATGTAGATCATGTCAACCAGCAGAATGTCAACATGGAAACTAGAAATTTGGTGAAGGAGATCTCCCACGCGTTTAGGAACGTAATACTAGTGTGTGGGAAGTGAATTTGCAGGTGGATTTGAAGACTGGATGTTGGAGAATAATTTTGGTTGTCAATCCTACGATGAACAATGAGTTAAGTGAGGAAAAAAAAAGGGTTTGAAATCTACATCGTATAACAAGATATAAAATGAGTGAAAAGGGAAATTGAGAACACCAACTACTTGCAGTACTTCCCTCTTTGGGCCTTCCCAACCCCACCCACCTTCAACCCATTCCTCCCAAGGATTCCAACAACCCAACCCATCCACAACAGATTCCTCCAATGATCCGTACACACCCTACCCACTCATAGCCTGATTATCCCAATGACCGCAACACCTCTACCCACCTGCAACCCATTTCTCCCAGTGATCCCCTACCTCGTACCAACCAACAACCAATGTAACCCAATAATCCCCACCCACCAACAACCCATTTTACCAAATGATTCCCACCAACCCTAACCACCCACTACCGATTTCTCCCAATAATCCCTATCACCCACAACCTACCCACGACCCCGTTTCTTACCATCAGCACTAGCAGCCCCCTCCTGTCTGCTCAGTTCAGCGACGGCGGATTCCGGTGGGTAAACGATGAAATGTCGTAGTGTGAAGCCGAACCCGGCCGCATTACGCTGGAGACTTACTTTACGAGGACCAGGCCATGTTGGGGACGGCTCTGGTTTATTGGATACCTGCCAAAGACAAACCAAGAAGAAAAGAAATTGTCATCTCACATTTTAAAAATGAATCTTTTCCAAACAATCAACTTTCCATAAAACAAATCTCATCAGACAAACTTTTTCGGCTCGTTGTTGCCTTGAGTTGCACAAATGAAACAATTAGGCTTTTGTAGTTTTTCATCCAATGAGTGTTGTACACTTTGTGCCTGCAGGAAGTCCAGGCTCTGTGGCTCTTCTGTAAACATGTGATTACATCACATCACAACTGGACACTATAGTTAAGATTTCCCACTACAGCAAAGGCTACAACTCAATCAACAAAAAAAATTTATCCCTAAAGCAACATGTAAATCAAATAAAATGCTTGCAGCATCCACTGCTAGTGGAACTGGCTACTTGGCATCATCTGTAGTCTAGCAGTAAAGGCATCTGCTCAAAAAAAGCTGTACTTTTCCTGAAGATCTCAGATAGACATCGAGCATACTGCAGGCCTGGAATATCACATTTAAGAGGGCAAGGCCATTTTCATTTAGCAAAGGGCACTTCCATTGGAAAATCTTCAAGTCTATGGGAAACTATTGATGGGCACCGTGGTCAAATCCAAGGGGCAACAGAGGCCACGGCCTCCATGTAAACTTAAGGCATGTAGAGAGCTAATCATGCATTTTATGTTAGGCAAAACAGTCCTTTATCCAATATCCTTTATCCTTCATCAGTTAAAAACTCGCCGTCCAGGTGTTACCGTTCATTCACACACAGTGACAGATCAAATTGATTAAACAACAATACTGATATTTGAACACGCACAAAAGAAAAAAGATCACCGGGTCCACACTTAAGCAGATTCAATTCAACGCACTGACCTCCCACCAGCAAATGAGTAAACAAACCACACAAAAATAAAAACATTCATAAATCTTTATCTGACACTAAAAAGGAAGCACAGATCTAATGAATCTCCCTGGATACAGAGATAAGTTTTTAAGATAAAAATTTATGTAGAGTGAACAATTTGAAACATTTTTAGTGAGTATAAATTTCCTGCCCATTTTAATTTAAGAGGCGAGGGTGGGGGGATTTTTGTTTTATTTACATGTATGTTTACATTTATTTGTTTCATTACACATTTAACAGTGCAAGTGCAAATATTACATGATGGTGAATGCATTACAGGAATAAAGAAAACAATTATATTTCAGATCTGGGGAGAAAACCCAATGTGGAAGAAATTCAACCCATGCAATCAGGTAGGGACTGAAAACCCAATCCACTTTATATGCAAACAGGCTTCGGTCCGAGATGGGATTCAAACCAGGGTCCACAGAGGTGAAAGGCTAGGAAAGAACCCACTGAGCCAACCTGATGCCAACCGGATGCCAACCGGATGCCTACCTTGATGCTTTCATCGGACTAAATAATCGACTCATTTCTCAAAAACTAAGCAAAAACATTTCTCAAGAAGTTTTCAACCATATGGCCATCTTTGTACCAAGTACCTTTGTAAGTTGTAGATAAATCTATTTTTGCAATCTTACCAATGTTATGCACACCGTGAAAGTTTTTAAAAAGGTCGGCCTTTGAGAAAGACTCTGCTAAGATTGAAACATGAGACCATTAATCATTTTTGGCAATTGAAAAAAAAAAAGAAGTGATTT
Source organism: Pisaster brevispinus (assembly GCA_023634235.1). NCBI lineage: Eukaryota > Metazoa > Echinodermata > Asteroidea > Forcipulatida > Asteriidae > Pisaster > Pisaster brevispinus. The sequence continues at coordinate 22,888,703 of JAMKCF010000002.1, read as the reverse complement.
CTACACATTTTTTTATGCAGGTACTCCAGATGGAACACAATGTTAGTAAAAGTCACTTTGCAGACGGCTCATTGTACAAGTGTACAATGAGCAGAATTACAAAGACTACATTCACAATGTCTGACCCTGGTCTTTTCAATGGGGTAATGGGCCCGAAGCTCAAATCGTTTCTATTTCTTCCATCAGAAAAAAAAAATAAAAAAAATCTCTGAGGTCTGAGGGCTTTCACCTTGGGCCAAGATTAAGATGGAAGGGGGAAAGCATGTAATTTAAATAAGTCGGTAGTCGGTATTAAAGGAAATTGACATTTTTTAAAATCTCTTATTTACTTACATGTATATCCATTTTTTTTCTCTTTATATTTTGATGTATTTAAAGAAATTGGTGAGCTGCTAAAACTAAACAATTAGACAACCACAAGTTTGTTTTTGTTTCAACACCAGAAAAATGTCGCTCGGCTAAAATATGACATGTGTACTGTTTGTGAACTGCCCCAAGCTTATTTGCCTGAAAGCAGAAATTAGAAATCAATCTTTGCCACTTAAGCAGTGTGTAGGAAAAAGACTTTTCTTCCATAAAAACTGAGCAGCTTTCAATCTTTCAAACCACAACTCAGGGCTCTCCTCAGGGTTCTTCAAAACTCTTGAGCATTCTGGACCCAAATTGTTGAAGTTTGGTCAAAGCACGCTGATTTGAAATGAGGTCCTGAATTGAAAGTGATTGAAAGCTATACTTGTACTGTGCAACCTGGGACATTCTAATTGGTTTTATCTTTAAGATTTTTGTGAATTTGATCTGAAGTAAAAAAAAATAATAATACAAATAAATAAATGCATAAATGCATAAATGCATAAATACATAAATAAATGAGTAAATAAATAAATAAATAAATAAATAAATAAAATAATTGGCCCGCAATTTGGGCATATTGGCCCGAACCCCAGACATTTCTGTAATCAAGCCTGATTCTTCTTTTACAGTGAGGGCAAATTGCATTCCATCCTTGGTAAAGGGCATCTCTTGCTACTAGAACAATTCAAGGGGCACCAAGGCAATGTACATGTACAGTCCCCTTTAAATCAATTTATTAACCCAACACATGATGCTCATGGATCATGATCCAGAGTGATTCAAGCGTGAATTTCATCTCCTTGCGTACACATTGATGGGGAAGATTATACGGTAATGAATGCACAGCCAATATTAAAATTGGCCCCGTGCACTCTGCTATCTACCATTTACGTTAAAAGTCACGGTACAGCTTGGGATTTTTTATGGATTGGTGACCGGTGAGGTGATGGTGGAAGGGCCGAGAGGGAGGCAAACTGAGTTTAATCTTAAAATCTACATGTAATTGATATTAATGTTAACAGTAGCATCAATCATCCAGTGAGGTGTTTAATATTGAAACAAGCTTTAAAACGAAAATTGTGAATATTTTCTCAGCATAACTTTTGCGTTGCTTTACCATTTGCGGCCTTGGGTTTGCCTTTGCATTTGCCGTATTCTAACATCTTTTGGAAACCTTGGGTTGCCACGTTCACAACCGGGATTCGAACCCACACTCTGGTGACTCATCCAGCTTGAGTTTGATGTTCTAGACCGCTCGGCCACGACAAGCCACAGTAAACGAAGCCACACTTTGAATAGCAGTTAACAGCTTCCTGAACGTGGCCCCCAAGATTTTAAGTGAACTCTTGCTCAGCCAGCAAGGCCCTTTAAAAACGTAGTGTGTCTCAGACAGATGTATTCAACGGTGGGATCTGGAGTGAGTAATCCAGCCAAAACGGGGTTAAAAGTTGATGGAGTTACATTAGTCAAGGTTTCTGGAAATGAAACCCGGGTCAGTAATCCTACCCCAACAGTCTCCGATACTGTCTCTTTTCAATCAACTTTCTCAATGGTTGAGAAAAGTGACTTGGGAAAACATACATCCTTCTTGTTTCAGAGAGAGTGTGAATATATTACAACACTGTTGTCAGAGGCGTAGCAGGGGCATTTATCTTTGGGGGTCTGGTGACTGGCATTTCCTTTTTTTAGGTATACAGAAGCCGGTTTGTTATTATGTATTATGTACCAACAATTCTCCACTTTTTCAAGAAAGACTTGTGTGCCCACTATAGTCATTAACGACTAACCTTTTTTTTTTTTAAGCATATGAGTGTGCTTTAAAGAAAAATGTGTTCATCGTCACCAAAATGACTGAATTTTAGTCCGGATGCCCTTGATCTATAGTTTGATTCAGTGCTTCTTTTGCCAGACTCAAAAATGTGGCCCAGCAGAACTCAGACAGAATGGAGCATACGGCGCTTATCACACCTTGGTGTAGGGGAAAACAAAAAAATATTCTTCATCGCCAGAACTGTGGATCCGAAGCCTTTGTGTACAAAAAATGTCTGAAAGGCTCATAGCTGTCAACAATTACATGTACATCTTGCAATCACCAGAGATTTATTGTACAACAATCGGGCAGGTATTTAGAATTACATTCAACAATAGAGGAAACGTTTCCACAATTATGGAGATTTTCAAATTTGTTCATGAGCACATGGAAAGATTGGTTTGTTTTCAAGAAACTTTCTGCAGAATCAAGGAGAGTCGGCAGCTCTGAGGGCTTGATGTTAATTTTGTAACGTTATGTTTATTCTAACCACAACATTGTACATGGATAAGGCACAGAAACACAAACTCTGTGAACACCAAAACACATCCTCATCCAGTAAAACATTTGACACATTTCAAAGCACTTAAAGGGGGGGGGGGGGTGTATAGTAATAGTTAGAATATTTCCAAAATCCACTCAGGAATTTACGGCAATTAATTAAAGTAACATACTACTTCCTGTTTCGGTGTCTTCAAATATGCTAATCCGAATTGTAAACAATCATGTCACACTTGCAATTAAATTCCTAGAACCTTAGGTACACACAGTTCTGCAGGCTGAAATTAATTTCTCAATGCCACGTTCGTTTCGGTGTACATGTTGTACATGACCCAAAGCAATCCAGGATGTTTACAGAAGGAGTCGTCAGGGTTTATGAACTCCTACTCTCCTAAGGGAGACATGTGGCAGGTATCACAAAGTTCCAATTTCAGCTTTAAAGGAAGGGTATATACCTTTCGGTAATTACTTCCCCCCCAAAATAAAATAAATAAAAAAAATTTTTTTAAATGACCATAAAAACTTACTTGGTAAGAAGCACAGCAGCTGTTGGTAAATGTACAACATTTTGAGAAACAATTCCCTTCAAATGAGTGTGGTTTTACAGAGAGGGATTCGAAAAACTCAATCTGAGAAACTTTTCTGCATGTTCATGAGATTGTGTGTTCCAATTACAGATTATTCTTTCTGTGTGTGCCATACATTGTACACATGATCATGTACCTCAATACATTTACCTCAACGGGGGTGTGAAGTTACCTCAACGGGGGTGTGAAGTTACCTCAACGGGGGTGTAAAGGTATGTTCCTCAACCAGGATGTAAAGGTACATGTATTAACCTCTAGCAGGACATGAAGGGTACATGTACCTAAACCAGGGTGTGAAGGTACATGTACCTAAACCTGGGTGTGATGGTACATGTACCTAAACCAGGGTGTGAACATATCCTAAACCTGGGTGTCAAGGTACATGTACCTAAACCTGGGTGTGACAGTACATGTACCTAAACCAGAGTGTGAAGGTACATGTACATGAACCTCCCCAACTGGTGGTGTGACCTCCAACCAGGGTGTGAAGTATCCTCAACCAATGTGTGAAGGTACATGTTCATGTACCTGGACCAGGGAGTGAAGTTACCTCAACCAGGGTGTAAAGGTATGTGTATGTACAAATGTACCTCAATCGGATGTGAACATTTTGTACCTGAACTGGGTGTGAAGACCTCAACAAGGGTGTGAAGGCATATAAACATGCACCTTAACAATAATAATAATAATAATAACAGTGGCTTCTTATATAGCGCTCAAATCCGTCACTCAGTGACGCTCATGGCGCTTCAACATTATTTCCCCTGGTCACTGGGTCATTTATTTCATTCCTTAAACCATCTTCCAGCTCCCTTGGGAGTATACAGCCTGTGCTGCCAAATATGTAGCGCACTAAGCTAAATCAATCACAAGAACCAACTGGGGTGTGTAGATCTGAACCTCAACTGGGAAGTAAAGGTACATGTATCTCAACTGGAGTGTGAAAACAGAAAACTGCCCTGCCCTTAAAAACAAAGCATCAGGTCTGTCGGAGGCAATGTAAATTGGTACCATCTACATGTAGCTAGAAAAGAGACATTTAGCACCATCAGGCTGAGGCCTTCATCTTGTAGTTGGTAGACAATGGCTGAAACATAACCAAGCCTCAATTTTCCTCAGGAACCTTTGAACTGTGTCATCTCCTTGGCAGACATTTCTTCCTTGGTCAAGGTCAATGCTTAGCAAGAATTCCCCACATTCACTTGAAATTTTCAAACTGCCAAGACCAGCCGGCAATCAGCTCCCAATAGGCCTGTGTCAAGGCTAAGCCACACACACACACACACCGTACAGCTCATGATTTCCATAAAGCCTACAAGCGCAAAACTTCCTTGAGTCATGCCGGGTGTGGCCGCCATGATGAATGTGGCCGTACATTAGCTTCGAATGATGACTTCATTACAGTACATGACGGCGTTGAGGCTGCAGACGACATTCACAACGTGTTACCGACATTGACAGACCTTCATCTTCAGTCTCCGGCGACTGTTCCATTTCCTCAGATTTTTATCGAAAAGACGGGGCTTGAGATGCTTGGAGATGAGCACTCACTCAGTCTGTAGTTTTCAAACGAGCTCTGAATCTCACCAGTCCAACACTTGTAGAGAGAGGGGCTTCATCTGGATCTAGAGCCATTTGTACAGGGGTGGGGGCTGAGAAACATTTATGGGTGGGGGTGGGGGGTCGTCTACTGAGATACGATTGATACCTGCTGTAATCGAGCGCAGTGCCTTTCCATCTTGCTAAACGTGGACCGATTCACTGTTCTCGATGAAAATACAGTGACACAGTTTTTTGCTGTTTTTCTAAACAAGTAGTCACTGTATTCACATAAAACTTTCACAGGTGACTTTAATTGTATCTTTCTTGAAAATTTTACCTATGAATCATCATTACGTTTACAAAAACCAAAAACTGACCCAATCTTTAAAATGTTGTCTTCGTTTTCACTTAACAAATTTCAAAGGTTGGTTGTTTGGGGTGTCTGTTGAAAAAAAAAAATGAAAAAAAAAGGGAAACGAAACAGCCTCTTCCAAGAAAACAATGGTGCATCATACCTTCACAAAGGTACAATGTATTATAGAGGATTGGCAAAGCTGACGTAATAGTCGCAGACAGTGTTTATAATATGTTTTGTGTGATCAGCCATAACACCTGTACACGAAATAACAAACCTGTGAAAATTTGGGCTTTACCTGTTGGAACTTGTGTGAGTCAGGAGAAATTGGTGAAAAACAATGCACAATTTTCAGCATGTAAAAACACATCGTCCTTAATCTCGGTTGTGACAATCAAAATCAGCTGATTGCAATTTTTTATGTTGTCAGATACAGTTTTCTCAAGTTTGACTTCATTACAGAGGGAAATATTTCACAGAAAAAAAAATGGCTTTAGTATAAATGGTTTCATTATCAGTAAACTTTCAGACTAAAATTAAACAATTAAATGTTTTATCCTTACCAATCCTGTGTATACCTTTAAGTCTCGTAAGCTACATGCACCAGTGTTGTCATACCATACATGTCATCACAATAGTCATTTGATGCATTCACAATAGTACTAATTCCACATGCGTATGCCTCATCCTTCAACTTCCGTCTCATGTTTCAAAACTAAACCACAAGACATAAAATCCCTCTACCAATCCAGGCCAACCCCAAAATAAAAATCGGTCGTTTGGCACAAAGGTTTTCGAGGAAAAATAAATCACTCCCTTTTTTTCCTGTTTACAGTTAAAACATTTGCATTTTTTTTCTCTACAAATTCACTATGACTTTAAAAAATAAAGGAGGCACTTTAATAAATAATTAAAATACCTACAAAAAAGAAAAAAAAGTAAAAGTGGTTTTTCCTGTCTACTCAAGTACCCTAACTAATATTTTGTTCTAGACTGGCCCTATTCATAGTCACTCCTTCAAAATATAATCCAAGGGCCTAGTATTAACTCCCACTCAACTTGGCCCGCTCCATGGAGTACCGGCTTGACCTTGCAGGATACCGGTTAAAGGACACACGCAGTGAACCGGCGTGGGACTGGTACTGATGATTTGATGGAAATGGAATGCGAACCGGTGATCAAACCCCCAGGATGTCGAGTTCAACGCCAGTAATAAACTCTACCTCTGGCCAGGGTACCAACAACACCACAATGACAAGTGTGTATAACTGTTTATGTATGCGTGACCTAAAATGAGTTGCAGCACTGCACAATGTTTGCTACTGTCTATGGAGCCATGTAATTTTGCACAGTGTTTGATGTGTGTGGTTTTTCATAATTTCCGCTCAACTGTCAACACTGAACCTCTGTAATCAAATTTTAATGTCAACAAAGCAAAAAAACTATAGACTAAATAATAACATAAATTAAAAGTCCATTAGATTAAACTTACATTGTAAATGTTGTATTAAAGCGATAAAACTTGTACTGTCAGCAAACTGATTTAGAAAACAAACTTTGACGATGTCGCTCAAAAAAAAAAAAATGACAAGATGTTTGGAAAGAAAGGGTTCCGACGTACATGTAATGTAACTATTTCAGAGACAAGACCAGCTAGCTTGTCATGTCACTGGTACAGCAGCCTTTTCACTGGTTTGTATCTAAATACATACATGTAGGGTTTGTAAAGTTTGGGGAAAAAACCTACAGGCGCATTTGTAGACACCTCAACTGAAGAAAACAATTAAATCTCACATTTTATAGAGACTGCACTGTCCGAGTTTTATCAACTTTTGATATGAAGAAAGGGGGCACCTAGATCTCAAAACTTGTTCAGCTCTGTTATTTTATAACTTTTGAATTTAAATGTGGAAACTAAGACACAAAATATAAGATTTCTTGTGGCCAATGCAGTACATGTATCTTGCCTGCCACAAAGGTCCTGGAATGTACTTTCTGTAAACAAAGGTTTACTTAGGCTGGAACTTTTGTGAACATTGTTTAGAAAGCAATGAATGGGCGGGCCAGTCTGCCCACTTGGGACAGAATTTTGACGGATCCCAAGGTGTTATAATTAGAATTTGGTACATGAAGGTCTGCTAGGTAAGGGAAAGCTATGGAACTTCACAATAGTGTCCCTTTTCAAAATCCCAACAGCGTACTTCTGACCATGGATGTAGAATGTTTGGACAGAACAAGTTTCATGGTCAAACTCCACAGATCCATGGCTGAACACCTTTCGATAAATAGAGGGCCTCAGGCACTTCCGATATCTCCAGCCAAACACAACTGTTCCCAATTCCATATAAAATACACTTCTGACGGCCCATTTAAACAAAATCATGGTCAAACTCAAAAGATCTACAGCAAAACAGACAACACCAATACACGATCCAATAACAGAGGGCCTTAGGCAGAACTGATCTCTCAATTTTGAAGACAAGTTAGAGGATATTTACATTAGTTATCAAAACAATGTTGAATCTTAAAGCTCACTGATAATAGAATTCAATCACTGTCAATCTTTCCAAGAATATTTCAGTCTGACATACACTACCATAGAGCAAAGAACCATCAAAGTTTCATAGCTGCTTAGCAAAAATATTGCCTAAAATTCTCTGCTAAGCAAAAAAAAAGCAGGAGGCCAGTCAAGTATGCTACATGTGACATCGTGTTGTGGCTGGTAACCTTATTCTAGTAAGCTTGGTTGTGCTTAGCTACTTTTTCTGCTTAAGCAGCTCTATGAAATTGGGGCCCAGATTATAAGCTAGGGGGTTATTGCCAGGCATCCACATTCCTCTTTCTGATTTCAAAGCCTCTACATCAATGTTTGTGTTTATGTTTTCAACTGTTTCCAATACACTTCAGGATTGGGGCCTTGGCAGGTGTCATTAGGTTGCAACCTGTGGGGTTGTGTTTATTTTGTAAACACATTTGGCAACATTAAAAACACAGTGTCCAACAAGACCAGGCATGATATTTGGTCTTTGGAGAAAAAAAAGTAGGAGTAGTTTGTCGAGTGCAAGGGCTGACCTACATTCTGCACATATGTACACATGGTCAGGCTATTAATTTTATATTTAATCACAATTGTTTCAATTTTTCAAAGGGCAAAATAAAATCGGAAATCAGACTAAAGTAGGAAGAATATCATCCCTGCAAGACAACGTGTAGGCCTTAAAACACTCAGACAAGCCTGATGCCTCATGGAAGTCTTTGCCTTCATGCCCGTGGTCATTGCCTTAGTGCCCCTTGAAACACTCGGCCCTGGTGCCCTTGGCCTTTCAAGAACGAAGAATTAGGGCTGCTGCTCATAGTCAGAACCAGACCTTCAGGCTTCAACAACCTGTTTGAAGCCTTCTTGCTTTTTCACATTCCAAACAATGTCAACCAAACTGAGGCTAGAAGGGCAAATAGCCAGGCCTCTTGGATTGTCAATTGAGGATCTGTATAATTTGTGATTGGCAGTGGAGACAGGGAACAAATACAAAACCTCAGGATTTGACCGCATACATACAGGACAGGCTCTGTATATAAAAAGAGGCATTGACTAGTTTCAATCTGAAGGATCATTGGTTATGAAATTCATACCAGCACCAATCCTCCTGAGAAGTTTTACCAGATCTAAAATACTGTCAACAAAGCAAAATAAATAGCATTTGAAATCCTCAAAAAATCACTGTTGCTTTTTGGGGGATTGCTTTAATCAGTAATCAAAATAAGCCTGATCAATATGAAAAATTTTTGTTCTAAACTTTGAAAAAGTGCCCCAAAATTTGAGGAAGTTTTCACAGCACCTGTAGGTTGCAAGGTGTGTCTGTAATAACAAAAACTAGAGGATGGAAAAGGAGTTTACTCTCCTAAAAACAAATGATGCACTTTCTCTTCAAAGGCAAATCTGGACCATGGTTAAACTACAAAAGACCCCACGCTCAATAACATGGGTGTACATGTGTACCTTGGCTACAAGCAAGCTGAGGTTACCATGTCCCACCCCCTGATTCCCTTCAGACTGGCCCCCTTCATTATCAACCCAAACAGCAGCACTGCTCATTAGAACTAAATTTCACGCTGCATTAAACTCCATTTAAAAAGCCAGACTTACAACTGTTTGTGTCAGATTTTGGGATCCTGGGGGTCAAAGGGGGGGGGGGTTGGATAACAAACAAAGGAAAAGAACAACAATCAAAGACAGAAGGTAAACAAAACAAATTTTGATGGCATTGGTGGAACTGTAACCCATTAAGGGCTGAAGGTCTCCATGTCTGTCTGGATGGAAAAAGTACACAGTATACAGTACATGCACAAAACCATTATGATTTCTTCTGCAACAACTGGCGGTTCTGAGAAGCACTGGTTCTTCGAAGAACCTTTACTCCTTCGGAAAGAAATTACTACACGAGTGTCATGCGTAAATCTGTTTCTTCTTACTTCCCACACCATGTAAAACTTCAAAACTGTACAATGTACAAATGTACACTGTGGTCTCGAATTGCCCTTCATGAAATTTCACGACTGCTGTTTTTTTTGTAGTTTCTTAGGTTATTTTCTAGCGAGAGATGTTCAGTAAAGTACATTCATAACAGAAACAACACAAACTGAGACTGGAGAGGAAAAACAGACTGGCCCCTTTGTTGTAAAATGAGAATTGGTATTCCACATTACTAACTGGATACAGGGTACCTAACAAGATGGTGGCATCGTGATAGCAATCAATACTACAGTTAAGGTTACTTCATGGTTACACGCCGAGTCTATATTTAGCCCTTTATCTGATGTCATGTGTCTGAGGCGGGTACGGGTCCAGTAATACAGGAAGCATTTAATACGCGTGGTACCGGTCATTCTGTCCTTAACTATTTAAGAAATGCACGTTTTTAGCCAGTTCCCACCGACACACAAGCCGGAACCATGCTGGCCCGCGATAACCCACCGAGTTAGATTAGCGTGCCCCTGTCATGGGTTCTAGGCCTTGAAATAGGGTAAGGTCGCCCCCCTTCCTTTTATGCATCATCAACACACATAAACTAGGGCATTTTATCCTATACATTACGTACAACCGGTGCGTGTGCCTGGCAGACAGTAAAGTGTACCCGCTGAAAAGCAGTGTTCAATTAACGAGATTTCCCCTCTCCACAAACTTGATTAATCCCCCAGCCTCTCCCAATCCCAGTCTTGCACAGCACTTTGAGGAAACCCATTTAACTCGCCAGCTACTATTACACTAACATAATATGCCTCTAGCGATCTCAAATTGAGTTCTTTATTCTGCCATAATCATGTCTTGTGAAATACTACGGGAGCTTAAAGTGACCATCAACGTATCCATTTTTCAGAGCTAAACTATCATAGAATTACATGTACACATGTACGTAAGTACATGTACATGTAATACCTAAGATTGTCTTCCCGAGTTCTCAATCATCTTTGGCTTTTTAGACTGCGACAGTGAGATCATCCCTTCAAACATTCTGGCAAAATATTTGTGGATAATAACAAATTAGTAGTAATGTAGGTCTTTGGTAAAATTAGGTTCCATGATTCTCCATTTTGGCAAAATACAAAATTCACCGCTCACAAATCATCAACTTCCCCAAAGCACTCTCGTTATGACAGATTTCAGTGTGTGGTACCAATTACAGAAATCTACAAACTTAAAACTTCAAATCAATAGGGGACTCAGTGACAATTGTGAAACCTGCAAAACAGAAAAATGCCCATACCACAGCTACATGTACATGTAAGTTAAGTATCATGAACTCACCAAACAACCACGGCTCTTAAACTCTATCTACCACCACACATCTTTAACTGCATATTGTCCAACACGACGTCATATCTTAGCACTGTGTATATCCTGCAAACCTGACCAATGTACTGGTTTGCGGTTTGTGGTATTGCCACAGGAAAATCTCCAAAGAATTGCATCAGCTCTGAATAGAACCAGTGGAGTAACAACTCCACTATTCTTGCTGTGGTTGCTAAATAAAAAAACCTCATTCAATGAATAGCGTCCGACACTACGCACACAAAACGTCCACCATTGTGCAGTCCCATAATAGCAGCAAGTCACTCTATTTACAGCTAAAAACTCATGCACTTGAATTAGACAAACAGCAAACAAAAGGTTTGCTAATCTTTTTAGTCTACGTCAGTAAAGTACCAAGTACCACTGGCTGTTTCAATTTATTCAATGTTGACACTGCCGGCTCGCACGTTGTCCACGGACTGAACTGAATATATTCAGCCTTCACCTGAATACCAGGAGCAAATTCCATAGATCTCTACCCCATGACTCCGATGTGCTCAATGTTTCAAAGCACAATTTTCTTTTTCTTTGGATGATGGGTTGAAACCAAAATTGTCGTTCCACATCCTGCCCGTTTCTGAGAATTTGTGATACATGTATTTATGTTGTTGTTTTGCCTTGGCTGTTTGGTCATCTTAGACTCAAAGATGTTGAGTTCTGACATGAGGCATGTCTATTTTATACATATTTCATACAAATGATTTTGGTATGCTTCTAAGAACTCAATGTGAGTAAATAGAAACTTTCTCATTCTTTTTTTTTTAAATGAATGTTTAAGAAAATGTTTTGGTATTTCCAGCTACTAAACTACCTCCACAATTTGTTTATCCTCACAGTTGGGCCCTTTTAACTCTCCCAAGCCAATTCTCTACAAGTCAAACGCCCAGACAATTTATTAGGAATTTTAACCCTACTTCCACCCCCATATCCGTTTTTATACTTTTCCAGGGAAAAATTGACACTCGGTATGCTAACCCTGGTGATATCTCACTTAACCCTACTCCCAAGCACGGGTTCCAAGGAATGGTCTTTTCTCAGGAGTTTGCTAAGGTTAGCAACAGCAGTGACAAAAAAAAGATTATGGTTCCATCTACACTACGGTCTAAGTACATGGTAATTAAGTTTTTAAGTCTGTACGACCTTTACTTTTTGCGAACATTGCGAGAGAAGGTTCAGGGATAAGAAGAAGATGGTGAAGAAAAAAAAAACCCCAGTACAATAACAAATTCGGCTGTTAGCCTAACACCTAAAAATAGTCAAGTGTGAAAAGGTTGTGTGAATTTTCGTAGGAATTTCCTTAGAAATTTTAGAAGTTTTGAAGATTGCTTTTAATCATTTTACGTGCTTGATTGATGGCTGTCTTTAATTAGCGTCTTGACAAACACAAGAGAATTTTCACTCTACAAAGAAAATGTTCTGACTGTTAACTTTAACAAACCAAAATTTCAGACTTGTCGAACATAACATGGTTTTGCAAGTGCATTGCCTTCTGATCAAAACATTGACTTAGGGCTGGCGTTCAAATGGTCATCGCTCAAAAAACTCTTTTTCCAGTAACAAGATTAAGTTACTTGCGGGTGTAATCGTTTCTCATTCGTTCATTTACATACATTATTTTATAATAATAATAAGTGTTATTGTCAAGTAGAAAGCGTGTACATGTTGGCCACATGTACATCATTCACAGAACAATTATAGAATTACTTCCAATGACTGCGTTAAGATTTTATGTTTACAAATAGAATGATTTCCTACCCACCTCAAATATTAATATCCATTCATGTGAATTAAGTCCGCGAGTAAAAGACACATAAACTAGTCCGTTCCTCAGAGGGTAAATTCCTTCAGAAGCAGTTGAACAACACGAATTCCAGTGACCTCTGTTGATGAAGACATAAAATTTCAACAGACGACACCACGTCCAACCATGGAGGAAGGAGATCCAATCGAATCACATTCCACACCACAACACTTCCATTCTCCACACTGAGCTCCGATCCTCTAAACTACCCACGGATTATTTTCCCCACTGGTGAACAACATCAAAAAAACAAACAGCGGATGATTTTGTTTTGTTTTGTTCGGACCAAAGTAAAACTAATCCATTCCGATACCGATTCACAGCTTTTGACGTCAATTGTCATTTCTTTCAATTTCAGAACCAGTTTCCCTCCATCCAGTGAGCTTCACGATGGTTCCGAGTGTTCCCACAGAATGTTTTGGTTTGATGGGGGACCCTGAGGACACCACTGGTTGGATTCCGGTTTCCCTTTGATCCAACCAATTATTGTCATTTAAATCCACATGGCATTGGTATTGTCCAAGACAAGAGGACTGTGATCAAACCCACCTGTCAGTTGCTAATTTAGTCCCGCCTCTAACAAGGCTGGGTGATTGTGGTTTACAACCAGAAGCAATGTGGTTCAGCGAGCCCCCATAGTGTTTTTACCTTGTGGTCTCTCAGTACTGAAAAGTAACTTTTATTCAGAAAAAAAACTATTCCTTTTTGCTGATTATAATAATCTAACAAATGAAAGCTTATGAGAAGAGAGGGTGAAAACTCAATAATAGTAATTTGAAACTCTACCTGCTCCAACAAATCCCCAAAGCAATTGGAACTTTCTGTTTGTAAACCCTGCCTCAAAACATAGAGCAAGGAGATGCTAAAACGGTAGGCCTATCCATCCAAATAGGTTTCTACTAATTCACAAAGACAGTTACATAACAAATGCTAGCAATACAAAACAATTATTATTATAATATCTTGAACGTGTCGATGGTTTGTTGTGTATAGCCTAAATGCCGGCCGTTGGAAATAACATTTGAAAGAGAAACCATTATTTTAATCAGTCAGTGTGTTCTTACTATGGATCTAAACTAACAAAAAGATATTTATAACCTAAGTTCAGGTTCTATGGAACCTACAATGTAAAAAATAAAACGTGATCAACATAGTTTACAAAGTGCTTTCTAAAAACTGTCCTGGAGAGAGGTTTCCCCTCTTTTGGAAGTTGAAGACATTCTGGTAAAATTTTGCAACGACAAACAAGTTTTAAACTGGTGGTTTTGAAGACAGCTTTTTGCCATTTCTAATCCTTCAAATTTGTTGTGCTTGTAAATAAAACAAATTAAAGTACTTTTATGCATTTTAAAAGTTATATTTTGTTTATTTGGTATTTCATATTTCCAGAGTGATTGGGCGGAAGTCAAAACCTTTATTTTGATGGCAGTGCTGGAAAACGAGTCATCCACAAAAGAAATACGAATCAGAAATTTAAAAAACAATAGAGTTTTAAGTTTGTAAATGGGTTTCAGGCCAAAACTTTGAAATTATAATTTTTGAGGCATGATATTTGAAAAAATGGGAAACTTGGGACAGGGCTGACCTACATCGGCAATGGGTTTTTCTAGACATTTGTAGTCTATTGAATAACAATCTTACTGATACTGATTTTCTGGAGGCACAAATCAAAAAATCATAAATCAGACTAAAAAAGAGTAAGACCATTTTGCCCGTTTTTTTAAATTATAATTAATCAATATTGTATCAACACAACTGCTGTGATGTATCAATTAGATTTGCACCATCACCCAGCCTTGCTTCAACCACCCCTGGTTACACTACAACAACACCCTATCATTACCTTGACTGCTTCACACGGCATCATGGCCACGGACAACAATCGACATTATCCAAAGAATAAAAAATCTTGCCGGTCCCGACCCACACGTTACTGTTGCCAGACAATTTGAATAACAATTTCAAACAACAAAAATATTAAGAAAGGAAACAAATTTGTCATGAGGTCCAAGGTTGGGTCGAAATCTCAAGGATAGTGTGCCAGAGTGTGAGAAACGAGGGGCTATTATGCACTCATAGCCCCTCGGTTTCTTTTGAGCAGTTGAAAGGTCGAGCCCTGGCTGTGGGTGGTGGATACCCCAAGCCCTGGTAACGCTCTGTGGGGTGGCCCTCTCACGTGTCTCACACCTCAAACTTCCTGCATTGGTTGGGATTTATTTTGTATTTTTTAGCCTGTGGTGTAGTCAGTAACGCTCGTTGGTGTTAACGTGTCGCTGAGATCAACAATGCTGATTGCAATGCCAGCGTGGGGGAGAACTTCACCATCCACAGGAAAACTTCTTGAGCAGATACTGCTGTTGACACCTTCGGTTCCATTGTCAGTACAACACAGGGGAAGCAGGTTTTTTTTTTCTATTTGCGTAAGGAAATTTCAGGGTCATTTACGGCAAATTACGGAGTGGAAATCATTACTTCCCGACCCCTAGCAAATAATCACTCTCATTCACTTTATGATGGTGTTTCATATAAACACCGCCCTCAATTGTCAGTATTTTGAGCTCATGCAATAACAATGAAGACTTCTGAAGTGGCATTACAATGGGCGTGGCAAGCCACCTGTATTAACTGCCATCATGGGGGCCATCATGGTTCTGAGGATGTATTGGTGTAATCTTACTGTTTTGAATATTAAAAACCCTCCTTTATCCTCAATTTTAATCTACACAAGAACACAGGGTTTCTTAAACAGCCATGTCGGCACTTTCACTGGACATAAGTAAATATTCACAGGAAGTGTACACTACACATGTTTAGGGAAAAAACAAAAACAAAAACACCAGACTGCAGGACTTGTTCATATGTTGGGTAACTGGCCAAGCTCTATAATTGCTGGATTGTTGAATACAATTCTTGTACCCCAAGGCCAACTTGCCCACAGGTGACCTCAATCCTTCAGTATTCTCCACTGCTATGTCACTTTTCCTTTTCGGAACCACACAAACTCAAAAGAGATTTTTAACCACACTGTGGTGCCAGCCGCAAAGTTCTTACATTATCCTATCAACATGTTTGGACTTGGGTAAGACTTGCATGACTGGGCCAAGTAATAAGCAATTGGGCCTACAGTCCTCAATCCTCCACTATCTTCCACTCTTATTTCCAACATGTTTGGACTTGGATAAGATTGGTATACCTGGCCCAATGATAAACAATTGTTATTTGGGCCAACACTCCTCAATCCTCCACTCTTGTATCACTCCACACCAACTTGCATGCCTGACCAAGTAATAAACATTTGTTATTTGGGCCTACAGTTCTCAATCCTCGCAATCCTACAACTTCATGAAGAGGATTTTGGAGGGTTCAGGTTATAACTTAAAGAAGACTAAGACTCTGGGCTCAAACTTCAAGACAATCTCCATTATCTCCACAGATCTTGTAGCTCTGGACAATCACTGAACCAGAATTGTTTTTTGGACAGCCCGAATTATGCCCCCCCCAAAAAAAAAAAAAATAAATAAATAAATAAATAAATAAATAAAAAAATAAAAAATAAATAAATAAAATAAATAAATAAATAAAATAAATAATAATAATAATAATAAAATAAATAAATAAATAAATAAATAAATAAATAAATAAATTAATAAATTTAAAAAATAAATAAATAAATAAATTAAAAACACACCAGTTGATTCGCTAGGTTGTTGTTGTTGGGGTTTTTTTGGGGGGTGGGGGTGTTTGGGGGGTTTCTGAAAAGAAGAGGACGGGGCCTTTGTATCACTTTTTCAAGGAGGAAAGAGCCAAACTAAAAATTTGCTGGCTTTGTAGAATTAATAAGTCTAAAATATGGGTAAATTAAATCAATCTTCACAAGAAAAGTGCCATGAGATGAGTTGAAAATACATGAAAATTTAGTCTTTTTGGAAAAGAAAGAAAAAAGAAGGGGAAAAAAAGAAAAGAAGTGCTGCAGCTTCAGAACAAGGATGTGGGCAGGGACGATCAACTGGTGTTTTTTTTTTTTTTTTACTTGCCATTCAAATATTTTTATTTAAACTTAAAGGAGGAGACTAAATGGAAATAAATTGGAAATAAATCATAAGCGTTAGTTTTGAAAAACACTTATAGACTGAATAAGGGCTTGTTCATTTGTGGGGGGCATAGGGGTTGGGGATAAAACTACTGTGGACTTTGGCCGGTGGCTTAGTGGTTACTTTGATCCCTGGAAGATCTTTGAGGTTTGCTCGGCCTACCTGAAAGTAAAACGTTGCAGCCCAGTAGCAAGTGGGTTGGTTTTTTTCCTTCACTGTTCACGCAAGAGTAACTTAAAATGTCTTTTCCCACCCCCACATGTATGAATCACCTACATTTTACACATAGCCAGTAAGCTTTCAGGAAGTAGGAACCATGTACTGTACATTACTCTCAAGATCCAATATTTGTACATGTAGGTTGACAGTTATTAGCAAGTGAACAATTCTTGAATAATAATGCTAATAATAATAATAAGTTCTTATAAAGCACTATTTCAAATAGATCACAGTCCTGTGACAAGCATAAAACCTCATTACATAGACAAAACATTCCAAGAATACTAGAAAGTTGAAAACAAGTGTGTCTTTAGCCGTGTTCGCATTGGATTAATGTTTTACCGAGACCATGGTTAACATTCCAATAGGTGAAATTTACCAGCGTCCGCAATTGGATTATTGACGTGGGTAAACTAACCGACACGACCGGTAAAACTAACCGACTAACTTATGACAGACACAAGAGGGCGCTATTGCCCTGACCTTTGACCGGGATGCATGACAGCGAGAGTGCAACCGAACTTCCGTCCGTGTAAATTACATGTGCGTGGGACGTGTAAATACTTACATAATACGTGTACACTACGTGTGGCGCGGCGGGTCGGGGGACCAGATGTGGCTTTTTACCGGGACGGCTTTTACCCAGATCGCGTTCGCACTGGACTTTTCGGCTTGGTTAAACTGACCTGGTCAATTTAACCGGGCAGACGTGGGTCGGTTAAACTACCCATTCAGGTCGGGTAAGTTACCTGGGAGGGAAACTTCCTGGGCTGTTCGCATTGGACTTAAAATGTTTAAGTTACCCATTTGCTCGGTTAGTTTACCCAAAATAAGTCCAGTGCGAACAGGGCTTTAAGTGCTTCTCAAAAGACTGAATAGTGTCTTATAATCTGACTTGAGATGGTAGTTCATTCCAAAGTCTGAGAGCTGCATTAGTGAAAGCATTATATCACCAGCAGAATTTACAGTTTCTATGTTCAGCAAGAATGTTGCGTTCAGAGCCTGAGTGAAGGCCAGTTCGTCCAGGTTTGTATTTTGATGTATGCACTCAATGAGGCAGCTCATACCTACTCCATGAAAACACATGAAAGTATGTAGGCCTAAGTTAAACTTTGATGTGTATTTGTTGTCGGACTGGAAGCTAGAGAAAAGAGCGCATAGTTAAGGAGTAGCTGACTCCCAGCATTTTGCTCCAAACAAAAGCGAGAATGAAATCTACAAATATTAATAAGGACACAGTTTCCGCTTCAGAAAAAAATACACACAAGTCTTCCAATTCTGGATGATTAAAATCTAGTTGGGAAGGAAGGAGAATAAAACTAGGGATATGAAACCAGCAAGGAAACAATGTCCTTAAATGAAACTACAACAGCCAGTTTCACACAATGCTCTGCGCAGCGTTAATATTTATCCATTGCCCCACTGATCAGCTGGGGTCACGTGGCCAGAGTTGGTTACCAGCTAACATGTCATGGTGTGTATTGCTTGAGATTGGTGTTCATCTGATCAATGCACAGCAAATTACTCTGTTGACAATCCGAATAAATACTACAACAAATACATACAGTAGGTAGACCTAGAGTATTGTTGGAGAGCTGGAGACATGTCACCTCCCTACCTTCTATTTCTTAAAGCACCTTTCTCACGTAAGCAATTTATCGGGGGTCCCTTGCTTATGTTAGCATGGTTGTAAAATTGTACAAGTAAAAAGACAACAATTTTTTAAACTGTCTAAGTTCCCTAGTAAAATCTTCTCAAACATTGCTGGAAGCCAGGACCTACGAAAAAATCTTCTGGTAGCGGAAGTTTTGAATAATGACATATGCCAATTCATTGTGTGAAGAAAACCAGTGAGGTATTGTAACCAACCATTCGGAACCATGTGTGGTGAATTGAGTGGTCAGGTAGTAGGAGGGTTGACTGTGAAGTGTGTACAATACATTCACCACATGATACCATACTGCAGGCCCAGGCTGGGGTAGTTTATCAATCATTAATAAATACCTTGGACAGTTTCAAGTCTCTGATTGGTCAAAACCGTGGGGGTGTATTAACGGGCGATATAAAGACCGGCTCAGTGAACGAGCGAATAAATGGCCCCTTAACAAGCACATTGTTGTGTAAAATCCTATGCACTATGTGCTTGTTGCGCGGCAAACTACCGGTATCAAATCAACTCATTTCTTTGTGCGTATTTATTTTTATATTTTTTTCAGCAGGGACAGATAGTGCCGCGTGCAGAAACGTACCACGCGTAGGCGTGAACGCGCAGACAATGTATCAATTTAGGGTAGCTGGTACGCGCATGAAACAAACATAATGCAAAGTCATAGTCTGGTTCTTGAAAATATGTATAAACAGTTAACTATGTGTAAGAGATTAGGTACCACACAAAAGTTGAACAGCCAAACGATTGGCCCTTGAACATGAGTAGAACATTTCTAAAAATAACGGCGAAAGAAAAATCACAAATTCTGACGATTTTTACAGTTTTGTTCGTTATAAGGCATTTATTAATGGGAATAACAGTGCGATGAGCCGGTCTTCACTGCGTGGTAATGACCTTGGTTGGTGGTTGGCCGCTGTTAATGGACCTCGCCTTCGGCTCGGTCCATTAACAGCGGCCAACCACCAACCCGGTCATTACCACGCAGTGAAGACCGGCTCATCGCACTGTTATTCCCTAATTAAAAACCAAAGAGGATGATTTGAATGTTCAGTCAGCTGGTTTTAAACTGTGTGCATACATACAAACATGTACTGTATGTACTACCACATGTGATGCAGGCTTGTACAGTGTATTATACAAAACCACACTGGATGTTTTTGAAAAGTAGGAGAGTTGAGTTTTACTTAACTTCTTGGGGAAAAATTCATTACTCCACTTCTTAGGAAGAGATTTCTCATAGGAAAAGAAGGTTTTTTTGTAGGATTTTTAAAATCAAAATGCCCATTGGATCGATTTTAGGGGGCACCAATGGCAAACATGTCTCCATTGGTCACATGGTGAATTTCTAGAAGTTCAAGCCTACCAAATTTGTTCACGTGCATTTCATGAGCTACATTTACCACAATATAATCTGTCCAGTATGTTCGCAAAACATTGTGCAACAACTGCTAGCATTCTTGGCTTCTTTATGAGTTAAATGCGTTCAGCACACTGGCAGGTGCTGATTTATTAAATGTCAGAGTTGTCACGTGCGCACAGGAATAACAGCACTCTGCGACTTGCACTGTAGTCCGTTAACATGACACGAAGACAAGCACCTGACTAATTAAACACATTTTGGCTTAAACTCTTAATAAGGGGGTGGGGAGTCTGGTAACGTGATTATACGCCGGTAATTCCAAACCGCTTGGGCCTCCGGGAAAAGCGTAATTTTGCAAACAGTGTGGGTTGTACGTGGCGTATGAGCCGCCACTTGGTCAAGTCTATGCGTCGCTGCTGGGGGAGATTGGGACCACTCAAAAGGAAGTGTGGTAAATGGGAGCTTCCTGGTACCCTGCAGGCAGAGCGTTCACAACATGAACCAGACGTCAGTGCTTCCAGTGCTTCCAGTAATCCTCAGCTATGTCTTGGAGCTTTTGGAAGTTCTCTGAAGTGATGTCTAGCTGACTCAAGCCCAGGCATCAGTTTCTTATCAATTCTTGTAAACTTGCGTTCTTCACTACACCAAAGCACATGCACATAAGAAACCAAGAAAATCCATGGAAATGACGGATATTTCCTTGTTATCTTGGAGTTTATAAAAACTGTCAACTCATGACCTCACTAAAAAGTTGTTTTAAATGCAACTGTCAATACATCATTTGTCATAAACATATAAGTCCTCACTGTGACTACAATAATTTTTATGTGAAATTATTCAGTTCAGTGTGAACTTGTAAAAATCTTTATAAACTTTTCACTGAGTGCATACCACAGTGTTGTTAAGCATACATGTAGACCTCTTATGAGGAAAGAGAGTGTGCATAGAGCCTACACTACTATTTATCTGAACTCGGATATGCAATATAATTCACACACCATAAAAATCCTAACATTAACTCCCCTAAAATTTCTGAAGAAAACACCTCAATCCTTCAAGACCAATGTGAGTTTATGTGGGATCCCTACTGCCTCAATCCTTCAAAATCAACCGGTATGAGTTTATGTAGGATCCCAACTGCCTCAATCCTTCAAAATCAACCGGTATGAGTTTATGTACTGTAGGATCCCTACTGCCTTGATCGTTCAAAATTAATTGACTAGTGTTTACGTAGGATCACTAGTTTTACCTCAATCCTCCAGCATTAACTTAAAGGTGGTAATGTACTTTGCAGGATCCTTACTGCGAAATCAACTGAGAAAAATTAAACCCTCCTACGATACACAGTCACCATAGACTTCCACAAAGTGCCATGCAGTGTACCATCTACATTGTAGGCTAGCAATGGGTGTACATGTATAGGTTTATCCTGTTGAAGTAGATGGTATTATAACATGTGGATACCCCATGGCCAAGTGTACTGTAGACTTCCACTCATCGTCATGGAAATTTGTGCCAGGAGCCAGTTGAGCAAGAGAGAGTACCTTAGTAATCGGGTTGTAACTTGTGTGATACCTACTGCCTCAATCCTAAAAATTCTACTGATATGAGTTTATGTAGGACCCATACTGACTCATTCCTTCACAATGAGAAGAGTTTGTGTAAGATCCACGCAGCACTCCTTCAAAATCACTCGATCCATTGTCTCCAATTAGACCACTGCCAACTATTCCTCAATCCTTCAAAATCATACAAATCCTGCGGGTGATTTTGAAGGCCTTGGGAAGATTAAATGATGAATCAACTAGCACAATGCCTGAACTAACTGCCACACCAACAAATGACAAATATACACAAATTCTTGCCCACTAACAAACTCACTCTACCTTACTTGCTACTCATTAAAATTTAGCGCTTCTTACTCCAGAACTTGAAAATTTTTCTAGAACCAAGCAGCAACATAACATTTAAAAAAACACCCAATCTTCCAAAATATCGACTAATTTTTCTTACCTCCAAGACAAGAAATAAGATACCAGTATGTTTCTCAAAGTCCGAACCATCCTGCGATAACTCCCGGTCTGCCAATGGCCTAATGCCGTACCGGCAAAATCATTTTATTTTTTTTCCCCTTTTGCTTGTCTCACCCCGCGGACTGAAATATGAACCAGACACACAATTGTAGCGAGCTTGAAGATTAATTATCACAGCAGATGGCCCCGAGGGCCAGATTGAATACCAGTATGGAGAATCTCCTTTGTAGAGGTAAATCCATTGAAATTCACCAATAGCTGGGTCCTTAAAGGGTCAGTTGCTAGCCTTGGTTTAAAAAATATGCGAGCGAACCACGCACAAATAGCTCTTGAGGTGATCGGTACTTTTCGCAGGGAGGTAAACTCATCTGTGGATTTGCCTTTTTCCAACAGCATAATTTGTTTAATCGAGAAAACACCATTTCTGTCCAAGGAGTGTTTCCATCACCACGAACTGTCCCCAAAACAATGATTGATTTCTTTACACATGTAGTGCTTTACTTTGATACATTTTTATTTATGAATAGCACTGGTCGTCTTGTCAGTAAAAATGCCCGCAGTGTCTACTCTCTTTGAATTAAGATATTAAGGTACAGCATTGACAACTTGGTGGAAAGAACTGAGCTGTTACTTGTAAGCTTACTGCACTGGTGAACTCACTCTATTTGAATCAAGATAAAGCACAGCACTTGAAATGGCAAAAAGAACAACACATACTGCTTCTTGTATGCTTACTACAGTGGTAAAAAATTATGCATGTACGTTTGCTGCACTGCTTAATTTCTCATTAAATCAAGATAAAAGACGATGTCGGCAGCGCCAGCAAAAATGGCTGCTTTGGTGATGTTTACTCTCTTTGAATCAAGATAAAGTACAGCTTCAGTAACGTTACCAAACTGTTACTTCTAGTCACATGCTACATGTAACTGTCTTACAAAGTAGGCGTCTTTCAATGGCAGTAAAGTAAACATAAAGAATTGGTAATATGTAAAGTTCCCTTTAACTCTACCCAAAGCCAGACTAGATGGCAGCCGCTGACTGCCACTTGAATCGGATGCGACAGATTATTTTTAAAACTTCCCCTCGTCATTTCGATGGAAAAACTCTAATATGGCTTTACGCAGACTAACGACCGCCACGTGCAGAGCATGCTTTGGTTGTGAGGTATTTATTACCAAGATATCATTGCAAACGCTCAGATGTTTGTTATTTAAAAAAAAAAAAAAAAGATAAATAGCAATAGAAATTCAATAAATTGATATAAATAAATGAGCTACAAGTCTTGACATCACAACTAACTCGAGGAAAATCAACTAACTGCAAAGTTTTCTTCGAATTTGATATTAATTTCAAGAGATTTATTTAAAGCCTTAATTCCAATGACTGTTTGATTTATCAACTTGACAAACCCTGATCATTTTTAACTTGCAATTCCACAAAAATATGCTGCCCCTTTAGAGGCTAAAAATAGCTCCTTCCTTAATCTGTCAGAATACAGTTGTGTGTGTGTGTTTCTTTCTCTTTTTTCAAGGCTGTGGAATTTTTCATTTTTGAGAGATTTTACCCCGGAGAATTCTATGAACAAATTGAACACTTTGTTAAGTCCAGACAGATATTTATAAGCAATTCATATTCGGGTCAGACATCAGGTCAAACTTGGACAAAAAACAGTGGGAACTTGTCCCCCAGTCGACCTTGTCCTGCCGGCCAATTAACATACAAAATTTGATTGATGCCCGATTTCTCCCAGATTGATCAAACAATTTTGAAAGCCAGGGAGAGAAAGCTTCATCATGTATTCCTCATTCATAAAATGCCTGAACTTAGGGTGTCTGACTATAAAAGATTGAGCGTTGAAAACTTCAGAATGATCAATGGTTCGGGATACGGAAGACCTACTTTATTTAACCCCTCGTGTTTCTGTATAATGGAAACTAATTTTCTCTGAATGGCTGGAGTTTTTGAAGTAAGCGGAAACCAGTAATAAATCCTCTAAGTAACAAGTAGAAAGTACCATACAGATCTTGAGCTGCAGTATAACCCAAACAGTCCCAAATCCTCCAAAAGCCTTGTTAAGAAATTGTTCAACTTTGTGAGAGATGATACAAATGTACATGACTACAGGGCCAACCAAAATGCTTACAAACGACAGGCATACACACACATGTATGTACCAAGTCCTAACATACAGCAGGGCTTGAAATTAAAACTGGACAACTCGCTCGATGCCAGCGATTTTAGCATCAGGCCAGTAAAGTCATAAACGGACCAGCCCTTAGGTCTTGTGTTTTTCACCTGAATAATAGTAGGCTACCTCATTGTGTAATATCTTTGTGTAAAAATAGTTGACTATATGAATCTGATAAATATCTTTTAACTTTGAGTGTCAAAGTACTCTACATAAGACAAATTACGTAGGATTTTCTTTTAGTGCTTGTTTAACTCATTTTGATTCTGGTCTTGTAAAATAAATTCTGCACGGAACCCGAAATAACCCACAGCACCCTCAGCAATTGCTGCGGTGCCCTCTTCAAAGTTCCAATACAAATGTAAATTTTCCTCATAGAAGTGCCCCTTACCAGAGGAAAATAGCTGCGCCCCTTCAAGAGCGAAGTTCAAGGCCTGATTCTGTCAGTAAAAAATTTAAGCTACAAGCAGGAGATTTCCCCCAAAAATCGAGCCCTATACAGGGTTGCTGAATTAACCATAAGTGGAGTATTTTGAAGGATTTGGGAAGGTCTCTGACCAAAGACACCGGGGTAATTTTGTTCACATTTTTAGGCTGCCGCTAAAGGGATCAAAACTGCACTGGTTCAAACTTTGTAAAGATGACAAACAGAAGACATTGATTAACAGTAGGCATGCAACTTCAGTTTGTCTTGAAAAGAGAGAAGTGCCAGGCTCAGAAAAACTTTTTTAACATTGTGCTTTTCAATTTCCAATGGCACAGCTGGGAAACCAAAACTGAGGTAATCAGCTGATCAGTTAGATGCCTGTACATTTAGCTGGCAAACATCAATGTGCATGATCTTTTCACTGGTAGCCTGCTTCAACGCTAAGCACGGTCCTTCTATACTGAGCAAGTTTGCGAGCTAAGCGGCTTTCTGACATAGGATTTAAGACTTAACTCTCACCTCACTTCCCGACCTGGGCTTGACTGCAGTTGTTGCCATGTTGTCCACTAAGGTTGTTTACAAGTCTGACAGGCGTGCCTTTCAGCTGCAGTGTACTTGACACTAGCCAAACAAATTTCTGATGAAAAACAAATAATAAATAGTGACAATTTCATTTACAAACTGAAATTAACAGTTAAAATCATTTTTTATAATCTATTTATTTACTTGAAGAAGAAAAAAAGAACAACTCAACTTCTCAAAGATTGAGGACGTTCACTACTCACACCTTTAGATGTACAACCAACACTAATGAAGTGAACACACAGTAATATCACACCCAGTAATCTACACACCCAGTAATACTGTTTCCGCTTTCGCATTCAACACATGCCACCTTTTATCACAAAATACAGTAAAGATTCATCGCAATTAAAACCCTGTTTTATGACCAATCCTCACGTATTCTTTATGTAACCAACTCATTCACAAAGCCCGGCTTTTATCAATAATGTAACTTCCGGTGAACACATTTCCAGAACTGGAATGTCTATCCTCGCAAGGTCACTTCTCATCAGATTTTTTTTTTTTTTTTTTATGGAGACAGGACAATAGAGGCAATATGTTTTTACTCTACCCAACCCCCCCAACTCTTCAAAATCGAACTTGGGTCTTGAATTAACCCACGACACCCACAGCAATTACCCACAGCAATTACCCACAGCAATTGCCGCGGTTAACAGGACAGTTCTTTTCAGAACTACATTAAGTAGTCTCCCGAATTCAAAAAATCTACTCCGCCCGACAGTAGAAAAAAATAGCAAGACAAGACAAGTTCTCAAGAACAAAATGTGCAACATACGTGTAGCAAAGTAGACATAAACATATGGTGTTACCAACTATTCTGTCTGACCACTGTAGTACATGTATTGCTTCCCACTGCTTTCAAATCCAATGACTGTTGATCGCTTCCCATGAAATGACACTGTTGGAAGGAAGCGTTGAAATACGGACCAGAGAAAAAGCTGGAGGACCAGTGATAGACAAGCTAACTGATCCTGCTGGCTAGTCAGTGAAAAAGTTAAGGCATACCCTGGAAATGGCCCTCTGAAAAATGATGTGGGTCGGAAAACTCTGGCTGGATTTACCAGTCTAAAACAGTCTAGACTGCCCCTCTTCTTATAATATCCGAGACACCATGATAAAAATAGCTCTCAGAGTCACAGCACAAAGACAAAGGTTTTATACATCAAAGTCAGTTGTTGAAGATAAGGAGTTGCATTGGTAACATTAAATAAAACCGCCATTTCCTGTGTACTTCAACTATTTGTTTGAGTCAACATTTGTTGACAACAATCCCGTGACAAAATTACAAAATCATAAGAAATGACTATTTCTAGTCAGTCTTGCAGGTATATATACATGTAAAAGTCAGTTGTTGAAGATAAGGAGTTGCATTGGTAACATTAAATAAAACCGCCACTTCCTGTGTACTTCAACTATTTGTTCGAGTTGACATTTGTTGACAACAATCCTGTGACAAAATTACATAATCATAAGAAATGACTATTTCTAGTCAGTCTTGCAGGTATATACATGTAAAAGTCAGTTGTTGAAGATAAGGAGTTGCATTGGTAACATTAAATAAAACCGCCACTTCCTGTGTACTTCAACTATTTGTTGACAGCAATCCTGTGACAAAATTACATAACCATAAGAAACGACTATTTCTAGTCAGTCTTGCGGGTATACAGCCACGTGAACAAGACTCTTTTCAGGGACAGTTTGCTTTGAGAAGAGCCGTTGGTATTGTCTCGACACTTCAGACTGTGTGTAAGCTTAGTTCGTATTCATTTCCCTTGAAGACCAGCAAAGTAAACTATATGGAATCATGCAAGGAGTGCATCGCCACAGAATATAATCATGAGGTGAAATCTAGATTGCATGTATTCCATTTCTTAGAGACAAAGCCCAGAGAAATGGAAGAGCCAGATTTCACAGAGTGAGTAGGCTATACTCTGCGATAACGCACGACCGAAATACATACTAAATACCTGTTTTATAATTAAGGCACATATCTAGACCCTTGTCATTTGAAAATTTCTCACATTAAACACGTGTCATAAACATTGAAACTCGTCCACCCCACTTAGACAAATATTTTACAATCGTTTTTAAACCTCCCGACTCCAACCTTGTCCAGCATGACACAACCCTTGCCTCGTTTGGGTGAACGAGCGGCAACGATTGTTTTGGGAATGATGCCGAGATTTAAGCATAAAAAACAACATAACAAAGTAATACATGTGTATATATTTTTTTCAGATACGAAGGTTACGACAATTACGACGGTCCAATGTCATTGGAGTTATTTAGATAAAAACACATCCCTTCTTAATACTTGCTAAATTGCTAAATTGTTACATGAGGTTTTGAATTGAAATGCTTAAAGGGAGACTGTTGTCAAATCTTAGCAAGCCTGTGGCTGTATAGAAAATTACAAACTTTAACCTAGTTACTGCACACGAAGGCTGTCACATGATCACAATATAATAATTACCTTTTTGATGTGATGACCAGCGCACAGGCATGGTACACATGTACGTGTAGTAACTGGATAGAGTAAGGTTATACATGTAGTTCATCATTCAATGTCGGCCACCGGCCTGCTATGACCATGACTACAGTCCCCCTTTAACTCTACATTTTAAAATTCAGTAAATCTTCAAAAGCACATACTTATTGTAATATACAGTGACTGTTTGGAATAGACACTAGACTGCAGGGCTTGTTTGGTTGGGAGACTACTGGACAAAAGCTAAAACGAATGGACTCTGGCCAGTGGTCTAGTGGGCATCTCAAGCCCTGGCTTTGTTCTCATAACTTCTGTTTTTAAAATAGAACTTTGAGAACGGATGAAAAACTAGGACACTTCCATCCCTGAACATTATTGGATCCGAAAGCCCTGCAGACACATCTGATAAAATCATTCACAGCAATCTCAACAACCAACTCATCGGAAAAACAGTCCTGCACTCACATACCACCGTGGAAAAACAGGATTTACTGATTATCGTGGAGTGAAATACAAGTAGTTTGGGCTTAAAACTTGGGGATAAATCCCTTGGGGACAAGCAGGTGCACAATGTTTGCCAGGTTTTTTTTATGGTTTGGTGAAAAGGCCCTTCCTGTCAAAATACAGTCAAGTTACATATTATTTTTGTTTTACTTGAAAGTGGCAAGTTAATTTTCCCCTACTGAAATATACCGTCAGAAGAAAAAAATCTTAACAACTTTGTGTTGAAACATTTCAAGGGGCACCAATGTTATAAGAAATGAAGTTTAAGGATTATGAAGGGTATACATGTACATGTACTCTGGTAATCGGAAGCTGCGACCTCACTTGACCTGATCAATGTGGAAGCTGCGACCTCACTTGACCTAATCTATGACTGCATCTGAATCAAGTGACTTTGGCTACAGCTATGGCTGCTGGCTGCAGGGATAACATTGAAGAATAGGCATTTTCAGTGATTAGGCTTAAGTCGCTGCCGAAGCTCTCAATTCCGACACAGCTTACTTGTACAAGGTATGAGTTATTGAGTTCAAGCAAGGTCGTGCCTACCAGTTACCATTTAGCATTCTGATTTGAAGACAAGAAGTGTCCTCACAGCATAACATTCAAAACTGTTGAAAACTTGTTTTGATTCTGTGCTATGGTTTTTTTTTTTTGGGGGGGGGATGCTACGAAGTTTTAGTAAGTTAACTCTAAGCTCAGAAGTTCATCCTTATTCAACTGAATTACCAGTAGGGGCCTTATGGTCAGGCCTGGAGTTACACAGAGGCCATGGCCGCTGTTGCCCTGGTCTTGGCTTTGGTGCCCTTTCAAAAGTTTCTTACAGACTTTCAACGGAAGTACCCTATTGCCAAATGAAAAAATAGCATTGCCCTCTGAAAGATGAAATTCAAGGCGCATTTATCCAAAACATCTAAAGATTAAAATGATTGCAACTTGATGCTTCTTTCGTCTTTAAAAAAAGTCTAACATTATGTAAGAAAATATGAGTAAAAAGAACCTCTCTAATTTTCATTTTTAAAAGATTGGCCTGGGTCACAAAACTGTATGCCAAAGTTCCGCCTGGACAGATGTTGCACTATCATGCCAGAGAAATGTCCGCGTGTGTTTCAACATTCTAGCATCCTGTCTGTGACTCAAATGTCAGCAACTGTAGTACATACATGTGTAGATTGCGGCGTTAAAGTTCATGTAGTACACGGTAATTTGTGGTATTTCAGAAGGTAATTAGACAGGTGCCAAGGAGAAATAATTAAGGAGATTAGGCTTTGAGACTCATTAGAGACAGCTTCCCTTCGGGGCGGACTTGGTTGGAGTTATGCGCTACTATGACGTAAAGAGGTACAACAGACATTGGGTGTGAAAGACCAATTAAGAACTACCTGAAGGTTTTCAAAGTACCCCCACAGGGCGACTGCACGCTTACTTGCATTCCATTGAAAACAAAGTGCCTTTGGTGAAACTGGAACATCTTCTTCACTGTTCCTCTTCATTTTAACGATGTACCCTTGAATTTAGTTCCTGCCGGGTACACATTTACATAGTACACTATACGTTTGTCTGCATGTTTTGTAAACGATTTAAGCGGCCAGTGATCGTACAGAACCAAGCATTTTAAAGACATCAGAAAAAATGTTACATGCACAAAAATAAGTGATATTTTTACCATGTATAGGGCCTACATGTATGTGACCCACTTACTTCACATTTATGTAGGCTCAACTGTTCCAAAATGCGAACTTTGAATTTCAAGCTTGTTGAGGCACTTCCATTTAATTAGAAAATCCTTAAGTCAACTGAAGTTCTTTATAAGGTGCACCAGGACTAAAGACTAACTGTACTGTGTTACAGCAAGACACTTACATGTAATCCCTGGAAAAATGTGCATCTCTGAGGTCAACTTGATTGACCTTTCACTAGTTCAGGTAATCGGCCTACATCAGGATTCTTCTGCGAGTTTCTTTGTCGGGATACTGTCTTTGAGGATGACTAACGTTAATGACTACCATGGGCGGAGGAAGTGATGCTAATGAAGGGGGCATTATCAGGATCTGTGTGACGGGTCTTTGATTGCATTGACAGTGGCATTGACAGTGGCACTGACAGTGACACTGACAATTACAATTTCACAGGCCATGTATTCCACACTAAATACCTAAAAGATTCTCAAATTCCTTTCATGTAGAGTCTTCGTAAGGACTCGGTTCTTCAGAACAAACCCTTTGAAGTAGTCCAGTAGAAATTTAAACTTCCATCATAGAGAAGAACTGCCTCGTCCTTACAACAACAGGCCTGCCAACCTATCAATTTTTTTTACCCTGGGCCCAATATCAAAGAGCTGCTTTTTAAGAGCAGAAAATATTGCTTAAGAGTTTCCAGCTAAGTCAAAAAGAGCAGGATACCAGTCATAGATGGTACATGTGATATGGTATTTTCTGCTGGTAACCTTGTTCTGGTAAGCATATGGCTTAGCTACTTTTTGTGCTTTAAAAGCAGCTCTATGAAATTGGACCCTGTGCATTTGACAAGATTACTTCAAATCTTTGGCTAGCCTGTTAATACTGCTTTAAAGGTTATTTGACAATCTCACAAAGCTCTTGCCTGGACTAGTTAATAAATTGACTCGCTCTACCAAGCTTACCATGGGATATTTTTGTCTTTCAAAACCTGACACCTAATTTGCCTAGATTTCATTACACAGCCAACTTCCTGCGTTGAGAGACATTTCATGTTGAACAATTTCAGAAGGAAGACCTTGCATCATAATTACATGTCAATTGCGAAATAATTGTTTTCCTTCATTCTTGGGAAGGAGCACTTAGGTTGTTTGCGCCACATTAAGTCATCAATTTCCTTCGCATTCATTCTTGCATGAAGCTTATGAAATATACAAAAAATGGTTAAGATTTCATTCTGATAAATGTCTCTCAATCAATGGGAAACTGGGGGTAAGGTGCCGTATCTGACCACCACTTTCTCTTATCTGGGTAAATAAAATACTATTTGACATCTTCGATGTGAAGTTAAAAATCATTGTAGGTACTGCACAATTAAATGCGTGATGTTGCATCTTATTATTAGATGTACATGTATTGAGAGTCCAGTAGGTGTTTTTTGAGCTTTTGGTTTGGTCTTTTTGTCATTTTGAGGCATTTTTTTTTATGGTTGGATGCCATGAAAATCATACTAAATTGCCAAATGTGGCAGAACTTACAATGCTTTCCTGGGGCACCAGTGCGCCTGAACTGAAGATGTAAAAAAGTTTTGTTAAGGAGTACAGCGCCCCAGTTACTGGATCTACTTCTAGTTCTACATGTACATTGAAAGGGCTAGTGTTTTTTGTTTTTTGTTTCTTAATTGTTTTACTGTTAAACAAATTTGTAAAAAATCACAAAGCAGTTTGGGGTGTATTTGTGGGTCGGGCGGGATGCTAGCAACTACATTTTTTTGCACAAAAGACATTACTTTTGTTACTGCAATCAATTCAAAACCAGAGGGGGTCTGGGTGTCTCTTAGACTGTTAGACATCAAGTTTAAATTTGGATACCCTGTTTTATCTGTCATTTACATGTATATATATATTGTAAGTGAACAATTTGGACACCCAGTTTTTTAATTTACAGCAAACTTGGACACCCTTTTACCAAATCCTGTCGCAAACCTTGTTCCAAATGACTGAGCACTCCACCATTTGATTTGATTTGAGCTGAGCCTACTTCCTCTCCACAGAGACCCCAAGAAAAGTCAAAAGTAAAACTTGCAAAAAGTGAAAAGAAACCACAACCACAACAAAGAAGACAATGAAAAACCTGACCTACCAGGGGTTACACATATAAAAGAGGAATGTTGTTTTCGGTTCCAATCATGCATGCCAAACAACCTGGACATTAAAACTGAAGTTCAATTGTTTTTCCCTAGTGGTACGTAGTGGATGAAAGATTCAAAGCTTTCGAGAAAAAAAAATCTCCTTAACACAGGCAAGAGCATTTGCTGAAAACGAACTAGAGAGTGCAAGTGACAACGACAAACATGCACCGATAAACATGATAAACTTAGTAGTAGAAGCATGAGACACATTTTTATGCAGACTATTTTTGTACACAGACAGTGCGTGCGTGAACGGTGAAGCCTCTGTCGTGCGTGCAGTTGGTAATTCGTGCAGTTAATTCCAAGTCAAAAAGTGTAAAGACGCTCGGGCAGTGTGAAAAAATAATATTTTTATCTGCAATTCTTACCTGTTATTTACGACTACCATCCCACGTAGTCAACAAAGAAGTACGCCAAGAATCTCTGCTGTCCTATGTTAATCCTCATCTTCTTAAGTTGTGGTTATTTCGTTGTCATTTTGCAGAAATATGTCGAAAAAGACTTCCAAACAGACAAACCCAAAAGCTAAACAGACGCCATATTGAGCTTAAAGAGTCGCTGAAGCGTCACGCCTCGTCTCATTGTAAACATAGAGGGCGGCATTTATTTCTCGCGGACGCGTCCTTAGTTCTATAAATAGAATAGAATTAATTTCAAAATCAATCGCCAAGTATGTTGATGAAGCACGCCCTCTCTTAGTAACTGCGATGCTCGTCTGGTACCCTTCAATTTGTGCTGTATTTGTGCCCTAAATGCAACTGAAGAGTCAGACACAACACTTGACAGTGACTATAGAAACGTGACGCCATTGAAATGAAGGGGAGAGAAAGTCTTGAAAGTTTGCACAAACATGACATGAAACGAAGTAATTTGTTGACTTCATGATTTATGTAATGGAAACGGTATTTTTGAACAAAAATACTGAATCGTTAAATATTCCAGGGGCCAGTCAAAGTAAGTTGGGGATAGGAAGAACCTAATAATATAAATTAATACCAAAATTACCAACTGCTGAGTGAGACAGAGACTCACTCACCTGCTCACTCACCAGTCACTCCACTCAGTGTAGTACTAAAAATGAGTTTTCATTTCACCTGTTGATCTTTATGAGTGAGAGCATGACTGAGTGGCACTGGTACTGCTGACCACTGACACTCAGACACTGACGTGACATCGCCATTGACGACGAGTAACACTGACACTGACACTGACAGTGACAGTGACACTGCCCTGAAATGAATGGTTTACTTTACTTCCACTTTTTCAAATTTCAGTTTCATTTTTAGGCCTGCTCAGCTCACACTCACTGTCAGTGCTTTCAATTGACAAAAAGTTGTACACAATAAAAATGCATGAATATTGAAAGGACAACTTTCCATATCCAACTGCCACTATTTCTTATCCAAAAATTTATAATCAATGGATGTTGGGCTTGTGCCATTTTTAAAGACACACAAACTTAGTTTGCGCACATTTGAAAAAAAATAATACTAATGTAATACTAGAGCTAGAGTTGGGAGTGCAATCTTTGAAAAGCATGCAATCCTGACATGCCTGACCATAGAGCAAGCTCTATGGCCTGACCACCACTGTAAAATACATGCTGTAGGAATAGATTTTATCTCTTAACTCGAGGCTAAGTAAAACGCAAATATCAAAGTTAGCATTCTGCTGGATCTTAAATTCTGTGTGAAGTAATAGATTTCTTTTAAAACTTGAGGAGAGAGCTGTGCCAGTGTTAACAACTGTCCATAAAAAACCTGTCCAAATTGTAGCACTCATTCAAATTTGGGCGTGGAAATGGAATCGTTGAACTTAAAAATTGCATGTGCACATTTGAAAAAAATTTAGGCATTTAATGATTGCGCTCAACATAGTTAAATGCTATTTATTTTTATTGAGATTAAAAAAGGAAAATTCAAGTAGACATTTCATTAGGCGGCAGGGGCAGACACTAGCATGTTACAAACACTTTAATGCATGTTTTTGTTGATCAGATCAAGGGATAGGTCCGTTGTTGAGATTATGAAACTGCAGATGAGAGTTTCAGACAGTCACTCGGCACTAACAGTAGTTGCACGGTTTCACCAACAAAATGGCTCGAAGTGTGGCCTGGCGCCGCACCGTTAGCGACAATGTGTCATGGCGTCAGGATCAGGCCCAGTCTGCAACCATCTATATTCTGAGGGAAACCGGACCAACTGGGTTCCTCTTGAAGGAAGAAGGAGAGACCAAGAAATTCAAGGTGAAGTCCTTGTCCCAATTTCACCCTGGCCAGGGCAAAATTTAATAATAGAGCTTCTTATGCAGACAATATCACTTTTAACATTTTCTGCTTAGCGAAAATGAGCAGGATACTGGTCAAAAGATGGTACAATGTGACATTTTGTTATTTTGGCTGGTAACCATATTCTGGTAAGCATAATTTTTTGTGCTGAGCTACTTTTAGTGGGTTCCCTGTACTTCCTGGTTGTATTGTAAACTTGGGTGTGATCCTTGGTTTAACTTATATAGCAGTAAGTTTCTGACTGGCACCCCCGAATAAAGATATTGAAAAAAAAGAGAGATCGCCATCATAGGGTTAGATAGCTCAGTTGGTAGAGCACTGGTATGTTAATTTAGAGGTCGAAGGTTCAAGTCCTGTTTTAATAAAAACAACTATATTTTCAACCCAAAATTGACTTAAGCAGCTCTATGAAATTGAGCCCACCTGGGTATCAGATTTGGAGCAACTATAGAGTACAAGTAAACTTAGTTTGTGGACTAGGGGGGGGTCCCTTTGTCAAACGATTCTCTGCATCTACTAATCATCTTGAGATGACTTGCTTCCTTTCACTTCAGGCTTGGGTTGATAAAAAGCCAAAGGTTTATTTGGACTTTTCTTGTGAAAGACAAAAATAAGCTAAGTACTGAAAAGAGGATAGTGGCTGGCTGCATATTATGGTAATTTAATGCACTATTGGATATTAAATTTATAATCTAGGTCTTGGACGTGGCCCTGTATTGTAGGTGTGTTTCAAATGTATAGCTCAGAATGTTCCTTCAACTAGATTTTCTTTTTAACTTACTTTAAAAAAATACTTACTATTTGCTATTAATTCTTTCATACCTGGAATTACATGGAGGCAATGGCCTGTTGCCCTGGTGTTGCCCTTGCTCAGTCCCCCTTCAAAAGTTTCCCATAAAATTTTAGATTTTCCCATGGAAGTGCCCTTTGCAAAATGAAAAATGGCCTTCCTTGCCCTCTCAAAAATGAAATTCCGGGCCTGCCCTTACCCTCCCAAATCATTTTATCCTCTGCCGAAATAAAGGATTCAGAAGGACTGAGGGCTGTAGGCCTAAAAAAAAACAATTGCTTATCACCAGGTCGGGCATTCCCAATCTTATCCAAGTCCAAAAACTTTGATGTGAAGTGACATAGGAGAGAAGGATACACGTATAAGGCTATAAAGCGCCACTACATCAAGAACACATCGCAGTAGATTGGGTATAAATAATTGTTGATACACTTCTTGAATTTGCATAAAGAGTCGGATTCTCTGATTGAGATGGTGAGTGCATTCCAGGTATGGCGACTTGATGCAGACTTGAGAAGCTTGACAGAGTTAGGTTCCATGAGGCGAGTAGTGTCAGATGCTGAGCGAAGGCTTGAGCGGCCAGGCCGGTGGGGAGACAGGCAAGAGGATAGATAAACAAGTGCTGTGTTGTTGAGGAAAGGATATTGGAGGATTGAGGTCTCCTGTTGATTAATGAACCTAGGGAGTTGTTAATTACAACATTTGCATATCTGATGTATAATTCAAAATTGATATCTATTTCTGAAGGTTCTATAATCTTTGGGTCCATCACAACAGTGGTCCTCTCTCTAATATTTGCTTTCCTTTCTTGATCTTGTCAGGTATTTCTTGGTGATCCTCATAGCTGTACTTGTCCAGTGTTTAAGAAGGAGAGAGACCTTTGCAAACACATATGCTGGTAAATAGTCATCACTGACCACTAACATCCCACCCCACCCTACCCCAAGCCCCTTGTCACAAGACCAACCTTATACGCGGTCTTGGATGTTTTTTAAACAGCACCTTTTTATCACAGAGTGTTTAATTTATAGGGCTCCCTCTCTGGGTGCTCACGGCCCAACCCATACTAGCTACAGTGTAATGCATAACTCAAATTGTTGATCATTCCGGGAATACTCTCCCTCAAAACATACCTGGCTGAAATTTACATAATGCCATCTTTATTCTGAACTCATTATCAACTCCTCAATGTTAGTCACAGGGAATAGTTATTTTGAGATCGCATTATGACACCCCTAGATGAATAAAATAAATAAACAATTAAACAAACTAAGTGAATCAAAAATAATTGAAATATAACAATACAAAATACAATAAATGAATCAATAAAATAACCCAATACATCCAAAACAAACAGCAAAAATAAAAGCAATATAAGTTAGGAAATAACTAATGAGAATAATGAACGATAGTAAGAAGAAACAAAAAATAAATAAAGTAATAAAAAAAGCCATTACAAAATGTCTTAAGAAATAAAATAAAAACTTGAAAACAATTAAAGAACTACATAAATCAAACAAAACAAGAATTTGAAAACGAATAGTATCAAATAAAATAACTAAATAAATAAGTATAATAAATCAAAAGAAGAATTTGAAATTGAATAAAATAAACTAAACATGAATAAATAAACAAAAAGCATGTTAGGCCATTCTACACAGTTGTTCCTTAAATACTGAAAATGTTGTGGTTTTTTGGGGGTGTTTTTTTTTAATGCCCTTATTTTACAATGAAAACTGTATGTTTTAAGATTTTTCATTTGTTTTTTATTTAGGGTTTTATTGAAGAAATTCAGAGTTCCAAGACAAAATCCAAGTAAGTAGAAATTCAAATTGATAGAGAGCTGCTTAAACACTAATACTACCTTAGCAAAAACAATTTTGCTCACTCGCCAGAATAAGGTTACCAGCCAAATGCATACTGTTTGTGGCGGGTTCCCTGCTAATACTTGCTTAGCGGAAAATTTCTAAGCAAAAGTTTTTGCTCAAGCAGCTTTGGGCTTGGTGCTTACCTATTTTCTGCTAAGCAAAATTAAATGAATGGGAAGACATTTGAACAGTAGTACATGAGGACATGGTATTTTGCAGAAGTTTCTGGTAAGCACAATTGTTTTGTGATTTGCTGATTTTTATTGTGTTTGAAGCATCTCTGTGAACTTTTGGGTTAACAAAAAATCAGATAATCCTTTTTCAAGATTCTCTTCAGAATTTTTTGCTAAAGAGATTTTTTTGAATTCAGTTACATTCCAGTTGGGTCTCGTGGAGCGAGAAATAAATGAAATCCTGCGTGGCATCAAACAGCAAAGTCGGCAGGGTGGTTCGGTACCCAACCACCGCTCCACGCAAAACCATAAGCCATCTGCTAGTGCTTCCTCGGCCTCCAACCAGTCTGACGGGCGGGAGGTTTTAGCGCAGAGGGAGATTACAGAGGACGACGTGTGTCCGATCTGCCAGGATGAACTGCTGAATGCACGGGAACCAGTGACATACTGCAGGTATGTGTGTCCGACTCCCTGTATACAATCATGATTATAGAACTTTTTTAAAAAGAAGACGGGACCAGTCTATTTTGAGTTTCAAGCCTCGCTTTGGAATGAGTGTACAACATAATAGGAAACAGCGTTTTTGATCAATGTATGGTCTTGACTGTTTACGTTTTTGCATTCACTTAGATACGGCTGTGCGAAGAGCATCCACATCAAGTGTATGAAGGTGTGGGCGGAGCATCAGAAATCCACGGGGGAGACCTTAATCCGCTGCCCGCTCTGCCGGGAGGACTTTGGCCAGTTGCAGCAGCTGCAGGCCGAGTACCGCAATGCCTCGCTGCAGAAAACGCAGTCAGAGCGACTAGATGTCCACGGGGGCGTTTGCTGTCAGCACTGCAACAAGTCACCGATTCAAGGGAAATGCTACAGGTGAGTTAGACTGTGTACGAATTCTCGGCTGAGGCTATGGCTGTTGCTATGGGCCTCCTATATGTTCACTTGACGATCAAGTCACAGCCACAGCAGACATGGCCTTACCTTAATACAAATTGTGCTCCCCAACTTTTCCTTTTTGACCCTGTCTCCTTGGACCTACAGTTTTGTAATATCACTTAGATTAGGCTAAATAAGAACCAAGTGTATACTGTCATTATTTCTGCAGATGCACAGAGTGTTTTGACTTCTGTTTATGCCACGCTTGCTTCATCATCAATGTCCATACAGAGCACGCCTTCAAATTTAGACAGGTAATGTTCCCTATATTCACAATGTCAAAGATCATTCAGTTTTTCATTTCATGTACAGGAACCCACCCATTTTCCCTTTAAAGTATTGATAATCGTCCAAAAAAAGTTTTCAAATAGTTTTTCAATAAACTGTGACCAACTAATTTGATGAAACTTTCAGCGTACGCTTAAATGGCTCATGTGAAATCAAACGGACAGGAATGGAAGAAATATTCTTAAAAAACCACTGATTTTCCCTACAAGTCTTCGTTAGTTAATGTTTATAATGTTGTTTTTCGGTCCAATGTTTTGGGTTTTATAGAAAGTTAATCAGAGGTGGCGCCCTGCACAGCGTGGATCAGGTACGGCTCTCCCCCAAGCAGTCATGGATGACCTTCTTGCTCGGGATATATCGGACAACGATTATGACCTCCTCCTGCAACTTGACAGGTACAACAAACCCCGCCCCCCCCCCAAAAAAAAAAAAAAAAAAAAAAAAAACTTGATCAAAGATTGAGGAAGAAAACTTCCCAGAATGTTTGTGACGTCAAATTTGCTTTGAAAATTAAACAAATTGTGAATGAATTTTCCCCTCAGCCAAACGGCCAATCAGCCAAGCAACATCCCTGAGAAGGTGATCAAAAGTTTCCCAACAGAGACGATCCGACAGGGAAGCTCTCTGCTCAATCCTGGGATGCAATGCCGCATCTGCTTACGAGGATACAGCATCAGTCAGGTGCTGAGACGTCTGCCGTGCAAACACAAGGTAAAAGCAGTCGGGGGGAAGTTGACTTTAAATCAACTCATGTGGTGGCGTGACTTGGTCGAGTGGTTAACACGAGCACCGGCCTAAAGCTCTGGTGTTTCTGATCAGCAGAGTGTGGGTTCGAGTCCCGGTTGTGGCACTTGTATCCTCGAGCCAGATACTTTACCCTAATTGCTTTGTCCTTCGGATGGGACATTAAGCCATAGGTCCTGTGTACTAGGATTGGTGGTGGACAAAACACTTATCCTGGAATAGTAGGGGTTAATACCGGTGTTTCTGGTTCACATAGCAAGCACCCTTGTTTACAGGTTTCCTCAGGCTTACGAGCTACAGAGATTAAGTTCACTTATGAGGCATCCTGAATAAATGCAAGGCTTGCACAGGCTATAATACCATTTTTGAAATAAAATGTCTTTTGAAATGCCATATTACAAAAATGTAAATGAAGAAAACTGTTGAACAAGCGTGAAATGGGTGAAAAATCATACTAACTTGGAGGTCTGTAAAACAAAGCTTGGGAAAGTATGATTGATTTTTTTCTGATTTTATTCTTGAAGTTCCATGCATTATGTATTGATCCATGGCTCCTCCATCAACATCCTACATGCCCCGTGGACGGCAGCGTCGTCTGGACACCAAACCAAGAAACAACTTCAACCAATCAGAGTCAACGCGTCAAAGAATCGACCAATGGGGTTGCTGCATTGGAGATCCCTGGGATCGGGGTGATGGCCGTTAGGCTGGGAAGGTTTGTCTTCTTAATCTTTTCATGCAATATAATGGATTTTTTTTAACTAACCACAGCAAAATCTTTTTTGTGTGTCCTGTGTATCAGTAGTAATAAAGAATGCCAAATATTATGCAACCAAAATGGAGACAGACTATTTTAGCCTATTCTGCCTCACTGTGACCTATACTGATTCCAAAGAAATAAAAAAGGCCTCACTATGATTTGGTGTTTATTTGTATGTTTTTTATTGCTCCCATTTAGGACTCCTGTTTCTTTTGAGGAGCACTTTTCATAATTTTCTAACTTTTGTGTTGTGTAGTTTTAGTTATTGGCTGGTCCAGTTTTGGGTTAAATACTTTATGTCATCTTTTAATACTCTTTGATTATTTCATTCTTTTATTTGGTGCTGTTTTTATTTGGACAGCGCCTTGAGATCCAATAATTTTGACCTGTAAGTCGCTCTGTAAACACAATTTATCATTATTATTCAATTCTCTTTTACCCACGACCTTGCTACACTGCTCTTTATATTACAATTTGTCAGCTTTTTATACGGTTGTTTCTCACTCTGAGGATAAAAGTAGACTTTATAAAATGATTTTACAGGCCTTGAATTTCATTTGTGAAAGGGCAAGGCCATTTCCATTTTGCAAAGGGCACTTCCATTGGAAAATTTTAAAGTCTATGGGAGAGTTTTGAAGGGGCACCAAGGCGAGGACATGGGGCAACAGAGGCCACGGCCTCCATGTAATTCCAGGCCTGATATTATTCAAAGTCAACACAAGTTTTTTGTTTTTAAAAGACTGCTGACTTGCTGTATTCTTTTTTGTCCTACTCTGTCAAAGATCTGGTGATGCGGGGAACAGGGGTAGGCTCCGAGGGAGACCTGGAGTTGTTGAGAGGGCCCCTAATGAAGACGTGGAGGGACTGGCTTCAACTTTTGCCCTGACTGGGCTTGGGATCACTTCCAGGAGACAGCCGCAAAGGTAAACTCCGTCCGGTACAGCCTGGTTTAAACCAGTTCGCTTCGGAGCACGGAATAACGCACAAAACTCTTATCGAAACACAAACAGCGGCAGACTTATAAACTGGCACTCCCGTTTCTGTGCTTGTTTGGCGATGGTTGATGTGAACATGATAAATGTGGCGAGACACTCGCAAACCCAGGCAACAGTTTCGCAGAGTCCCTGTGGTCATGGTTCAGCGACCCCAGTCAGAAGGCGCTGCAAACAATGAACGGATTAACTCTTTGCTTGGATTTGTGCCCAATATGCCTTTAAAGAAGAGCTGTTCATTTTACATACAGGCCAAGATTTTGTAAAAGATGGATTCTACTGCTCAAAAGTATTAGTACTCAAGTACTACTACTCTGCCACCTCGGTACTTGGTACTCAGCAGTACTTGATACTCAACTGGAAAGTACTTGACTACAACACTGGTGCTCACCCAAGCACATTCTGTTGAAACTTTGTACAAAAGAATAGAAAAGAATTCAACCATCGAGAGCAAGTTCGGGTGGCTGACTAGAGTCCACTGGACCACGGTCAATCTAGATGTCAGCCGGATGCTGAGTGGTTTGACTAGCTAGCCCAGCTGGATCAACCTAGAATGCTGTATGTTCGACTGGGCGTGGCTCAATGATCAGCCGTTACATAATTGCTTTCCAAGGTTCTGATTGGGTTTCAGAGACACAACCGTGAGCCATTAAAAAATGAGAAAATGTCCGACAGAGTTTCATCAAAAAATCTCATTAATGGCTAGGAAAAAAAGGTTGCCTCTTGCCTAAAAAGAGTTTTTAATCCTAAAAAAGCGAAGTGGTTGAGTTTTTCATTCTAGACAAAACAAAGTACATTGAAGGAGATTTTTAAAATGAAAATGTATTTATTTGAATGGATTTGTTTCTAGTGCTTCAAGTAATTCAGGAGAGAGGCCGAGAAGACAATCACTCCAGAGGAGACTAAGCGATCAAGGCCGGAGCGTCAACACCGTGGACGTTGATAGCGGGGCTGGGTTGACGTTAGACTTGGATGCGATAAACGCAACAGCAATTGCCAACACTGACTGGGAATCCCCACCAGATCCTCTTCACGGCCGGTCTGGAGGAACTTCTTGTTTCCGAACTCATCCCCAGAATGCCTCATTGTCTTTGCATCATGATGAGGAAATATCGGATCAACCTGTTAGCTTCGAGGATAAAACGAGCCACATTCCTATGAGGCTAGAAAAGCTGACGTTGCCGGAGGCGTCGGCAGCACAAGCTAGACAACCCCCTCCGAGAGCTACACCCCATAGAAAACCACCCCTCCCGGCCCAGCCCCTTGTAGACCGCTCCAGTGCCCCATCAATACCCCTCCTACGGGAGAGTGTTATGACCCCAATTGGGAACAGCCGACAGCAGAGTAGCAGTGCTCCTAGTCTGGGCAATAGGACTGTACCATTAGAAATAGAGGGGGCACCGTCATCATCAAGTGGACGACCACCATTACCTACAGGTAGAATACACTTATCCACTCCCTCAACACACTTATTTTTTGTGGGGAAGAGCCTTTCAGATACTGTTCCACCATCTTGTTTTTTCTCCATTCAAATCAATGTAACCAAAGTGAGGCTGGAGGGCAGGAAAATAGTCTGGCTCCTTGTTGGTACAATAGTTAGAATCAGTTTCCTTGATGGCTAATACATACAGAGAACCTGACATGTTGTGACACAATAAAGGGACATTTGGAATGTTAAAGGCAGTCTTGTGCATTCGAAATCAGAGACAGCTGTTGCCTCAAATTTTTCAACTTTTTTTCCCATCTATCAGGGGGATCTCCAGGCTCAGTGAGAGACAGAGGGCGCCAGAGCCATGTCCGATCTAGCCCCTCGTCTCGTAGAGCCAGAAGCACCAGCGTAGAGAGGAGTAGATCGAGGGACAGACTGATTCCTCCAAATACCGACAAACAACAGGTAGGAGACTGGTCTGAATTGAGGAATTGGCTGTGGCTAAATCACTGCCAAAACTTAAACATGGCTGCTGAAGCCAACAGACACAGCCATAGCCAAACTTAACTGACTTTTGCTTCAACTGTGGCTATGAGTAGATCACTGTATCAGCCATAGCTGAAGCCAGTCAGCTTTTGCTTTGACTGCCATGGCCAATGCTGAAGTCATTCTTGACTACAAAGTTTTACTATGAAAAATGTCCATAACATAAAATACAATAATTACTTGTATTAAAAAAAAACAAAAAAAACTTTGGGTTTTAATAAATTCAAATGTAGTTCAACATTTATCTTTAAAAAACTTTTTCTCTGCGCACAGTTTCTCGAAGGACTGTTCCTGGGGTCTGCACCAATTCCAGAGCAAGGTCAATCAATATCAACTAGTGGTTCACGGCAGGTCAAAGGTCAACGCGCATCTCAGCTGAGGTCGAGGGTCAACCAAGGAGGCCACAATGGGGTTCATGTTGAGAGAGACAAACAGCTTGATGCCGGGGTTTCTGGGAACGCAATAAGCTCACAATCACAGTGGTAGCTAAATACTAGATCTGCCTGGCACTCCGCAGGAACCAGCCAAATTGCAACACGACTTAACAATATTAGTGGCCAGTTCCTTGTAAAATGCTTGATTAGCAAATTTCCTTAAGCAACTTTGGCTCAGGTCACCAAAATCAAGGTCAAATCCTTGACCTTAAGAATAGAAGTACTTGACCAAAGGTCATTTATAATTGATCTTAAGGTTGTTCTAATGGTCATAAACATGTATACCATTTTGCTTATTGAATGGAAAACTACTAAGGTGATGGGTCAGTGGTGACCATTTTCTAAGGTAACACACAAGGAAAGGTCATTTCAGTGCAAAGGTTAAATGAGGTCATCAGAATGATGACTTGATAAAGTTTTAACTTTGTAGGAATGGCATACTATGGAGTGCAACTTGACCTGCACAATTAACTTGTTTTAAATGCACAAATTACTACTGCAGTTTATTTTGAAATTTTTATGCAAAAACTTTGTATTAATTAAACAAATAAATTTGTTGATGAACTAATTGTTTGAAGTTGTCCTCGATTGTCATTAACTGTCCTACAAACTTTTCTTTAATCAAAATTGATCTGTGTTTGTTTTCAGACAGTTCTAGGCAGGGGTGTAGCATCCAGGGGAGTGCAGGATATGTGTGTAGCCCTTAAGATCCAAAATTGTCGGCAGTCAAAATTTTGCCAAAAGGTTGGCAAATGAAGCAATCAATCAAGTAGAGCCAGGCATGACATTATTCCTACTTTAGTCTGGTTCCTGTTTGTTTTTTTTAATTGCCCTTGGGAAA
Source organism: Pisaster brevispinus (assembly GCA_023634235.1). Lineage (NCBI taxonomy): Eukaryota > Metazoa > Echinodermata > Asteroidea > Forcipulatida > Asteriidae > Pisaster > Pisaster brevispinus. Next base: position 22,844,392 of record JAMKCF010000002.1, on the reverse strand, counting down.
ATCTAAACAATTGTCCTTTTAATAAGCCCTGAAAAGTCTATGAGAGCCTACACCATGTGTACATGGTAGGTCAGCCCTTGTGCTCCATAAAATGTTCCTGCTTTATTCCCAAGGACTAAATATCATGCCTGTAGAGCAAGGGCATCCAGATTAAAATTCAGTGGGAGGGTGCCTTGCAGGGCATGCTAGTTAGTCTCTCACGAAATTAAGTATTTGTAGTCGGCAAGTTGACAGATTGACTTCCATACGTCCTCCAAAAGAAAATGCCATCGATTTGCCTCCGATTCTACGTCAATTCCATTCATGAGTTCTGTTGTTATTCTTGTGAAAATAAAACAGGGTGGCATGGTTGGCTAGTGCGTAAAGCGCTTGCCTCTCACCACTGTGGTCCTGGTTCGATTCCCGGCTAGGGGCCATGTGTGAGTAGAGTTGTGCCTTGGTTCTCTCCTATGCCACGAGCCCTCCAGTTTTCCTCCTCCAAACGATTTTGATCTCGGAGCGTGGTCATGTATGGGTCGATGTGAATGGGTTGCCAAAGGCGCCCTTGCACGCCTAAGACTAGAACTGGTTGTAGCCGCGTCCTTCGCACTTAAGCTTCTCAGCTGCGAGTAAAGATGATAAGCCTCCCGAGTTATTATTGATCATTATTACTACGGAATGTGGGATTACAATGGTATGAATCCATCCCTCAAGAGGTCTATCAATAAAGAATACGTGAATATCCAAAACATGTTACATTTATTTACAGTTGGATCACTGCAGTTTTAATTTACACCGGCTTCAAAAAAATGTTGTAATCATTTTGAAAAGGTCATCCTTTTTCTATTAAAGACAATGACTCCCACAATTGTGAAAGCAATGATTTTGACCTTCATCCTTGGCCTTAAACAAAACACAAAACTGAAATGAAATACACAGACAACAAAATTGTTGAAAGGAAACGCTCATAAAATACAACATTAACGGAAATGATAGCTATCTCCCCCCCCCCCCACCAAAGACCTGCTTTTATTTAGTTCCCCAAAACCCCAGCCTTACACTCACTTCTTTGGTGGATCTTTAATTCAACTGTATGTTTCTTTATCTTTGTTACCCACTCCTTGGGCGAATCTTTAACCCTTTCAGCCCCAAGGGGGACTATAGTCGCCCAAGATAACACACAACAAAGCAATCAAGCCTGGGTACAAAGGCCATTTGTTAAAAAGCTGTAGTTTTGTCCATTTTCACCCTCCATACCCAAGAGAAAGATCGGATCTTTCCAATGACAGTAAAATAAAATAGGGTTGTTATTTTGCAATTGCTTCAAATTAGAGTAGAAAGATCCAAAATACAAAACACCTACGGAGCGCCATAAGGTTGGGTGCAACAAAGTGTTTGGGTTTTCAGAACACACTGAGGAAACAAAGACCAAGAACCTGGACATTGTTTGGCTGATTTCAATGGTTTTTAAATTATATGGGAGGAAAAAAGTTAGACAATTTGTATTACTCATTATGCTCTTAAATAAAATCTTCAAGGTAATAATAGAGTTTGTAAAATCAAACTTTGAACACCACCTTCCTGTTGTGTGAGGAAGTGTGCTTCACGCTTGTGTGGTCAAAGAACGTGGGCTTCAGCAGTTGTTTATGTCAAAAGAACTTGGGGCTGAAAGGGTTAATGTAGGATGTCAGCATCGCTGTTCTTAGGTCCCTCCTCTTTCTTGCCCTACACCCATTAAGGATGAAGTTGTTACCCATTGCCATGTCCCCCTCCCCCACCAGTGCCCATTAGGGTTTATGTATCATAGCAAATCCATAGGGTGCATCCCGAGGACTGAATGTAAATTTTTGTATCCCCCTCCCCTTACCCCATACCCCATACCCATTTGGGTATAAGGATATTACCCAGTCTATTGGTTGGATCTCCAGAACTGGGTGAACATTACTGCATCCCCCAACCCCTTTGGATATTTGTACATATTACCCATTCCACTGGGTTTATCTCCAGTACTGTATCCCCCCCTAACCCATTTGGGTATATCTATATATTACCCATTCCACTGGGTGGATCTCTAGTACAGGGTTTCTGCGTTGCTGTTTCTGGGTTTCTTGATCTTCTCTTTGTTCTTCATGATCAGATCATACACGGAAAGCTGTGTGATGGCAAAAGAAATTGCATATCAATGTATCGACACTACTTCTGTGTGCTGTTGAAAGGCACCTCCCTATGTACCTCTTTGTTCCTCCTTTGGGAAAAAATGTGCACACAAATTTTCAAGAGCAGTAGTTTTGCTTTTAGCAAACAATGCTCAGGTGCGATACATTTTAGTGTCTGTGACATTTTAAAACCTACTACGTGGTTTGAGATAAGCTATGCCAGCCTGCAATATGATATAATATGGTGAATGCATCTACACAGTACACAGTCAACCCTTCTACTGTCTGACCATTCAATATCATTCACCGTGGTTTGAGATAAGCTATGCCAGCCTGTAATTTGATATAATATGGTGAATGCATCTACACAGTACACAGTCAACCCTTCTACTGTCTGACCGTTCAATATCATCCACCGTGGTTTGAGATAAGCTATGCCAGCCTGCAATATGATACAATATGGTGAATGCATGATATCATGGTCAGACAGTAGGTTTAACAAGAAGAAAATTGTTACAAAATAAATCAATCAATAAAGACTTACATATGTATTCCTGAGCTCGGCGCATGTCAGCCTCAAGTTAAGAAATTCCTTTTCGTCAATCTCAAAAACGCTCCGTCTGTAGTCCTCCTACAAATGGTGGAAACAAAAGTGAAAAAGTCAGTGAGACCGTGGACACTCTAATCTAACTTGGGGTCAACAAGGTCTACTACCCTTTTAGTATGAATTTCTCTGGGTTTGAGTGTGGGTTCCAGTCCTGGTCTGGACGCTGGTATTCATAAAGCAAGTCACTTGACTATTATTGCTTTGTCCTTCAGATGGGACGTAAAGCCGCAAGTCCTGTTTATCACTAAGAGAAGCCCGGGTTTGCCCAGGTGTTTCTGGCAGTGGCTGCTGAATGCGCTGCAGCACCTTGTAAACTGTTACAAGGTGTTACATAAATAGGTCTCATAATTCAAAACCTTCAAAAACAACAATAATTGGTTCATATACAGCGCACATATCCTAGTAGCTAGATCAAGGCACTTTACAACATTATTACTCCTGTTCATAGGGCATACTTTTAGACCATTCCTCTAACTTTCTCAACTCCCTGGGGATCACACAACCCCAAGCTGCTTAACACGTTGACTGCCGGTCATAGATTCGAAGGGCGTTCCCATTTGCCAAGTGTGGTGCGCATGCGCGCATACCAAATAGGTACTTTTTTGGTGTCTACATGTTGTAATACAAATTCTAAGGATGTATGTCCTCACCACTGCCAGAAGCATATTTGTTGCGTTCTCAGTGATGCCAGTGTATTCAATTAACAATACAAAAGCCTTTCATTCTCTACGAGAATCCGTTACACATGTTACTACGAATATACTCGAAGGCGGCAGTCAACGTGTTAAATAAGTGCCCAAGGGTTAATCCAACACAATGCTGTCTCAGCCCTCTCAGTATCCCATTTATACACCTGGGTTGAGAGAAGCAAATTATGGTTAAATGCCTTGCTCAAAGACACGAGAGTCATTACCGGGATTCGAACCCACACTCTGATGTAGATAAAGCGCTCTACTAAAACTAGTTATTATTATTACTCTTTTCTTACATTCTTTTTGAACTTTGGAGAGCTTGTACTTACAACGTGCGGGTACTTGGCCACTTTGCTGATGAGCTTCGCCCGAGTGATGAAGTACCTGGAGATCTGGTCCAGGTAGGCTCCCGTCTCACTCTCGACTTGCCGCAGTTCGGCTAACGTGTCCTCCTGGAAAGGGACAAACGGGAACGTTTTTACAATACGGACAATAGAGGGACTCGCTCAGAAGGTTCTGTGTGTAGGGTGCGCTCAGAGTTTCAAGGGTCGTAAAAGAGCACCTTCAAAGTCGAGCATGTTCTAGGCACAGAAGAACGTTCTCGTGGGGCACACACTGGACCACTAGAGCGTTCTGCTAGACCACATCATTGTACAGGCATGCAACTGCCCGATGAAAAAAAAAGAGGAAATTTTCAAAGGCACAACGCAAGCGCGGAGTGAGGCAGCCAAAACGCCAAGGGACATGAGATCCACAATGGTACCCTAGAAAATGTTGAGGTTTATTATGCTCTTAGGTGCATTCTTAGCATGTACTAGGCTTATTTCACATTATTGTGGTTTTACATTGTTGTTGCCAAGCATATATAAGGCTTTTTAAAAAAAAATCGCCAAAATTTTTTTTTTTTTTTTTTTTTTTTTTTTTTTTTTTTTTTTTTTTTTAGCGCTGATCATTTTTAAAAAACGCGGAAATCCGCGGAAACGCGGAAGAGTTGCATGCCTGATTGTACCAAAGTACAGGAAAAATCCTACATGAGTGAAATCGCATTACTATTTTCAACATTCCAATAGAACGTTCCAACGGAACAGTTCCTGAGCATGCGCTGGAATGCTTATCAGATCCAATTAGAACATCCTACCCTGGACTTTTGAGATGCTCCCTTAAGGCGCTGGAGTCAGCAACCCAATTCAATGTTTTACCGGGGATATTTCTGTATTCCCTTATTTCGGACCTATGTTCCTTTGTCTGACATACCGGGATTTCGATAGACTGAATGGCTGCCACGATTGTTTCCATTGTACTCATCACCAAGGTAAGTGCGAGATTCCAGTATGCCATCGAAGATCAGCAGTGGCTTTACAGCCTAGCAATGGCCGGTCAAGCTTTAACAAAGAGGCTCTCCGTGTAAGAATCATCAATGGAACAGACCACCATGTACAAAAGACCACCATGTGCTAAAGACCACCGTGTGCTAAAGACCACCATGTGCTAAAGACCACCATGTGCTAAAGACCACCATGTGCTAAAGACCACCATGTGCTAAAGACCACCATGTGCTAAAGACCAGCGTGGGGGTGGTTTACTTCGGATCATCATAGCTACGCCATCATTGGGTTACATGGGTGGCAAGTGCATACAGCACTTGCCTTTCACCACTGTGACCCTGGTTCGATTCCCGGCTAGGGCCAAATGTAAGTAGAGTTGTGCATTGATTCCTTTCTATGCTATAAGGGTTATTCTCTGGGCCCTCCAGTTTTCCAGAAAAATCAAACAAGTTTGATCTCTGGCTGTGCTTCGTGGTCATATGGGTTGATGTGGTTGGCTGCCAAAGGTGCCCTTTCATGGATGCGGCAATCTACAATTCAGCTTCTCAGCTGCGAGGAAGGATGTTTGTCCTCCAAAATGATTATTGTCACTATGGTTTCATTTACAACAGCAACATTTCACCACAATAATTTTGTTTCGAAAGGTCGGCATTGGGTCAGAGCATATCGGCGGAAACTGGCTTAAAAGGACTAACCTGAATTGAGACGCCAAAGTTGTTTCCGTCTTCGATTCTCGGGATGAGGAGCTGGATCCACATCTTGAGGGTGTTGATGTGGTCGATCATCAGGCAGACTTTGGGCTTCAAGATGTTGATGATCTCGACAAGGTGTTTGTTAGAGGGCGCTAGTCCGTCCGGTAAAGCAAGCACTCTGGACCCTAGCATATAAAAACAAGGATGGGGGTTGTACAAATAAATGAAATCAATTTATTTCAATCCAGAAAGTTAATAGCTGTCTCCTCTTGATAGAGATGAAGGTCTCTGAAGTTCCATAAGGACTGACAGACTCTCTAAATGACCCCAACTGGAAAAACATCGGATTGGACACAACAGGATCTTGTCTTCATTAGAAAATTTACGCCTTTCGAGACAATTTACAATTTGAAGTAAGGGATTTTTGTTTTTATGGTTAGGTTTAGTGTTTTTTTAGGGTGCTGTTTAGGACGTGAAAGCGAATGCAAACAGTCAGTTTGCCAATAGTGATGCCTAAACAAATTTGCTCCGCTTGTGCAATGCATGTGCTGTGTGAACCTGGCTTACACTTTGAATTAAAAAACTGGGTTGGTCTGGTACAATTTTCTCAGTCAGGCAATATTTGTGACATGAATATTTAGAAAAAAAACTACACACCTTGAACCAAACCGAGGTCTCCACCGTCCTCCATCTTCCGTTTTTTTCTCTCGGGCAACTGAAGTAAGGACAACAAAAAGAAATCAGGAGTTTCGTTAATTAGTTTGGAGTAGTCAGCGATTATTTTTTTATGGACGACTCACTTGGAACAATGGCTGCCTACAAAAGTAGCATACCACAATCAATCTGCTCAGCAGAAATTAGCAGGGCACCAGTTGCAACAAATGCAAATTACTCGATTTTGGCCAGTAGTCTGCTTTTCGCTTAGCAATCATATTTTTGTGCTTAGCAAATGTCTGTTCTTAACAACTTCAGGAAATTTAGTTAAAGCTAGGGTCATAGATTGTTTTTTGTCAACGAAATGCTGAATTAGAGACAAAATCATTAAAAAAAGAAACAATAGAAGTCACGCAGTTTCAGCAAAATAGAGTGTCTACTTGCTGAGAAAACTGCCAAAAAAAATGTCACGGTTATTTCCACAAGAATGTCGAACCCATCCACATTTGGTGGGGTGACAGCGGGTACCAACCGCATCTCTGGCCGCAGCATTTGCAACCCTCAGAAATTCAAGAAACGATTCATGCACGAATCGCCTCTCAGACAAAGTGGCCAGTCCTCTTGTCACTTCATGGAAACACAAATCTAGTGATTCGTTGGTCATGCTAATTAGTGTAATTACAAAACTATTACTGCAACTTCCAGTAAATGAGTATATCAACAATTTGTACAAAAACTGATTTGCCTAATTTTGTGCTTTTAAACCAATACGTGGTACGATTGACGAAATAAAACATAAATTCATTGGCACCAATGGAACAACAAAATAAATAGGCCAAGCAAAAAAAGTCCAGATGTTGAGTTTTCAGCGATGTTTTGAAAACAGTAAAAGGAAATGGCATGATGAACTTCATAAGGAAATTTATTCCAAAGGTTTGGAGCAGCTGCACTAAAAACCTCTGGCAGATGTCGAAAGCTCTGGCCCAATTTCATAGAGCTGGTTATCCAGCAAATATTGCTCAACCATTTTCTGCTAAGCAAAAGTAAGCAGGATACCAGTCACAAATGGTTCATGTGGTATGGTATTTTGGCTGTGACCTTATTCTGGTAAGTATGATTTTTATTGTGCTATATTTTGTGCTTAACCAGCTCTATGAAATTGGGCCCTAGAAGTTTTATAGGTTTAACACGTCTTATGGATTGGTTTGGATTTTCTGCCGGAAAAAGGTCAAAATTTCTTGAGATAATTCAAGTCTTACGTCACTGTTGTTGAGCATGATGGGCTCTGGTATTGGTATGTTCAGCTTGGTGTGAATGGACGCCATTCTCTCACGGGAAAGCATTTCCGACTGTAAGATAGAAAACAAGATGGAGGACAAATTGTCAAAAAAGAAATCATCTTTGGCGGTCAGGGTTGGTGTAGTGGTATCTTTGCTTGCCTTCCACCTCGGGGACCCCGGTTCGCATCCCACCGGGGGCACTAAGTGGATTGGGTATTTCAGTCCCTACCTGATTGCATGGGTTTTCACAGGGAAAATTTTCAGAGGTTTTTCTTCCACATCTAAAACTAGAACCTCTTTCCTTGTCTTCTCTCCACGGGGTTCTTGGCTAGTATAGTGATATTAAAATTGCCTTTCTGAGAAACCTTGGCTTCACAACCAGAATAAACAAATGAAATAAATGAAATGAAATGAAATGAATGAAATCTTCACAGTGGTCAGATCAAGTGCCTACTCCAACTTTCCACAAAAAACTCTCATATTGTACGCACACATCAGTGAACAAACCCATAAACCACACCATTAATTTAAATGTATCTGTATGTATGGTCGGTCAGCTCCACAGATTGCCACTGCACAAAGTGGCCACGATTGAAATCTTATCTCTTCCAACAATGGCCCAAATAGCATTGCAATTGAGGACAGCTGGTGGCTTCTCCAGTGTACCATTCTCATAGAAGCACTTTGGGCAATGGCTCTGCTCAGTACATCAGTGGCGTGTGCCCCAAAATGCCACTGTTGTGGGGTAGCTAGGTATGGGCTGGTTGGCCACTGTGTTGTGGTGTAGCAAGTTATGGGTTGGTTGTCTCAAGAAACACACCAATAGTAGGAGGGTTAAACTCCACCCACAAATGCGCTGACTAATCATAACAAGTGGCAACAAGTCTGAAATGTCAGAATCCCGTTACAAAACAAAACAATTTGGATTACTTTATCGTTTCTCTTGTGTGTGTGTGTGTGGTGCTTGGCAGAGCCGGACTACACGTGTCATACGTGCTACCCACGAGGGCGCCGTTGAAAGACAGGAGCTATGGTGGGTTGGGCTTAATTGACTGGTCTATTGTTCCCATGCCAACTGTTCCTGAAATGACTACCTATGTTCCCCAACACTTTCTCGAAGCGAGGAACATCTAGGATTAACAGAAGAAGTTTTAACATACCTGATGCATTTCTGTCAGCTCAACAATTTTCAGAGGGAACACTTTGTGGACAAGTTTTTCGGCCTGAATAGAAAAACAAAAACAACACCAAAAAGAACTTGTTGAACGAAATAGAAACAAGATTTCAATCTAAATTGACTGAATTTAACCTGTTTGAACTTATTCGAGCCGTGACCAGGGTCTCATCTCTGCAAACGATAATCCGCTGACGTCAAGTTTCTTGGCATTTTTAGCCCAAAATGTTGCACACATTTTGAGTTAATGCAAAGATTGTTCAATTATACACATGCAGTTGGTGATACATTTAGCTGTCACACAGTCATTGAGTTAAACAATCTCTTTAGGTTGCTCAGTAGCTGTGGCAGACGATGGCAACCAATGGAATACCAAGCTTCAAGACCACTTGTTCCAGTTAGGTGGCGTTTGGCCGTAAATGGTATTCAGTGGAATTAATTCTATTTAAAAAGATGACATCTTACCTCTTCCAAGAGTTTGTTCTTGAAGTCTTCAACCTGTATGTGGAAAAAGTTTTCAAAATTTATGAGTTAAATGAAAAATGTTGACATCTGCAGTCCTTAAAAAGGAGTACAGTGGCCCAATTACTGGGTCTGGACTGTTGCCAGTTTGTTTTTTATATGTATCCCTTGTGGGAGTTTTGAGTACTAGCCCCAGAAATAGCGCCAATAGGCTGGACTCCCTCCGCTTCTTGGCCCACGTCCAAGTACCTTCAGGAGGTGAAATAATTTTTTGAATAGAAACCCACATTTTTATGACGACCTTTCCTTTTCACCCAAGTTGTCACTTACGTAGCTCATTTGTGGAGAGCACATTAATACAAAAATGTGCACGCTCGTTTTGGTGTAATTATTGTAAGAAAAAATCTCAGAGCTGACAATCGCTTCATTAAACATTGCCGCCGCCATGTTTACTGATGATGTGCATGTGCGGTGAGTGGTCTTTAGTCAAGGCAGTATCTGGGTGTTTATCGCTCGCGAAGCACCACCACCGCGGATCACAATCGGCAGCAAGCAGTGCGGAGAAAAAGAGTTCGCTGCAGTGACACAAAAATCACTGAATGGGTCATGCAGCTGTTTCAGCGAATTGAATCAGTACACGTGTGCAAATGCGCATCAGTGAACGGAAACATTTCCATATCTGGCCACCACATTTCACTCATTGTTACCAGTGGCAATCTCATTTGATTAAATAAGATACTACTAAATATTCTTGAATGAAAAAGCGATGGCCGGATACGGAGGTTTCCAGAGTACAAAGAAGCAGAGGGAGTCTCAGCGTATTTCTTGGTACAATTTATAACTAAATATAAGGCTATCCGAGCCGAGTACCCTTGACGGGAAGATCACCATCTAAACAAACAAACTTGACTCTGAATGTGATGATAAACTGCTTGAGCAGTTAAAAAGAAGACGAGCCATGAATTATGATTCACTGTTTGAACATACTGAAAAAGAACATAAAAATAACACTACCCACTACAGTCAGCAAAGGGCCGATGTTTGGTTAAACAGATGTCACATACTCCGTAGGCATGGTGATTGGTGGTGGGTGGTACGTACGTAGGCGATTGTAATAATTGTGAGTATGCATGATAAAGAAAGTAACAATAGTCAATAACAATACATGAACAAGAGAGGGGCAAATTTCCATATCTGGCATGTCGTTGGCCGCCACCACTTTTTCACTTATTGTTTTGTTAATGTTAAAAGCAATATCTCATTTTGACTTGAGTACTACCAGAACAGTTGATTGAGTAAACAAGGACGAGGTAAATAATATATAAATAATAATTTAATAATAATAAATTATAAATATTAAGAATAAGATCATTTTTCATTATTTCAGTTCAAATGAATTAAAAAGTGGCGGCTGGATATGGAAATTTTCCCACCTACACTTTCAACAAACCTTGTCTAGATCTGACTGCGCCATAATGATAAAAATAAAGAAACAACCAGCAAAAGAGCAAAGAAAATTTACTAAATGCTGTTTCGTTTCTTCTTCAAGTGGTTCTGTATAAAGCACGTTTAACGACTGCGGTAATTTCAACACGATACGGTCACTGTCAGACACCCAGCCTCCGGTCACGTATCCTCATATAAGTAACAAAGCGTTTTCAGGGAGCCATACTAAACAGTTGGGGCCTTTATCATTCAATCCTCTAGAGGGCGCTATAGACAACTAACATCTTGATAACAAGTTTTCTTTTCCAGTCCCCGTCTTTTATAAATGTTTGTAAATTTTTGGCGAGTCCCCCGTGTTTTATTGTTTTGGAAGCAACAGCATCACTGACACCAGACTATTTGAAATGCACCAAGTAATTACATGTACCAACACTTCAGAGTTCACTCACTTTATCATTAGGTGACTGCTCTGTAATATTCTGACACCCCTAAATGTTCTAACAAACCAATGTTCCAAAAAATCCCTGTGATTTATTCGCTAAATTAAGGTAGGGCATGGGTTAAGGTTTGGGCTAAGACTGAGGTAAAGTTTAGGGAATAGGAAAACACATTAAGGATTAAGGATGTTGGAACATAAGGGTGTTGAACAGAGGGGTGTAACCATACAGTTAGGGTACTCCCCACCACCCAACCTCCAGCATATAGAAGACGATGAAAATAAAACATTTTTTACCAGATCCCATGTTTCAATTTCCTTCAAAGTTTTATTCATTACAGCAATCAAAAGCGCACTATGCATTCTACCGTACACTACAGCAAATTCAATGTTTTTGAAGTAAATCCATCAAGTCAAAAATTAAGTATAATTATATCTGCAGGTTTTTTTTTTATGTCAGACCTTTTTCGAAATCTAGATATCATCAGGGCCCAATTTCATAGAACTGCTTAAGGAGAAAATAATGCTTAACAATTTCCTGCTAAGCAGAAATGAGCATGATAACAGTCACATATTTGTACCAGGACATGGTAGTTTGGCTGGTAACCTCATTCTGGTAAGCATAATTTTATTGTGCTTAGCAATTTTGTTGTGCTTAAGCAGCTCTATGTAATTGGGCCCAGTAGGAGACTTGACATAAGTTCACTGTAGGCCTACTGTTCTTGAAAGTGTGGGCATGCTCCAAACTACATAAATGGAAAATACCTGGTAATGTCTGCTGCCACCTAGAGTCCCAAGGCATAATCTGATTATCAGCAGACTACCAACGTTTTTCCCTTTTACATAACAAATCTACCAAAACCCAAGGCTTGGTTTTGACAGATTTAAGTTGATAAAATGTACCAAATGTATTTCTTTGGGGGGAAAAATGCCTCCAGAGTCAACTTTATAATCAGTAACATTCAGACTGAAATTCAACAATGTTTTTTATCCTTTCCAATCCTGTGGAATATTTTTTAAATAATATAAATTCAACTATATTTATTCCTACAAACTTTCAACTTCGAAAATTTAATGAAATTGTACAAAAATATTTGATTGTTTCTACTCCCAACTCCTACTGTCCGACCAGACAATACATCCACATGGTTTTGATTGATACATGTACCAGCCTGCAATGTACAGTATCATGTGGTATATGCATCTACACAGTCAACCCTCCTACTGTCTAACCATTCAATATTATCCATTGTGTTTGTGATTGATAAGATCATGAAGCCATGGATAAACTATACCTGCCTGCAATATGAAATCATGCAGCGAATGCATCTACACAGTACATAGTCAACCCTCCTACTGTCACATCCGTTCAATATTATCCACTGTGACAGATAAACTAAGCCAGCCTGCAATACAATATCATGTAGTGCATGCATCTACGCAGTACACAGTCAACCCTCCTACTGTCTGACCATTCAATCTCATCCATTGTGGTTTCGAATGACAGACAGACTGTCAGCCTGCAATATGATACTATAATGGTAAATGCTTAGTACACACAAAGTTTTGTGAACAGTGTTGCCCCCCTACACAACCTGTTCAGTTGAGTGGTTTCAAATGGTTTTGGTCAACTTACTGGAAAATGTTATAAAGAGAAGTGAGGTTTGCACGCAATAACAAAAACTTTGTTTTTTAAAACATCTGTCTCCATCATCACTTTGTTCATTATTATACATTTTTAAGTTTTCACATAATTGTAATTCACCCTATTATAGATTTACAGGCTACTGGAGTGGACAAAGTTTTCAACGCTGTGGCTCCAATATTCAATAAAAGTTGACACTGACTGAAGAAATCAGAAATTCGTTTCAGGCCTGGAATTTCATCTTTCAGAGAGAGGGCAAGGCCGTTTCCATTTTGCAAAGGGCACTTGCACTGACTATCTTTAAAAGTCAATGGGAAACTTTTGAATGGGCACCAAAGCCGTATCTTTCAGAAGGCCATTTTCATTTTACAAAGTGCGCTTGCATTGAAAATCTTTAAAAGTCAATGGGAAACATTTGAAGGGGCACCAAGGCCAAGACCAGGGCAACAGAGGCCATGGCCTCAGTGTAGTTCCAAGATGATTTTCTTAACTTGACTATGGTGAGACTTGCTATCCATCTCCACTATCTTGACACGGAGGAGATATAGCAATTAGTAAGAAAGGGAAACCGTCTCCGCAGAAAGTTCCTCCCTTCAGATGGAACTCAAAAGTTGACAAACGGACCAACTGCACTCTTCTGACACCTGGGCCCAATTTCATAGAGCTGCTGAACGGCCAATTTTGTCCTTACTGTGCAAGTTTTCATTTCGAAGCACTGCTAACTGTAAGCACCCGAAAAAGCATGCTAACCTTCCGGTGCTTACTGTAATGCGTAGGCTGGCCGCCTTATTTTCTTGCGAACCTGTGGAATACGCTTTTGCTTGGGCAAATTTGTCTGCTATAGTAAGCAGGGAAATTTGCTTACCGTTAAGCAGTGCTTTGAAATTGGCCCCTGTCTAGTGCTACACCACCTTGTAAACCATTACATGGTGCTATGTAAAGGAAAAAGGTCTCATACTTTGAAAAAAAGTAGTTCCACTGACGGATTTGGGCGCTATACAAGAAGCCACTATTATTATTATTCTATATCTTTGATATGTACACAGCCATATATAAAATCCTGTACACTGAAAATTTTACAATTCTATGTATTGACCCCTTGCACAACGGGGAAAGCACCTCCGCACAATGCGCATCCACTGTTTCCACCGTTTTGGGGGTTAGTTCCTTTGAGTACATTTTTGAATCCTAAAATATCAGACAGGATATGCGCGTGCAAGTGCGCTGCTTGTTGTGCAATTGGGTCAATTAATGCAGTCGGAGACTTTCAATGATGCTAGGTGGCAGCCACTGGTGGCAGCAGATACGCAAAGTAAACCCATGTTCTTGGAAACAGAGGGTGGAAAGTCGTGCGCGTATTTGGAGGGACAATTTTGTGCACTGAACTGGCCCAAGGGAGGCTCCTCCCAAGAGGGTCGTATCACAGCGCCCGATCTTCTTAATCCAACGCTGATCCAATTTTCCTTAGCTAGAGATGCTGCTGTACATGTTGAATGCTGAACCGATGGGGGATGAAATGTACACATTCCCCTTGCTTTGAATCGGAACAAAATGCTGTGGGAAGATAATGAAACAAAACATTGATCAAATACCAAACATACTCCTGGCTTTGTAGATTTTGGGGTATTGTTTTGCAGGAACAGGGCAACATTGCTTTAATATCCAATGAGCACAGTAGGGCCTACAGAATATTGATGCCCAGGGGTCGATTTCACAAAGAGATAAGACTAGTCTTATCTGAAGTTAGGACCAGTAACTGGTCTTAACTTAGGACTAGTTCTATCTCCTAGCATTGCCTAGGACTAGTCCTAAGTTAGGATGGGTTTTGTGAAATCGACCCCAGGGCTTGAAGAACACTGATGCCAAGGGCCTATTGAAACGCTGGTGCCTAGGGCCTATGGAACTGGTGCCTAGGGCATACAGAACACTGGCGCATAGGCCAATGGAACACTGGTGCCTAAGCCAATGGAACACTGGTGCCTAGGGCCTACAGAATACTGGTGTCTAGGGCATACAGAACACTGGCGCCTTGGGCCTACAGAATACTGGTATCTAGGGCATACAGAACACTGGTGTCTAGGGCATACAGAACACTGGCGCATAGGCCAATGGGACACTGGTGCCTAGGGCATACAGAACACTAGTGCCTAGTGCCTATTAAATACAAGTGTCTAGGGCCTAAGGAATACTTGTGCCTAGGGCCTACAGGCTACAGGCTACAGGCTAGAGCCTACAGAACACCGGTGCCTTGGGCCTAAAGAACACTTAATACGATTATCTTATCAGAAATTTCCAAACTGATGGCAATAGTGTGCCTTTAAAGAAATGCAAGTATGGTTCACTTACCATGTCATCTCCATCCATTAAAATCTTAGCAACTGGGTCAAAGCACAGCCGATTCTCTGTAATGCGTGGACTGAACTTGCTAGGTAGACGGCAGGCATAGAGGGCGCACTCCTCATCCAGCAACGCCTCTTGGAAGAGCTGGTCTGTTTTGGCTGCATTTGATCAATCATTTCAAAAAGATGAGATCAGAGGGGGTCTCTAAAAACATATGTACGTCTGGACCTTCAGGGAGACAATTGTGTCCATGGCTTCATTGGTGTTTGGAATCACACCATGTTCTTCCAATGAAGAAATGCCTTGTCAAAAAAATTTAAACTCAAGGCCTGTAATAGCTTTTATTTAAGAGAGAGTATTTCCCCCACCCCCCCCCCAAAAAAAAAAAGAAAACAAGTAGAAGTATTCTCACCTGACAAAAGTGGTTTCATCTTACTCTTTAAAAAGGCAGCAGCACCCCCACTTGTCAGCAACTCTGCGCCTAGTGACAATGACCCTTGCCCTGTTGATTTCAAGCTGATTGTTGGTTTCATCTGCTCAGCTAGTTGGAGATGGTCGACGCTGTTCCCTAGGTTGGATGTCGCAGCGGTAGCAGAAGTGGGATAACCATTTGGAATGTCCCTCTGAGGCTGTAAAGGAATGGGATGGTGCATCTCAGCCATGTCTTCCTGTTTCGCTTCTTTCTGAGAGGTCTGCCCTGAACGAATACCAACTGGGGAGACATACTGGACAGGAGAAGTGCCGGGTTCCTGATTATCCCACATAGACATAGTTCTCATAGCAAGGGGAGTTTGAATTGGGGGCCTGTGTTGACTGACCCGCTGGCTTCCAGCAAGATTTGAGGAAGGCAATGATTGCTTTAAAGCCAGCTGTTTGATCATGGAATGGGGTTTGACAGCATGGGGTGTTTGGATTGGGGCTGGGGTCGAGGACATCCAAGAAGACGGGAGGTCTCCGGTGAAGTTCTCCACTTGCTCTTTATTGCCAGGATTGAACGGTTCTTTGAAGGATTCCATGGTCATCCCAACTCTGCTGAACTGGGAATCTCTCAAAGGGGTTTGAAGAATGCTAGACGTATTGTTAACGCTTGATGGAAATGTGCTTCCATGAACACTAGCACTGCTTGTGTGGGAAGGAAAGCCTTGGTTAACAAGCTGATTCGAGGCCAAGGGTTGATTTAAGAAAGCTTTGACTAACTGACCAGAATCAGACCACGGAAGGTCAGTCTGTTCGCTTGGCATTTGCACATATTGATTTGAGGATGTCCCATGATCATAGTTTCTGTTAGGAATGTGGGGTTGGTTTCTACCACTTTGTTGTTCGTTGGTCCTTAACACATTTTGGTTCTGGCTTCCAATACAATCCTGACCTTGAGTTTCAGGTCTGAAATCTCTTGACAAGCCAGTCAATCCTGAACTAAGCGCTGCTTGATAATTTGGTCTAAGCATCTTGCATTCCTCTTCTGCCTCAGCCACCTTACTTAGTCCAGCAAATGGTCTCTCTGGGACATCCACAATCTGGAATGGTCGATCTGTGGCTAAAGTTCTGGCTGCTATATTCATTGCAGAGTTCATTATCGTTTCATTAACAGGAAGTGAAGGCACAGAGTGTTGGTTGCTCTGACTGGGAGCTCCTCCACCAGCAGAATGACTCTGGGCAGCTACTAGTACCGGAGAGGTTGCGGCTTCTGACACTACCTCTTTGATGGCAGATGGAACCTGCAAGGAGTTCAAATCAGGCCTTAAAATATGGTCTTGCTTCAGTGTTTGTACATCCGGAAAGTTCTGCTGTGTATGTAGGGAGGAGGCATCTGGACAGAAGAAAATCTGCTTTTTATCCAGCTGGTTATCAGCTTCTGTCCTGTTGTCAGGGCTTCCAGAAGTTGGCGAGAGAAGGGAGCCTTCTAGTTGGAGCTTCTCAATCTCCAGTTCCAGCTGTCTCTCGATTTCGTTCATTTCCTGACAAAACAAAAATCTAAATTAGAAACGACTCCCGAGCACCAGTCCTTCAATTCAACTAATTGGCTATACTGAAACTAGATGTTAAATAGTCTGGTACGGATTCATGAAACAAGAATAAGATTTTAGTACTGCCATTTTTTACTTAGGACACCTAACAAAGATGGAAGAGGTGTAATCAGCCTCCACAATCGCCACTCTGAATGACATCCCGGCATCATCTCCAACTGTAAATGATATTTTTTTTTTATTTCCATGAAAGACAATACCTCAAGTTCGCTCCTGTGGATGGCTGCCTGCTTCTCCAGTTGCTGGATCTCATCCTGTTTGGCAAGACAAGCTGCTTGGAGGCTCTCTTGTTCCATCACAATTGGCTTCACAGTGTCAGGTTGTGCGAGCTGTGTGTCGTCATCGGTAAATAATGTAGTTGCCAACTCATCCTGTACAAAACAACATATGTACACATGAACTGGTCAATGGGAAAAGCAATAAAGGTAGGGTCATACTTTGGTAATGATCCTTAAACAAAAAATTAAAAAACAATTTAATTTATTTCCTCTGTTATAAAGATGGTAATGGTAGTAAACATCCTGCAAGTTATTTCATCTGAAAATTCCCCGTTGAGTAGAAATCAATAAAATTTATCAAAATCTGAGAAACGATTCATGCATGATTCGTTACTCAGATTTCTAAGGGTTGGTGTCCGCTCGCGAATTGCTGCGGCCAAAGATGCCATTGGTATCCGCTGTCACCTTGCTAACATACAACATTCAGATGAAAATATCATGAGGTTTTTTTATGTTTTCTCAGACAGCAAGTAGACACTGTATTCAGCTGAAACTTTCACATGCGACTTGATTGTACCTTTCTTTAAAATTTTGCCTATAAATAGGCATCTTATACTTTCTGCACTAACAGTGTCATATCTTGCCTTCCAGGAATCACCCTGGATTGCAAAAGTCACTCTTTTTTTGTCAACATAAACAAAGTGACATGGTCGATATCCACGCTTGGGCTGATGTCACAAGCAACTGCTCTCTGCCCACAGTATGCAAATTTCATGTAAAGACAATAGTGTGCTCTACTGCACAAGCATCCCCTAAAATGCACACTGCACAGAATAACACACCAGGAATCTGAATCCTGAAATGACATTACCAAGATCTATAGAGCAATAGTGAAATGTTTCAAGCTATTGACCAATCAGAATGGAGAATAAAAGTTGGCTGAAAGCTACCTTACGATCAACAGTTTGGGTCAAATTTGCTCACCTTGCATGGTCTGGCAGCTGTTCCTTCCGCAGGGGGGCTGAGTACATCAGCCCATTTCACAGAGTAAGCCCTCCCCTCCTGTAAAAATAAAAGCCAGCAAAGCATAAATTAGCCATTCAGGTTGTTGAGGGTTTCTAAGAGCTAACAAGCAGAACAAAATTAGTTAAGCAAAAAAGCCTACTCTCAGAGTGGTTGCATTCCTGCCACAAGAGGGCCTCTGTTTTTCCCCTCCCACATACCTTGTGAGTGCTTGTAGCCTTCCTCAGAGCTGAAGGCGGAGCTCTCAGAGCTGGCGAGCTGGTCGTGTCCTGATCACCAAGTGCTGCTTGGAAACGCTGGTTCCGTACACGGCTTGCCTGTAACAATCAAACACATTAATACTCTTATATTTGATTTCCCCCCTCACACAACCTCTTTACTAAATGACTTAAAAACGTCCAAAATCTATCCTCCCGTTTTAGACTCTATTGGTCAGAGCTGATGTGGCCCACAAAAAACAACAGCTGGTGTGCAACTATTACCTCTAAATTTCATCGCCTTTTTGGAGGTCAATTCCAATGGAGTCAGAGGAGTGGGTACTGCAAAATCACCAACTCATGTTTATAAAATCAAAAACCGAAGTGACTTACTGTAGCTGGTGTTCTAATCCTCCTGGCCGCAGATTTTATGAGATTGGACTGACCTCCGACCTCAGTCACTTGACCTCTGACCTTGCTTCCTGACTGTGGAAAGACTGCAAGGAGCAAAATTTTTACTATAAAAAACATATATTCCTCAAAGGTAAGGTCATACTTTGGTAATGACCCCCAAAAATAAATTGTGCATTTTTGTAATTAAAAAAACCCTACTTATTGTAAAGATGGTAATGGTACATGTAGTGAGCATCCTGCAAAAGTGTTTTGTCTGAAATAAATAAAAGTACGTCGATAAATTTGAATCTCCAAAGATGGCTTGTAGGGGAACTTTTTTAAATGTGTGTCGTGTCGGTTTGAGTGCTGCCCTCAACACGGAAAGAGGTGGATGGATTCAACGTTGTTGATGAAACTACAACGGCACTGTGAACACTGTATTCAATTGAAACTTTCACAGGTGGCTTTTATTGTATCTTTCTTGATAATTTTGTCTATAAATCAGTACTACCTTGAAAAAAAAAAAACCACCCAAAAACGATGACTCTACCATGAAAGCACTTTTTCCCAATGATTGTTTAGAAACAATAGCAATTGTTTTGTGCAATTTATAAGAAAACTTTCTACACATTTTAAACAGATTTCAAATAATGCCGACTCAAATATTGTAAACCACTAACCCTGTGATCTAAAACCAAATTCTACAATGAAGGAAAAATTCCACCAAAACTTGTTTTTAAAGCAGAAACCATTTCAAAAATAGATGACATATGTGTTTAGGTGTTTATATATGTGTTTATTTTATAAGCTTTTTCAAACCAAGTAGGCAGTTCAAGGCACCTTACTAATACAACCCCTATTCAGCGTTGTCACTACGCCGGTCGGTGCCGGTCGGGCCTGCCGACACTCGGAGATACCCGACCGGGACTTTGCCTTGCTAGGAGCTTTACCGACCGGCACTAAATTCGACCGAAAATGCTGAATATTTCATTATTTTGTCATCAGAAGCCAAAAGTAAATTTTCATATTTATGACAAAATACATCGGGTTTCGTTTTAGTATCCATTCCTGACAATTTCTGACAAATATACTCACTGATCTAGGCCTGCGCAACTAGGGATAGAGCGACTATTAATTGTGTCGAGTCGAGTTTAATGTGGCTAGCTGCAATCGCGATCGCGATCACGATCACGATCACGATCACGATCGTTCATAGGTAAAACACGCACGCACATAAACCACATGGTAATGGTAGTGAGTATCCACAGGCCCCACAACGTTCGCTCGCCCGCCTGTAGTCGCACACAGCACATGGTGTATTGTACAGTACAACAGCGGGTCCAAAGTCCATCCTAACCAACATTCCGCACGCTGTGATTGGCCCGTTAAAAAATACCATATTCATAAGAAAGCTTGGCTAGCCTCCAACTCTGTACACGTTCACGAGTCGAGTAAAGAAATCCTGCACAGTGTGGCGCATGCCCGCGGATTCTGTACTATACACAGCGTTGGGTTAAGGCTATTCAAGCATCGACAACTGTTGCCGATAGAGGGCGTTGCAGGGCAAAGTTCATTGATTTTTTTCTCCATCGTGCGTCGTCGATCGATCGTTAACACAAAGATTTCATTGAGTAAGAAGTTCTATAAAACCAATTTTCAAATCACAAATCCATAAAAATGGATGTTGATGAAAACAGGACTATTAAGGGCAGAAATTAGGGGATAATTTCTGTGTGTGTGTGTGTGTGTTTTTTTTTTTTTTTTTTTTTTATGCTACGAAAATTGTGTGCATCAATACATACGGGCGAGTGAAAAAACTTGCGGGCGACCCAAAATTTTGCGAAAAATATACCGCAATGCATCTTTGGAAAAAAATTACCGACCGGCACTCAATTTGGGCTAGTGACAACCCTGCCCCTATTCCTTAGGCCCGAGCATTGCTGAAACCATCTCGGCTCCTTTGGAGTATGCAGCACATGTTGCTAATCATCCACAACAACGGTCCCTTCCCTCGCAGGTACCCAAACACTCTCCCGGGTGATGAGAAGCGATTATAGTCAAGTGTCCTGCCCAAGATTACAAGTGTCACAACCAGGAATCACAGCCGCACTCTCATCATCCAGCCATCTAGCCTTTTGGTCAAGGCCTTCGTGGCTTGGACAGCTTCGTAAAGCCGCGATCCCAAGCGACTGGAAGGGGAGACTACTCACACGAGTGGCAAAGCCACGATGGCCTTTTCCAACTTGTTTGTGGTTTCTAATGTTTTTCTTTTATAATCTCGTTTTTTGCTGCCCAAACGGTAGCAAAAGTCCAAACCAATCAGAAGCTACGGGGGTCAGCGGGTCAGCATACAATGGCGAACGTCTCGTCGTGCGTATCATCAGATACTTGTTTGCATACACGTTATGAATAATGCACGTTTCATACGTTATGAATAATTCATCAAAAACAAGCCGCAAACAAGTTGGAAAAGGCCCTCGTGGCTTTGCCACTCGGCTCGCGTGTGGTCTCCCGTTCCAGTCGCTCCACTGTTTACAAAGCTGTCCAAGCCACGAAGGCCTTGACAAAATGCTATCAGCCATCGGAACTTGAGTTCAATGCTCTAAACCACTCGGCCACGACATTTTAGCCAGAGACCATTCCTGCTAAACATCAGTGAGATCGGATGCTTAGAAACTCTAGAGCAAAAGTGTCATTGACGTAATTACGAATGAGCTATTCTTACTTTTTTCTTGTAGTAAGGTTGGCTGGTCAAATGTAGGAGGTTTGCTGGTGACTGGAGCTGCCAGACTCAATCGAGACAAAACCAGGTTTGCGTAGTCTGTAAACACGCGGTTGTAGTTCATGTTGCGGGGCCTCTGGTAGTAGATGGATGTCCTCACAGGGCCCTGTAACATGAATAAAACAAAGTTATTGAAAGTACGAAGATGTTGAGATTCATAACATAAAGTAATCTCATGATGTATACATTGATTTTTTTCCCCTCTTTTTCCAGAAACATTACCTGTGAGGGTCTCCCGGAGAATACACTCTGTGGGGTTCGACCAACGCCCATGGTCGTACCTATCGTCTGTCTCGTTAACGGGGCCTTGCGTTGACGAATGTCAGCGCCTGTGTTGTTGAGGATACTTGCAAGGGCGCCAGCGTCAGCCTCAAAGTTGATATCCATTCCTGAGAATAGATCAGGAAAAACATAACTACTCACTTAAAAACACTCAAATCATCTTTTCTTTTCAAAGACCGTAATCATCTCAAACTAATCAGAATATGAATGAGCACAAAATCCACAACAATAGTTATACATGAACAGCTTTCAACTCAGTTGACAAACCAAAAGGTTTTGTCGTAAGATTTGATCAAATTTTTACACTCTGGGTGTTCTGTGTGTTTATTGAAAACTAGTGGATGTGAACGACTTCACTTCTAGAAACCATAGTCGCGCTACACTTCACTAACCTTGTGGGGTTATTTTAAATGCTTTATGTATCCTAATACTTGCTTACTACACACTTCAGGAAGCGTAACTATCAGCATTCCTGAAACCACTAGAAGTTTACAGTAAATGTTAGTATCAAATATAGACCAATGAAAAAGTAGGCTGAATAACCCTTATGAACATTCAGAGGCTGTTCCGCTTATCATCCACTTACCCTGTTGTTGCTTAGCCAGTGACTCCTTCCTCCTGGAAAATGATCTTGTTTCTTGCTGCTCTTGTTCCAGCGGGTTATCCCGCTCACTCGGCTGTCCTCCCTTTGCATTGCGCCTCTCAAACTGCACTGGATTTCTTGTGTTCTGCGGGTTGTTCGCACGTCCCTGAAATGACCTGGGTAACGATCCGAGGGTTTGCCGGCTTGGCTTGGGTTGTGCGACCACTGATCCACCTACGAACAATAGATAACAGCAACATAAAGGGCATTAAAAGAAATGCACAACCAGGGTGAACTTTTGCCTACCCAATAGTTTTCCAATAAACATACCATACAACCAACCTGTAAACTTTCTGTCAAATTTGGTGATTAGAGTTAAAAATGAAAACAATTGTTTAAAGTTTTTGCGGACAGTCGAATAATTGTTGAAATGAAAATTATACAGATTATCCACAATTTCTAGGGTATTTAACTGCTATTTTCTCAACTTTGATAGACTTCCAGATAGACAAATTTCTCTCAAGGTTTGGTGCTGCTATGAATTCATGAAACTTTGCTTGGTGGGAATACAATCTAGTGAGGTTTGTGGAGACACATGTCCATAAAAAACTCTTTTTACGAGTTGTGGTGGTTTTCAGAAAAGAACTGGGTCCGATTTCACAAAGAGCTGCGTGTGATTCAATGTTAAATGCAAACCACTACAGTAATACTGACAACTCGTCTTTAGATGAATCTAAGTGCTTTGTTAAATCTGGCCCTGGTGGTTGAGGGACCGTCTCAAAAGTTTGGGCACATTCTAGGCAGAAAATAATGCACAGTTTCCATGGTCAACACACTCGCAATCCCATTGCAACGTCAAAACGTTCCGCAAGATCGCATCGACATGCCAAAGTACAGGAGCAATCCTACAAGAGTTAATACGCGCAGTAGTATTTTGTTAATATTCCATGGAACAGTCCGACGGTCCAACTGAATGGTCCCTGTGCATGTGCTGGAATACTTATCCAATCCAATTAGAACGTTCCTACCATTCCCATTGTTGAGAAGCTCCCTTAGTAACTCAACAGTTCGATCAGTATGCTCTGGTTGTCTTCAAGGTTTTTTTTCCCAAAGACGATCAGAGCATACATATCGAAGTATTGAGCATTACTAATTAAAATGTTCTTTTTTCGAAACCACTTCAGCTCGTAGAGGGAGTTAGAAGTAAGTAGTGTTTCCACAAATCTTACTAGATAATCAAATTGTGATTTCTTGATAATCACTTGTGCTGAAGCTCATCTGTAAAGTCATGGAAGGTTTGTTTTAACGGAGTTCCTGAAATCTTATAAATGGATTTTTTTTTCTTCCTACCGAGGCCAGTCATGGTGGATCTTCCGCTGCGACAGGACGTCGCTGACACTCCCTCATTGAGGATACTGTGAAGGGCGCCCTCATCCGTCTCGAACACTTCATCCTCCTCAGTTGAGGACGATGTGGTCGTCCCATCGTAGTATTTGGGCTGAAAAACGGTACCTGACTTGGTGAGGTCAAACTCACGCACCTGCAGAAAGAAATTGTTTTAGAAAAAAAAGTTTCCCTCTCGTCTTATTTCCCCCTCAGCATTTCCTTGCTTCAAATTGTTCCCTTTTTCCTACCCGAAAGATTTTAGGTGAGAAAACGTGCTTTATATAATCTTTCTTATTTATTTGTTTGCAGTAGAAATCATTTTAATTATAGCTTATTATGATGTGGTCACATACTCCACTGTATGTATTAACGAAAAATAAAAAAACTTAACCAAAATGGATAAATATCAGATAAATTAAAGTTGCATGTCCCGATTTTTTTCTCTGGACTAATTTTGACCGATGGTAATGTTTCAAGTTGAAAGGGGTTAAATCGACCACAAATTTGACGTATCAAGTTTAATTAGCTGAAACTTATTTGCGAAAAAAGCTTACCTCTGTACACTTCTTTTTATTGCAGGCTTTTCCCTAGAAAGAGGATTGAATAATTCAAAATGTTTTTAAATTGAAACAACTTGATACTTAGTTTGATCAGAGTTTAAGCATTAGACAGGAATCGCCCACATACTGAAGAAACTCGTTAGTGGAACTTGGTGGGGGGTATGTTATTGATAAACAGGGGTGAGATTCGATGAAAAAAGGAAAAAAATCCCCCAAAAAGGTGACACCCTTCCAGGCTCGATTTTACAAAGAGCTAAAATGGATCTTAAGATGGGTATTAATCTTAATTGCTAAGCAAAGTGTGATGTCACAAATACAAATCACTTTGACAATTTTGTTCGCAAACTCATCTTCATATGAATCTTAGTGCTTGGTGAGATTAATGCATCGGTCTTAACGTCACCGTGATAACTAGAGATTATGGCGTATGAATCGGGGTGCATATTTCTTTCATTCTATAGCCAGAGTATTTTTTTAGTAGTGTTGAAGGCAAATGCTGAATTGTGGTCACCATTTACTGCTGACAGAGTGTTAGCACCAAAGTGCAGCACTAGCTGTGTAACTATTAGTACCGTCCAGAATGTAGCCTGTAAGCAAAAATTCCTTACTAATCAGTAAAACTGTAAGCATATGCCAACATAATAGGTATTAAATAGAATTAGTGGAGCTGACAAAATAGTCAGAGACAGTGTTTTCATACTTTTTATGATCAACCATTCGGCCATATAACCCAATGTGTGAGTTGGGATAAAACAGTAAAAAAAAACATGCACAATTTTCAGCAATTACATATTTATAAACAAACTGTCTAAATGTAACAACTGAAATCAACTGTTGCGATTTTTTTAAGGTTTCCAGAAACAGTTTTCTTGAATTTAACTTTATTTTAGAGGGAGATTTTTTCACAGAAAAAAAAAAGGTCCTGGAAGAACTTCAGGATCGGTATTAGTTATCAGAGTAAAAATAAATAATTAATCGTTTTTTTATCCTTTACCAATCCTGTATAAAACCTTTAAACGAAGACCTTTTTGCCAACGGTAAACCCAAATCATTAGTTCCATAGTTTAGAAAAGCCGCTTGGCTTTACACGTACCTTATTGAATGTTTGCTGCCATGATTTGTGCAGCTTTGCAAAATCTGGAACTGTTCTGGCTCTGGACTTGGGCCTTCCCGAGGCGGGGTTGTTGGACTTGACAGTAGGGTTGGACTTCGCTTTTAATGAAGGCGTGGATCTAGCTGGCATGGGAATTTGACTGAAATGTAAACACATTAGACAGGTTACGCTGATCGTTTACCAAGACAATAGTATAATGATTCAGGCCTCGAAATAACCCACGGCACCCACAGCAATTGCCGTGGTGCCCTGTGCTTTTGCTGTGGTGCCCTTTGCAAAGTTCCAATACAAATTTAAATTTTCCTCATAGAGTGGAAGTGCCCCTAACCAGAGGAAAATTGCTGTGCCCCTTCAAGAGCGAAGTTCAAGGCCTGAAAATTACTGATTACATGTTATTTATAGCATTATTACCCACTCCAGGACACTAGATTGATACGATTTTGTTAAAATTACAATTTCAACTTACAATTTGGGTCTATTCTGTGAATGGTACCCTGAAACTTAAAAGTTCCCACTCTTTGAGCCTGAGATCACACCGGGTCGTTAATGAATACTCTTTCACCTCAAACAGATTTAAAGGGTCTGTATACGCTTGGTAATCACTCTTAAAGTAATAATGGCAATAAAAACTTACTTGGTTAGAAGTACAGCAGCTTTTGGTCATATAACACATTTTGAGAATCCTTTCACAAAATAATGTGGTTATGGAAAAACAGTTTGTATCCCCCAAAATTTGAATCTGAGAAAACGTTCCTGTCAGTAACGTTTTTCAGATTGTGTATTCCAATTACAGAATTTTCTTCCTGCGTGGACATAACCGCTCCGGATTTTCGGGGATATCTCAAAAACGCTACCACCCTTAGAAATAAAATTTTCACAGGTTACGTTTTATTGTATATATCTACACTTATATCAGGGTTAAAACAATCTAACAGTTCAAAATACCAAAAAACAGTCCTGTGCCATACCTCACCAGATTACTTAACAAATGCATCTTTGTTTCTTCTTCTTTTTTTTTTTACAAAGGTTTCTATTTTTGTTTTTGCTGTTGTTTCTGTTTTACAGTAAATTTTTTACATTTTAAGTAAACTCTTTATTTTTAGTACTTTGATGTTTTTTAGTGTTCATGTACAAGCACTGTGCAATTCAGCCTTTGGGTTGCAAGGAGTGTTTTTAATAAATCAATGATAATAATATAGATACTTTTTTGCACTAACGATGCATAAATTTTCAGGGTTTTTTTCACCTGCTCATTTTCAAAATTGAAAGTCATATTTCACCTGATTTTGTCATCGTCTTTAACACTCTAAGTCTTAATACAGGTCAACTCTCCTTCCCAAAAAACAAACGATTCTTTCACACTTTTTTTTCCCAATACCTTTTCTTCAATTTGCTTGCTGGTTGTAGTAAGTTCTCCTTATTTTTAGATGACGTAGGGACTGCAGAAGTTACCGATCTTGATTTAGGTAGTGGACGAGACCTAAGAAAGAATGGAGTGTAGGATAAAATAAACAAACGAGTGACATGTATGATTCTCACATAAAACTGTTAAAAGTGTCCGCATCCGGCCACTAATTTTTTCAGGGATTTATTGGATTTTTTTAAGGGACATGATGGATGTTGGACTTTTTTCCCTTTTTTGAATATTCTCTTTTAAGGAACTGGAAGCTGTAACGCAAATTTTTGACCTTCAAATAGGAAAATTGAAGTGGTTAAATCAAACCATTGCCATTGGTTATCATGGACTAGACCCAGTAACTGGGGCGCTGCACTCCTTTTTTCAAAATTTTGACATCTTGTCTGGACGGATGATCTACATCTATCCAGCTACTTGTCAAAGCCTATTCAGCATCTAGACATCTACAAAGCCTATTCAGCATCTAGACATCTACAACAATTCACTGAGGCGCTAGTACGACCGAAGATGTCAACATTTTGAAAAAGGAGTACACTGTACAGCACCCCAGTTACTGGGTCTAATCATGGACCAGCGTTGTGCGCACAGTCAATACCATTGATTACTGACCGGAACAGCCATATTTATTATTTGTTACCAAAAGTTCAGGATTCTGAAAAACGGTGAGAATTTATCGATTTTTTGCACATTTTTTTGCGGAGTAGATTTTCTGGACCAGCGCAACGCTCAATAAGACTAAGAGTAAGAGTACACAGAACAAATTTAGCCTAAATTTGGCACAATTAGATTTTTTAAAAAAGCTTTGGCATGTAAATGTCTGAATGTGAAGGGCAGAAATGGAGACGATAGCCATGATAGCGGAACAAACCTCTAGGTTTGAGGTACTGTACGAGTAGTTGCGATGATCGTAACCCTCCATCCTCCCGACGGTCATGACGGTCGCAGACTGGAGGCCCCGTCGGGAGGATGGAGGGTTACGATCATCGCAACTAAGGTACGAGATGGGTAGTACTAGAAGTAGTAGTATAGCCCCATTGTGTGGCCAAGGGACAGGAAACCTGAATCCTTGGCCACACGTCGTCACCCATATTTTCATCAGCCCACCGATTAAAAAATAGAGGCGCATTCCCTACGGGCGGGTCGGCGGTTTAAACCACCTCAGTGTGTTCACCTACCTCTTATTCTTAGCTTGACCTGGGTGTTTTGGGTGATTACATAAATAACAATTTCAAAAGATAGTTAAATTCAAAATTTTCAACTTCATCCCAATTAGATTTTCATGACGTCACCGGCCGGCCGGGTTGTGGGCGGAGCGAAGATGCGCACATTGCAATGATTGCTTTATGTATTCCGCCCACAACCCGTCCGGCCGGTGACGTCATGAATTAATTGGCACGATTAGAATCAATTTAAAATGGCCGCGCTCAGTACATGTCGCGAAAATCTAATTCGGATGAAGTTGAAAATTTTGAATTGAAATATCTTTTGAAATTGTTATTTATGTAATCACCCAAAACACCCAGGTCAAGCTAAGAGTAAGAGGTAGGTGAACACATTGAGGTGGTTTAAACCGCCGACCCGCCCGTAGGGAATGCGCCTCTATTTTTTAATCGGTGGGCTGACGAAAATATGGGTGACGACGACGTGCATGACGTGTGTGGCCAAGGATTCAGGTTTCCTGTCCCTTGGCCATGTTGGCCACACCATTAAAGTGGGGCTAGTACTCTTCCTAGTAGTAGTAGTGGATTATTTATTTTTGTCTTTACTTTTATTTTAATTTTTAAACTATTTAGTTATTAAAAAATATTTATAATAAAATAATTGTATATTGACAGGTAGTTGAAGGGTTTGACATGTAGAGAGAATTAAAAGGTCGGAAGGTTGTGGCCGAATGCAGAATTTTTAAGCCATCCGTTTTGTTTCGAAAATTTGTCAAATTTACCAAAAAACGGAGTACAGCACTCAGTTAATGCATCTTCTTCGATGCCTAAAATTCGGACAAATTTTCCGCATGGAGCCACCACTGATCTGCCCTCCCAGCAGTTTTTCTCCCGGTTTAATGTCCGGAATTTGGGCATTGCCGTCAAAAATACTGGTGAAAATATGAATTTTCAAACCTTAAATTATAAGTAGAAGTCGGCCGTATACGAGCTTCCCCCGAGGTCGGCATGGTCCGTTTTTATTACTTGATGTAATTCGAATAGACGATGGAAAGTTATTCGCAGACGATATTTTAAACGTAAAATCTATCCATGATCCTCCTTCCTGTTACTATCTAGCGATCATCATCATGCTGTGTTGTTGTTTTATGCACAGGCATTCATTGAATTTCCCAGACGGTAGTCCTGATTGGTCAAACTTATAGACTCTAACCTATCAGAGTGCCCGTAACGCGGGCAACGCGTCATTGAACGCAAAGCTGTGCTGTTTTTAAAATAAAAACGTCAGATTCGTTTATCCAGTTTAGAATTCACACCAAAAATTTGTGAGAGTTTAAGCACATAAACGAAAGTATTTGTTGCCCAAAAATTAAAAAGAAAGAGGAAAAGAAGAAGAAGAAGAACAGGAAAGAAAAAGAAGAAGAAATGACTTTGGAGCTGTTTAATTAGTTTAGCTTACATAAGTCCATGATCAAGTAACTCAATTAAAGTACATGTAGTGCGGGTACAACCATTAGCCATGCCCCCCCCCCCCCCCCCCCCCGCCGCATGGCAGTCGCAGGTCTTCAAATTATAGATATATACTTAGTGCTCGTCTTCAGGAAAACAATACTTGGGAGATTATTGTTCTGGACATCCATGATATGTTTTTTTTCGGGGACAGCGAGAAGAGCTGTTGCTTCCTAGCTCCCACAAAGGCCAGCTTTGGGATCGTGCTTGGAACTCGGAGGGACAATTGAGTTGGGTTTTGCAAGCCCACTGTGTGAAGGACGCACAACTGTATTTTTCTCCGTTCGTAAAAGGGGCGTTAATCCACTGTAAGCCACGCCCACTTCACGCAAACTGGCTCCAAACATCCTTTAGTCTCCGATGATTAGCAAGAAGCCCATAATGCGTGGCCAAAAATAATGGGATACTTTTCACTGTACGAAGATGAATCTTAAATTTGCATGAGATAAAGAATATCATTGGGTTGTACCCATCCACCGATGTTCCCCTAGTCATGTGGAAAACAATGTAGCCTATAGGCCTACCGCAGAAAAAAAATAGCTTGGGGAGGGGGACCTATGGACTTGGCTTGCATTTATATCATACGTTCAAATACTCGGGTCTTCTCGGTTATATTAAAGCTGGTGTCAGGCGAATGCCTTTGAATGAAGAAGCTTGGGTGATAATTTTCTTTTTCAAAGTACATAAATCCTACACGAGCCGGTGTGGCAGGAGTGGAAGTTGAAATCCCGGAGATTCTGTCCCCATCGGCGGAAAATTTTGCATACATTTTGTCTGACAACGTTCCTCTTTTGAATCAACTTCCTTCAGCCCAAGTTACGACGACGTGGCAGGAGATTCTGCCCCCCCCCCCACCTATACAGCGAATTGTGTTTTAAAACTTCCTCTTCAGCCCATGTTTAAATTGTCCATAATGTTAATACATGGGGGACAGATTCTCCGGGGCATAGTTCCCTGTGACACGTGACACCCGGAAGTAGCAACAAACTTTGGGCGTGTACGTGTAAAAGCCACGCGCGCGTGTGACGCAATCCTGCGCTGGTGTAGTTCGTAAATGCATTATGATTCCGAAAAATGCCCTTTTGAACGCAATACGCGCAAACGCCAAAAAATTGCCGATTTTTCTTTCCTGAATGTGTGGGATCATGTGACGGTCTGCGGAGGAAAATATGAATGCTTATGGAAAAGTGGAGTCGTTTACTATAATCTAACCCCCTTACCCAACTTGAAGGGTTTAGGATTGGCATATTTTTTCCAGGAACTTTTTATGGACTTCGTCAACTAATTCTGTTCTCTTCGAAGGCATTTATTTTCTTCACCTTCCACTTTACAAAGACAAGATTTAAGTTCCACAAAGTAAAGTGAAACTGTACTGCACTCTTGGGTGTCGTCGCATCATGGGGTGCCGGGTCAGCAGAACCCGCGGGCCTACCGTCATCGTGGTCGAGCCGCCCGATGACCCAGTCAAGATACGGCTACGGCTTCGGGGAGACGTCCAGCCGCAAGTACGGGATACAATCCAAGCTAGATTGTGTGAGCTGACGGAAGAATTCACAAATAGATACGAGGTTCGTACTTCTGTGATGAGGAGGGTCGGGAGAGGTCTTTTCACTTGCGTTGACATTCCACACGGCCCAGCCACAATGTCATAAAGCAGGCAGAAAAACTTATACATTATTCGATCATTGCTAAACATAATAAGCAGGGTATCAGTCACAGTAGTGTAAATGTGACATTGTCTTTTGCTGGTAACTGTTCTGGTAAGCATAGTTATAACGATTTGTACATGATAAACATTTTTTTTTAAACGGCTATCATTTTGCTTGCTTGAAAGTTCAATAAATATCTGAATCAGTTACAGCAAAATACCGCCGATACAGCCGAAATAGCCTGCTGAATTGTTGTTGTTGGTGTTGTTGTTGTTGTTGTTGTTGTTGTTGTTGTTGTTGTCGTCGTCGTCGTCGTCGTCGTCGTCGTTGTTGTTGTTGTTGTTGTTGTTGTTGTTGTTGTTGTTGTTGTTGTTGTTGTTGTTGTTGTTGTTGTTGTTGTTGTTGTTGTTGTTGTTGTTGCTGCTGTAGTTGCTGCCAACGCTGCTGCTGTTATTTTTGCATGTTATCCGAGAAATCGGCTTGTCAATCAAGATGATAAAAATTGTCCTTCCCAGATCGAAGGAACAGAGAAGGTGGACGTGTACATAGCCAAGGTGCAGCCGATGGAAGGTGATCCTAAGGGAACGATCAGCAAGCTCTGCCGTAAGATAATCAACCAAGCAGTCGGTAAAGGGATACACCTTGACGGCAACTGCAAGATCATTGGAGCCAAGGAATACCAGGAGGCTGGCGACCTTTAGCATTATGGCCTTGGAACTACAACTATTTTTGTCAAAACTAAAACTGGATAAAAAAGTATCATTTTGTTAATTTTTTTCTGATCAGCTTTTCTGATCACTGTCGTTGGTGAAGTAAATGGGACTTTTCTTAAATTGTTATGTTGTCATCTTTACACAACGGAGTATTACCGTAAGCAATTTAAATGTTTCAATAAATTCAAAATAAATAAATACATAAATACTAACTCAACAAGATATGAAAAAATATTCCATTAGCTACCCAAAATGTTTAGTAATACAGCAATTGAAACGCAACATGTTTTCATTCTTTCCATGACCTGGGGGCACAGTCGTCGATCACACACAAAAAAAGCCTTTTGACATCTTTGATTTCTACCTAATAACTTTGGAAAAACTGCTTGCGTAAGAGTAAAGGGTGCGCGCGCCCTCATGCACGTACCTACACAGCACGGATCGTATCAGTCTTAAGAAGCAACATTGGACAGGATGTTGAGCTATTGGAACTGTTTAAAAATTCCATAGTTCTGCTAAGCACAGAATTCTGCACTAACGGCACCCTGTAAAGCGAGTGATGGGCCGTAAGCACATAGTTCTACGGTAAGCAGAGCCATGAAATTGGGCCCCGCATGGGAATCCTTCTTTTCAACTTTTGAAAGTTTCATTCTGTACAGGAAAGAAAACATAAAGTTTGTACTACAAAACTTATCAGCAAATTTATGCAGTCTAGTAATTGCTGATTGTCAAAGATACGTGGGTCAACCATTAAAAAAAACTGTGCGCCTATTAACATGTTTGTCCTTATTGTCATTTTATTGTATTATTCATTATTTCTTTTTTAATTTTTCGTCATAGGCGGGGTAGGCCTGCAATGTGGTGTTCTAGAAAGGACAACGGATGAATGCTTAGAAACGTGGAGGACGCAAGCGCACAAGCAAACATTCCCCGCTAACCCGTGAAATACGCTTTACATAATAAGCGCGGAATTCCCTAGCCTGCTTCCGTAAGCACCGATTCTTTGCTTACGGTAAGCAGAGCCATGAAAGAGGGCCCCGGTTGACAAGCCCCCCCCCCCCCAAAAAAAAAAAAAAAAAAAAAAGAGAGGAAAAGTTAAGTTGCTCAAACCACAGAAAATGAGTTTGTTATTCTAGTTTGCGTATTGCTCATCCAGAGACTAACATGGCAAGTGTAAAGCAATAGACCTTATGTACATGACGTCATTTCAGTAGGACACCCTCGCCTAGAGGTTAAAAGGAGGTTGTTTTTCCTTAAAGGGACACGTTGCCTTGGATTGGGCGATTTGGGCTCTAAAGAGCGTATGTTATGAAATAAATTGAGATGAACATGGTTGGAAAGTTGTTCTAAAAGTAGAATAAACAAACCACACCTGCCATTGTGTGTGCATGGTTTTCCCCACCGAAACGCCAAAGCTCAGAGCTTCCTGGGGCTTTGCCCCCTAGCGTTTCGTGAAATCGGCTGCAGCAGCCGATTTCACGAAACGCTAGGATTAATCTCGAGTTAGGACGAGTAACCAGTCCCAACTTAGGATTAATCTTAAGGTTTACATGTTTACAGTGCAAGGCTGGGACTCGTCCTAAGAAATCGACGGCAGGACCCACACTGGGGCTTGGACCCCTCTGTTACTTTGTTTTGAGACCCCTGCCCAAGACAGAACCCTCGGTGCGATGTTGCTGTCGACGATACAAATATAACAAGTAATGCAGAAAAATTGTACAAATTTAAAGAAAGTTTAAGATTTATTCGATTACAAAGAAGAGATTTTGAGGAAATCAAACAATCGAGGACCCCAGTTAACATACATGTACATCATGATGTCCACCGGCCAACCCTGAAATGCGGGGGTGGGGGGGGGGGGCGTGCAAGGGAGGGAGAGAGATTG
This sequence comes from Pisaster brevispinus, assembly GCA_023634235.1. Lineage (NCBI taxonomy): Eukaryota > Metazoa > Echinodermata > Asteroidea > Forcipulatida > Asteriidae > Pisaster > Pisaster brevispinus. The sequence continues at coordinate 22,810,606 of JAMKCF010000002.1, read as the reverse complement.
TCGACGATTAAAAGTTTGTGTGATTAAAGTATAAGATTATTATATCATGTAGGTTTGGCTCTTATAATTGGCGTCTCTCGTTCTTTCTCTTTCTGAACCAAGTCTCAGTTTTATAACAATGTCTATCTAAATATTCACAGCAAGGGGAGCTTGTCTACGCCATTCAGGCATGCTGAAACCAATCAGCTTCAGGGGCCCCATGAACCCACGCCGAGGGCTTCGCCCCTGGATCCCACCAGAGGCCCTTAAGCGGGCCCCTGCATCCCACGCCGTAAGTGCTAAGCTCATTCCATGTGTTGGTGTTTCATGTGTACGGGTTGTTCATGACAACCTTAGCCATAGAGCACTTGAATCTCAAATTCATGGAGGTGGAATTGAATACACATGTTTTGTTTGAAGTGAGAAGCCAAGATGTATATAAAAAAAATGGTCACAAACTAAGTTTTTTGAACTTGATATTCTAGATGAGCGTGTACAGTGTACTAGTAAATGATCTGAGCATACAGTAAGAAGAAGGTTTTGGTTCACTCTGGAGGTTGGCCCAGCAGATACGATGAATGGCGGTTGGAGGAAGATATTGTCATTCTGGATCACTAAGATGACGATGCTTACACATTATTCAAAAGTGACTCGCGTGTTAAGATTAAAGAACGTCTAAACTGTTCGAGGGTGGGTGGAGAACTCTGAGATCACTCTTCGCATATCGATACAAAGATCTATAGTTTCAGGGGTCGATTTCACAAAGCACACAAAGATTCATCTTAAGATGAGTTGTCAGAATCACCATAGTGATTTGCATTGTGACATCACACTTTGCTTAGGAATTAAGAGTGATTTTGAGTTAAGATCAATCTTAACTCTTTGTGAAATCGAGCCCTGATCCTTTGTCCGGGACATCAAAGCTGTTGCTGAAGGAAAGAAATATCGAGCAAAAAAAAGTCGATGTTTACATACAAATTGGCTCATCTTGATTTCAACAAAAGCCAATGATGGCGCTATTTTGTTCTCTTGCAACGACAACAACAACATACAAGCATATACAATTTGGCGTGACATAATCACGTGATACGAAAACCCAAAGGAAAATAATTTAAATTTCACAAAAAATTACCAAAACTTAATGAAAAAAAGATTCAAAAAAGAAAAAATACACATAGTCCTATAGTTCCCGTTCATACACGAAAAGGCAAATAATAATTTAATTATGTAATTGTTATGCAGATGTTTATTGTACAGCCAAGTTAATCTTCTGGTTGATTACAATGTAAAAAATAATGTTTACTTGATATTTCAAATTAATGTTTGTTAATGTTACTGTGAAAGATTATAAGAAAACCTTGGTTCGTGTGTTATAGAGGATTTTATATCATCTCTTCAACCATAGAGCTAGGACCCACTTTCGCCCGGGAAGTTCGAACTCCTCGGGTCCTAGCTCTATAACTGGCCTATGTTATAGTGAGTTTCAGCTGATTCTCATGCGTTTGATGTTAGTGACTAATTGATGAAACTGCGGTGCCTGCTGTACAGTAGATCGTACAATGTGAACACGATTGATTGGACAAAGAACAATAATTGAACTTTGCATCTATCTAAATGCCAAGCCCTTCAAGTCTGTTTCAAGAGGAGCCCTTTTCAACCAATTTGGAAAATTGACAATATAATAGAGATCAGTGGCAGTGGTACAGGTGAAAAGTACAAGAAAAACAGAGTGCCCAATAATGCGCATGCCCAATTATTTAGTACGGGAACCACATTGAACATAATCCATAACATGATAAAAAAAAAAAAAAATGTTTTCCGTATCATAGAGCTACGTCTACATACAGAAAGGCAACGTCCTCAGCTTTTAGATGATACCAAATTTATAATAGGGGGGTTCCAAATAATGTGCTGCCAGATGTGTAAAATGACGCAACTTTCCACTGAATCCGCGACACCGATCGCGCAAACCACCACCAACAAAACGTACACAATACACGTTTTTTCCCATCTTTATTGGTCAAAATAAACATTCAATCTTACAAATTATGAAAGTGTGGATATCAACGATGTCAAAAATGGGATTAAAAAAAATCACACCAACGAAAAATGTATCACCCTTTCAACATTGACGAGTCCATTACGTGAAAAGGCATAGCGCGACTTACGGGCCATTTTTGCAGAGCCGGTCGCATACATATATATAGAAAGTAGCGACCATGTAGTCGCGTCACACACACAACATCCCGCGCGCCGAGACCATTCAGGGGCGCACAGAAGCTCTAAATCGACCCAAATCAAAACAAAACAAAACGAAGTTAAGACGATTTTCTTACAACTTGAGCAAAATTCTTTTTAGTGTGGATCGAAGATTATACATTCCCTAAAAAAAATCATTAAAACATTAAAACATTTGTATCCCCTTCCCGATTTTGCTTTTGGATGATGGATATTAACACTGGACATGAGCCACGGAATCTTGGACGGCGTGTGAGCTACAACGCTTTCGTGGTTTTCGACGAACTTCGAAAGACAAATCAGCTATGTGACGTGGTGTTGCGATGTGAAAACCAGGATTTTCCCGCCCACAGGTAAGTTTTAAGACAATATTATGAACAAATCAAGTTAAAAGCATATCTTGAAGACTAGATACTTGAAACAAGAAAACACAAATAAAATTCCGTTTAAATTTGTTGTATAAACTTATTGCCAACACCATGAAATGCATTTGTTTGTTGTTATATACTCAGGGCTTGTTCTAAAACTCAACGGGAAATTTATAATTTCTTGGTGTGTAAGATCGTCAGCTCTGAGATTTTTCATCAAATTATACCAAAACGAGGTTGTAAATTTTCGCTTTGATGGGAATCTTGTTTTTCGGGGAATCTCGGGGAAAAAACCCGTGGGTTTCTATCGAATTTTGTAAAACTTATGATAGGCGCCCAATTTCTGTGGATGGCTTGCTTGAAATAATACCGCAGAATTCTGCGCTTAGACCTAAAAAATTGTTATGTTGGCGTAACCCAACCGTTAAAATACGGCCGACCCTGGTTAAAAAAAAAAATTAAGGAAGAATTTAATATTTAAAATATTTAAAATTAGTTATAATTACGTTTGAAACCATTTCAGTTTTGCACAACGAAAATGCAGAAGATAGCGCGCCGGCCTGATACTTTAGTATATATACAGAGATAGATGCACATGAACAGTACATGCTTAGTCTGTCTCGATTAGACTCCCACCTTTCTGTTTTTACCTCCATAGTTTCACAATGGTCAATACATAGGCTGCTTTTCAGGTTCGAATGAACAGCGGTCGCCCAGTCGTTGGTATGACAGCGGCCGTTCAATTCCCACAAGAAAGTGTGCAACAAAAGAAATAATCCTCATGGGGATGGTTGGTCGTGAAAATTCTCCACCCAACCTCGTCCCCATTGTTTACTTTATTTCCAAGAGCAGTCAACTTGGTACTGCTCGACACACCCCGGGGATGAGGTTGACACACAACACAACGGTGTGAAACTTGTCACACACACAACACAACGGTGTGAAACTTGTCAACCAAAGAACACGCAAGAACAGTTACACCCTTTCCACGCGCTACCTACGACCGTTGCATGAATGTATAATCGCACTGTGACTGTTGCATGAACGGCAGGATGTGTGTTTGTAATAGGCAGCGCTGGCAGACAAATAGACACTGACTAACGACTTGTCATAAAGTCTAGGGTGGATATGGGCTGTGGGGCCTTTCAGAGTGGAGGGGAGGGGTGGACTAACCTATGGTTTGAGAGGATGGGGTGGATGGACCCCGATGGATTCCCAGTGGATTGGGTGGATTGGGGTGGATTGTTGGGGTTTCGGTGTGGATCACAGTGGAACACACCCCTGTCCTAACTAACAATTAATCACACAATCAACAATAATCAAGACACATGAGATTGGTTGGACTTCTTTGGTCCCACCTGATGAAGAAGTGAGGATTATTCTCACCAGCTCCACCTTTTATAGGCCAGATTCTTAATACAAAATATAACAGTGTTTATCATTGCCCATAGTTTAACCAATCAAATCCCAGTAGGTGACTTTAGACCCACCCACTTAACTCTTCGTGACACCATAAAAAAATTCACAAATCCATGAAAATAGTTGTTGGCGAAAAAAATACAAGAACTAGGGGATGAGATCGTGTATTTTGTTAGGTTTTGTTTGTTTTTGTTAACGCTACAAACATTGTGTGCACGTGTCACTTTTGTTGCTGATGGGGGAAAAAAACCAAACAAAAAAGACCAACCTACACTCAGGGTTCTGCCCACGATGGTCGGTGCCGGAAAACCCGCCCGGCTCTTCCCCGACCACCACTGACGGCATTTTCTCTTTTTCCGAACAATCAGTAAGGCGATGGTTAACATAAAGCTTTTCTACATGTTTTCGTGCATCCTTATCTTGCAGGGGGTAGGGCGATTGGAAGGGGGAAGGAGAAAAAAGGTAGAACTTACTAAAAATAATTTTTTTTCTGGTGATATTTATAGAGGGAAGAGTGAAATCATACATACAGCCGTGTGCAAGCAAGTCAAGATGATACCATGTGGCAACGAAAAACATTTTGATTGGCTTCGATATAAGCATCATATGGCGAGATTTTGTAAAGGACATGCAAAGAAAAATTGTAAGACCAGAAGGCACCCATGTTGAAAAGCTTAGAATTGTGTCAGTTTTGAAGTTTCTCTCTATGACGAGTGGGAATCATACAATGAAAGGCAAGCTTAGGAAACATTAGAGGTGTCAAGTTTAGTTCTCTATAGAAAAAAAGAGGAGGGGGGCAGAGAAGCAATTATATTTACAACTCATGTAATAATTTTGTAGCTTTGAGATGGATCTAAATTATGGTCAATGGCAGGACAAGTCTTTGAAATGTGTCATTAATGCGCGTAAGAATGCCAAATCAAATTTGAAATCATTATAAATGGTGTAATTTTCAAAATGTAACCCCACCATGAAGGTCCCGAGTACCAAAGCTGAAATTTTGAATATAAGGCAAGAGATCATTGTATCCGATGAATTCATTGTGCCTTAAGACCAAAACCTGTCTTTATCCTTGCGGATAAATACAGGGGACCAGTCTACGGAATTTCTTGCTTACAGCAATATATTGTCCGTAAGCGCCGATTCTTTGCTTTATACAGTAAGCAGAGCCATGCAATTGGAGCCCATGATGTTGCCGTATAATAGGAACAAGCAAGAAGCGGAGTCCATCGTAATTGCACTATTTTAGCCTATGCCATGTGTTAAAAACAAACAACAGCAGCAGCAGCAGCAACAACAACAACAACAACAACAACAACAACAACAACAACAACAACAACAACAACAACAACAACAACAACAACAACAACAACAACAACAACAACAACAACAACAACAACAACAACAACAACAACAACAACAACAACAACAACAACAACAACAACAACAACAACAACAACAACAACAACAACAACAACAACAACAACAACAACAACAACAACAACAACAACAACAACAACAACAACAACAACAACAACAACAACAACAACAACAACAACAACAACAACAACAACAACAACAACAATAACAACAACAACACCAAATGACTGTTGTTTACGTCCGAAAAGTGGACTAATACAGTTTAATGAGTATTCCCTCTCTGGGAAATTAAGTCTAAAATAATCTCACGTCATGAATGCTCTTGATTAAAGGAATATTCTGGCGGCCAGCAGCCCATACTTCCGGGCTCTCTTCACCAACGGCATGCACGAGACACAGGAAAGAGTCGTTGTCATCCCAGACACCAAAGCAGACCTTCTTAGTCTTATTTTAGACTACGCATACACCAGGGAGGTCAATATCACCGCGGAAAATGTGGAGGCTTTGCTCCCAGCTGCCGACCAGTTTAACGTTGGAGGTAAGTGGTATAAACTTTGGTCCATTTAGTAGGTCAGTACGATTGCATTGGCCGACATCGTTGATGAAACGTGCACGCGTAAAGGGCTATCATTGGCTGAGAGTCGTCCGCTCAATTTTGCCTCAGCAAAGAAATGTTATAAGCAGTATTTTCTGCTTAACGGCTTTAAGAAAATTGGGCCCAGGTTGAAATGAATACACAAATAAAAAATATATATAATTATACGGCGAACAAACGACGCGCTGAGGGGTCTAAAATCTGCCCCCCCCCCCAAATGCAAGCAAGCCAAACTCAGTCACCGATAAATACGGTGTTTTACTTAAACAATTCGTTTTTTTTACATTTTCATCCATGACTTGTACAATGAATAAAAAATACTTCTGGTTTGCCGACCGCTCACGTTCATAATAACTTAGACACGAATGACTGCCTGGTATTCGACTGCGTGACTCATAACACATAATGCTTGTTGGGGTATTCCCGATGGCAAAACAAAAAAAATGAAACTGGGCTGAAACGGTTGGATGACCACCAAAAGTACGTCGTGTAGCTGACGCTACCAAATTAATGACGTCATTTTATTTTGGACCAATCAAGGTCTAGTCCACCAGTGCGGCGAGTTCTTGATCGGCAATTTGATTCCAGAGAACAGTATCGGCATGTGGCGTTTCGCGAAGATGTACTTCTGCTTCGAACTCCAGGAGGCGGCATTTACGTACGTCTTGGTCCACTTTGAAGAGATAGTTCTCCTGGCCGATTCGGAGGAATTTCTGTCGCTTTCTGTGGACGAGTTGGTTGAGCTGTTATACAAGGACCAACTCAACGTGAAGATGGAGGAATATGTGTTTGAGGCTGTCCTTAGATGGGTAAGCTATACTGGGCCTTTTCGAAACATACAGCTTCAGCTTGGGCTGTGGCTTAGGCTCCGTCAGCCTATTTCGAAACCTTGTATTCAGGTTTTTTTTTTTTATAACTGACGGAGCCCATTAGCGAGAGCCCAAGCCAAGCCGTGGGTTCGAAAAGGGCGTCCTCAAGCACACTGACAATTATGTTTTCCAGACTAAAGTTACCAGCCAAATACCCTGCCACATGAACCATCTGTGACTGGTAACCTGCTAATTTTTCCTTAGCAGCAAATTGATATACATGTACACAACTTTTGGGGCCTAATAAGCAAAGCTAAAAAATAAATAAAAAAACATTTTGAAATTAAATTGAGTATTTTCATAATTATTATTTTTTTAATCCACCAAAATTGTTCTTTTACAAAAAGTCCAACTTGTTCTATCACAAAAATTAACAAGCTTATCAAAAACAACAGTTGAATAAATTTTGTAAAAGTTCGTAAATGAGAATTTGTTTTACAGTATTTGAGAAAACAATTTCATTTGTCTCTATGTAGACTTTGAAATAGCAGAATATCAAAAAATTATAAAAATGTAATTCTCGCAAACTTGTCTACCCCTACCTGTAACATGAGTCGTGGGTCATTCTGTTATTTATTGAGTGTGTGAATAAAAAAATAAAAACATAATTTACCCACCGTAGATCCGCTACCAAGAGGCCGAGCGCAGGGCCTTCATGCCCCGTATTTTGATGCACATCCGACTGGGTATGACAAACACCGACTACTTCATGAACAACATAAAAGCACATCCATACGTGAAGAACAACGACTTGTGTAAGCCTGTCATCGTTCAGTCCATCAACTACACGTACAATTTTGACCCAACTGAAGGTTCAGTGGGTCCAAGCAAGGTAAAGCTATAAATGCGCCGGTAAATATTGTTCTAGGGTGGGTTCGAATCCCGTCACCCGCGAAATAGAAATTCCTTCTTTTCTTTTTTTACAAACTTTGACCATCATGTTCTGTAGGCAGCCTTGAATAGCACAACATAAGTGGATCGGACCAAATGTTGCCTATAAAAACACATTTACGCAGTAAACTATGAAGAATAGTATAGGCCTACTTTCGATTTGTTTTGGGCGGCATTCTTTTGATTTTGGCCAATTTGATAGAATTTGTATTTATATGACGAAATGTTCTACTTTTTTGCTGTGAAGGCCGGCCATACTTTTTTTGCCAACCATGAAGAACTTGCGGCTTTGACGTTGCAAAAGAAAGATCTATCATGCTAGTGGATTGTTTTCACACGACTCTGGAAAGTGGGCCTACTGATTATACAGTGCTAACTCACATCGCTGTGTGGGTAAAATCAAATTGTATTCATTATCCCCTGCTGCAAAATTTAACATCATTAGCCGGTTAATGTTTGTTAGTGTTTTCGCCCCTCCCATAGTCTTCTTTCTCTTTAGCTCAGGTATTCATACAATTAAGCAAAGACATACAATGACAGACCTAGCTGAAGTTGGTAAAAAACAACCGTAAAAAGAGGGAGAAAGAGCAGCCGTTGTATATAGAGTCCACTCAGTAATTGCAATGGCTCCTATTGATCACAATGTACACAAAGGAATCGACTTCCAAAGGAAATGGCAGACGCGCATTGTGCGCAGGTGGTGCGTCCCGCATCGGGCAAGAGTTCAATGTCAAATTTCTCTGGCTGAACCAACTAAAACAGCTGAGGACCAGTGAACGCTCTCCAATGGTCCGTTGCTCCCAAAGTACATGATTGTATGTGTAAACCACTCTGCAGAAGTTTGTCTTGGGCTAATGATTTCACATTGTAGTACAGTAAAATATATATATATTTATGTTAAAGGAAAGAAAAAAAACTAGCAAAAAAGCTGGCGGATTATTAGCTATAAAAATATAGTGGAGACGTTGACACTGGTTGTCTCCAACAGGTTGTTTCCCGCCCTCGTCTACCGTACAAGGTACTATTCGCTGTGGGCGGATGGAGCGGCGGTAGCCCGACCAGCGCCATCGAGTGTTACGACACACGTGCCGATCGCTGGGTGCTCCTAGACACCGTCAACAACCGTCCCAGGGCCTACATGGGCGTGGCCGTTCTTGGACACAATCTCTACGTCATCGGTAAGGCAATGGGCCCAATGCCAAAGAAACCTGCAACTAAATCATTGTTTTTTTTCTGAAATTCAATCCCAATTTCTTCAATAAACACATTATCAGACCAGTAATTTATGTTTTCATTGAAACTCATTTTCAAGGGGGATTCGACAGCAACCAATATTTTAACAGCGTCCGGAAGTTTGACCCTCTGACTCGGGTGTGGAAAGAGGTAGCCCCGATGAATTCCAGGCGTTGTTACGTGAGTGTAGCCGTCCTCAACGGCTGCATTTACGCTATGGGAGGCTTCGATGGACACACAAGACTACGATCTGTCGAAAGGTTTGTAGCATTATCTCAAGGCGTCCATAGACTTTGACACACTACGTTTATAGTTGGTAGCTTGATTTCAAGGCGTCCATAGACTGTTAACACAAGACTAAGGTCAGAAGAAAGATTTGTAGCCTTATCTCAAGGCGTCCGTATACTTGTAGTATGGTTTAGAGAAGGTTTAGTCCCCAGTTTGAACTGAAATCGGCTGGCTGAAAAACTGGGAGAAAGAAAACCTACCGTCAGCTATAAGACATTTTGAAACTATTAAGTAGACCCCTTTACTGATGACGTCACGGTTTTTACCGCATTGCATAACAGGTGTTGTGACATGTTCCTGCATTTCCGACAGTTGCGCAGAGACACAATAGTTTCGAATTCTTTCGTAAAGTGATAGACACACTGTGACATCAGTACTAAGATTGAACAAGTAATTTTGTAGTACATTTGAAAAATGTTGAGGCTAAATTTAATTGTAGAAATTGTTCCCCAAAGAGTTAATTAGATAGCACAACAAAATTATGCTTACCAGATTAAGGCTATCAGCCAAGTATACAATGCCACACGTACCAGCAGTGAGTCAGACTGGTTTCCTGCGCGCTTTTCTTAGCAGAAAATTGTTGAGCACTATATTGTCTGCTTACAGCTGCAGCTCTATGAAATTGGGCACAGTCGGCTCGTCATAAGAATCTATAATCTCTCATTAAAAAATGTATTGGTAATCTCTTCAATGTAAATCCCCCCTTCCCTCCAAGATATGAGCCCAGCACCAACCAGTGGTCGCTCATCCAGCCGATGAACCATCACCGCAGTGACGCGTCAGCGTGCTCAGTCTCCGGCAAGATTGTCATCGTGGGCGGGTTCAACGGGAACGAGTGCCTGAACACCACCGAGCTCTACGATCCGGACGCCCAGGAATGGCGTGATTTGCCCCGTATGGGAAGCCGCCGGAGCGGCGTGGGGTCGGTGTCGTTCCGCGAAAACGTATACGCCGTAGGTAAGTTTAAATCCAACGAATTTTAATAATAGTCTTTCATAACAAATCAGCTAGCAGCTGATAGACATACCGCTTTCTGCATCATTGTTAGTACTCTTTCTGGGCATGCGCATAATTATATTAGACACGATTAAGTTACCATGAGTATCTCTATCCAACCAGCGCATTAAATTTGCAGAACTTTGGAAACGCTGCAGCGTGTCCAAAGTTCTGCAAATTTAATGCTCAATTTTGAACTGATGATCAACTTGTACTGACAGTTATTGATTGGTGATTGACTAAGTATTTGATCGATTTTTTTGACTGACTGGTTGATTGATTGATTGATTGATTGAGTGAGTGAGTGAGTGAGTGAGTGAGTGTGTGAGTGAGTGCGTGAGTAAGTGAATGGGTGGATGACTGATTTTACTAATTCTGAACTCTACTTGTATATCGATGTTAGGAGATGAGCACCACACTGTCTTCTCTAATGGGATGTCAATATTGATCAATATATCGATATATCGGTATCGATAACTTAGTCTATGAACTAAATTCAGGTGGATTCAATGGCATAACCCGACTCAACACCATGGAGAGGTGGCAGGTCGATGCCCCCCAGTGGACCCAGTGTCCTAGCATGTACATCCACCGGAGTAACTTCGGCGCCGTGGTGCTTGACGACATGATCTTCGTCATCGGGGGTTTCAACGGCATCACAACCATCTTCAACGTCGAGTGCTACGACCCCGACAACGAAGAGTGGTAAACAGATCTCGTTTATAGCCATCTTGTTTGTATTCCCCATTCAAAATCAATGTGACCGAATCGAGGCTGAGCGGGAAATTAAGTCTGGTCCCGTATTTGGTGCAGTGAGAATCGGTAGTCATGATCACTGTTCCAGACAGGGAACACGACAAAGATGGTAACTGTTAACCAGTCAATGCTTGCTTAGCGAGAACTTACTTTGGGAACATTAAATCTCTTTAAAAAATCAAGGATCAACGTCTAGTTTTGTATGTATAATGAAAGACTTTGTTTGACCCGGTCGTTGGGTAAAAACAAATATTGGTAAAACTATGCTGAGAAGGGGGGGGGGGGGGCTTACCCGGTTCGTTTCTTCAAACATTTAGTTGTTGTTTTTTATCTTTGGATATTTAAACGGAGTTTTAGAATATTTATTCCTAATTTATTCTACAGGTACGATGCATGTGACATGAACGTCTATCGTAGCGCCCTTAGCATCGGACTCATCGAGGGTCTACCCAACGTCCGTCAGTACACTTGGCCCAGGGACTGCGACCTGCCTCCCCCGTCTCTCCCCCCAGATCATTCCGATGCCTCGGTGCCCGTACACCAACACCGAGGAGGGATCGCCGGGCAACAGCAGCGGCAGCAGCAGCAGCAGCAGCAGCAGCAGCAGCAGCAGCCGCCGCAGCAACAGGCGAATGATGCGGCCGTGCAAGCTGCGCTGCCGCCCGTAATCCCACAGCGAGCCGCCGAAGACAATGCAGGTACTGACTCACGGACCATTATAATAGTTACTGTTTATATAAATAGGGCCTATATCTTTCTGATAATGAAGCCGAGGGACTATCAAAAGTGACTGGCACTGCGACTCGTAGGCCTGAATATTATACTATGTCACTTGCACACGTCCACACAGTCATGTTTACATTGCTAAAGAATGGGATATTTCGTAAGTGTATACAGAAAAAAGGAATTTCCACATAGTGTATGCAACACAGAGCTGTGTGAGCGTGGTTTGGTATTCAAACCTATTTTAACAAAAGAGAACAATAGGGTCCCTTTTTGGTAAATTTCCCAGTTGGAAAGTGTGCAAAACCAATTTGCCAAAATTGTGTTTTGTACAAACAAAAGAGGGAGAAGGAGGTCCCTGATGCCAGGTGTTTACACACTGTGTTTTCCTTTACTTGAAGATGTACAAGAAATGATGGAGTTCCAAGGAGAGGAGGCAAATGATGAGCTACTGGCAGGGGAGGACATTGACGAAGAAGAGGAGGAAGATGACGAAGATGACGAAGATGATGACGATGACGAGGAGCTCGAGGACGAGGAGGAACTCCAGTTTCCGGAGAGACCTCCTAACCACAGACGCCCACCGAGGGAGAGAAGGCCCGCGAGGTTGTGAAAATCGAGGTTGTGGACCAAGCTCATGTATAATGCATGAGGTGGGCGGGCTTTTGTTGCAATTGACGAAATTTACGCATCGAGGGGAGAGGGAAAGATATTGTAACTATGCAAACTGCTCAGCAGTCTAATCCATACATACAGTACAGCAGTGGTGGTACATGTGGGAGCGGGACAATCCGGATATGTAATTCAATAGGTGGTCGCGTATAGCTTTGTAGATAACAGTAGGGTAAAAACAGTCAATAGTGCATATAGCTCATGTGGAGCGTGTGTGGGGGAGGGGTACTAGGAGTAAAAAATAATAATACAAAAAATACAGCTACATCATGGATTAAAAAAACCGGTCAGAGATCAACTGTGCGGGAAAGTATCATCAGACATGAAGAAAATAATAAAAGAAAGAAAACAATCTTAAATCCCTCAATGAACGTCCAGTCTCAATATTATTAAACAAGGGGGTAACACTTTGGCAAAATAGTAGGTTAGGCTGAAGTTAAAAAGTACGAAAACGTAGTTTCTGGTGGCATCGTGAAATCTCCAGTCGATCCATTAAAAGGGGAGGGTGCAGAAACTTGAGCTCACTTAGTTGCTTTATTGAAAATTCGCTGTTTGCACTAATTTCACATCTTCTTGAAGTTGTTTTTTCTTTTGAGGGTCTGCAGATACAAATAATAACAAATAAAAAATAGAAAAACCCAAGAAACCCAATTAAGATTTTAAAAAATACATTCATCTCGGCAAGATTTTGTGGTTTTTTTTCTTTAAGTAAACAACAAAATTAATAAAATATACATATATAACATGCCCCCCGGGATGTGTAAACAAAATCATTGTGGGTAAAGTATCCACACAGCTGAACAGCCTATAATAAGCTAAAAAAATAGTGTTTGTTTGCGCTGATGATGAGGATATAAAACAATATTTTAAACAGCGGGAAATATGATCTTAATAAACAATTTAAAAAGTCATTTACTAATTAGTGTGGTTGAACGAGTTTTTTGGTTCAGCTGTGCAGTAGCGACCTGTAGGGCAACGGCGCACCTTTGCTGTCTATTTTGATATGCTCGATTTAGCTTGCTGTCCTCGCGTAGTAAAGAGAAATGTATCCGGAAACTATTGCTTTATTATAAGAAAATTATTTTGTATTAATCATGAAATTTAATGTGTATAAAAAAAAATTGTATAAAGTAAGCACACCATATATTTTCAAGAAATTATTCGTCATATTCAAAGAAACTGGATGCAATTTTGTACTTAACTATTTTCATATGAACGCAATAATTTGTTACACATTTGTTTTAATGTGGAAGATAATGGTCCTTTGGCCAAAAAGTTTTGCGCAGAAAAAAAATTAACAAATAAACACAACACATAAAAAGGGAAGAACTTAGGTTTGCAAATAGTACTAAGATTAAACAGTAAAGTACCAATGACACAGCTAAAGTGCTGCATGTAAATTTAGCTTGGGTTAATTAACTGTATGATGCAACTATATGTAAGGTTAAAGTAAAGTACTACCACCACGCTGGAACAGTAGGGGGACTGTCTAACTTAATTCCTGATTTAGGGAAGAGATTAATGAAAACATTCCTTTAAAAAGAAGAAAAAATGGGGAATAGAAATATTCAAAAGGAATGTGCTTTACATGTTCCCGATAACACGTAAAATGGACACAAGGTAGCTAAATAAAAATAAAAAAAATTAAAAATTGAGGACTATGAGTATACCATCAAAACTAATTAATAGTAAAGTACTTAAGTCAAAGCTAAAGTACTACTATAATATTATGGAGCTTCCGCAAATTGAACTTAGATGGATGCAACTTCAGGTAATATCATTTGGTAATCTGGGTTTATTGTTAAGGAAAGTACTCAAGTCAAAGCTAAAGTATATCGAGCTTCCACAAATTGACGTAAATGAGTGCAACTTCAGGTAATATCATTTGGTAATCTGGGTTTATTGTTAAGTAAAGTTCTTACACTACCACGAGGGACCAGTTAGTGTGGTGCTATTTACTTGCCATGGTGAGATGGTACAAGTTAGTGTTGTTGAGTAAAGTACTTTCTTGATATTCGATTTTGGGGTGAACTCAGAAAAGTAAAGCCTGACTTTCTATTCCATCGGTACTACTCAGAGCCATTCCTTTCAATCTGCCTCTAGCGAGGCACTTAACTGAAATAATATAACTTTCCAACTCATTTGCTTTTGCTTTTTATATTCTAAATACGCGCATTTCTTAAAAAGAAACTTAATAAGAATAATAAAACAAGTTTTTGCCATAAAAAATTGTCTTGTTTGAGTGTGGGTATGTTTTTGTTAAAAGTCACAACTGCTTTATTTTTTTATAATTTATTTATTTATTTGTTTATTTGTATTCACTTTTTGTAATTGCAAGACAAAATAAGAAAATAAATAACCCAACAGCAAACTAATACCTCGTCAAAACTCAAGACAGACAGACAAGGAGGAAAGTCACATACCGAAGGACAAAATCACAACTGTTAGGTAAAATAAATATTCAGGCGTTGATAATTGACTTCTAATTTAATATTAACAAAATCAAGCCGAAACTCATCAAAAATGTTGCAAATGGTTTTGGATAAATTTCCACTAATTTCAATAAATATGATAGTCATAAACCTCATAACATGCACTCTACAATTTCAGGGATCAGAATTTACCCGGATGGTCCGAGTCTCGTGTGCTGCCTGACCCGGTTTTATGGGTCAGTTTGACCAGGAATCTGTGTCAAAATGACCCAGAAAAGGGTCGAACTGACGAGCATGAGTCCAGTTGGGTCCGGGCTCGATTTCATAAAGCACTAAGATTCATTTTCAAGATGAGTTGTCTGTACTACAATAATGATTTGCGACATCGCCCTTTACTTAGCAACTACGATTGATTTGCAGTTAAGATCTCTCTATTAGCTCTTTGTGAAATTGTCCCCTGACCCGGGTTTATGGGTCAGTATGATCTGAAATCTCATGGCAAAATGGCACAGAAAGGGGCCAAACTGACGAGGTTCCGAGTTGGAAACAAAATAGGAAAACGGTCATCATGGGCATTTTCTTTTTTTCTCGAATAGATGTGTAGCAGTGACCCGTTTGAATACATTGTTCGGTTCGTTGATGGCTGCCTCGTTTGGGATCCCTGTATTACAAACGTTGAGAATGATAGCTCTTAACTCTAAGTTCTGTTAAAGAGATCTGACTCTTGGCGCTAGTCTCAGGTTTGGGGTACACAAGGCAATTTACAAGCAACAAGGTACAGACAATCTCCAACAAAAGGCATTTTTAACCATTTAAAAAATGTTTGGGATAATTGGACATTATAAAGTGTTTTATTTAGGCTCTCTGTGAAACCAGTGCACAAATTGGATACGTACTCACAAAGGATTGACACAAGTTTATTCTTGCAAAGAGCAACACACACACACACACACGAGGGCGCCCTTCATAGCTTATCTTCGCAAAACTACTGTTGAATGCAACATCAGCGTGTCGTTGTAAAGACGTCGTTATTTATCCCGATTTTTGTTCGCATTTTAAGTAGTTTACTTTACGGATAACTCCATCTGCACTCGATAGTCGATATGGGTTATTAATGATATTTGTGATGTCAAGTTTATGTGTAATCGTGGAGCAGAAAAGATCCAAACTCGAGTGATTAAACATCAATTCGGGAAACCAGGAATTTACATAAAAAGTCGTTGGACCACATTGCAGGAGGATCAGCAGGACGAGTTTGCAACGTTCGCAACGTTCGCAACACAAAATGGATGAACTTGAAAAGTTGGAGTATTTGTCGCTCGTGTCCAAAGTTTGCACTGAACTGGACAATCATTTAGGAATGAATGACAAAGACCTTGGTAAGAGATATAATATTATGATTGGTAATTGATTCCTTCTTTTTCACCTATTTATTTGTTTTCTTTATTATGATTTTAACCTGATCATGCTGATCACACTCACACTGCATGCTGATCACACTGCTGATCCCCCCTTCCCTGGGGTCGTACTAATTAGCGTCAACAGGCCCATTTCACGACACTTCAAGACAACTCAAGACAACTCAAGACAACAAGTTTAAAATAACATCAGATACAATGGTTGTAATCAGAGCACTCCGTTATATCCCCCGTAGAAGGGTCGTACTAATTAGCGTCAACACAACAGGCCCATTTCACGACAACTCAAGACAACTCAAGACAACTCATGTCAAGACAACAAGTTTAAAATAACATCAAATACAATGGTTGTAATCAGAGTGTTTCTGGAAACACGTTTAAAACTGACTGGAACCATCGTGCATACATATTTTTCTCGGGAAAAAATGTTTTTTTCGTAAAAAATAGTCAACTTTCTCCGTCCGTAAAATTGGCCGACGTGATGCTATTGCGCTAGTGCAATGACTTTGGACCGCACCATTATGATATGGGTGGGTAAGGATAAAAAGAAATTGAGACAGAAAAAAGAGTTAAAGAACAAAACAAATAAAAAAAGAAAAAAGAAAGAAACAAAGAAACAAAGAAATACATGTAAATAAAACTATAATATGAAAAGTTTCTTACATTGACATGAGTGTGTGGGCACCATTCTCGACTTAAAAATTGCACTTGCCTGTAGTGTAATGGTGCGGTCCAATGTTATTGCGCAAGCGCAATAGCATCACGTCAGCCAATTCTACGGACGGCGAAAGTTGACTATTTTTACGGAAAAAAAACTTTTTTCCCGTGAAAAACATGTATGCACGATGGTTCCAGTCAGTTTTAAACGTGTTTCCAGATACACTCTGATTACAACCATTGTATTTGATGTTATTTGAAACTTGTTGTCTTGAGTTGTCTTGAGTTGTCTTGAGTTGTCGTGAAATGGGCCTGTTGACGCTAATTAGTATGACCGCCGTAGAATACTGTACATGGTTGGTGACAGTGCGTTGTGAACCTAGCGCGGCGCTCATTGGTTGGCTCTGGGTTGCCCCCTGACCTCGTGATGTCACGCAAACTGTGCTTGCAAACTCGCAGGCACGCACAACATGTACGCACCCGCCGTGCACCCGCACAGTGATTTTTTGCTTCGATGAAGTCACTATGGCAACCGGTCTTGCGGTATGCAGCGTGCGAATGTAAGGCCACGAGGGAAGTTGTTTCAGGGTCGTGTGTGTGGTACGGGTGTATTGCATGTGTGTATGCTGCAAATACGTACATTGTACAGAGTGCTTACTGCCTGAACGGCACTAACGGATTGTTTTGTCTATGGTGAAACTGTGCTTTACTAAACGGCTTTGCACGGAATTCATCGCGTGGCGATGATCCTTTTGAACAGTCTTGGACTACAATTATTTAATGTTATGTAAAACTAAAAGGCAGAGCAGGCAGGGTATATATATATATATTTTTCTTTGTTCAAACCCGAACTATTTAAATAAAATTTCCCAGTCAGTTTCCCTTGTGGTTCATGACTAGCTATATTATATATATATATATATATATTAAATAAACACTGGACTCAGGCGGTTGATAGATAATAAAATACCACTCTGCGATAAAGGACCCCCTACCATTTGATCATTTCCATGTAGTTTTAGAGAAAGAGGTAATTAAAAAAACAATAATTATTCAGGCAACTGTTTCTCAGAATCTGAAAGCACTTGACTCTGTTGCAACAATTTGTTTTCTTCATGTTATGAGGCTGTGGGGATGACCTATCCTGTTGGTTTTTCAAAATTACCAATGATTTACCATAGCTCCATGGATTAACTTAGTGAAACCATGGAGGTATTCCTACCTCCATGAACAACATAAAGCACTACGCAACATTAATTATCAGATTCGATGGATCGAGACACTTCAATGTGTTTTTATCTCGTCCATATTGTTAATACAATAAGGTTGAAGAATGTTTATTGTGAACCCTGTTGCAAATATGTTGCAAATGTATTGCAGGGTATAAGTGCATTGATTTTGAAGACACATGATATGAATAAAAATACTCATAGACACCAAATGTGATTGCCAGTTGTTTGAATTATTTTGTCTTAAGAATAAGCTATTCAATAGTGCATCGGATTTGTTTCATGAAAAAAATTGCTAGGAGCTCCCGTGAGATAGCTTATTGGATCAAACCATTATTAGTAATGGGGGGGGGGGCTCTTGTTACAATGGGCGTCATGTCCATTCAAAAAAATAATACAATAACCCGTTCAAAAATGTTACACAACTTTCAAATATCTATATAGAAAACAAATGTTTTTCATGTTAATCGTAAACTTTAGAGGCTGGCAAGCAAGTTTTCTTGTGCTAAACATTGGCTTTAACCATACAGCATGGCCACGATTACAACCATCGGCTTTCATCACCCCCTTAAGGAAATGCTCTGACCCAAACTTAGAAACAGAGTCCGCCGCTACTGTCTACTTCTTCTTCTCAAGGTTGAACCATTTCTAAATGCCCTTTTCTATCAAAAAAAAAATACCACTAAAATAATAACGGCTAGATCTTTATAGGCTTATATTATTTTCATTTGTTTTAATGTTGTTTCCATTTAATTTATAACCCCTTAAACGCATTATTTCAATTTTTAATTATGGAGACGGCGTGGTGAAAACAAAAAACAATTGACAATGACATCCGGCCTTGGGTTACTCCCACAAGTCCTTTCTCTATGCTCACACATCCCAACTGGGCTTAAACAATTAGCACATTCATCAAACCTTTATATATATAGCCCCTTCGACAGTTTTTTAAAGAACACTTCCATGTGCTGTGTTTTTTTCATATCTGCAATCTCTTGAATCATGGCCACTATCTTCGACTATATTCCCCTCAAAGCGGCAAAAGACAGCAAGAGAAAGGTTACTCGAAAGCGGACCCAACTTGAAATGAATCTTGGAGAAAATTACCCGCCAGAGGGTCACTGTTCTGTGATCTGTTCGTCTTCGGATGAAAAAAGTTCTCGCGTTTTGTGTATTGGTGGTGCACGAAGGAAAGAGGAAAGGACGTGGCAAGATGGAGCCGCCATCACAGAGTTCATCATCACTGCTGACGACGAGGATGTGTGTGTTAGCTCTATTGCAACTTGCAAGACGAAAGGTAATTCCACATTTGCATTTTAAATGGCTTACTTTGTTCAACAACAGCATATCAGTTTGTAATACCATGGTAATACTTATGTTAAAAAATTATTTTAAAGAAAAGTAAATAAAAGTCTGCAGAATTAAGAATGTTGTTTGTAACCGTTGTTGTTTTGTCTGCGATAAAATTAAACTAATATTTTTGATACAGTATTGAATTCACACAAAGTCTTACTCTTGTTGAACTTTTTCAATTTACATGCTTTACATTTTGTTGACACCACAGGAGGTTCTCTTCCGCCTCTGCATGGTGCCGCAATGATCGATCTTGGCCAACAGAAATTTATTTTGTGGGGTGGCCTCGATCTTTGCGAGTACAGATGCAGAGATGATTTGCTTGTTGTTGAAGAACAACCACGGCCTAGACGAGAGGCAGCAGCGCTGTTCAACATCACATACGTTGAAACTCTGGCCAATGAGACGCCATCTAGACAAGGGAGGGACAACGCACACCAAACTGGACCAGTACCATCAGGTAATACGATAGAGATAGCACACTCATTCCGTCTGGGGTCTCTACCCCACCCCCCCTTCCGTGTCGGCTCCCCTTCCTTCCCCACACATTCTCTCTCATTCCCTTCAGGATGGAGGCCTACCTATGTATTTTCGTGCATTATGTACAGGTACATACAAATCAAATGTACAAATCAACAAACTGAACTAGACATTCAGTCTCCAATGTTTGTAAGATTTGTGCGATTGTCAGCCAAATTGAATATAACATGTTAGTTCAGTTTAAGTTTCTTCCTACATGGTTACACCTAATCACATCGATAACAAGTTTTTCATCTAAACTTATATACACATTTTATTGCTAAATATACAAAGCCTACAATTGCAAAAGATTAAAAATATAAAATTGCTACAATTATTTAATAAACATTACAAAATTAAACCTCAAATTCGTAAGCAGTTTCCTACGAGGGTAGATGTGTAGAAGAAAATGAAATGTTGAGGGCCGACAAGACACAATTTTTATGAACGTTGTTCGTCGCCTCAACAATTCATTTTCTTCTTCTGTCTCTAGTTGAAACTGCTTATAATGAATACAGAGGCTGGTGGCAGTTGCATTGGTTAGCATACACATGTATAAAACTATGTACAACGTCTGGCAAAAATTGACTCAACTCTTGTCCAGACCCGCTATACACAATAATTAGTTCACATCTATTTACAAATCTATTTATCATGCAATATATACAAATAAAGCTAAAACAACAGTTTAAATACAATAACATTATTATTGTAATAATAATCTGTTGTTTTTTTATTTTTCCTTACAGCAAGGACAGGTCACACATTGACAAGAATTCCTGGTACAAATAAAGCTGTTCTGTTTGGAGGAGTGTCAATGGGAATGACCAAGGAGGTCTACTTTGGGTCACACCTTACCAAGTCGTGCAAGGACGGCAGGTTCTACGTACTCAATACAGAAACTTTCGAGTGGCAGTACTTGAAAGTGCCATTAATTACACCCCGATCCTTCCATTCCACAAACTTAATCGAAAATGATGCCAACTACGTTGTAGCTGTGATTGGAGGATTAGTTTTTGATGGACACACGCCCAGCCACCGTGAACCACTGAATGAGGTTACCATCCTGACTATGGATAAAGAACTAAATAACTGTACATTACAGCAAGTAACTCTAAACTCCAAAGCACCAAACACTTCAGATGTTTTTATATCATATCATGCAACGGTTGTCCACCTCGACAACATAATTGTTGTCGGTGGAGTTCAGATGTCATCTAAAGAAGTGACAGACAAACCACCACCGGATGCGGCCACATCGTACAGCCTTAACTTAACATCACAGGAATACAAAGTTCTCCCCAAGACAACGAATGCACCAGCTATATTTGCCACATCCGGGCACACAGTACATAGTGTGAAGAGTGACAACACATTGCTCGTTTTAGGTGGATGCTCAAGGCAAATATCACTCCTAAGTGATAGAAGCTTCGAGCCGGAAGCCTGTGACAATGTACCATGTAGTGTACCGTTGCCACATCATCCGAACATAAAGATCCGACATGGATACAATGTGACAGATGCAGGAAGTGGTACCACACTTCCTGCATTAAACTTGCAAAAGTTCCCGAGGGACGTTACTTTTGCAAAAACTGCAAGTAATTCATGTAATTTTTAAGCAATTTTGAAGAGATTTCATGAAGTGAAGTAAAACAATAGTACTTTCAGGAAGCTTTTATAAATAATGTCCCTCTGGAAAAGTTGCAATTTTAAAGGGTCCAAGAAATTCAACTATTAAAATGCAATCCTAGCAGATGAACCCTAAGCTTTGTGTCTTCATTTTAACTTAATCTAAATTTTCTGTTTTTCATTTGTAAGGGTAGCCTAGTTTGGTGCCTTTTGTTTCTTATGTACTAACGCAAATTTTAGTCACATGAACAAAAGTGTGATGTCATGTCCGGCAAAATCTCAATGTTGCAATTAGGTATATCCACAAGAAGTTGACAGAATTTAGGATATTGAGCTGTCGTAAACTTTGTTTTCTTTAGTGATTTATTAGTGTGTGGCAGTAAGCCGGAGCGCAAACTGTTTTCACACATTCTTTTTAAAAAGCAAACTTTGGGGTTCACAATTTAATTTTTCAACAGAAATAAAACAAGTGTCTCCCTAATATGACATGTTTGTTTGTTTGTTTGTTTATTTAAGATGCTCTTTCCGTCGAGGGAACTTGGCAAACTCCCACAAGGGGATATAAACGCCAAGCTGGAAACAGCCAGTCTCTCTCATACAAGCATTGGTTTAACGTCTATGATTATGAATTGCACAAATCAATAAGTTGTGATTCAGTAACTAGACGACAATACTTATTCTAGTTCATTGTGAAATCAGCAGTTAGCTTGGTAGGATTGAAACCCACAACCTTTCGATTGCAAGTTCTGCAGTCTAACCACTGGAACACGGTGACATCATTGCAACAGCGCCTTCAATTGTTTTTAAAGTTACACAAATTCACTTAATAACCATATCAAATTTGGAATATGAGCTTTCATACCCCTTTTCTAACAGTTGAATTAAAAACCTCTCAATGAATATTATCAACATTTATGGATGTCAATTAGTTTTCACATACATGTACCTAAGGGGATTAGGAAGTATTTAAAAATATGTTCCTAAGAAACTTTTACTTCAAAAGCCCATACATATTGTAATTGATAACCATATCAAATTTGGAACACAAACTTTTTATACCTCTTTTTTAACAGTTGACTTAAAAACCAATAGTCTTGACCAATTTACATGCAACTTTTTTCAATATCATGCAAATGTGGTTATCTTATTGGTATATCGCAATAAACATTGAGCGTCACCTCTATAACATGCCAGTGCTTTACTGGCACCAGATCAAAGGGAATGTACAATGCAAACACCCCCCCCAAAAAAAAAAAATAAATAAATAAATATATATATATATAGACGACGATTTCATTGGATTTCATTGTAATAAATTCAGAATATGAGTTAAACAAGTTTGTTTAACTCATATTCTGAATTTATTACATGTTATAGCTCTACAGAGATGTATCGAGCACTGTGAATTGTGATATTATAACCTGTGTGACATGCATAATGGACAATTGAACACTGAACACTAAACTCCCAACACACCCAATCAATCAGAACACTTACCGGATCATTATTATTATTTTGTTTACCATTTTATTCTGTTTCAACATTTTATTTCTTATTTCTTTGATTTGTCATGTTTTTCTTGTAAATATCTCAACGCCTTTCTTTACTTTTTTTTTGCTTATATCTCTAGGCTTGGCGGCTTTAAAATTTTTAAATATTTTGTGTATAGATCAAAGATGCCACCTTTTTAAAAATTGTTTTAATATTTTGTTTACCATTTTATTCTTTTTCAACATTTTATTTCTTATTTCTTTGATTTGTCATGTTTTTCTTGTAAATATCTCAACGCCTTTCTTTACTTTTTTTTGCTTATATCTCTAGGCTTGGCGGCTTTAAAATTTTTAAATATTTTGTGTATAGATCAAAGATGCCACCTTTTTAAAAATTGTTTTAATATTTTGTTTACCATTTTATTCTTTTTCAACATTTTATTTCTTATTTCTTTGATTTGTCATGTTTTTCTTGTAAATATCTCAACGCCTTTCTTTACTTTTTTTTGCTTATATCTCTAGGCTTGGCGGCTTTAAAATTTTTAAATATTTTGTGTATTGATCAAAGATGCCACCTTTTTTGTTTTTGTTTTTTATTTTGTTTACCATTTTATTCTTTTTCAACATTTTATTTCTTATTTCTTTGATTTGTCATGTTTTTCTTGTAACTCAACGCCTTTCTTTGTTTTTTTTACATGTATATCTAGGGTTGACGGCTTTGACTTTTTTATAGATCAAAGATGCCACTTTTTTGTCTTTTTCTTTTATATTTTATTAACATTTTATTTGTTTTTCTTTTGTTTTTTATGATTTCATCAGAAATAACCCTTTACTATGCACATTTAAATTTTTACTGTTTCACTTTGTATTGATGGCGGTTGTTCATCTTTGAATGAGAAATCTTGTTTCATTGTACTTCTTTTCGTTGTGTATTTTTCTTTCACTATTCTGAGACGACCACTCAAGTTAGTGCCTTTATTACTCTAATTAAAAACAGTAATTAGCATTGATTATAAGGCACGATTACTATGAGGGAGCATTGGCTGTACAGGCAGCATATAGACATGTTTCTGGGGTGGTGGGATTTAAATCTTTGGGGTGTGTTTCTTTTTCTTTTTTTCTTTTTTTTCTAAAAAAATAAAAAAAAAGTGCTGAAAAAAGTGCAAAAGAGGTTAAATCCGAGATTGTTAGCAAATAATTTTTGTTTTTGTTGTTGCCAACTTATACCTAGACCCTCTGAAAGGTGTTGGGCTTGAAAAATATTGGAAATAGCTTTATTTACCCAGGCTAATTAAGATTTCCCTGAGCGCAGTAAACTAAAGTGGGTCTCATGCAGGGAGATGATTTTTTTTTTTTACGCATGGAAGGGTTTTAACTGTAAAATAAACTCTTAAAAAAATAAATTACCCTGCCAGTGAATATGACTTTTGATTTTCCAAATCTAAAGGTTAGTTGAGTGTAATAATATCAACTCCTCGGGGTTTAATTTTGGCGGTTGCCACCATCAACCCACACTTGATAATTTATTGTCCTTTCTCGGCTTACGGCTTACGGCTTACGGCTTAGCACTCTTAGGGTACGTTCAGACGAGGAGTTAAACTAACCCTTATTCCGAGCACCGCGGGTGTCCAAAAGATAAAAATGACTTATTCCAAATTGGGCTTGCGTTCACACGAGTAAGTTAGTCCTGTCCCCACGGGTTAAACTGACCCACACGTTGATTATCAGGTCATGCATAGCTGACCCCGACCGACTACTCTTCCGGTCCATCGTATACATGTACATGTACATGTATCAGCTGGGAATCACTTGTGGTCGTCTACGCGCGTTGTTGTTATGATGACGTAACCTTCTGTGGAGAGGTCACATGGAATAAAATAGACCGGATGTAGCAGGTCAGTTGCGTTCCAACGATGGTTTATTGGGCCTCGCAGCGGGGGGTTGGTCGTAAAACCTGGGCTAAGTTACGCTAATCCAAAAATTTTTTAGGTTTAGTTTAGCCCAGTTCTCTGGGTCAAATTGATCCTCGCGGACCGGATTTTTGCGTTCCAACGGCGGGTTATTTTAGCACTTTTGGATTAAGGGCTAGTTTAACTCCTCGTCTGAACGTACCCTTATCTACCTAATTTGAATAAGGCTAATCCGAATAAACTTGAAGCTCGTTGGAAACTTTCACACGATCACGTATCGGTCCTACGTGTATCATTTAAGTCGCCTTCATTTTCCATCATGGCTGACCAGTACGAAATTTTCGATTGTGTTCCCCCTTAAAGCCGCGAAAGACAACAAATGAAAAGTGACTCGAAAGCGAACCCAGCTTGAGTTGAATCTTGGTGAGAACTACCCAGGAGAAGGTCACTGCGCAGTGACGATTTCGTCATCAGAAGAAAACTCTTATCGCGTATTGTCCATTGGTGGAGCGCGAAGGAAAGAGGAGAGAACATGGCAGGACGGGGGAGCAATAACAGAGTTTATCATTTCAGCTACTGATGACGAGGATGTTTCTATTCGCTCCGTTACAACTTGCAGGACAAAAGGTAAAAATAAACAAAATATTCAGCTAAAAAAGGATAAAAATATTTATACATACAGTATGCATGTATATACGTTTCACTGTAAAATCTTAGTACAGTATTATGAATTTCATAGAACAATTTTTTAAAAGTATTTTCCTTAAAAATACTCAAATTCGAGAAAACTCTATCTCAAAATAATGAAGAAAGAAAAAAACAATGCATTGGATAGTTTCGGTTGACAAAAGAACTTTTAATTTCTGCCGGATGCGAAAGCAAACCAGACACCGTTTTGGGCTTAAGGCTAATGCCTCAGAAGTTCATGTGATATAATAATGTCAAAGACATTTCTTGGACTGTTTGATTTCATTCAATGACCAATGGTCATATGTTCATTTCCTAGGAGGCAGTCTTCCACCGCTCCATGGTGCTGGAATAATAAATCTCGGGCCAAAACTAATCATGTGGGGAGGTCTCGATCTGAATGAGTACAGATGTCGAGATGATTTGATTGTCATCGAAGAGCAACATCAAAGAAGAGCATCATCATCAGCCCTGTTTCAGATTACGTAAGTGGAAACTCTTAGTCGAAAGACACCGTCCAGACAAGGGCGCGACAATCCACATCAAAGCGGACCAGTTCCGTCAGGTAGATAATTTTCATGTGTGTACATACATGTAGGGGCCGTCTATAGCTGTCATCATTTTACGTGTCGTACTGAAATGTACTTTTGAAGACCCCATTCATCCCTCCCCAAAGCCAAATTAGTATACATTGTTTTACATTTCTATGATCATAGTCAACAAAAATGCATTTATCATTGATATTTTTGTGAACGGGATGCTCGTAAGAACTGTACTAGGAAGCAAACCGCTCCGTTCTAGCCTAGACACTTGTTTAGTGCATGCACTATGACGACGTGTGTATTTTATACGTGTAAATAGTGCGCTGCGTTTAAGACAAGGTTCGGATAATACAAGGAAAACGGGCCAGTCGACAGTCCAGCGGACCTCGTATTAACGAGAGTCGACTGTACTTTTCAACATTTTTATTTCAGAAGCGATGGACATCATTAATATCAACATTTCACAAACAGTAAAAGTACTTCATGGGCTCCAATTCCCTCCCTTCCCCCTGTCTGTACTCTTATAATGATAAAAAAAATTGAACACTTTAGACGGCCCCAATGTCAGGCTTTCTGTTTCCTCTCTGTAGTTTGTCTAAAGGCACACACGTCGACTCTCGTCAATACGAGGTTCGCCGGGCTGGTCCGTTTTCCTCGTACTATCCAAACTTGGTCTTGGACATATTTCGCAATAAACTGCACAAATAGAAAATTGGTGTTGACAAATATATTCATTGAATTTTATGTACAAAATTTATTCCAAAATATACAAGTCCCTTAAAAAAATAAAGAATGTAGCAATCTTCTATCATCAGATTAGCTGTGAAGAAAAAAATTACATGCTAAGTAAAAACTGACAATGATGATCACAGATAAAAGATCTGTCAATTTCTGAATGAACACGTCATTTTTTTCTTCAGTAGAGGCAGAGCTACTTACTGAATACATTATTGCTGGTTGGCAGTGGTGGGTTAGTGGTAAAATATCTGGGGTTATGATAAAGTATGTACAGTTCCATAAAATGTACTTACATGTATAAGTTTTTTTACAAATCTCTTTTATCAAGCAACATTTACAGATACATTGTGTAGAACAGCAAAAATAGGAAAACAGTCATTTGTACTATTATCAGTGCATGCATGCAGAGAGAAATTTCATTCAGAAATTTTTGGGAATGCAATGCAAATGAAGGTATCGAAAAAAGTTACTATTAACACCATCATTATTCTGTGTCGCACTTTATTATGTGATACAACTCGTTCACTGGTTTTGTTTTTGTTTTTTTGGTCTGTTCTTTTTTACAGGCAGAACGGGTCACACATTGACGAGAATTGCAGAAACTGATAAAGCTCTTCTGTTCGGAGGAATATGTATGGGACAGCGAAACAAAGGCTTTGGGTCACGATTTTGCAAGAGCTGCAAGGATGGTAGGTTTTACATCCTGAACACAGAAACCTTCGAGTGGCAACATGTAAAGGTGCCTCTGATTACATCAAGGGCATATCACTCCACAACGTGCATCAGCAAAGATTCAGAGTACATCCTAGCTTTGATTGGTGGAGTTGTTTTCGATGGAAACCGGCCCAGCCATCGGAAAGCACTGAGCGAAGTTACTATCCTCACCATGGACAAACACTTCAATAATTGTACCTTACAGGAATTGTCCCTAGCCCCCACTGCACCAAATACTCGGGACGTTTTCCTGTCGTCCCATGCCACAGTTGTGCACAACAATAGTGTCATTGTAGTTGGCGGAATACAAATGACTAAGAAGGAAATAGAAAATAAAGCACCAGCAGCTCTAGCCACAGCCTACCGGATAGACTTGCCCACTAAAGGGTATGAAACCCTCCCTAAGACAACTTCAGCACCTTCTTTGTTTTGCACATATGGACATTCCCTTCACAACTTGAAATGTGACAGTATTACTCTTCTTGTACTTGGTGGCAGCTCACGACAAATTTCCTTGCTTACTGACAGGAGCTTTGAACCAGAAACCCTGTGATTTTTCACCCATGTTCAATTGTATCATCTTCACAGCTAAATGACACAACATGGATTCAGTGTGACAAAATGTAAAAAATTGTACCATACACATTGTGTTAAACTTAATAAAGTTCCAGATGGGCAGTAATTTTTGCGTAAGTTGCAAGAAATAGATGACAATTTGATGTCACAAGAACATAGTACATAATCATGAGTGAATTAGTTAATAGAAAACACACACATATCGGTCATTCCTTTGACAGACCGTCACAGAACAATTGTTCTCTGGAAAAGCTCTGAATTCATTATGTAATAATGACATCATTGAGAAGCCATCCATGTCAGCAAATGACCTATTGTTTCATGTGAAAAAACACAGGAATGATTTGTTCCAACTGAATTATTGTATACAATTTTTTAGGGTGTATCATAAAATCATAAATATTTTGTATTTCAATAAACTTTTCAACCATATTGTTTTTTTTTTAAAGTTTGAGATCTTTTCATTATTAATTCACTTGTGATCAGTGGGATCTTGTACGATTTATGTAACACATCTGAAAAATTCAAAATTATTCCATGAGTAAATTGAAGCATAGATGTTTGAAGTGTAACATGTTTGTAATAATTATGTGTACATAATTTTCTCTTATCTCTGTTCCTGTTTCAACTATGAGATATTCTGAACCCATAAAATTTCATGCATCGCTTATAAGATTATAACAGGTCATGATCCTCTCCGTTGAAATCAGGCAAGTCTAAAGGGAATAATTCGTGGTCATGTGATACCAAAGTACAGACATAATAAAACAAGTTTGAAATCAGTTCTAAAATTGAAATTTTTTAGTTTGACTAAATCTTGTTTTTTTCATGCTGTAGGATTATGTATTTGTCAAAAGTTTAATCATGTTTGAAATAACAACAATTTTTGAACTGAACTTGTGTGCCATGTGTCGTGTTTTGAAATGAGTTTTCCTCATGAATTGTTTTCCAGATCAGGTCATAAAAAAAATTGCAGTAATTTCATCAGTAAATGAAAAAGGGTAAACATGTACTTGATTATAATAATTCAAAGACTTAAATGCTTGTAAGGCTAATAAAAAAAAATAAAAAAATAAAAAGTAGGGAGCATGCCTAAATTCAATAGAATGAACATGTGAAAAATTGAACATTTAATTGTGACAACTCCTTGCATAATATGTCCCAGCTCATTGCAGTTCGAACACTAGTACTTCCTTGTCTTAACATGGCTAATTCCACGTAGCTTGGGGCTAGTATAGAGCCAGTGGTACCAAATAATGTCCTTAAGAGACTGAGATTCATCGGTCTTCCTAGAAAAGTGTCCACGGAGCTCCCTAAACAACTTGTTGGCTGCCTCGTTGCCTTCACCACTGATGCCACCAACAGTTCCAGGCCCCTCTGGGTCTTCGATAATTTCCTGGATGTGTTCGATGATCTTGTGCAAGTACATGTACATGTACATGTAGTTAGGCCAACTTACATACGTAAAGTTGCCCAGCAGAAGACGTCCCATTTTTACTGAGCTCTTTGTAGACGCTCACATCCTCTTTGTTTGGGTGATGAGAACGGTATTATACAAAGAAAAAAAAAATGTTAAAAATTTCCTTCAAGTTCTCCTTCCTATCCTCAGCGGGAAGAAGAACAAGAAAACAGTCAACCTTGGTTGAGTCAAACAGGTCATGGGCAAAGTTACCCGGCATCATTAATTTGGGCACCAAGCCAATCGTTTCTGTGAGATGGTCATTGAAACGCTTCTCAGCATCGTCAAACATAGTGTTTTTCATAGATGGTTCCGACAGCGGCCTCATGCTCATTCTCAAAGAAGGCCTACGCATTTAGCTTCCCTCTCTTGGAAAATCAAAATTCTAATTAATGTCAAATATTCTCAAGGGAAAATGGTCTTAAAACTTCATACTATGATACTTGCTAATATTACAGTAAATATTTTTAGTTGATTCATGGGGGTGCTTTGTGTTTACTGCGATCCCAACTATAGTTGGGACGCCCCAACTTTAACACTCAACTTGGGACCAGTCCCAACTATAGTCGGGACAATTGTCAAGTTGGGACGGAACATCTCTACGAACCTCATAGGTCATCATGTACAAAATCCTATTCGCAACTTTTTCCTCTTCACGTTGGAGTTCTCTTTTGAAAACGGATCTCGCCAAAATTAGGCTCTATGTGTTCATTGTTTTCACAGTGAGCTCGGGGTGGGTCCAGAAAATCCACTCTGCCAAAAAAAAGGTGAAAAAAAGGATAAATTCTCACCGTTATGTAGAATCATCGCCTTCCGATAACAAATATGGCCGTCGTCACCTGTATCAATGGTTCGCTGCTCGCAATGCTCCACTCCAGACAGTCATTATTATAAGAGACAGACAAGTACTAACCTTTGTTGTTAAAAGCCCATGAGTGTGGGGCTTCAATTCAGTCAATAACCCGAGTGAGACTGCATGTTAAAAAAAAAAAATGTTTTTAACCCCATGCGAACAATTCCCAGTAATACCAGATACATGGATCCCAAAATAAAAAACCACCCGAGCTTAATTACAAATTTCTAAAGAAGGTTGTATTGTATACTTGGATGTGATTCCTGGCGATATGGTAGTTTCAGCGTATGGCTTCTGACTGGCATCCTCGAACAAAATGGGGAGACTACCAACCATTGCCAACACTAGCCCACTACTGTCCAGCCAGATAGCTCAGTTTGTAGAGTTAGGCACGATAATGCGGAGGTTGCAGGTTCAAGTCCCGCTATTGTAAATTTTTCCTTTGTTCCACCACAAATTAATGACAAGTCTTGTACTTTGACTTTGCGTCTAACTAACCCACCATGGCAATATTTTTATTCCCAGCTGAATTCATCATTGATATTGCTGACAAGAACCCAGACTACGACAGTTTCAATTCAGCATTGCAGAAGAATGGCGCCGATCTACCAGAGTCTTTCGTCTCCAACCTTCAACGTCTTATCCACCACATGAGGCCGCCTAAACCAAAGAAAAGTAGCCTCGGCGCTAAGGTGAAGAAACCCAAGCAGGACAAGGTGGAGAAGAGGCGAGAAAAATACCCAGGACTCTGTATTCCAGATGAAAAAATGGTAACGATTTTACGTTAAACCTAGCTGTGATAATCGTAGCTCGAGGTCACGCTCCTTACCTCCATGACCGTGTGGAGGATCAAGGGCTATGATTATTGCAATTACGTAACCTAGTTGTGTTGATCGTAACCTTGTATGCCCTCGGTTGGCCTTTTTTGCTAGTCTGCATCGCAACATTTCCTGCATCACAATCTTGTAATGGAACTTGGTGTCCAAACGAACAATCTGCACAGGTTGTGGATTAGATGTAGCATAATGATAGGAATGAGAAATTTCAGACTTTTGTCTGAATCGATACTTTTTTCATGTCGCTCGGTGAAAAAAAAAAAATTAAAATCATCCTTTATTTTTCTCCACATTATGCGGATTGATCTACTTATGATAGTGTTCACAGAATCTGCATACAATCTATAACTCCAGGGGTAACCCAAAAGTGGAAAATTCCATCAAATTCATTTCCAGTGACCTCCAAAAATGATGATCATCTCAGTTTTAGACTTTTAGACCATGCCCGATATGAACGCGGAATGTTCCCATACTCTAACACACTAAAGAATTCCTGAGATTCCAAGCACACAGTGAAGACACAATAAGACACCATGCCCCCATATAAAGCATTAAACACAAAGAGTGGTTTGTCCTGGCCGAGCAGGCTAAATATGCACCTGACTCAAGTTTTCAGATCAGCAGAGAGTGGGTTCCGAGTCCTGGTCTCGACACTTGTGTCCTTAAGCAGGGCACTTACATGTAACTACCTATTGCATGTATTACCCAGGGATGTGATTTCTCCGTTTTTAGCCGGAATTCCGTTTGTGGTTTTTTTGCCCTAAAAAAAAAAAAAAAAAAAAATCTGTTTTTTGTTTGCCCCCCCCCCCCCCCGAAATGTTTTTTATTTATTTATTTTTTTTTTTTTTTAAAGATCAAATTCATAAAAAAATTAAGATAAAACCATATAATAACGCCCCAGATAGCAGAATAGGGCTTTTAAAACCAAAGATAAATGTTAATATTGGGCTTCATGCTCGCAAGTTTTCGCCCTCGCAAGCTTTCGCCCTTTGTGCTCAGAATTCAGGTTTCGTAATGCAAAAACTTAAACAAACCGTCTTGAAAAAATTTATAAAAATAAGATACAGCTTTGAGATGCCCGTAGATAAAGTGCTAGATGTAAACACTAGTTACTATTACAGTACAATGATTCTCGTTCCTGGAATCTGTAAGTAGGAAAGGTCAGGGGTCGATTTCACAAAGAGCTGAGTTTGATCTTAACTGTGTATTAATCTAAATTGCTAAGCAAAATGGGATGTCACAATACAAATCACTTTGGTGGCATTAACAACTCTTCTTACATGTCTTAAGATGAATCTTATATAGCGCTTTGTGAAATCGAGCCCAGGGGTGGATTTCACAAAGAGTTAAGACTAGTCTTATCTCGAGAACTTACATGTAGGACTAGCCTTAAGTTTTTAATAACTCCTAGGACTGGTCCTAAGTTAGGACTATCTTTGTGAAATCGACCCCAGGTCACTTGGGCAAAAATCAGATTTGATTTTTTTTCTCTGATTTTGGGGGCGATAGAAAACTTTTAAGGAAGACGACTTACAGATCTACCCTCCCCACCTCTCTTTTGATGCTATTTTCTGCTGGTACTTTGCAGGTTGAAGCTGAGATGGATGAGAAGGTCGCCATGGAAGCTATGGATGAGCTTGAAGCGTTGATGCCGTCTGCGATGAGCTCAGTACCAATGTGAGTAAGAGAAAAACCCATCGAATCCCAACAGCATTTTAATTCGCCTACTCTTGAGCCCTTTTTACACGGGAAACAAAAACCCCAGGGAATTCCCGGGGAATCGCTTGTGTCACACTAGATGCAAGGTGGGAAAAAAATTAACACTCGATAAGCCAACCCCAGGGTTATCCCTACTCACACCTGATGCTTCATGGGGGCAACGGAGGCAGTTGCCTCCATGCTCCTGGCCAATGCCTTGGTGCCCCTTGGTGCCCCCTCCAATACAAATGTAAATTTCCCCAATAGAGGTGCCCTCTGCTAAAGACGGACTGCCATGCCCTTACAACAAACTATCAGGCCTGCTACTCCTAAGCAAGGGTAGCTAATTCCCGAAATGAGTTTATGTAGAGTCATTACAGTTTATAGGGTTCGCCCCATGCACTGGAAGAATACACGAGAATTGCGGCCGATATGCAAAAAAGGAAAAATGTATTATTTATTTTTTTACTTCTGATCAACTTCATAAAAATGGTAAAGATAAAACGATGTAGGGTGCCCGAGATTGCACAGTAGGTTTTAAAACCAATGATAAACACCAAGTAAAAAAACATTCTGAGGACCTTGTTTTCAATTCAGCGTGCTCTGGCCAGACTTCCAAAATTTGCGTCAAGAATGCCCCACAGCTTTGATAAATTCTGAGGAAAAAGTATCAATCCAAAATACATGAGTTTTGTTAGTTCCCCGATGCCTCCAGCTATTTGATTGTTTGCTTCCGATGATTTTGAAGGACTCGGGGAGGAAAGTTTAGGGTTAAGGTAAAATTCTTTTTGCCCAGAATCACTTGAAATTGCAAACTTTTCTGATTTCAGTAAAACGGAGAAAGCCGAGGATGTGAAATCGCACAAGAAAAAGAAGAGCCGCCATCGCCATCGTAGTAAGAGTCGAAGCAGGAGCAGAAGTCGTGAAAGACACAGGGATAGACACGGTGACAAGCACGATGACAAACACGGTGACAGACACGGTGACAGACACGGTGACAGACATAAATATAAGAGGAGCTCGAGGTCAAGGTCACGGAGCTGGGACCGAGAGCGGCGCCACCGTAGCCGAAGCAACAGCAGGGAACGGAAACACAAGAGGTTGGTGACGCTGTCCCTCGATTTGTGGGAAATTTTACACTTGGGCTGTTCAAGAACCGTGTTTGGTTCTTGGATGATTTGTAATGCTTTCATCAATTGGGCAACATTTATGTACTTGGTCCTCATGGAAAAAAAAAATGTGTATGAAGTGGGAAGTGTTGGAGACAAAGTTTTGATAAAGTGGGTTTTTTCCAATTGGGCTCTTTATTTCCTCAAATTGGGCTCTAAAATTCATTAAATTGGGCTCTTAGAATGTGTCCAAATTGGTTGCAATGGCTGTTGCAAAGGATGTTGCTATGGGGTTTCCTAAGCTTCAATGCTTGAACATGTGACAATCAAGCTATAGCTACAGTTACAGTGGCAACCGCTTATTTAAATGCAGCCTTAATCTCAAATTGTGCAGTTCTTCTTCTCAAATTGGGCTCTTAATCTCTTCAAATTGGGCTCCTAATCTCTTCAAACTGGGCTCCTAATCTCTTCAAACTGGGCTCTTCAACTATTCTGGAAAAAACACTAGCAACGACTGGGGGAAAGATTTTAGGCAAAAATAAATGCTGGTTTTCCATTCAGAGCAATGGGTTCCTGAGTACAAAGATGGCTACAACATGCTAAATATCTTTACTTCAATCCCGTAGGAAACGCGACAGAAGCCGAGATCGAGATCATGAAAAACACAATGACAGCGGCAGCCATGCTGACCGCTTTGTCAACCGCCCGCCCCCGATGGACCCGGAAGTTGGGAGTATATATGAGGGGAAAGTGACGAGCGTCATGCAGTATGGATGTTTCGTCCAGCTGGAGGGCTTGAAGCGTAGATGCGAAGGACTTGTCCACATATCAGAGGTAAGCGGCTGTTCCCCAAACTTTCCGAGGCTTAATTCGATTGCGACAATTAAAGTAATCAAATTTGTGGTGTCTTCGAATGCCATTTCCTGGATTTTGATTGTAAATCAGTTGGGAAAAACTTCTCTTAAAGGGACACGTTGCCTTGGATTGGGCAAACCTTTGCCATTCTGGAGCAGATGTTGTGCTGCTAGACCATCGAGATTGACTGGTAGCTAGAGGCAGTTGAGTCCTTTATTTTTAGCTGCAGGTACAGCAACAATTTAAACAGATTTGAATAGATTCACCAGGAATGTTCATAACATATTAAAGTTTGGAGATCTGATCCAATAAACGTGGTAGTACTCACGGATAGAAATATTTAATGTTAGAGATGTTAAATGGGTTTAATTTGCATCGGGGATAAAAAAGTATTATCTGTGTGTTACTCATACACCGATGTGCTTAACGGCTTTATGAAATTGGGCCCAGTTGATCATCCCGTTTTTTTAGTTTCTCGGCTGTTCCATTGAAAATTGAAAAGCGTGTACAAAGTGATCAACTACAACCCTGTGTGCCTGGTTATTGTGATGTTAACAACAAATTGTAGTTAGGATTTGTGGTTTTCAGACAATTCTTGTTCTCGTTTCCCCAGCTCCGGCGTGAAGGTCGTGTGGCCGATGTTAACGATGTAGTGACCCGAGGTATGAGGGTCAAAGCTAAGGTGCTCTCCCTCGCCGGGACCAAGATCCGACTCTCCATGAAGGACGTCGACCAAGACACAGGTAATAAATCTACAAACTTGACTCCCTCAGGCCTGTGATTTCACTGGGGTTTTTTTCTCCTCCAAATTATGGGAGTTTTCCCGATGATCTCCATTATGAATAGAAGATTAGCCTCATTGTATCCAAACCTCTTTCTTCTCCCTCCAGTGGCATAAGAGATTATCGGTGTGTCAGTGCAAAAATATTGTGTCTCCAAAAACAGTACTTATGTTACGCCTAAGTTTGAAATTGTAAAAAATGTTGTATCTTGCTTAAAAAGTTTGAAATTTAAAAAAATATTGTATCCCACTTAAAATAGCCGGGACGTACACACAAAACAAGTACTCGCCAAGATACTGACTGGGTAAATTTTTGAACAGATTTTGGTCGAACAAAGAACATTTTCTAGAGTGGGACTTGAACCTGCGTCCTCCGAGTTAAAATGCCGACGCTCTACCATCTGAGCTATATAGCCCTAATAATGGCAGTCTTCCTACAGTTGGTCGCGATCCCTGTCTGTACGGCAGCAGGCTGAATGACTTCTGACTGGCACCTCGGAATAAAGATTTTGACTAAATAGGGAGACTGACAACATAGGGCTAGATAGCTCAGTTGGTAGAGCACCGGCATGTGAAACCGGAGGCCGTTGGTTCAAGTTCCGCTCTTGTAATTTTGTCTTTGTTCATCCCAAATATAGATAACTAAAGATAACCACAGATAATGCAAGATTCCGCTATAGTATTCTACAATAAGATTCTAATAGTGGTGATGTAAAAAGTCAGTTTATGAATCTCTGGGTCGTAAATCTAATTTTTCTCATAGGAGCTTCATCTCCAGACCAAAAGAATATTGTTATCAAATTTTCAGAATTTTTAATATTTATACAATCCTTACAGGTGGTATTTGAGTGTATTATTACCTTGGTTTTTTTTCTCTGCACAATTCAGGT
The DNA here is from genome assembly GCA_023634235.1 of Pisaster brevispinus. Lineage (NCBI taxonomy): Eukaryota > Metazoa > Echinodermata > Asteroidea > Forcipulatida > Asteriidae > Pisaster > Pisaster brevispinus. The sequence continues at coordinate 22,773,824 of JAMKCF010000002.1, read as the reverse complement.
AGAGACCTTAATCCAGGGTTATCTAAAGGATTAGCAGGGTCATCTAATCCAGAAGCTGATGATACGATGCGTAATCCTGATCGTCCGTCGAACCTCCCTCTTGTGACCGTTGCGGAAACAGACGACAGTAGCATCAGAAAGCGTGTACAGCGTGTTACGTCCCCTGAAAAGTGGGAACTGAAACAGGTGACAGAGTAGTCAATGTCGATTTGTCTTCTATTAAAATAGGAATCTCATTTATAAACACTTGTTTACTGAGAAATAAATAGAAAATGAATATGTTTAGAATTACAGAAATGTTCCTTATGGAATGGTGGAAGTGTTTCCAAATAGAAACAGACTAGTGAAATGTTCCTGATAAAAAATGTTTCAAGTGTTCAGAATCGAACATCTCAAGTGTTCCCAATAGAACACCCAAGTGTTCCTAATGGAACATCCCAATTGTTCCCAATGAAACATCCAAAGTGTTTCTTATTGAACTTCCAAAGTGTTCCTAATGGAACACCCAAGTGTTCCCAACGGAACACCCAAATGTTCCTCATGGAACCCCCAAAGTGTTCCTAATGGAACTCCTGAAGTGTTCCTAATGGAATCCCAAAGATTTCCCAATGGAAATGTGTTGGCAATGGGGCATCCATATTGTTCCAATTGAATACTCCCAAGTGTTCCCAATGGTTCACCCCCAGTGCTCCCAGTGGGACATTCCAACTGTTGCCAATGGAACATTCCATGTGTTCCCGTCGGAACATTTAAAGTGAATGCAATGGAACATTCCAAATGATGGCAATGGAATATCCCAAGTGTTCCCAATGGAATACTCTGAATATTCCCAATGTTACACCCCAAGTGTTCCTAGTGGGACATTCCAAGTGTTCCCAAATGGAACATTCCGAGAGTTTCCAACAATGCAAAACTAAAATTTCAAATTTCCAAAATTGTTCCAAATGGAACATTCCAGATGAATGAAGCAATCCAAGTATTTAACTTGGGACATTCTACTTGTTCCCAGTGTATCTTTCAAGTCACTCCAAAGTTTTAAAACGATCTAAAACATCGAAACACTCCTTTCAGATGATGGCAGCTAGCTGCATCGATGTCACAGAGCTTCCCGATTTTGACGAGACGACAGGGGTCCTAGCTAAGGAGGACGATTCCGATGAGGAGATTGAGATCGAGCTACGGGAAGAGGATCCCCCTTTTCTACGAGGGCACGGACGGCAGAGTGTTGAGCTCAGCCCGGTCAGAATCGTTAAGGTTAGTGTCAGAATGCGAGGCTACGTTTGACTCAAGCGACTTTGACCACGACTTTGATCGTTGGCTTCGGCGGCAGCAATGTTGAAGAGTATAGAAAATGTTACTAAGAGCAGGATGGTTATTAAGCCGAAACAATGTTTAACGCCATATATTTGCGTATTAAGTTATTCTTTCAATGAAACCAAGGGTGCTTCATAAGTGAACTCAATCACTGTAGCTTGCAAGCATGAGGAAGCCTGTAAACAAGGGTGCTTGCTATGTGAACCAGAAACATCTGGGTTAACCCCTACACTCACCGATACGTGTTGTAGGTTCGTTTATGCGCACTTTGGGTTGACGGCTTAATGTCCCCATCCAAAAGACAAAACGATTATGGTAAATTATCTTGCTGAAGGAAACAAGTGCCACGACCAGGACTCAAACCCACACTCTGCTGATCAGACACACCAGAGCTTGAGTCCAGTGCTCTTAATCGCTCGGCCACAAGTTCTGAAGGCTTTTGTGTATTGTTAAATGTATTGTAATGAACTGGGCCCAATTTCATAGAGCTGCTTAAGCACAAAAATTTGCTAAGCACAATAAAATGTTGCTTACCAGAATAAGGTTACCAGCCAAACTACCATGTCACGTGTACAATTTGTGACTTGTATCCTGCTCATTTCTGCTTAGCAGGAAAATGTTAAGCATTATTTTCTGCTTAAGCAGCTCTATGAAATTGGGCCCTTGTGGCTTCCCATACTGTCTAGCTAAGAGAAGAGGTTCACCCCGGTGTGTCTGGCAGTGTGTTTATCTTCAATCTGAAGGCTGCACTCGAAAGGAAGAAGAAGATGCTCATTGCAATAGAAACTAGGAACGGCTACAGGTATTCGAACAAACACATTCTTTATTGTAATTTCAATTTCTCATTGTGCAGAATCCAGACGGAACATTGTCCAAAGCAGCCATGATGCAGAGCGCCCTCGCTAAGGAGCGCAGGGAGATGAAGCAAGCGACGGACCGAGCGGAGAGTGAAAATATCCCAACAGGCATGAACAAGAATTGGATTGACCCAATGCCAGACAGTAAGTGAAAAATACTCACCTCTCCAGCCTACCCACCCCACACCTAACAAAAGATCCCAACAGGCATGAACAAGAATTGGATCGACCCAATGCCAGACAGTAAGTGAAAAATACTCACCTCTCCAGCCTACCCACCCCTCACCTAACAAAAGATCCCAACAGGCATGAACAAGAATTGGATCGACCCAATGCCAGACAGTAAGTGAAAAATACTCACCTCTCCAGCCTACCCACCCCACACCTAACAAAAGATCCCAACAGGCATGAACAAGAATTGGATCGACCCAATGCCAGACAGTAAGTGAAAAATACTCACCTCTCCAGCCTACCCACCCCTCACCTAACAAAAGATCCCAACAGGCATGAACAAGAATTGGATCGACCCAATGCCAGACAGTAAGTGAAAAATACTCACCTCTCCAGCCTACCCACCCCACACCTAACAAAAGATCCCAACAGGCATGAACAAGAATTGGATCGACCCAATGCCAGACAGTAAGTGAAAAATACTCACCTCTCCAGCCTACCCACTCCACACCTAACAAAAGATCCCAACAGGCATGAACAAGAATTGGATCGACCCAATGCCAGACAGTAAGTGAAAAATACTCACCTCTCCAGCCTACCCACCCCACACCTAACAAAAGATCCCAACAGGCATGAACAAGAATTGGATCGACCCAATGCCAGACAGTAAGTGAAAAATACTCACCTCTCCAGCCTACCCACCCCACACCTAACAAAAGATCCCAACAGGCATGAACAAGAATTGGATCGACCCAATGCCAGACAGTAAGTGAAAAATACTCACCTCTCCAGCCTACCCACCCCACACCTAACAAAAGATCCCAACAGGCATGAACAAGAATTGGATCGACCCAATGCCAGACAGTAAGTGAAAAATACTCACCTCTCCAGCCTACCCACCCCACACCCAACAAAAGATCCCAACAGGCATGAACAAGAATTGGATCGACCCAATGCCAGACAGTAAGTGAAAAATACTCACCTCTCCAGCCTACCCACCCCTCACCTAACAAAAGATCCCAACAGGCATGAACAAGAATTGGATCGACCCAATGCCAGACAGTAAGTGAAAAATACTCACCTCTCCAGCCTACCCACCCCACACCTAACAAAAGATCCCAACAGGCATGAACAAGAATTGGATCGACCCAATGCCAGACAGTAAGTGAAAAATACTCACCTCTCCAGCCTACCCACCCCACACCTAACAAAAGATCCCAACAGGCATGAACAAGAATTGGATCGACCCAATGCCAGACAGTAAGTGAAAAATACTCACCTCTCCAGCCTACCCACCCCTCACCTAACAAAAGATCCCAACAGGCATGAACAAGAATTGGATCGACCCAATGCCAGACAGTAAGTGAAAAATACTCACCTCTCCAGCCTACCCACCCCACACCTAACAAAAGATCCCAACAGGCATGAACAAGAATTGGATCGACCCAATGCCAGACAGTAAGTGAAAAATACTCACCTCTCCAGCCTACCCACCCCACACCTAACAAAAGATCCCAACAGGCATGAACAAGAATTGGATCGACCCAATGCCAGACAGTAAGTGAAAAATACTCACCTCTCCAGCCTACCCACCCCTCACCTAACAAAAGATCCCAACAGGCATGAACAAGAATTGGATCGACCCAATGCCAGACAGTAAGTGAAAAATACTCACCCCTCCAGCCTACCCACCCCACACCTAACAAAAGATCCCAACAGGCATGAACAATAATTGGATCGACCCAATGCCAGACAGTAAGTGAAAAATACTCACCTCTCCAGCCTTCCCACCCCTCACCTAACAAAAGAGGAGCGTTGAACTTAATTCATTGATACCTTGGGCAGGGTTTGACCTTGAGGTGAAAAATCTCAAAATATTTACTGGACCTCAAAATAAGAAAAAATATAGTCTTCCTGACACAGTTAGTATGCACGTAACTATTTTTATCTGCAAGATCGGTATTCATGTCATTTTTCCTTTAGTATTAAGTACTATGTACTTCATTACTCAACAGAAATGAATGGTATTTATCAAACTCAAAGTCAACAATTGGAGATAATTTATTTCTGCTTAAGATGTTATGCAGTGAGTATTCACTTGAACAACACAAGACCACCTGACTTGTCCGCTTGTGGATTTACTGGCCCAATGCTATAATCACTTACCTGAAGAGGGTGACAGGGTAGGGGGGGTAGAGGGAAGGGGCTGGTTTGACCACAAGAGGTTGGAAACATAAACCCCCAAAAACAAATGTGGGGAGAGGGAGAATAAGTAATTAATTAGTGAATAAGACTGAGATGGAGGTTATCTGTGCGGAAAAGGAGAAGGTAAAGACAAAAAGTTATTATTCATTTCCTTCTTGGATGTTCAGACTGTGGTGTTGAATGGTCTGGAGGTGCCTTATCCTCAGTTTCTCCCTACGTAATTAATTTTGTATTGACTGGGATTCTGTTGAGTTTGGAGACTAGTTTTCAACTTTGTTTGTTGTTTTTTTCCCTGAAGGCGAGAGGGCATTGGTGGCCAATGTCCGTAACATGGGCTTCACCAACCAGGACATGCCAGAGTGGAAGAAGAGTGCGTTTGGGGGTAATAAAGCCTCTTACGGCAAGCGCACCAAGATGACCATCATGGAGCAGAGAGAGAGCTTGCCCATCTATAAACTCAAGGAGCAATTGGTGCAGGTGAGTGTGACTGTTCATGCCATGGGTAAATTTTTGTAATTTGCGGTTGAACAAAGACAAAGAGACTAGGGTGGGATACGTTCAACCCCAAATCCTTTAAAATGTATTCAGTCAGTTTCCTTTATTTGATATCTGAAATAAAAAGTCACATCCCGTTAAGGTGATCCCCCTGGCTGCTGTTCCTCAGGTTGTATCGTAAACTTGGGCTGGATCCCTGGCTACACGGCAGCTAACGGTTGTATGGCTTCTGACTGGCACCCCCCGAACAAAGATATTGACAAAATAGAGAGACCACCAATATAGGGCTAGATAGCTCAGTTGGTTGAGTGTCAGCACGTTAATCCGGAGGTCGTTGGTTCAAACCCCGCTCTGGTCAATTTTTCCAAATTATGATTATTGTTATTAACAAAACATCGTTAACGTCAGCAATGCAAGTGTATTTACCAACAGCGTTTATTTGTCTCTTACAGGCTATCATTGAAAACCAGATCCTGGTTGTCATCGGAGAAACGGGCAGTGGTAAAACCACCCAGATGACCCAGTACCTAGCAGAGGCTGGGTATACTGTGCGCGGGAAGATCGGATGTACCCAACCTCGCCGTGTGGCGGCCATGTCCGTTGCCAAGAGGGTGTCGGAGGAGTTCGGTTGCCGGCTAGGACAAGAGGTACGTCAGTTGGAATCCAAAAGGAACCCGCAACGGGCATGAAGTCACACTGAGGCTACAGAGGCCATGCCCTCTGTTGCCCTGGGCCCAATTTCATGGAGCTGCTTAAGCACAAAACGTAGCTAAGCAAAAAACAATTGTGCTTACCAGAAATTGGTTACCAGCCAAAATGACATTTAATGTGTACCATTTTTGACTGGTTCACCTTCCACCTCTGGGACCCCGGTTCAAAACCTGCTGGGGGCACTGTGTGTGCTTTAGTTTTTAGTCCCTACCTGATTGTGTGGGTTTCCCCTGGAATAAATATCATGTTTTTTTTTTCCCCCCATCTAAAACTGAAACTGCTTTCCTTGTCTTCTCTCCGTGGGGTTCTTGGCTAAGATAGTGATCAAGTTTGCTTTCTGAGAATCCTTGGCTTCACAACCAGAATTAATAAATAAACATATAACAATGGTTCCCCTCTAGGTCGGCTACACCATCCGTTTCGAAGACTGCACCTCCCCGGAGACCAAAATCAAGTACATGACGGAAGGTATGCTCCTCCGAGAGTGCCTGATTGACTTTGACCTCCAGCAGTACGCCATCATCATGTTAGATGAGGCCCACGAGAGGACCATCCACACCGACGTCCTGTTCGGTCTCCTGAAGAAGGCCGTCAAAAAACGCAGTGATTTGAAGCTCATCGTAACTTCGGCGACGCTGGATGCCGTGAAATTCTCCCAGTACTTCTTTGAAGCGGTAAGGCGTCAGATGATTTTAACCAACCGATCCAATCAGTGCTGCCCCCATAGCAAAACAGCGCCCTCGTAGGTAGCGCGCACAACAATTGCGTCTTACTCTGCACAGCTTCTTGCCCTAAAGGCTCGGAACAACTTAGATGTCCCAAACGTCTCTATTTGTGGTTGATACCAGTTGACTGTTCACCAGTATTGTTGCAGCTCTGCTCGTTTCTCCATCTCCTTCTCTGGTACCCTGTATTCCGTTTGTTGTCATATATTGTCCAGTGATTGATTTATCTTTTCTGTTGCTTGTGTGTCCTGCCCAGCTCCATTTCCTCTTTTTTACTGTCTCTAAGATGTTTCTAACTTTGGTGTGTTCCCTAAATATGAATTTGTTTGTATTTTTTCTGTCCTTGTAAGTGATCTTCAGTATACTTTCTTTTTCCTGTTGTGTTGAGCTGTTGCTAGTTTCCTTACCATTTTGGGGCATAGGTTATCCTCTGATTTAAGTTACTTTGGTCGTTGTGTTTCAAACTGGATTTCCTTTGGGGTTTATCACACAGCCAATCTTCACCATTCCTGGTCGTACTTTTCCCGTTGAGATCCTTTACACCAAGGAACCAGAGGCCGATTATCTGGACGCTTCACTCATCACCGTCATGCAGATTCATCTGACTGAGCCACCAGGTAAGACCCCAAGACTGACTGATGGATAGATAGGGAGAGGCATGGGGTGACACACGGGTTGACAGACAGGGTGATACATGGGGTGACACATGGGGTGACACACAGGGTGCCAGACAGGGTCATACATGGGGTGACATACATGGTGCCGACATGGTGAGGCACAAGTTGATGTATCAATTAGCACCCATATTCAATTAGGAAGACTGTAGATGCCTCACTCATCACTGTTTTGCAGGTTCTATTGACAAAAGCACCAGGTAAGACCCCAAGACTGACTGATAGATAGGGTCACACACAGGGCGACACATAGGGTGACACATAGGGTGACAGTAGGTGTGTCAGACAGAGTGACACACATGATGATATGTCTCTTAGCTCTTTACACTAAAAAGCTTGAGGAAGACTGTAAATGCTTCACTCATCACCTTGATGAGTTCTACTGGCTGAAGTGCCAGGTAAGACCCCAAGACTGATTGAAAGACGGGGTGACAGACAGGGTGACAAACAGGCTGACACACCGTGTGACAGTAGGGAGGGACAGACGTAGTGAGACACAGCAGGATAATTCCATGCTCAGCAATTTTAGTTTGTTACCAGCTTTATGAACGTGTCCCCTGAGGATTTTCTACTGATGTTAAAAAAAAAATTGTAAGGGACACATTTTTGTTGTTGATGCCTTTCAGGTGATATCCTTCTGTTCTTGACGGGTCAGGAGGAGATTGACACAGCGTGTGAGATTCTCTTCGAGAGGATGAAGTCTCTTGGGCCTGAGGTCCCCGAGCTGATCATCCTCCCGGTTTACTCCGCCCTGCCGAGCGAGATGCAGACGAGAATCTTCGACCCCGCCCCACCTGGCAGCAGAAAGGTGTGACATTGTTTATTTGAACGTGGGAGGGACAAACACATGTACTTGACCAAAATGTGCAAATCACAAAACTGGGTCTGGGATCAACAGCTGCTCTAGCAGAAAATGTTTCTACGCGAAAATAAGCAGTAAACCAGTCAAAGATGGTTTGTGTGATGTGGTATTTTAGCTGGTAACCTTAATCTGGTATTAAGCAAAATTGTTTTTTGCGCAGCTACTTTGTGTGCATTCAAGGAGTTTTATGAAATTTGGCCCAGGTTGTCTGTCCGTAAACTAGTGACTCCCAACATTTTGTTTAAATGTGGATCTCTGCTTAACAGTGGAATGAGTAAGTTTTTATGGTTTGTTTTTTAGGTTGTCATAGCAACCAACATTGCCGAGACATCGCTTACCATTGATGGAATCTACTACGTTGTGGACCCTGGCTTTGTCAAACAGAAAGTCTACAATTCTAAGACCGGCATGGACCAACTTGTTGTTACCCCCATATCACAGGTAAAGTTTTCAAAACTCGGAACCCTCCCGCTCTATTTTGAACTTTCCCAAGCCATTTGTGAGTTAGATTTGAGTCCTATCTCGTACAAAGACTTACTTAATCACAAGTGAACATACAATTTTAAATTCCTCAGACTTTAGAGATAGTTGCTATGTCACATGATTCGGGGCAAGCTTTTGTGAAGTTATGTACAATAAACTCAGGCCTTGAACTTCCCTCTTGAAGGGGCACAGCAATTTTCCTCTGGTAAGGGGCACTCTATGATTTATGAGGAAAATGTAAATTTGTATTGGAACTTTGCAAAGGGCACAACAGCAAAAGCACACAGGACAATTGCCGTTGGTGCCGTGGGTTATTTCAAGGCCTGTAAACTACACATACAATTTAGAATGATTGTGTATGACACAATTGTAAAACAGGCTTCGCCCATCTGGAGGTTGCTATACAAATGCTTGCCTTTAACCATGCAACATTGTCTTTTGTCTGGGGTACCCAATTTGTGATTAATCAAGTCATTATTCAAAATCTAACTCTCGTATGACTGATTCTTTAGTAGATTTTTCGTGAGTGAAGCTGTCAAAGTTGATTTTTTTTTTCCGAACATCTTAAATTTTTTTACGGAATTTGAGGTGGGTATATTTCAAAAGAAGACAACTAATTTTGTGCGACTTTTGTTTTGAAGGCCCAAGCTAAACAACGTGCAGGTCGTGCTGGGCGCACAGGTCCAGGGAAATGCTACCGTCTCTACACTGAGCGTGCCTACCGAGACGAAATGCTGACAACGGCCGTCCCCGAGATCCAACGGACAAACTTGGCCAGCACGCTCCTCGCTCTCAAAGCAATGGGGATAAACGATCTACTGGCATTTGATTTTATGGACGCACCACCTACGGAAACGCTGATCACGGCGATGGAGCAATTGCATTCATTGAGTGCTCTCGATGATGAGGGTCTGTTGACAAGACTTGGACGTAGGGTGAGTAGCGTTTGGTGAACTGTGTACCAGACTATTGCAGAGTTTAACTGTTTTTGCGGTCAGTGGAAATAACTGTGTGCAATGTTAGAGCATTTTCCGGAAATGGGTTAAAATTTGTTCACTTTAGCGAGGCCCGGTGCGCAAGACAGTGTCTATCAAACAGCTTCCCATCAACATTATCACCTTTACTGTGTTGCTAGTGCTGGTACCATCTCCATGGGGAAAATAGACAGGGTATTTTGTTGGGGTTCGAACCCATGACCTACAACACTCTAGTCGCTAGAGCAGGTCGGCCCTTCCAGGGCAAAAATGCCTAACTCGATGAATGACATTTTTAGAAAAAGAATGTTGGGATAAGCTGTTTTGCCATAAAAAGAGGACAAAAGTGTAAAGTGAGGCCGAGATAGGATATTGTAAATTCACATCCATACATAGTATGTGTTTGAAACTTGAAAATGGAAAAAGCGCCCTCAATTTACCCAAAAATAATCTCACATAAAAAAAAACCAAAATTTTCGAGTCGGGCTGTTTTGCCATGGAAGGGCCGAGGTGTCTAAGTAGTCTCCTTGAGAAAATCCATTGATCCACATGCCCTTATTTCAACATGCAAATTTGGACCCTCCTTTCAGACCTTTTTTGTCAACATTGGCTCTTGCCACTGTTTGATATTTCCACTACAAGAACGAACGAAATCATATAGAAGCAAAATTCAGAGGAAACACGAATTTCATGGAGCCCCTTGGCTGAGAGGTCTAGTGCACCGTATTCAAGTTCTGTCGTTTACAGAGGGTTTGAATCCTGGCCTGTCTGGTTAGAATGCTTGTGTTCTTGAGCAAGATATTTATAAGATAATTGCTCTGTCCTTCGGATGGGATGTTAAGCAGTAGGTCTCATGTACTAGGGTAAAAGAACCCAGAACACTTATCGTGGAAGAGCAGGGGTCTGCATTTCTGGTTCATTTTAAGCACCCTTGTTCGCACGTTTCCTCAGGCTCCCTGATTTACAGCGAGTAAGTTCTCTTTCGAAGCATCCATGGCAACTTTTTTTTCTTTCACAGAACTCGGGGGAAAGTACCGAATATACAGTACTTAATACCCATTGGTGTAACATCTATTAAATCCTTGGTTTCATCGCGACACATTTATAATAACATTTTCCTTTCTCCTGAAGACGATCAGAGCATACTGATCGAAACGTTGAGTCGTTAACCACCGGTTCTTTTTCAGAACCTACACTACTCAATAGAGATTTTCACATGGTGTTACCGCAAACCTCTCTTAGTAACATTTTCTGTTTTTTCTCTTCCTCAGATGGCAGAGTTCCCGTTGGAACCGATGCTGTCCAAAGTTCTGATCATGTCCGTCCATCTTGGATGCAGCGAGGAGATTCTAACCATTGTGTCTATGCTCTCCGTCCAGAATGTCTTCTACAGACCCAAGGTTTGTCTGCTGTTAATCACGACACAGAGGTCACAGAGGCCCAGGGCTTCTGTTGCCCTGGTCTTGGCCTTGGTGCCCCTTCACAACTTTCCCATAGTCTTTAAGATTTGTTCAATGGAAGTGCCCCTTTGCAAAATGGAAATGGCCTTGCCCTCTCAACTATGAAAGTCCAGGGCTGTGTATTATGTAGATGCACAATGTCAAATTGCAGACTGATATTGATTGATGAGGCAGTAGGGGGGTTGTATGTGTACTGTGTAGATGCTTTCACGACAATATATCATGTTGCTGGCTGGCATGTTTTACCTTTCATTCAAACCCACAGTGAATGATATTGAGTGGTCACACAGTAGGAGGGTTGACTGTTTACTATGTAAATGCATTCATCACATGATGTCATACTGCAGGCTGGCATAGTTAATCATTTATTCAAATGTTTCAATGAATCCTTTTATGACTAAATTTACTTTTTATGAAAAAAATAAAAATTGTATTTCTTCACAGGACAAGCAAGCGATAGCCGACCAGCGAAAGGCTAAATTCCAGCAAGCTGAGGGGGACCATCTGACCCTCCTAGCAGTCTACAATTCCTGGAAGAACAACAAGTTCTCCAACCCGTGGTGCTTCGAGAATTTCGTCCAGGCGCGGACTCTCCGACGAGCGCAGGACGTCCGGAAACAACTGCTCGGAATAATGGACAGGTAGAAGTCATTGTCAGTTGATTTCAAGGTTTGGTTTTTTCTTAAGTGGCCAGTTTTTTTGGTGAAAGATCATACTCAGCAGTTTGCCCATCAACTGCTCCTCACACACTGAGTCTTGGTCCTAAAAAAAAATGTGCACGATGACATTTCAATTGGGGGTCAAGTGGTTGCGATTTTTGGAAGACATTGCCCTCCAAGTGAGCAGGTGACCCCCAGGCCTGTAAGTTTATATTTGAGAGGGCAAGGTCATTTTCATTTTGCAAAGGGTACTTTAATCGGGAAATCTTAAAGTCTATTTGGAAACTTTTGAAGGGGCACCAAGGCCAAGACCAGGGGCAATGGCCTTCTTGTAATTCCAGGTCTAGACTTTCAGTTTGAGTATCCGCCGTAGTATTTATACTTCATTACCTTGCTCTTCTAGCACCAACAGAAACCCGTCTGACTCAGGATTTTGTGTCTTTGTCGTTAAATTAAAAAATTAACCCAGAGTTTGGGTCTTCATTCATGATGTTGTTCCTAAGCAAGCTGCTTCCTTTTTTTCTTCTCACAGACATAAATTAGACGTTGTTACCTGCGGAAAGAACACTGCCCGTGTGCAGAAGGCCATTTGTAGCGGTTTCTTCAGAAGCGCGGCCAAAAAGGTACCTTGTTTACTTTTTTTCTGGTTTAGCCAAGAAAGGCAGTAAGTGTTTTGTTTTTAAGCTCACATTTGACAAGAATGCAAAATTTACATTAGACACACTCCTTTTAGTTTTGATTTATCATTTTTGGGGGGTCTCCTTGAAGGTCTTTTCTTTCTTTTTTTCTTTTTTCATTTTTCTCTTTTTGTCATGTACATTTTGAGTATAACTTTGTATGTAATCCAGTTGCTTGTAGCCATGGTCGAATTTTAGTAAACCCTTTCAAATCAAATCAAATCAAATTAACGTGCCAGCACGAAAAATGTCAGCGCAAAGTCTCAATTTTGTAACAACGCCGCATCTTGAATGAGAGAGGCTCCGTGCAAACCATTGTAACATTAAGAATAACAATACGAGAGATTTATATAGCGCATAATGCAGAAGCCTCTCTGCAACACCAAATGTAAAACAATGAAACGTATGAAGCAATATATTACAAAAATATCAATTCTAAAAGTCAGAGCAGAGTCAGCTTGGCGAATATGAACTGGTAAGTCATTCCATAATGAAGGTGCAAGGAAGTTGAAGGCTATAGAAGTCTATAGACCAAAAAATTGCGTGGAAACGGTAGTTTGCGTCAGTAAGGATTGGCCACCTGAACGAAGAGGACATACAGGAATATATTTATGCAGAAGAGCCGATATATAGTCTGGAGATAGTCCATGAAGAACCTTGAAAGTGAGGAGATTTAACTGATACCCGACACGCATTTTAATCGGGTGTGTGCGCATTCGGGATATTTGAAGCAAGATACAATGTTAGTGTACTAACTAAACTCAAGCTCATGTGTGGCTTATATGTGTCGTTTTTGAGATTTTGGATGACGAGAGGTTAAAGGTACTATACAGGATTGCTAAAGCTGACAAAGTAGTCGCAGACAGTGTGCGTGTTTTGTTTGATCAACCATTATACATGAAATAACAACCTGAGGGAAATATTTCATGGAAGAAATGGTTCTAGTATGAGCTTCATAATCAGTAAGCTTTCGGACTAAAATTAAACAGTGATGTTTTTTATTCTTATCAATCCTGTATCATACCTTTAAAAGAAAAGAAGGCTTGCAAAGTTCAGAACTTCTCAATCTTAAGCAAGTTTAACGGTATCGTTTAACTTTGGAGCAAAACGCAGGGCAAGTTAGCAGTCTAGTCAATATACACACTTCTGTGGTCTGGGGTGATACATTTTGGAAGAGTGAATTGGAAGCCAAAATGAACCATTACACACGATGGGATAAAAACAAAATATGTCCTGATTTTTGTTAACAATTGTAATTTGAACATTTATTGGACAGGATCCACAGGAGGGGTATCGGACTCTGGTTGACAGTCAGATCGTGTACATTCATCCCTCCAGTGCTCTCTTTAACCGGCAACCAGACTGGTGAGTAAAACAATACGAGTGCCATGTCAAGAAGCGTTGTTCCTTTGTTAAGCAAGTTATTTCAGACATAGATATTTCTCTGGAGGATTGGCACTGGTGTAAACTTAAAGTGAACCTCCCTGATTGAATCTAATCAGGCAGTCAGGTTTGCTCAGTGGTTTCTACCCTGCCTTTCACCTCTGTGGACAGCGGTTCGAATCCCAGACCAGAGCCTTGCATGTGGGTTGGGTTTTTCAGTCCCTACTTGATTGCGTGGGTATTCCCTAGTTGGGGTATTCCTCCTGCGTCTAAAACTTCCATCATCTTCATCATCTTCTCTACAAAGGTATCTTCAAGCCTTCGGGTCACAGTGGTTGTCACTTCTGAGGGTCCCTTGGTTTCATTACCAGAGAGATATAATAATATTAATCACTTTTTTTACCCAATCATTACCAATCTCCTCACAGGGTCGTCTACCACGAGCTCGTCTTGACAACCAAGGAGTACATGAGAGAAGTTACTACGATCGACCCCAAGTGGCTGGTGGAGTTTGCCTCGTCCTTCTTCCGGGTGGCGGACCCAACCAAGTTGAGCAAGCACAAGAAGCAGCAACGTCTTGAGCCGCTGTACAATAAATACGAGGAGCCCAACTCGTGGAGAATCTCGAGACAGAGGCTGCGACGGAACTAGAGGAGTCTTGGAAACATTCCTGGAATGTCAGACGACAACTGTAACCATTCAAATATCATCCATAGTGGTTTTGAAGGATGGATATTAAACTGTGCCAGCCTGCAATTAAAGATATCTTGTGGTCAACCTGTCTATACAGTGCATGGTCGATCCTCCTGCCAGGGCTTGTCCGAAACTTTTTCAGTGACTGGCCAGGAGGACCAGTTGGCGTGTCATTTCACTTGTCCATCACCTTTTTCGCTAGTCCACTTTTCAAATGAAATAGGGAAGGCTTACAATACTGAATAGGCCAACCAGACCACATGGAGAGAATTTTTGACTGGTCCTCAGGTGTTTTAACCGGCATTTAGCCAGCAGAACACTGTTATAAAGGGACAATGCTGCCTATTTTCTGACCATTCAATATCAACCACCGTGGTTTTGAATACTGGACAAACTATTCCAGCCTGCATTATGTTATGAAGTGGGTAATACGTCAACACGGCACACAGTTTAGTTCTGTGCACAGTTGTGCCACCCTACACAACCCGTGTAGTCGATTGGTTTCAAATGGTTGGTCAACTGGCTGGAAAATGTTACCGAAGAGTAGGAGGGTTAATCTGTTACTTTTGTAATTTTGCCACAAGGTTTCTGTTCCCAAACCTTTTCAAGGTGTGCACACAAACTGAATGGAAAAGGAATTTTTTTGGTGATAAAAACTTTAATGTGGGGGGAAAAAAACACAGTCTTGACATAGAAAAGCATCTGCATTTTGTAAATATCTTTTTTTTTTAAGAATTATGTGAAGCACACTTTGTTTAAAGGTCTTGGGTAATTTTGAGTAAAAAAAACCCCGAAACAACACAGTGGAAATTCTTAAAGTCTTTTTAATTTTAAAGTTTGATATCTGACAATAAATCGTAAAAAAAAAAAAAAAAAATTCATCGTGGATAAACACTATCAGTCCCTAGCGATTACAGAACAGTGATTCCTTAAATAATTCCCAGCTAAATTGTTCAACTTCCCTTTTTAAAAACCTACGACAACATGTAAATGTACATTTAACTTATTTAAGCACATGCTTAGTCAAGTAAGTGTGAATTAAATGAGAACCCGAACTTACCACACAACAGTTTCGCTGTAATCAATTTTGATGATTTTAACCTGCTTAAAGTTTGATTGCCATGTTGCCTTGAATCAACAAACGACCGACCCCTCCAAATAGTCCAGAGGTGGATTTAGGGGTGGATGCACCCTTATTTACGCCAACAAATCTAAAAATCCAAAAACCAACCCGTTCTAATTTAAAAGAAAAAATGTAAAAAAAATAGCACCTAAAATGCTCCTGAAACATCCTGGAATGAACCAGAGAACATAATGAATAGCAATACAGGGCATTACATGTATTAGACACAGGGCACTGCTTGGGTCGTACCAGGCTATGTTACTCCAAGCTTTAGGCTATGTCGGAAATGGTGGATAGAGCCACGGCTTCGGCTTGATCACCGCGCCATCGTGTGTTGAAGTACAGGATGTCCTTAGCAGGCGTCCAACTCTCCCCGATTCTGCAGAAAGTTCCCTGAAAATAATCCAATCTTTCCATGTTTTGATGAACAATTTTTGAAAATCTCCCCGATTATGGAATCTTTGTTCCTTGTTATTTTGAGTGTAAATGTGAATATCCCCCTGATTGTTAAACAAGACCTCCCTGGCTGCAAATTCTGGCAGCTCTACCTTAGCAACAGTCATAGCCGTAGCCAGAGCCGCCAATTTCGATACGGCCACAGTACACCTGTGTCAAATCTTTAAACAAAATATTTCTGCACCATGATGACTTAATGTTATGTAATGTACTACATGACTCGATAAGGAGACTACTCCATATTTCGACAACCCAATGTTCCGAAAATCCCCTCACGATTTACATGCTAGGGTTAGGGTTAGGGTTAGGATTAGGAAAATACAGTCAGGGAAGTGATTTCTCCGTTTGTTCCGGAAATCCGTTTTTTTTTTAACCACCCCTCCCCCCAAATTAAAAAAAAAAAATTTTTTTTTTTAATTAACACCATAAAAAGAATGAAGATGAAACCAAATAAAATGCACCAGAGTGCAGATTAGGGCTTTTAAAACAAAAGATAAATGTATGTAAGTAGGCTTTGAGCTTTTTTTCAACAGCCTATCACATTTCTGAATACACTAAGGGTGTTGGAACATAGGTGTGTAACTCCCTATTTTTTTCCTTGCTCTATGCTATAACTACCACACTATCCTAATGGGAATGCATTCCAGTTTACACTAGCGTCACACATCCCTTTTAAAAAGTCGCAAGATTCCCTCGTCGTGGAGTTTTCTCCAAAGAATTCGCTCGTTGTCAACGTCGTGCAAAGCTGTAAAGTTGTCCGTGTGCTTGATGAATCGTTCATCGTAGTAGTGCAAGGTGAATCGTTGGTCGTACCCAAATCCGTAGATGTTGACCTCATCACAGAGATGTAGGGCCATGATCACAACGATAGCACCTAGGGTAAAATGGATCAGGGAGGTCATTTCTTGTAAGCAAAAGGTCATAATTTATTTGTCAGTGAGCTCATTTTATTATCACTTTATTTTATTTGTTGTGGAGATACGTTATTAAAGAAAGTTTCTATGTAAAGCAAAGCAAATGCCGCCTTCGCTTGAAAGCCCTTTAATAAATCGTATGTTCAACCCCGTTAATATATCATGACGTAGCCTACTTGTTCAGCCTAATCACACTCTCGTAGTTTTGGTGTCCGTTCGACAATTTGTAGTTCCAATCAAAGTTTTTTGTTTTTATCTGGTTTTAATTATTCCCTGGTCACTATAATTAAAGAAATACCTGTTAGATACGTGTTGTTTACATGTAATTAGTCCAACTCTCCAAATCCAAGAAATAAACTATTTTTTCGTCGCGCATTGTTTTCGGTGTGGGTTATTTTGACGTTGTACGGGACTATGTGGGGGAAGAGTGTGTCGTGCAGTGTGCGCGCGATCCTATGCCTTTTGCAGAGAGAGAGCAGCAGCCATTGAGCTTTAATGTACAGAGCATAGAGCCCATAAACACACTTTTGTTGTCTTTGTTTTTCCACTGCTGCTTCGTGCTACTTGGTCGTGAGAGATTGTGCAGGAATTGGGCCATGTATCTGGTGAGTAGGTTGCTTTGTTATTTAAATCATCACTTTTGGATAAATCTTGTAACTTTCATTGTCTTAAAAAAATCACAAAAAACCTGCTGTTGCTTACATTACAATTACTAAACGTATAGGGCCTACATGTATTACCACTACACTACCAGAATGGGCTCGAATTTTGGGGGAAATCCACAAAACTGCAGGGCTCGTAGCTCAAAACATTTTGGACCAGAAAATGTGTTACAAGACCGGAATCTAAATGAGAAGTACAATATTATATACAGTTTCACATTTGAGCTGTTTTTGGAACAAGCACTAAGACTTAGGGAACCTTTTTTATCTAATTTTTCTCATGGGTAATAATTACTTCAATAGTCAACGGAATTGAAAGTTACATATTTATCAGCTTAAATAAAAAATACAGTGAGGTGTTATTCAAAAACACAAGACCGTATGTTTTCTGCACTGTCTACCGGATTCACTAATTTCAAAACTTCAGCGAATTCAGAACTCTGCTGCCAGACTCGTCACCCGTACACCATCCCGGCATCACATCACACCAATACTCAGATCACTTCACTGGTTACCAGTCAGCAAACGAATCCAATTCAAGCTTCTCCTTATTACATATAAGTGCATTAATGGATCTTCACCTGAGTATCTTCAAGAACTCATTCACACTCACAAACCATCTCGCAATCTTCGCTCTACCTCTTCATCACAACTACAAACACCAGTCACACGTACAAAGACTTATGGTCATCGCTCTTTCGCACACTCATCACCTGTACTCTGGAACTCTCTGCCAAACCACATCAAAACTGCCAAGACTGAAAATCAGTTCAAATCACTGCTGAAAACATATTTATTCAATTAATTATCTGTTGTTTTCTGCTGCTTCTTGTGTTTATGCTTTCATTAATTTGTTGATTAGTATTATTGGTATTTTGTATTGATTTTTTTCTTGTAAAGCACTTCGAGACTATCTGTGTGAAGCGCTATATAAAAGCAGTGTATTATTATTATTATTACTGGCCCGATGCTATAACCACTGGCCTATATGGTTTTTCCTGTGTTTCCTTTTGTTGTTTCTCGAACATCATAATTTGTTCACCTGTAATTGTGGTCATCAAGAATAAAATACTTTATCTTTCAACTAATAAGTCGTCAAGATTTGTGTGTATGTTTCCTCGATCCCCACGGAAGAAGACATTTTCCAACCGCTGGTGAGGAGCAATAGGCTCACGCCCCCCGCCCCCCCCCCCCCCCCCCGGTTCGCAGATCGTAGACCCTGACATTCATCTCCAGCTAACAACAATAAACTACCAATATTAATAACAATAGAGGGATTGCAAAATGTTATTTTAAATAGAGCACAGTATACAGAAACAACGACAAGAAACATGTTACCTAAAGAGTTCGCAGGAGTTTTTTTCCAAAGAATTTGCACTGGCATTGACATCAATGTGGGGGGGAATGCCCCCCCCTTGGCCCTCCCCTTAGTTACGCCACTGCCCACCTCAGACTGGAGCACATGATTTGGGTTTTCAGTCCCTACCTGATTGCATGGTTTTCCCCCATTAGGGTTTTCCCTCCCAAGAAACAAAGCGTGAACAACAAACAAAACATTAAAACAACAAAATAAAACTGTAATAAAAATTCAAATAATGACAGAAATCTGAGCCCCCTTTCCCATCCCATTTTTTTACCTGTTGTTGGCCGGTAGGAAATGCCATCCATGTATTTTGTGAAGACGTAACGAAAGAAACTTGGGTGTAAAATCTTGAGTTTTGACGGGTTGACTTTGGGCTTCCTCATGGTGCTGGGAAAAAAAATAAAATAAAGATAACATTTTGAGTACTTTACCACTTCCATTTATGAGGTTTTAAATGGTTTTTATAAAGACAAATCAGAATAAGCCAGCTATCATTGGTCTTTTATACCCCAAAAAGCTTTTTTTTAGTTTCTCAGATCCTCCCCAAAATGTATCCCCCAAAATATTGTAATTAAATTTGAACCCATCCCCTTCCATGCCCTTATGCCCCACCATACCCTACCATTACTCTTCCATTCTCTACAATTTTCCCACCTCCTTCACCATTGCCCCGCCATCCCCCACCCAAATTGTTCCTCTTCCCAAAGTGTAGCTCCCCCCAAGAGAACTGTTTAAAACTGACCCCAATCCTCCTCCACCTACCATTCCCCCACTATACCATCTCACACCATTTCCCCCTAACCATCCCCCTTTAATCTCCACCACCATTCCCCACTAGTGCCCCACCATCTCCAACCATGTCCCCACCATGCCCCACCATCTCACACCGTCTCCCATCATTCCCCCAATTAAAAACAGTTTGCACTATTTTTAACAGGTTCCCAGGAATGTTGTCATTTCGCGGGTCCCACACCCCGCAGTCGACAAAGCAACCCTGTGTACATTATCAATGAAGGAATTCCCGTGCGTTAGAAGCACACGTTGTCCTCATATGTGGACATTTTGTACACGCCATTTTGTACACGCCGTATGCTCACGACGCTCCCATAAAAACGAGCATTTTTTAAGGATAAAGGCCGTCCAGTCCGTTTAATTTATTCTTATGTCAGACTACTGTTGGATGCGAGGACATTTTTTTGGTGGAGAAAAGAATGCTTTTTCTGCAGAAAGTGTAAACACATGTCAGAAGTGACTAATTATATCGAAACAAAGTAAGTAAAAACACCTATATTTGTGTGGGGCTTTTAATGCAGAAAGACTCTCCAGTTTATTGCTTGCTATTCGTACTTTGTGCAGAGAGTTTTCGTCATAACTAAATGCAGACAAATTATGTACACATTTTTGTGCGTAGAACATGGGGAACTGGTCCCAAGAAAACTGTGTATTTAGGACATTCACCGACGAAATAGTGTCCCGGTGTGTGATGCATTATGTAAGTGCACTTTGTTCGTTACGCCGAGGCAATCAATGAACCTGTAAATCGGGACATATTCAACTGCAGTTCGTAAACACTCGGTACGCCATAATGTACCCCTAGAAAATCAAGCGGTTTCGAGGTCCAACGTCAAAATATCCTCCCCTCGTAGTTCCATTGTCACACATGGTGGGTATGCTCGCGTGGCGGGAAGAATGTTGTCCTCCAATATGGGGACTTTTTTACCGTTACTTACGCAGGCGCAGTATGGAGCCTATGGAGCCAATGGCCCCAAGAAAAAGTGTCATATCAACGGTTCACCAAACGCCGAGTAATCCCCATGTTGTGTGCACACTTTGCATAACGTAGACGTTGTCGACCAAAGTCGCCCACA
The DNA here is from genome assembly GCA_023634235.1 of Pisaster brevispinus. NCBI lineage: Eukaryota > Metazoa > Echinodermata > Asteroidea > Forcipulatida > Asteriidae > Pisaster > Pisaster brevispinus. Next base: position 22,753,095 of record JAMKCF010000002.1, on the reverse strand, counting down.
GTTCGAGTGAACCCGGATTTCGATGGTCGGGGCCCAATTTCTTTGAGCTGCTTGAGAACCAAAGGCAGGAAACTGTTTTGCTAATAAGATTACCAGCCCCCCAAAAACATGTCATGCGTACCATCCTCTGACTGGTTTTCTGTTTGTGGTGGTAGCTTAGCAGAAACTTGTTCGGCATCGTTGTCTGCGTAAGCATTTTGCTGCGTGGTGTGTGTGCACACTGGGAGGCGGTGCGCTAAAAATCTCCCATATCTGAGGTTCACTGTGCACCCGAACGGTTCTGACGGTGCAAAAAAAAGTCTTTACGCACCCGACACCATCGCAGGTCGTCCGTTTCGTTGTTGCCGTTGATTTTTGAATGGTTAATTTATAGGTTGTGTGTAGTCGATAAGGATTTAAATTGGGGAGGGGGGGGGGGGGGGTACATACACACATACATACATACATACATACAGCCAGGGTTGTCACTAGCCCAAATTAAGTGCCGGTCGGTAATTTTTTTCCGAAGATGCATTGCGGTGTATTTTTTGAAAAATGTTGGGTCGCCCGCAAGTTTTTTCATTTGCCCGTATGTATTGATACACACAATTTTCGTAGCATTAAAAAAAAAAAAAAAAAAAACCACACACACACACGGAAATTTGCGTTTTTGGACTATCTTATCCCCTAATTTCTGCCCTTAATAATCCTTTTTTCATCAACAACCATTTTTATGGATATGTGATTTGAGAATTGGTTTTATATAGAACTTCTTTCGCAATGAAATCTTTGTGTTAACGATCGATCGACGACGCACGATGGAGAAAAAAATCAATGAACTTTGCCCTGCAACGCCCTCTATCGGCAAAAGTTGTCGATGCTTGAATAGCCTTAACCCAACGCTGTGGTATAGTACAGAATCCGCGGGCGTGCGCCACACTGTGCAGGATTTCTTTACTCGACTCGTGAACGTGTACAGAGTTGGAGGCTAGCCAAGCTTTCTTATGAATATAGTATTTTTTAACGGGCCAATCACAGCGTGCGGAATGTTGGTTAGGATGGACTTTGGACCTGCTGTTGTACTGTACAATACACCATCATGTGCTGTGTGCGTGCGTGGACTACAGGCGGGCGAGCGAACGTTGTGGGCCTGTGGATACTCACTACCATTACCATGTGGTTTATGTGCGTGCGTGTTTTACCTAAGAACGATCGTGATCGCGATTGCGATTGCAGCCACATTAAACTCGACTCGACACAATTAATAGTCGCTCTATCCCTAGTCGCGTAGGCCTAGATCAGTGAGTATATTTGTCAGAAATTGTCAGGAATGGATACTAAAACGAAACCTGATGTATTTTGTCATAAATATGAAAATTTACTGTTGGCTTCTGATGACAAAATAATGAAATATTCAGCATTTTCGGTCGAATTTAGTGCCGGTCGGTAAAGCTCCTAGCAAGGCAAAGTCCCGGTCGGGTATCTCCGAGTGCCGGCAGGCCCGACCGGCACCGACCGGCGTAGTGACAACGCTGCATACAGCCTTTATGGTTAGAAAGGGGTATACGGATGAGGGAAGCCAGAGGATATTGCTGTTTTGTTTTGCTGGTTATAAAATGTTAGTTGTGAAAGGGAAGAAATTTGTTAAAAGCAAGTCCACCCAATTGTACGATTTCGAGGGGATCATTTTTTCAGCTATAATAAATTCACTGCACCCAGAACCATTAAAACATGTATGCGATTCATGTATTTAAAAATATAATGGTTAATTACATACATGGTAAGTAGAATTGTCTTCAGGTAGTTTCATACTGGAAAATTTTACCCGAAAGTATAATTCTTAAATCGTTATGTTTAATGATTAAGATAATTTTGAATGTTTATTTTAACTTCTATGTCCCATTATTATGCAGTTCGTAAGTTACAATTCAGTTACATACTCTTTCAATCTGTCAGTCGGTCGTCGTCGTGATCTTTTTGTTCTGTTTGTCTGTGGTCTATATTTTGTTTCATTTGTCTTCTCTGTCCCCATGGTCTGATATTTTACACGCCGTCTGCCCGCAAGGAACAAAGTTGCCTCCTCCCCGTACGTAGTGCAGTCATGCTCAGTTTATTTGTAGGCCCTAACTTTAATCTAACGTTGTATTCACAGATGCTCGGATTATGTACGACCTTCATAATTTTAGAAGAAATTATTGACAGCTTTTTCATTCAATTGTTGTCGTCAGTTCTGCATATTTTTACATGGGTCGGTTTCTCAAGTGAAACCATTTTTGGGAAGAAATTGTGAAACGGTTAAACTAATAGAGTAGTAGTAGTAAGTAGTCCTACTGAAATGAATGTTTTCCCCCTGTTTGTTTACTACACAATCCACAAAATCTCCCCACACCACCCCACCATTGCCCCACCATCCCTACATTGCCCCACCATCCCCCACCAGAAAGTAACCTCCCCCAAGTAAGCTCACAAGAGAAAAAGAATGTGTATATATATATGTCTTCTTCACCCCGCCATTCTTTGGCAGGTTCCCAGGAATGTTGTCATTTCGCGGGTTCCACACCCCGGCGTGGAAAAAGCAGCCTGTGTACATTATCAATGAAGGAATTTCCGTACGTTGATTGCACACGTTGTCCTCAAATGAGGACATTTTGTACACACCATTTTGTTCACGCCGTATGCTCACGAAGCTCCTAGAAAAACAAGCATTTCCGAGGATTATAGTTTCGGAGGGCAGTCCGTTTGGTTGTTGGATGCGAGGACAGTTTTTGGTGGTGAAAAGAATTCATTTTTCTGCAGAAAGTAGGTCCTTTATAAACACGTATAAATTGACTACATAAAACCCACAGTTCTCCGTTTGTAAAACAAAGCAAAATACCACTTAGTGTTTGCTTAATTTTTAAAGACTTGCCAGACAAACTTTCAAGTTTTGCTATTCGTACTTTGTATAATAGTATAGAGTTTTCGTCTGTACTGTTCGCCTAATGAAGACATTTTGTACCCATTTTTGTGCGTAGGACTTGGGGGAACAGTTCCCAAGAAAATTGAGTAATTAGGACATTCACCAACAAATTCGGTGTCCCGATGTGATATATTTGTATGTAAGCGTGCTCGTTCGTTACGGCGGGACCTCGCTGATCCTGTAAATTGGGACATATTCAACTGCAGTTCGTAAACACTCGGTACGTCAAAATGTAACCCTAGAAAATCAAGCGGTTTTGAGGTCCAACGTCGACTGTTGCGTAGTTCCATTGTCACATTATTACTCGCGTGGCTGGACGAATGTTGTCCTCGAATATGGGGACTTTTCTACCGGCGTAACACGCGCAGGCACTCGCTGTACACGTTTGTATTGTACGTATAGGGTGAACTTCCTTCCACCAGAAAAACAATGTCGTACAGTCCATTCACACAATTCCGAGTGTGCACACTTTGCAAACGACAAAAGTCGCCTGCCGTGTGAGTGCGCCCGATTTCCATGGTCGGACCATAGAGCAAGGGTCTGACGGAGCCAAATGTCACAGCTGTGCTTAAGAGCTAAAGGAACTACAAGCACGAAACAATTTAGCTTAGCAGAATAAGATAACCAGCCTAATAAATAAACGTGTCATTTGTACCATTCATTCTGTGGCTGGCTTTCTGGTAGCTTACAAGAAAACATTGCTCAGCACCATTGTCTGCTTAAGCTGCTCAATGAGACGGATTGCTGCGTGGTGTGTGCAAACTTGGAGGCGTTGCGCTAAAAATCTCCCATATATGAGGTTAACTGTGCACCCGGACGGTCCAGACGGTGCAAAAAAGTCTTTACGCACCCGACTCGCTCACCGTCGCAGGTCGTCCGTCCTTTATGGCACTACTTACTGTATAGAAAGGTTTGTGCGGTCGATAAGGATTGAAAAGGTGTGACGAGGGAACCCAGAGGGTATTGCTTTCTTTATTTGTCAACGGAAAGGGGGGGGGGTTAGAAGGGTGTTTTAAGAAATTTGTTAAACAGCAAGTCAACCCAATTGTACTATTTCGAGGAGATCTTTTTCCAGCTATATAATTCACCACCCAGAACCATTAAAACACACAATGGTTATTTATTACATAGTAGAATAATCTTCATGTCGTCTCATTGTACCTTGAAAGTATCATTCTTAAATATTTATGTTTAATAATTATTCATGTTGAATGTTTATTTTAACCGTGCACTTCCTAATGTGCAGTTTCGTGTGCATAAATCCCCACTAAGTTTTACTCTTTCAATCCGTCTGACGGTCTTCGCCTTGATCTTTTGTTCTGTCTGTCTTTGGTCTTTATTTTTGGTGCCTTGATCTTTGTACCGTGGCCTGGTTTTTTATACGCCGTCTGTCCACACGGAACGGTACACAAAACGTGTCTCCCCGTTTCCCCGCAGTCATGTTTTGTTGTTTGTATATTCATGTGACATTATATTCACAGATGCTCAGATTTATGTAACACCTTTCTAATTTTAGAAGAAAAAGAAACAAAATCAGTTGCATTATTGAAAGCTTTCTCATTCAATTGTTGTCGCCATTTCTGCATAGATTTACATGGGTTGTTTTTCAAATGAAACTTTCTTTTGTGAAGAAGTTGTTAAACGGTTACGGTTAAAATAATACCGTAACCCTACCGAAACTAATGTGTTTTCCCTCACGGCTTATTGTTTGTTTGTTTGTTTAGGCCATAAAGTACATTCCCCACAATCTTCCCGCACCAACCCCCCACCATTGCCCAACCACCCCTACCAAAAATTATCCTCCCCAAAAATGTATCTCACAAGAAAAATAATGTTTATTACTCCACCCCACACCATTCCCTCGCGCACAAGATTGCCGAGTAGAGAAGTATCCCCAAACAGCCGGTCCAAGTCGTCCTCGCCTAACGTGCGTAACGTTCGCAACTTCACCATCACAATATGCACAAACCAGGGAATTGCAGTCGGACACTCTTCTCACTGTTTGTACCCATAGATTGCTTGATTTCCTGGCGCAACATGCTCCATTCGCCCATGTGCAAACCATGCGGCAGGAGTGGTGCCAGCAGCTGTTTCATTTGCTAGGCCTGAGTGTTCCGTTAGCGCGTGCACAAAAGCCTAGCTTAGAAATATCCTCGTATAGAACGGCCACTAACGTTTAAGGCCCGTCAAGCTAGCGTCCATTGCAACGCGTAGTTAACGTGTCTGTATAAACCGCGTTTATCGTTATACGTTGAACCTACAAATTGGCACAATCTGTGAAAACGACGCTAGCCAACCAATTCCCTTCACCCCAACATAAAGTAAACGGCAGCCTAATCTGTTAAGGCGGTGGGGCTTTTGGTCTGGTGTACCCCTATATTAGATGATTACTTGGGCCAGATCATCCCATTGCTCACGTACAAGAAAGCCGCTCAAAAATGTCCTTGTTTATGGGGACAAACCTCGCGTTGGTATTTCCACTCACAAACTAAAATAGGCAGCATTATTTTTGGAGCAGGATAGGGCATGTTTAAAAGACCATATATATGATTTTAAATTAAAGGTTTATTTTTACAGGATTGGTAAGGAATAAAAATAATTAGATTTAAGATTAAAGGTTTATTTTTATAGCATTTGTAAGGATAAAAAACCATGATGATTTTAGATTAAAGGTTTATTTTTACAGGATTGGTAAGGATAAAAAAAACCTGTTTTCTTCTTTTTCTTACCATTTCCTGTATAATAAGAAGAGATGCCTCTGTAATGAAGTTATATTCCAGAAAACTGTGTCTGAAAACCTTTAACAACAACAGCTGATTTTTGGTCAGCTCCACCAATCCCGTATAATATATACCTTTAGTTAACGATGGATGCAGAAAAGATGACCCGTCTAAAATAAATATTCAAAAATACTTTTAAGTCTTTATTACAAAGGAGAACAAACATTTACTCCTAAAACGTCCATCCTCTATGCTCAATTTGCCATTACATATACATGTACTTGTTTTTTAAACTCCCTCCAAATAGACCGTATTGAATATGACGTCACCATTCAAATATCTGCCCTACAACATGGCGTCTAGCGTGTGCGTGATGGTGTACGTGCATGTGCCGTAGAAATTAAACCGGGAACGCTGCGTGCTTCATTGATGTACGCGTTTAGACGCGCATACGGTTTGCCCTACAAGATGGCAACTTTCATAGCAACAAAGGGGTTATTCAGTACGGTCTATTATAAAAAAACCACTACCAACGACCGAGCATCAGATCTTGAAAACTGGCCGCCCTATTTATTATAAATACTCAGAGCAAATTTGACAATTTTTCAAGGCCTAGGGCATCTAAAATTCTGCGAATTCCTCCAGCGTATGTGAGAGACACTCATCGTTGGAAGTCGCAGTCTACAACGCATCATATTCGGTGATTTTCTGGGCGTGTGTATCCCATTAAACGTGTACTAAATCGTCGTGTAAAAATGTCCCCGAAAGCTGGGGCCCAAACCCCACAAAGTAAGACCGTTACTTTTCCGTTGTAATGTGCAACAAATTAACGCCTCGGCGCGACACACGGACTAGGTAGGAAAACACTGCATTATGAGGTACAGCGTGTCTGCGTTCCAACCAGTGTGACTCGTTCGAAAGTGTATGCTGAAGAACGGATCCACCGTTTCGAAGCGTGTGAAATAGTTGTCCCCCTATTTGGAGACATTTTTCGTGGTGGATTTTGCGTGTATTTCCACGCATACCAATCCGGGTAAATTATTGCTGATACAGAGATCCGCACGGCTGTAATCCGGAACTCCATACGCCTGACTTCTTGCATTGGTTTTACGCTGGTGCTATTCAGAAGCGCATAAATACTGCCTCCCAAAAAGATTGAGGCATATTCCGAGGTTCAAGTTCTCCCCGTTTCGCGCACGCCTCATACGCGTGAAACGTGGGTATTCTCCATTGCCGCTTGCAAACGATTTGGCCTGGGATTTTGGAATATATTGATACGAAGAATACTATGCAGGGTCAACGGAACAAAACAGCCCAGAAAATCTATCAAATCAAAGGTTCGCAATCTTGCGCGTCATAATGCATAAATAAGTGTTTGCTAAGCGAGAGGTACATAATGGACGCACTCATAAGTGAAATTCTTCAAGAGGTTTTTGTGGTGGACTAGTCTTAAAGTAATCCCTCATTTAAGGGATTCAAAGATCCAAAGTAGGGAAGTCAGGAAGGGGTAGATTTTATACATGTTCATACGTAAAGAGAGCAACTCCAGTATTCAGAGGTAATGTCCCCGAATACGAAGACATTTCTACTCTATTTTCCAATGTGTGTGGAATAATGCGACAACGACGCTTAAAATACTCGCCATTTGGGGCCCAACATCAGCGGCGATGTCTGCCTAGTGCGAGGAGGTGCTCGTTGCAATGGGAAGTGAGCCCGAACCACACACTGACACTTTGTCCGCGTATTTGGAGACAATTCTACTCCATTTTTTTGCGTGTCGGTTGTGCCAATAATACTCGGCATGTTGTTAGTGCTCAAAATTAGCGGCGGTCTCAGCGAGCATGAGGCGCCATTTGAACCGAGCACAATCCACATAGTGACATTTTGTCTGCCTATTTGGGGACATCTCTTACTCTTTTTCTTGCGTGTCAAGGGTTTTTATACGAGAGTTTAAATAACACGCGATTTAGGGGTTCAACAACGGTGCCAATCTCGGCGCGCATGAGGCGTCAATTTGTGCACGTTGCTACGGGAAGTGAGCTTGAACCACAAACTGACACTTTGTCCGCGTATTCGATGACGATTCTGCTCCATTTTCTGCGTGGCATGGGTAAAAACGTAACTACTTAAAAACGCGCGATATGGGGGTTCAACAAACCAGAACGAGTGAGGAGTCACTTTGTGCACGTTGCTTCGGGAAGTGAGCCGTCACCGTTTGTACTTGTATTCGGAAATAATTCTACGCGATTTTCTTGCGTGTCCTGTGTGGTGCAGTTAGGTATTTAAAAACGTGTCATTTGAGGGTTCAATGATTGCGGGATGTTGGGCGAGAATGAGGCGCCACTTTTGTGCACGTTGCTACGGGAAGTGAGTTGGAACCACATAGTGACACTTTGTCCGCATATTCGGAGACAATTCTACTCCATTTTCTTAGTTTTGTGGTTTCAGTAATTTGCTTTAAACGTTTCATTGTGGGGTTTAGACAACGATTTCAATATCGGCGAGCATGTGACATCATACTCTCTACGAGAAGTGAGCACGAACCACAAAAATGATGTTTTGTCCGCGTATTCGGAGACAAACTTCTAAATTTTCTTGGACGTCTTACGGTCTCAATAAATTGCTTTAAAAATGTTTCATTTTGGAGTTTGACAACGACAACAATCTTCGGGCGAATCAGGCTTCCCTTTGTGCACGTTGCTACGAGAAGCGAGAACGAACCACATAATGACAATTTGTCCGCATATTCGGACAAAATTCTACCCCAGTTTCTTGCGCGGCATGGGCTTCAATATAACTGCTTAAAAAACGTCATTTTGTGGGTTCGAAAAGGCATCAATCTCAGCGAGCACGAAGCGCCACTTTGTGCACGTTGCTACGAGAAGTGAGCGCGAACCACATAATGACATTTTGTCCGCGTATTTTGGGATATTTCTCCGCGCTATGGTGCTCACGAAAGCGTCTGCTTTTCGGCTTTCAAAATAAAAATGTGTTCTTACTTCTTATTGTTGAATAAGATCATGTTAATTTAGGGGTTCAACAGACATCAGAGATAACTGTTCTCTTAACATGGTAACTTTAAAATGAGTGAGCTATTCACATTGAAATCATAACCAATGTTTTTCTTTTTTGATGTTATCAATACTATTTTTTTTACCCTTTCTTTTAATATGGAGGTAAAAATTAAAGTGGTGCATTTCTGTCGCGATGTGAACCTCCTGAGCGGGGAAAACTTAAGGTGTTCTCCGTTTTTGATTTTTCACAATACTTATTTATTAGGTCAACAATCTCATTCATGAAAACAATTTTGCAATCTTAATTTGTATTTGTCTTTTCCTTCAAAAAATTATACTGTGTTCTTTGCTCTGCAATAAAAAAAACTTGTACAGTGCTAACTCTTCAAAGAAACAAGTGTTCAGAGTTAATTACTCTTCAAAGAAAAAGTGTTAAAAGAAAAAAATGTACGTAGTAAATTACTATTCAAAGAAAAACATGAACAGATTTAAACATAAATGTATAGGAACTTACTACATTCCGCTCACTCCTAAGGCATTTGGTGGCTCAATGTCTTTAATCATATGCAGAGCGTATTTGACGTCGTAAGGTTTGAACATGGTGTACAGGGACATCACATTCTGAAGGGGGAAAAAGCAACAAAACAAAAAATAAAGTTAAACATTGTTTTAAAGCTCGCCTATAAAGTAACAAGCCGTTATACTATTGCAACTATCTTTTTTATTCAGAACCATGGGACCAAGTCAAGGCTGGAAGAGAACATTGTTTGGCGCCTTGTTTGAGTGTTTCAATTTCTGGTAAACTTCGCGATGGAACCCTGACGAACAATGAAACCGGTAAGACTCATTCGTCATGTTAAGAATGTTATTTTCTCGTCAGATTACCCGTTTCAAAAACCAGCTGTCCCTGTCTTCCTTTCAGAATTTAACCTTTGACCTCATGTGTTACCAGCACACACAACTTTTCTTAGACCGTGTCCGAGTCCAGCAGCTTCGGCTGCACGAACCAGAATAATGTGGCTGTACAATTTATCAGGTCAAAGCCACTACCGAAGCCAGCATTTCAATCCTTAAATCAGTGAAAATCAAAGAACAATATATTGATGTTTCGAAATTTTGTTTGGTTGAAATCCACCTCATCCTTGACGTCAGAAATGTGCTCTGATTCGGGGAAGAATGTATAAAACGTGGTTTTCTTGCCCACATCCTTGGCATGGTGTTCTCCTGAAATTGCCCTGTTCAATCTGCAAACCGAAAAGAAGAAGAAAAAAAAACACCTGGAGATAAAATTTAACTATTTTAATGTGTGCATAATTGTATTCTTCCGATAATTCAAATTCATGTATGCGAAAGCTCAGTAATGGGGGACTTTTGGGACGCTAGGTGGCAGCAGACTTACCAGGTAAATCCATCGTTCTTGGAAATATGCGTATGCTCAGATCTACGTCAACAATGGAAATTTACCTGGTTTGTCTGCTTCCATCAAGCGTTCCAAAGTCTCCCATTCTAGAGGTCAACGGTCGCGTGTACCTGTAGCACTTTTGCACACAGACTAACAGGCCGGCCCAATTCTACAAAACTGGTAACCACGGAGACATCTTGGTGAACAGAAACGGGTTAACGGCAAAATGCCATGGGATTCACATTGCTGCAACTGGTGCCCCTGTATTTGTTTTTACTATAAAAAAACTTCCCTAGTAGTAACATTTTCTGTTCAGCAACTTTTAACAAAATTGTGGGTTCCTGGTCTAGACCTAGCTGTGTTCATTTTGTATTAGGGTTGCCTCCTACTGGTCAAAAAGTTATACATGTATATACGCACCAAAATGGACCATTTCATGGTCGAATGTCCCCAAACGTGAGCGAGTGGTCCCGAAGCTAGTTATTCGATTGGCTGCCAAATTTTCCCCAAAGATTTAACGCAATATGTAACGGGCAGTTAAAACAAATGGCTATATCAGCCTCGCTACCATGAGCAGAGCGCCGTATGCGTATTTTTTCCCCCAGGACGAACGTGGGCAATTAACATAAATGGGCGTAGTAAACTTTACATTTCCCCTTGCACATGCGTACTTGGACGTAAAAGTTGTGGGTTGAATATACACTCACGTGTATTATTATGTTATGTGAAAGTAGCAGTAATCACGAGGGCTCCTCTCCCCAATATTAACACATCTTACAGTTTACACTGAAAGGTCTTGTGTTCCTTTCAAGATTCATTGATGTTTGCATTCCTTTTCTCCCAAAGTTTAACTTTATTGGCCCGTTGTTGAGTCTCCTTAGAACACATAAATGGAATTAGGAATGGCCATTCAGCCTTGATGTAATTATCGATGTCCAGAAATGCATCTGGGTTTAGTGTACACTGTGTATGAATGATGACCACAAGGGACCTTGGGCCGGTGGTGGTATGTGGAATGACATAGTTGTGGGGACCACGCGACTGGCTGTTCTTCTACTGCCACTTCACAAGGGTGTATAGATTGTGATGAACGATGAACCCAGTCCAACAACAAATTATTATTCTAAACTACATGTAAGCTCATCAAGCTGCGTCTGTTTGTACTGCAGTGTACTTTCATCACAAACATTTAGGGCCATTTCTAATTTCATTTAATGGGTTTCTTCTTTCATTATGAACGTCGGTCTTGTTTCTTACTTGCCCTCCCTCCCCTTCCCAACCCTATCCCAAAATATTTTATCGGGCAATCAAGACTCAACAAGCCGCCACGCATTTTTGTACACAATGTACAGTACATGTAATGTACATGTATGTGTAAATGCACATGTACTTTCACATAACGTAATAATACACGTGAGTGTACAACCCACAACTACTACGTCCAAGCACGCATGTGCAAGGGGAAATGTAAAGTTCACTACGCCCATTTATGTTAATTGCCCACGTTCGTCCTGGGAAAAAAATACGCGCGCCGTATCGATACATCTCGTCATGAGCGAGCAAGGCATGCTGGGAAAAAATGGCGCGGCGAGATCGATCACCCCAGGGAACAAGGTTGCGGCTGTATGCCATCGCATAATATCACAAAGTGCGGGTTCATAGAGTAAACCACGTAATACAATCTCGCGTAAACACAAAAATGTTGGCTACAAAAGCCATTCAACTTAAAAATACAATTCCACAGATTATTATTTCTACAGATTATTGAATTCTGGCATCAACCAGCAGTGTGAAAACTGAACATTAAGAAAACTCACTTTTTTCTACCCGTGTGCCTTGTAACACGGGCACTTGATCAATATGCACATTAGGTGGTCTGTTGTTAAATAAAATCCAGACGTGATAGAAACATCAAATTATTCCAGAAGTAACATCTGTATAGGCCTACCTGAAGACGTAGTCGTGGCTTTCGATTTCCGTTCCCGCTTCGGATCCGTTCAGGATCCCTCCACACCCGACAACAGCACATTTAATGCATTGCTGACCGGAACCGTGCAGCGGAAGTTCCGGATTGCGGAACGAAGGGTTATTCAATATTTCAACGACTGGAACCAAAGAGGATCACAATGAGATTGGATTTAAATTATTATGTTATTTTTTGTTAATCGTAGTTGTTTATCTGTGTAAAATCTGTTGATAAAACGCTTGAAAAACTGATGAATATAAACAGTATGAGGTATTACGGGCGAATATAAGAAAAACCTTTACAAAATATTGCTTAAAGATGATTTGCTTTGCAAAACCTAGTGCGTATAGCTAAATGAAAGATAGCTTGTGTTAGGGTTATTGAGGCTGTCAATAATATCCTGTTCACTTGTCAACTGTTGTTGCTAGAAGCCCAAATAGGTGCAACTTGTCCAGTTTCTTTAGGATGGAATCTAATTTCCCGTTGTGATCATGTCGCCTGATACAAACATTGACGGGGAGCTTCAACCAGAGTAACCTCGTTTTTTTTTTTTGGGGGGGGGGTTACTCTGGGGTAACTCGTTTATTTGGTGTGTTTTTTGTTTGTTTTTTTTGCTGATCGAGAACTTGTGTGCCTTTTAGGGCCTGGTTAAAACTTAACCGTTGTATTTTGTGCTTTTTAGGACCCGGTTAAAAATTAACCTTTGCATCAAGAACTGAAAACCCGAACATCTGTCTGCGTGGACACGTGTACATAACTTGTTTGGTACCCTCACCTTGTTGAGATGAAAACCTCGTAGGACTCTTTATATTTTGGAAGTATAAGCTAGAGGTTTGAGTTTTCCAACTGACTTCGAAGTTGAAATATTATTATAAAGCCTCGAAGTGATGACGTCAGTTGACGTCACATGTTCGAGCTAGTGTCTGAATCAAGCGACTTTGGTTACGGTTACGGCCGTTGGCTGCAACGTTGAAGAGTATGACCGGTGAGCTGGCCATAGCCACTAACCGATGTCACCAAATTAATGGGACACGGCCTACCAGCCAATGATGCGTCTTGGAAATGATGGCGCTGTTTGAGTTTATGACGTCATACGAGTGTGTTTATTATGGACTTTGCTGGTCTGAGTTGAAGGCAGGGTATAATTTTGGTAATTAATATACAATTAAACCATAAACAATTACTTAGTACGGAGCACCGAAGAGCTGTTGACAGTAAACATTGTGTAGTTGTAGAGAAAGAGGTAATTTTCACCCAAACATGTGACTCTGAAAAAGAATTCAGGCATGAAGCCTTTCTCAAGTATCTGAAAGCACACAATATGCAACAAGGGTATTTTTGTCTTGCATTTTTTTCTCAAAACTTTGATGACCGATTGAGTCTGTATTTTCACAGGTTTGTTTTTTATTTCATGCATAAAATTATGTCGAGATATGCCAAGTGAGGATACTTGTCTTTGATAAATACCAAAAGTGTATGAAAATCCCATTGTTTTACCACCTCTTGTCAAACTCCGAGGGCAGTTGCTGATGGCGGTAATTAAGCAGAACAAATGGGCAGGGCGGCTGCAGGCGGTATGAGAGTTAAGTTGTTTGTACTTACATGTCTGGTCAGCCTGTTTTATCCCAAATGGTAGACCATATTCATTTAGTTCATTGACTTCGCGAATGTCCTCCTTGTCAATGAAAACTTTAATCCCAGGAATAAATCTTTCCCGGAACCATTTGGAATACTTTGTCACTGAAGAGACAGTCTTGGGGCAAACCTTAAAATCAAGACACAACGTGGAAAATGTATGTAATGTATGAACAAGTGTTTTGTAATCATTTGGAAAGGTCTGGGTTTCGGATTACTGTTGAAAATTTCGAGATTTCTTCTTGATTTTTTATTTAAAAAAACATTTTGAAGAAAACAAATCTTGACAGAGAAGTTAATAAAAATAACAAAATGAAGTATAAGGGATCAAATCAAATAACTCAAAAGAATCAAATAAATAACACACAATTGGATACAACAGTATATAGTTGCACACATTTTTCCAAACAAATAATTTTGTTGTTAAACAACCATATATACAATGGCTGATTATAGCAAAACAAGAAACACAACAAAATGATGTCAATCCTTACATGTAGATTATTATAAAGAACACGAATTGAGTTACAATGAAGTAACTTACCGACGGCTTGTAAGCTGGATCTCTTACGAACGGCAGCCTCTCGAACCTTCTCACCTTTGCCGCATTGTTTTGCCTCTTCAAGTTTGCCTCCTCGTCATCAAAAACCTCCTTCCTGCTCGTTTGATCCCCCTTGAGGCTACCGACATTTGTGAAATTTATAACAATTTTGTCGATTCCCGATTTGGATGGCAGTTGCGATCGACCCAAGTCACCCACCTCCGTTTTAGACTGATGCAGAAAAGAGGTTCGAACTTCTCGACCGCTCGGTGTTCTGATGAATTTCAACCCCAACATCAGCCCCATGTAAATTGACAGAACCACAAAGGCAAGGTACAGCCGTCGAAGTCGGAATAATTGAGGTGCCATACTTGGGAGCCAGAGTCTAGATCCTACGATGAAAATTCTCCACCCCAGACTTTCGTTATTCTTGTAGTCATATGGCCCGTCAGTGATTTGTATTCAATCGAGGACGGATTTATAAAAAAATTCCCATGGATAGTAAATTCCTTCCAACTCAAATGTACGCGTCTTGCTGGATCCAGAGTATTTCCATGCCGTTATAACATTTTGCATGTATGCATATAATGCTGAACTTTTTTTAAAGAACAGATCAAAATATTATTTCCAATGTCGTTCCCAATGATTCCTCAAAAAACCTCTGCAAATCCCGAAAATTCACAGCAACCCAAGCAGGTTTGTGAAGACAGCATAATTGACCACCGTCTCTTCTGAAACAGTGCAACAGAGTGCGAGCAACTGATCGAATACTGGTGAAAACTTCAAGTGAACATTCGAGACCGCCAACAGCTGCGTGTGTTTTTTCTATCGCAAATCAAAATCGATAGTTTAAACACTCGCCGTCATGTCAATACTAAAAGTGAAACCCAAGCAAAAAAATTTTTCCTCGGTTGGTGTAATGCTTAAAGCAACCTATACATATTTTAATCAGGACTCCTCATGCTGTTTTATAAAAGCTGTTAAGCGCAAACATTTCCTATTAAAGGAAAAACAAATTCGCTATGCAAAAAAATAACATAAAATAAAAAAATTGGTTACCAGCCAAAATAACAGGTTCCCTGCTTATTTTTGCTCAGTAAATATAAAGTTTAAAGCCGGCCTCAGGTCGACCTTGCGTCAACAAAAAACAGTCGGCGACTGACTTTTCAGGATCACACTGCGCCTGAGCTAAGACCATCGGGAACTTTTCAGTCGGCGATTATTTACGACCTGAGCGTAACTGCGATGATTTTTAAGACAATCGGAAACAGTCGCCGCTCGAAAAAATTAACAGTCGCAAGAGTAGAACAATTTCAAATTGTACGACGTGATCCCGACGGTCGCACGATTTCTCAGTTGTTGTGACCTTAGCATATTTTGTCTGCGCGTTGCCGACGATTTGTTGCGGGCGCAAGAACATCGTAGGTCGACCTGAGGCCGGCTTAAGCCATATGTTATTCTCTTACAGGCCTGGCTTTATAAATTTGGGCTTTTATAACTTAAATGTGCAAAAAATTAGACGTAGGCCTATTCCTGAATCAGTTTTTTTTTTTTTTATATAAAACCAAGTCTGCTAAGGGATAATTTATGAAATTTTCCTCTCTTTTTTTTTTTTTTTTTTTTTAGTTCTGCGTCATATCGCTTCTTTACGTTCGATCGATAACTAAATGTGCCCAGAGCAAATGCCAGCTGTAAGTACGGGTAAACAACATAATCGTTAACCTTATGCGATATCATTTTTAAATTGTATTTTGTTGGGAAAGTTAAGTCCCACCCCCCACCCCCAAAAAGGTAATTTAGAAAGGTAGGATGCAGAGACATTGCATCAAGAGGGTTTTCTTAAGAGTAATCCTTGTTTTAGCGGGACCTTTTTTGTGTCGAGGACTTCACAGAAAATGATTGTGTTTTTTTTCCCCCTGGCGTCGATGGTCGATAAGCGCTGTAATTTCTGGGTCATGCGAGAGGAAAATCAACAAGTTACTCGGGTGGGATGCGAATGCTGTATGCTGCACAACCATTGCCGGGACGCTGGCTGGGCGCAGGGTTATGTATGTGTGACCCTCTCATAATCTTTGAGTCGTGTAAAGGATAGAGGCTACGGCAGTTTGTTCTCTTTATAATACACTGAAGTGACTTTTTATTTCTGTAAGAGACGAAGACATGAACGTGTGGTGAGGTCTTCGTTGAAATTCAGTATATCAATTAACTTATAACAAATTACCAAATAACAATATTTATAAACAAACATTACGTATATGAAAATTGGAAATGGTTAAACGTAGCTTTGTCTCAAAATCATGAAATGCATAACGGCCTTCGCCATCTTGGATTATCATTAGACAACAGCTAAAATGTAAATAAAACTTAACCGATGCTCCTAATCGGGCGATGTTTCTAAAGAACAAATACTTATAAATAACTTCTTTTCAAATAATCTAGGAAGGTAGTTCAGGATATAAATTAATGAACTCGTCTTTACACCATCGGAAGCACACCATCGGAAGCTCACGTTGACACTTGGTGATGTTGTTCTTGAACCGTCACAGTCACTTCGGATCCTCGGTGTCATCTTTGATGATCGTCTCCTTCATGATGCTCAGGTGGCAAATATTTCAAGAACTGTTAAATTTCATCTCCGTAACCTGATTTTGATCAGGAAGTACCTTGATGTAAGTTGTACACGTGCAGCAATTCGGGCACTCGTTCTTTCAAGGTTAGACTATTGTAATAGTCTTCTCTATGGAACATCTACAAAGAACTTGCACTCGCTACAACTCCTTCAAAATCAAGCTGCCCGTCTTATCTACAAGAAACCTAAATCCACGCATACCTCACCTCTCATCCAGACCCTGCATTGGCTACCAGTTTTGCAAAGGATTGAATACAAGAATGCAGTACTTACATATAAATCACTATCTAATCAAGCTCCAACTTATCTTTGCAACCTTCTCCACACCCGTCAGTCTTTGTATAATTTAAGATCCACTTCAGCTGTAGTGTTGAATACCCCACGATCACGTACAAATGTAGGCTCTAAAGCTTTTGCAGTAACTGGGCCAAAATGCTGGAACCGTCTTCCTCAATCCGTTCGATTAGTCAGTACCCTGGGCTCTTTCAAATCTCAATTAAAAACCCACTTCTATCCTAAGTTACGCTAATTTTTATTATTGTTAATTAAATTGTTTTGTTTGTAAAACGGGTAGTTTTGTACTCTATTTTTGTTTGGTTGCTTTTGTAATTCTTAAGCGCTTTGTATCGATCTTGTAAAAAGCGCTATATAAATAAGGTTATTATTATTATTATTTAGAAAACGTAGTAATCGGAACATATCTTTAGTTCGGCAACCGATTATTTACTAACAAACTCTATAATGTCAATAATCTCGAAATTGCTTTTTGACTTGATGCCTCTTTTACGGGTTACCGTACTTGAGCGCGCGCCAAGGCCTAATTAAAATGTGCTAGATTCTAGCACATTTTAATGAACCAATTCCAGGGGTTATGATCGAGCAAGGCATGCTGGGAAAAAAATGGCGCGGCGAGATCGATCACCCCTGGGAACGAGGATGCACAAATTGGCTCTTCGTGAAAAAAAACCAAACATGTTTTTGCCGTTTGGGGCGCGCGCGTAAAACATTGTAGGTCAAAGGTTTTGGCACTTCGTGAAAACACAAAAAGCCGGAGCACTCGTATTTGGCGCTGTGCCAGCCGTGTCTTCAACGCACAAAAAGGATTTTGGCTCTTCGTGAAAACGCAATTCCAGGTTCTTGAGGTTTTTGTCTTTCACCATCTTAGCATAATTAAGAAACTAGACGACTTTTAGGTCTATAAATTAGTGAATTGTTAGATACACTAAATCGAAACCACCAAAAAAATCCAAATGAGTTTTTTATCGATTTTTACGATACTGTCCCTGTGTGAAAACGTGGACGATAATTTCCCTGACAGGTGGTGTGCATGGCATAATCATGTGCAGAACACGACATTGAAAACGGCAAAGACAAGGTTTTTTTTCCCTTGATCGATTAATCTGAAATCTGAAGCCCAGCTTTAAAATGTAAATGTATGAATACCACGTTGGAGTTATTAACATCCTATGTTGAGGTTGGCGTTACATTATGGCGGAATTAAATATGAAGTTGCCAAAACGACTGGGCTCAGTTTTTCGGCTGAAACTCAAATCTAGTGTGTGTGGACTCGATAAGAAGAACCTCCTATATCTAAAGTCCGCCTCATTGAGTTTACGTTCGCCATAAATACAGTGCTCGCCTGTTTGCACTGTTACACAGACATGTAAACCAGGAACTCAAAGTCCATCCAAACTGCGCATCCGTTACTTTGTTATCAATGCGTTTTGATTTTTGTATTCTTTTTGATAAACATCACGGCGAGTATATTATTCGACTTGAATCATACCTCCTTTTAAATGTGTGAGTAATGGCTGCAAGACTCTTCAGTGCCAGATTCACTCGATCTGTCCTACTTGGATCGGTGTCACTGCTCGTATTGTACGGTGTCGTAGTGCTGTTCACACAAGTAACCCACGTTGACGTGGAGCTCCGTCGGGCGCTCTCTCGGGTTGCATCACGGGGAAGCATCGGCGGTCTTGCCCGGTCGACGGGGCTTCCCGGACCCGCTCTCCCGGTGAATAAGGCGCTGCAGGAGCAAATCAAGCTTCTGCTACTGGGATCAGGTACTAACACTTCAGGCAAACCTCGTTACGGCGAGGAAAAAAATCAGGGGAACGCAGGGGATCAGCTGGTGGGCAAGGAAAGCGCGGAGAGACCGGTACCTACGGGAGCAAAGAGGGCCAAAGCAGCGTTGGTGAAACACCCTTTCATGGAAAATCGCAGCTATAAAGAATCGGTAAGTTTGATTCCATGAAACATATTAAACATATTACAATGTGTAAGCATAAACATGGTTTTTGTGTTTATTTACATGTTACTGTACTAGGCCTATTGTAGTATTATAGGCAAAGTATACCTTTTTGGAACCGTTCCATTGTTTTAATCCTGTAAATCTTATATAAAACTACCCTCATTGCGAAAAGTTCATTTCAAAACTCAGTAGCGTTTTTGAGATATCGCCGAAAATCCGGAGCGGTTATGTCCGTGCATAGAAGAATAGTCCGTAATTCGAACACACAATCTAAGAAACGTTTCTGACAGTAACGTTTCTCAGAATTCAAATTTGGGGGATAAAAACTTATATCTTTTCCGTAGCCACATTACTTTGAAGTGAAATGTTTTTTCCAAATGCTTTCGAAAGCTGGCGTACTTCCAAGTTAGTTTTTATTGCCATTAATTTTAAGAGTGCAAACGTATACCATTACTTTAAACAGAAGCAACACAACAAGAGATGTTATGGTGCTACCGTTAAAAATCTCTTCTTATTAGTATTACGAAGGATTTTCTATTGACACTACTGTAATGAGCTCATGATGTTTGCTTGCATAGTCTTAGTTCGAGACGCATATACTGCCTGTGTTTCGTGTTATTACTTATGATTAATACTCGAAATGTGAATAGAAAGTAAATTTATTTTATATTGCTTTCATGGCGAATTATCATGGCGACATTATACAGATGACAGCACGCACGTTTTACTTGGTACGCCCAACGTTAAAAGCTGCTAAGCACAACGACAATAATGCTTAGCTCGGAAAATATATTTTGCCTGCAGGAAAAGTGTTACCAGCGAAAGTACAACGAAATGAGCATTTGTCTTGGCGGCTCTTTGCTGTAAGTTGTTTGGCAATCAAAATGTCTCTGCTTACAAGCTTTTTCTTTAAATTGGGCCGAGACAATATGCTCGCGTTTAGGCAAGTGGGTATTGTGGGTCAAGCATGACGTCACAGGTGACGTTCAACTTATATAAAAAAAAAACCACTTTTTGTTTTGTTTAAAACATTAGACATGTCCAAAGAGAGTTTCTTCAATAGCATTGTATTCAAAGTGGTTCAAAGAGAGATTCAAGCCAAACATTAAAGTGTTTCTGGACGAAGAGGACTTGGGAAACTTCGACAACCTGGCGAAGTACGGCCTGCCGTTCGGCTACAGAGAAGAGAGTAAAGAACGTAAGTTGTGCGAGGGCGCTAAGACACAGTATAATGTCCTTAGTGTGGGGTTTGGTGTGTGTGTGTTTGGGTAGGAATCCACATTCAAACCATGGACCTATAACAAAAGGGACCATGGGTCAACGGTTGCTACCATGAAGGAAACGTTGTTGTCCACGGTTGCTATCACAAAGGCTTGAACAAAGGAGGGTCCACGATTGCCGGTGTTTACGCACGTGGACACACCCACCGGTCCTTGTGGGGTCCAAAACACAACTATGGACCCCACAAGAGAATTCTTTGTCCAACCTGGACCCCACAAGATAATTCTTTAGAAAAGGGAATAAGAGAACAACAATATAGCAGGACCCCATAAACCCGATCCGTGAGGTTGTGTGTGTGTGTGTGGGGGGGGGGGGGGTCGACACACGGAAGGGCATTTGTGGGGTCCTGACAACAATGGAACAATGGACCCCACAAGGTAATTTCAATAGGAACAATTGGGCCCCACAATTCTTTAGAAAAAGGAGTAATAGAACAACAATAGCAGTACCCCACAAACCTGATCCGTACGGCTGTGGGTGGGCTTACGGGAGCGGCCTTGTGGGGTATTTTCAAAGATGGAACAGTGGACCCCACAAAAGAATTCTTTGTTCAACCTGGACTCCGCAAGAGAATTCTTTAGAAAAGGGAATAATAGAACAACAATAGCAGCACCCCACAAGCCACCATCGGTAAGGGTGCTAATGTGTGTGTGTGTGTGGGGGGGGGGGGGGGGTTGAATCTCTGCCTGCCAATCAACACATAGCAATTTAAAATGAAACTGGAACTCGCGCACAGGTTTTAAAGAGGCTTACAACAAAATTATAATTTTGAAATGGGTGGGGATGGTGAAAATATTACTCGTAAACGTTGAGGCAGTCGATTTCACCAAACTCGTCCTGGTGTGTATGACACATTCAAATTCGTGCATAATGTAACGAAGAAGTACTCTTATATTCCTAAATCCAAAACAACTACCATCTTTGGGCTCGTTCAAATCGACTGTCTTGATCTCAGTATATTTTGTCAATAATCATTACCGGTTTGCTTATTCTATAAAGCAAAAGGTAGAAACAGGTGTGTTTACTATTCACCTTCCTTTCACAGAATATGTTACATTGAAATGTTTAATTTTGTGACATTTTGTAGTGTTTCAGAAGATTTTGGGCCATCCGAAGTTCAGCAATTCCTCAGCCCACCCCAACGGGACGAGGAAGGAGTGTCTCCGGTGCGCCGTGGTGGGTTGCGGGGGTATCCTCAAAGAGTCGGGAGCAGGCCCGGAAATTGACAGCCATGATTATGTCTTCAGGTAATAGCAGTTATCATTCTAAGTGCACTGTCAAGTACCAGACTGCTTTGTCCTTTCAGCCTCGGTTTGGTTGCATTTTGGTCAGGTTCCCTGGTCATAAACTGACAAAAGCAGTTCTAATTCTCGTTTCATGTGAAGGGACCAGACTGTTTTGCCCCTTCCCGCCTTGGTTTGGTTATATTTGGTGTAATGGGACAACTTTGTCAAGTTCCCTGTGCACAGAGTGACAATAGCAGTTCCAATCCTCATTTCACGCGAAGGGGACCAGACTGGTTTGTCCTTCAAACCTTGGGTTGGTTGCATTTGCGTTTAGGACATCTTTGTCGGGTTACTTAATACATGCTGCCTCGATTTAATTACGAAAGAAAGAAAGCTACGTTACATAATGGGTGATTTCAACCTAAATCTGCTTGATTCTTCCAATCATCAGCCCACAGAGGATTTTGTTAATATTGTTTATGCTTATGGATTACGTCCGCTGATTGACCAGCCTACTCGCATCAGTCCTCATAGTTCCTCTCTAATTGATAATATTCTTACTAATCACAATGCCAATATCTTAACTGATATTCTCTATGCTGATATCTCTGACCACTTGCCTCTTTTTCAAATTACTCCTTCTCTTTTCCAACCTCAATCACCTCTCAAGTCTAGTTACATCTCCAGGAAAATTAACAAAGAGTCTCTGAATGCTTTTGCAAATGACTTGGCTTCGACCAACTGGAGTGCCGTCTACGGACTTTCGTAACCGGCTGACTACCATTATTAGGGCTGCTAAAAAGAACTTTTACGCCCACAGGCTTGATGTCAACAAGATACATGGCGGGAGATCAATAACATCTTAGGTACAAGTAAGAAAACCAACATTCCGGAGGATGTTACTGATGGTCAAAACATCTTTACAGATCCATCATTAATCGCCGACGCCTTCAATAACCACTTCTGCAGCATTGGTTCTTCTCTCGCCGAACAAATTCAGCCTGCTAATTCTCATTTCTCTGACTATCATACACAACCTTGATAATCCTACTTTCTTCTTGAAACCTACCAATTTCTTAGAGATTAACTTAGTAGGTAAACAACTTAAAACTAGCCATAGCAGCGGCTTTGATGGAATCAGCTCTACTGTGGTCAAATCTGTTATTTCCTTCATCTCTCGACCCCTTGCCCATATCTTCAACCTCTCTTTTCTGACGGGGTGCGTCCCTGCCTCTCTTAAAGTTGCTAAAGTAGTTCCTGTATTTAAAAATGGTGATTACCATGACATTAATAGTAACAGGCCTATTTCTATTCTACCTTCTTTTTCAAAAATTCTTGAACGACTCGTCCACAATCAACTCTCCAACTTTCTGACTAAATTCAACCTTCTCTGTGATCAACAGTTTGGATTCCGTTCTAAATATTCTACAGATATGGCTGTCATTCAACTTGTTGACACTCTCACTGCTTCGGTTTTCAGTAAGTTACATACTGCTGGTGCCTTTATCGATCTCTCTAAGGCTTTCGACACGATCGACCACTCTATTCTCTTAACTTTATGGCATCAGAGGTGTTGCTCTCCATTGGATCTCAGACTACTTAAAAAACAGGTTCCAATTCACCAACGTGAATAACTGAGTCTGGTTGGAAAGGTATCAGTTATGGGGTGCCTCAAGGTTCCATTCTGGGTCCACTTTTCTTCCTCCTATATGTTAATGATCTACACAATTCCTCTTCTTTGCTTTCATTTACACTCTTTGCTGACGACAGAACGATAGTTTTTTTCTGCTCATGATCACTACACTCTGATAAACACCTTAAATAGGGAACTCGCCGAAGTATCGTCTTGGTTCAAAGCCAATAAACTCTCGCTGAACTCAAATAAAACTAAATACATTCTTTTCACTAGATCCACTAAATCTCCAAATGTCACCGGCTCTCCTGTCCTCATTGATGACAGCCCGATCACCAGAACTCACTCCACTAAATTCCTTGGAGTTATTATTGATGACCGGCTTACATGGGTGGATCACATCTCCTCTATCAACACTACTGTCTCCCGTAATACAGGCGTCCTCTCCAAATTACGTGCTTTCCTCCCTTGAGCTACTTTATTCTCTCTTTACAACACGCTTATCTTTCTTATTGCAATATTGTCTGGGCACGGTGTACTAACAACAAACTCCATTCGCTTACTATCACTCAGAAACGAGCTATTAGGACTTGCACCCTGACCCCTCTTCGGGAACACACTGCACCCTTATTCTCCAAGTTAAACACCCTTACTCTTTCTGACATCAACACTTTTCAAACTGCTGTATTTATGTACAACTATATGCATAACCTTCTTCCTCACTCCTTTTCTAGTTATTTCTCCTCAGTATATGACACGCACGATCACTTCACCAGATCCCGTCACAATCTTTACGTTCCCTTCACTCGCACGTCTTACTCAAGCACTATCCGTCACTATGGGCCTCGCGTGTGGAATTCTGTCAATCCAGCTTTAAAAACAAAACCCTCTTTGGGCTACTTTAAGCGTGCTTATAAGCTTGAACTTGTCTCTCATTATGTAACATAGTTTTCTTTTTCAATTCTTTTTCATTTTGTGCCAGTATTTCTTGTTTGCCATTTCGCCGTTTTTCTAAGTTTTCTTTGCTATGTCTTTTCACTTAGTTCTATTAGACCACTGGTTTTCCTAATTTCCCATTAATATGTACATTATTTCGTTTATTCTCACTTTCGTTTATTCTCACTTTTTTCTCTCTTTTTACCAACCCCTGCTCTACACAATCATTTATATATTTTTTGCTCATTTTTGTATTTTTGTTGTCCGCTTGTTTGTCTGTCTTTTTGTCCTGTAAAGGCATCCCTCCTCAAGCTCTGCTTTTCGGGATTTGCCCCCATATCACTTTCTCTTTAAGTTTTTGTTTATTATATGGCCATTTTGTATGCCTCTTTTTAGTTTACTTAATATTATTGTCTATTTCCTGCATGCACTTCCGTATTTTCGTCTTTCTGTGATACGGAAATAAATGTTATATATAAATGAATACACAGTGACAATAACAGTTCTGACTCTCATATTATGTGAAAGAACTAGACTGTTTTGTTTTGTCCTTTCAGCCGCGGTTCGGTATTTGGTTGAATGGACCATGTTTAGAAGATTAAAGACATAAAGTCAATTATGACCATATTCTTGTCCCGGGGAATGCTGCAGGGTGGTCTTGATCCCTGTCAATGTACCGTGTTGCCAAAAGCGAGGCTGAGAGGACAAAAATAAACTAATCCCTTCATGCCAAATGAAGGAAATCTGACAAAGGTATCGCACTCGACCCGATCGTAACTAAAACTGTTCTCTTTTATTCTATGTGTTTTTTTTTTTTAAGACTGAACAGAGCTTTATCGTCAGGGAGGTTTCAAAAAGACGTGGGGAAGAAAACGAGTTTCTACATTTTCTTCCCGGAGTCGATGAGCGTTAGAGAAGTTACTGATAAGGTAAGAGGGGAAAAGAATTTGGGACTTCATAATAAACTTCTCAATTTTTAACGTTTCAGGTTGTTAAAAACCAGGGCTCGATTTCTCAACACTAAGATTCAGTATTACCATACCTTTTTTCTTTCTCTCTCTCTCGCTCTCTCTCTATCAATCAGTAACAAAAATTAACAATCAATCAATAATATTAACAGTGATTATTTATAGACATTATTAAACCTGCTCTACACTAGCTCACAAAAAACCCAACCTTAATACTTAATTGTACGTAAGATTGCCACAGCCTTAGGATCAATCGAGACCTTGAAACTGCAGAATTGCTTTCCTGCTATTGCCGGTCATGGCTAACCAAGCTCTCTAGGGCACCGGACTCGAGTTTACGGTGGCCAAGTCATCGGGGTGTGGGTTCGAGTCCCAGTCGTGAAACCTGTGTCCTTGAGCAAGATACTTTCCTACATAACTGGTTGATTATTGTGGTTGAAAAAGCCTTTTGAGCACAATAGCAGCCATGGGCTGTACTTCCCTGGGAGCTGAGAAAGATTACAGGAATACTGTTGTTGCAATGACAGTGTAAAGCGGACTGGTACATTATTGTGAAAAATGCGCTATTTATTATAAGAACTAGTAGTTATGGCTGAAGAAATGCTCGAAAAGTTATACAGTTTAAAAAACAAAGAACTTGCATTTGTCTAAGGGGTCCTTTTCCAAACATGGGCTTGGGCTCCGTCATCAAATTTTAGCCACGTACATTTTGCATGGTGCAAAAAACCCCGGAGCCTATAAGCCGAGGTTTAGAAAAGGCCCCCCTGTATCCATCACAGCAGCACGTGCCGGCATCAAAGGGAAATCTGTCAATTATGGGGAATTAACATGGACTGGAGGAGGAGGATTCAAAAGAGGGCGCTATCAGAAGAAGTTTGTACACAGTTCGCCGTATGAAGGGGGCGGGGACAGAATCTCCGAGGGGGGAATACATCTGCCAAACCGGCCAATTGTCGTTTGTAAAAAATATTTCATTGGTCTGTAATGTTTTTGTTTTGTTTTTATGAAATTGAAGAGACGGAATTTGAAGACATCTGTTTCGTTGAACTATCATGTTTTCTCATCTGTTTTTTCTACAGGATGCAAAGTTCATCTTCACGATGTTTAAAACGTATGACATGAACTACGCGTTAAATATGCTCAACGAGGAAAACACACCGAAATACATTACCGATGGAAGAGAGCTTTAGTAAGTGCGGATTTAGTTGACGTAAGATGCGACACTTCATAATATAACCAGGGCCCAATAGAGCTGCTTAAGCACACAACATCGCTTAACACATTTCTGAGCAAAAATGAACAGGATACCAGTCACATAGTGTACATGTGACATGGTATTTTGACTGGTAATCTAAATCTGGTAAGCATAAAATTATTGTTTTGTGCTTAGCTAAATGTTCATGTGCTTATAAGAAACTCTGAAATTGGGCACTTGAATCATTGTTTAATTATAGAAAATTTCGTAAGGTCTGTAATTGTATGTATAAATGCATTACAAAATGTACATAAGTCTATTCCTTAGTCAACAGAAGCTGGTTGTCCTAAAATAGTGTAATATTGATTACAATCCAACCCCATTGGTGCTCGGTTAAAAAAAGGTGACCCACGCCAAAACCAGACACAGTTGTGTGACTTTTCAGGATTTTCTTGGTTTCAGGATTTTCTCGAAATTTTCTTTAGCCTTCAGATTTTCTTGAAATAAGATAAAGCAACCACCAAATGGAGCAAGAACTAGTCCACAGCAGTGTGTGTCCAAACCTGTTGTTTTGTATTTCTTGTGATGCAAAGGGTCTGCAAACCTCCTGAATTGTAACATCTTGGGGTTCCGGGTCTAGAATAAGAGGGAACCTAGGCCAGCCAGGTAACCTGCTTAGCAAAAATATTTTTGCTAAACTAAATGGTGCTAAGCAACATTACTAAAAGTTGCTTAATTAAAGAGGATAGTTTTGTTTTACATTTCAGCCACTTACAAAAACCCAATGTGGATCCAACCAAAGTGAAGATCGTGCACCCTGACTTCTTCCGTTACGTGTTTGCTGAATATTTGAGTGCAATATCGTACAGACCAACCACAGGTAAGCCCCCACCAGACTCAAGATGTACTCATTACCAACTTCTTTGGAAGTTAACCATAATTGTTTATTAATTTCAGGTATATTATAAAACCTATACTTCTTTCCACCAAAGGAAACACCACATTTCAGTGGATGAGACCGTATTTCTTCACCATCTCAGTAAAGAATTGACTTTCTTTGGGTTCGGAGGTTCCCGTATGTTTAGATAATTCCGTTTGAACTCACCAAATTTCGAGAGAAATTCGTGATTCGTGGCTGACAATGCTCATCCAATTCAGTTGCAACGACCGTATTTCTTTCCATATCTGCGACAAGTTAACGATCTTCGGGTTCGGATGTTCTCCTAATACAATGTTCGGGTGTTTCTGTTCTTTCTCGATTTACTTCGGGAAAACTCGTTATACTTTTGGGTAGCTCGGTAAAAAAAAATCTACCATGCTTTATTCATTTCAGGTGCTATGACAGTGTTTCTTGCCCTCCATCTCTGTGATGAGGTGACGATCTACGGATTCGGTTACGATCCCCGATTCACCATGCACTACTACGACACGGGCTTCGTGAAACACACGGACGTCTCGACTAATGCACATGACGTGGATAACGAACGGCTACTTTGGTCAAAACTGCACGAAGAGGGCGTGATTCGACTTTTCAAAAGAGATTTGTAGAACCGTTCTAGTGCAACGTCACAGCTCGAGTTGTTGCCAACCAAGGTTGGAAAACTATGGGTAGCCATAAATGCAAAGAAAAACAGATACAACAGTTTGTAATAATCATTATACATTGTTACGGATTTACCCATGAATCAAAAATACATCCAGAAAATAAAAACATGGCACACATTTTAAAAAGATAAGTTTATGTTTGGTTCAAAATACTGACAAAGTACGGTATCGGACTATTTTTGTATCTATTTGTTATGCACTTAATTTCGGAAAGACTGTTACTGTTTCTTAACTGATATTGCACACTACAACCTCTTGGCTTGGGTAACCGCTGACGGAACACGTTGGAATCTTTAAGCTTTGTTGCAAAGCTGATGCAAAGATCTTTTTTGTTGTTGCGGTCATCGAGTGACACTAAATTGCACTTAATAAGTGCATGATCGTAAGTTACATAACCCAAGCCCAAAATAATATTAAGAGCACGCTTTTGAATAATCTCCAATTTCTTGACATGAGCTCTAGTTAACCATGCAGTCCATACTGGAGCTTCATACTCTGTCATTGGTCATATGTAAGCCTTATAAATTGTTAATAAATCTGGAATGGATAAGTGGAAATGTTTTTAATAGTTTAACCCTCCGTGACACCATCGCTCACTTATTGAGTAACAGTTTTTAATTAAAAAGTAATTAGTCCGCCATTTTTTTCCAAAAAATCTAACAAATTCCAATACCTACAACTGCACCTAGCCAAATAGCATGCCAAATGTCTTATCACTACCCGGGGTTTGTTTTTAAATAACACAATCCAACACTGACCCGCTCTCCAGGAATTCCCATAGGAATTGTACAGCAATTACTCAGCCTTGCTAAGTTGTGTAAACAAAGGGCGTTAGTCAAAGAAATGGTTGATTGAGCAGAAAGAGACATGTGGGCTCATCTCAAAATGCAATTTTGCTTGAATTGATTTTATTTAGTCAAAAGGGTCTATATCTAATGCTATGGCTGATTTAAAAGTGATTGGGTGATTTAAAAGTGGTTTGGTTCTTCACAGAAATGTATTACACTCTAAAATCAAACTGTTACTCAACAAGTAAGGCATGGCGAAATGGTGTGGATTTTTTTTGATGGTGTCACGCAGAGTTAAGCATGTATATCTTATTTCTAGCTTTACGATAAATCTGATGTTTATCCCATTTGAGGTCAGACCTAATTAAAATGCAAAGAATCTTAACACAATCGACAGTTTGGAGATCAATAGTCGAAAGGTGTAGAGGAGGAAGCCGAGGAATATTCTTCATAAAGCATATAGTCATTGTAGCACATTTATCTGGATTGATTTTCATATTATTTTGCATAGCCCATTCACTAAACCCATTCAAAACAGAATGCATATTGTGAAAATCATTACCTCCACTGTTCTCCACAATAATAAAATCGTCAACATATTTCAAACTAAGCATTCAACTTTTAATGACATTTTCAGAATGAACGGCACTATTAAAGCTACCATGGTCAGCGCGCCGTATCGATACCTCTCGTCACTTATGAACGAGCAAGGCATGCTGGGAAAAAATGGCGCAGCGAGATCGATCATACCGGGAAACGAGGTTGAGTATACGTTGTCCTGAGCCACTGATCTCTATTATACTGTCAGTATAATAGAGATCAGTGTCCTGAGCATGCACCTTACCGAACGATGGCTGGAACTGCTGCCACCTAGCGTCCACGAGCGTCACATTATCCAAAAGGTTTAGGAAAGGATATTGAACTCTGGGCGCGTTTTGGCGACCCCGATCAGATACATGTTAGGCCGTGTCCGAAACGGCGACTTCGGCTACAGCTACGGCTAGGGCG
Organism: Pisaster brevispinus; assembly: GCA_023634235.1. Lineage (NCBI taxonomy): Eukaryota > Metazoa > Echinodermata > Asteroidea > Forcipulatida > Asteriidae > Pisaster > Pisaster brevispinus. The sequence continues at coordinate 22,723,359 of JAMKCF010000002.1, read as the reverse complement.
CACGGGTCTGCCTATTCTTCAACTGATCAAGCTGTAGCTGTAGCCGATTGCGCCAATTCGGATACGGCGTTAGATCTCCAGTAAGTGGATAAGCGTGTTCGTAGCCGCGGTGACGTGGTTCTTCCGATCAAACCGTAACCTTAACAGTGTTGCTGGCTCACTGTTTTCAAGATACAGTGTAGTAGATTGGATTATTACTTCAAAACATTTCTGCGGAATTCTTTTGAAAATGAAAATCCTCGAAGCATACCAATCCAAAATGTTGACAAAAAGTATACGTGAAATTGAATGAGAGTATTTGGAGAAAGTTACATTTCTGTGCGAAATACTTTATTAAAATACCAAACATGTACGTTTCTAAGCTTTTTTACAAAAGAAATGTTTTTATAATGTTTTTATACTGTTTTATTGTACCTTCACAGTTTTAAGTTTTACAGATAAAAACTGGTTTTACGAATCATTCATGGTGGTTTCGTACATGATTTTGTCACTATTTCACTGGTTTTTATCATTTCCAAGATGGCGGTGGTATGACGTCAGTTCATGACGTGTGACGTCATAAAGTACATGTAGATGGTTTGCGGGTGTTGTCAGACTGCATGCCCGACTACATTAGAGCTTTAAATCGAGTCTAGTAGTAATATCCGTCGATGCATGTCTATCCAATGAAACCATTGGGTCTAGACCAGTGCCTGTTTTTTTTTCTTAAAGACGGGACTTCTCTGTCCTACAGCATGCAGCCAATGTTGGCAATCATCCAGCAAAGTCCTCCTGTTTTGCAATGTACTGGCAGTAACCCCCACCCTCAACCCCCCCCCCCCAAAAGAAGAAAAACCCCACAAAAAAAACAACGGCAACAACCATTGGTTGGAAACTATGGGCAGCCGTCATGGAATTATTAAGTATAATTTGAATGAAGAGTAGACGTCATGTGCAGACGTCATTTTGTGTAGGGCGCCCTTGCGTGTAGACGTCAAAAGGTGGTTGTTCATGGCCAATTCTGTGCGCCACGTGTACATATCTTTGCATTTCCATTGTTTCATCAATGGTTTGTCTGAAGACGGCGGCCAGATTACTTCAATGCAGGGGAGTCTATCAAAGACATGGCAGAGAAACCTACGTTTCGCCATTTGAGGCAAATTATTATTTTATTTTTTTTTGTTAAAATAGAAAAATCAACCGACACAAGGCCAGAAGGCCACGAGCTGACGGCCCGGGCACAAGGGGAATTAGTGGATGAGAGAAAGGATATCTGTGCATTCTTTCCCTCCCTTGAACTGCAATATTCGTTCCCATGATCTAGGCCTATATGAGAATGTGGAGAACAAGAGACCAGTTTGTGACAACCATCACTCTGTCACTATCACAATAAGGCCCTTCTCGATTTGGTGGCTACGGCTACCGCTGGATCGACGCGTCATCATGCGTTGAAGTATAGGACGTCCATAGCACCACCCTTAGCAACAGTCGTAGCCAAAGCCGCAAATCTGGTCGCTCACGTCTTTTTGAGTCGGCGCGGGGTTTTCACGTGCACGAGGTGACATTCACAGTGGCGAGAGCGTGGCAGCAGCAGCCGCAGCCGCGTGCGTCGTTGTGCAAGGGTTCAGTCTTTAGCTCTTTAAAACCAGCTGTTTCCCAATTACGTCATTGCAAACAATACAAATATTGTTTAGCCTTCAAAAAGACTCTGCTGTGGACATTCATGTTACATTTGGGTCGCACTAATCGATCATTATAACATCACACCTTTTTAACACAGGGGACACCCTTAATGTAATTTGCTTATTTATTTATTTATTTCGGTGTGCAATTATTCCACCCGTGACGACTTGTGGCCTCCTTGTTTTTTCTCACGAGAACAATGAGCAACAAAATACATCAAATGGGGAAAATAGGGCTAGTTGCTATCGGAACAGTCGCCGCAGTGGCCGTCTACTATTTAATGTCGCTGTCTCCACAATTCCACCAAATCAAAATGGCAGTTGTTTTCAGGAAACAGCAGTCCGTTCAAACGCCGTATATCACGCAACATGGTCAAGGTATGTACGCTAGTATTCAATGTAAGTAAACACATTTTGCCTTTGAGGATAGATAAAACAAAGTCAACAATTACCTTCGGCTCAGCGTCATAAGCTGTCACTATTTTAAAAAGAAATGGGGGAAACAGAAAATGCTGCTCGGATATTAGCTGAAAATTTGTAAGTAACCAATCAAAGCAACGTCAACTATATAGAGTTATGGCTGATAAGCAAGATTTGTCTGTGCTTAACGAATTTTTGTATTTTATCAGCTCTATGAATTTGTTTACAGGCTTTATAAAATTGTGCCCTACAGTCCTATCAAACGGATGGGTGTGACTTAGTACATCCCTATGTATTTATTCTAGTAGGCCTAATATGATATCTGTGTTTATAAGAGAGATTCAGACGCAGGGAGCGTCATCACCGACATCAAGGAAAAACCCCAACCTGTCAATTTGTTGTTTTGTTTTGTGTTTGCTTTTGATTGTGATAACATTGTAAATGTTTATGCCAAACAAGCGACTTCGTCTTCGGCTGTGCATGTTAAAAGAAGCGGCAAGAAGTAGACATTTTAAGCGATCTGATTTTAGCCACTGCCGAAACCGTCATTTCAAACGGGCACTAACTCCCTTGCCACAATATCACAGCTAGTTCCCACGATATGATAGACCTTTCTCATGCTGCCGCCATGTTTAGTCTTGCTCCCTGTATGTGAAATTACATTACTGAATGCTGATTCTTATTCTACTGGAAGGGAACCAGACTATTTTGCCCTTCCAGCCTCGGTTTTGGTTTACATTGATTTGAGTGGTAGGAAGAGCAGAATAAATGGCAGAATCGCGATAAAAGTCTATGCAGTGCTCCCACGAGAGGAAGATTTGCCTTGGCATTCTTAGGTCTAGGATGCCGACTTCAATACTTTTGAACATAAGATTATTTTGAACATTGGTTGGTGTTAGGCTACTGGTGAGAATTAAACTAGGGTACGGAGATGACACTTCATGGAAAGTTGTGATTTTTTTTTTAGAAGCAGCAAAGGTGCGATAAGCCTTGGTGTTTTGAATAGGTTTACTTTGTTGGATTTCAGAAACATTTTGAATATCATGTTATTACAATTAATACAAAACAGCGTTTTATTAATATTGTGCATTTTCCCCCCTAAACTCAATCGACATGCAATTTTTACCATTAACATTTTTGTGTGTTTAACAACGCATTGTTTAGCTGACTTGTGAAAATCAACTCAACTTATTGTTGTATTTTGTTTTTTTTTGTTTTGTACCTTTGTAACGTGAGGTCCATCCCGTCAAAGAGCAATGGTCCCGTCTCATTCTTCTTTTGATCTTGTGATAATGTCTAATAGACTGTGCAAGTCTCGCGCGTATTCGAACATTGGGATCCGTTAAAGCGCGTGAGTTTGTTTCTTTAACGCGTTAAAGCAATGTACGGATGGGACCACTGTGGTCCCAAAAATGTTCGAATACGCGCGAGACTTGCATGGCCTATTAACAGAGTGACCGTGTAAAAACGTGATTCATTTGAGATGGAATCGCGTCAAAACACGCGCGCACTAAGCGTCCTAAAAGCGCTTGAAAGTTTTTAACAAGCGTGAACGCAAAGTAGTCACTTTTGGGAGCCAATCAGCGTTTTTCAGTACATCCACCGGGGGTTAGTGACGAGATCGATACGGCGCGCTGCTCATTAGCGAGACTGAAAGTTCTCCGCACAACAAGCACATTGTGCACACCAATATGCTTGTTTAGGGCCCCATTTATCGGCTAGTTCACAGAGCCGGTCTTTATGTCACATGTTAATACACCCCACGTGACCAGTCTTCGGCCAATCAGAATGCATAAACCCTCCGAGGAATTTATTAATGTAGTATCAATACCATCTCGCCATACAGGACACGTCGAGCCTACGGCAATACTAATGAAAGAGCTGAAGAAAAACTCGACAGTCGCTGCGAACTCGGCACTGCCAGTTAAGGCCGAGAAGGTAAATGCAGATATGCTTAGAAAAAGATGGAGGATGGAGATTGCACGACGAGAAAGAGCACTGTCAAAGAAGGTCCCCTTCATGGAAAATACTTCCTTCAAAGAATCGGTAAGTCTAAACATCGTGCCAAGCCTGCATACTACGTTTCTATAAGCTTACTTTATTTATCTTGCAAGATATCTTGTGGAACTACGTTTTGAAGCATGAGACCTTTTCTTTGTGTAGCACCATGTAATGGTTTACAAGGTGCTGTAGCGCAATTTGCAGCCAATCGAACCAGGAACACCGGGGCGAACCCCTTCTCTTAACACTCGCACTGGGTTCTTTTACGTGCATTACATAACACACGGGACCTATTGCTTTACGTTCCATCCAAAGGGATGGAGATATTGAATAATTTGAAAAGTGCCTTGCTTATAAGGACGCAAGTGTCACGACCGGGACGCGTTGAACCCACACTCTGCTGATCAGAAACACCAGAGCTTGAGTCCTGTGTTCTTGTCCGCTCGTCCACGACACGCCACGCTACCGTGTGGTCTAAAAAAATTTTTAATTACAAATTTCTGTTTCTCTATATTACCCCCCCCCCCTTTAACAGACCTGCCCAATAAAAACATCATCTATAACTAAGTACTCCAAGTGGTTCAGACAGAGATATAAACCGAATATCAAACTCTTCTTGGATCGGGACGACTTGAAAAACTCAAAAAATATGGTGAAGTTTCCTCTACCGTTTGGAATTAAGAAAAACGACTTTGATCGTAAGTATTTTGTAGATTAGTCGGACCTAACGCATCAATTTGCAGATAGTCTTGGTGCAAGACTTCCTTATAGTATTTTGCTGCCCTACTGTTTACTGTACACTGGCTGTAGACTGGTACTCTGTCTTTGTCCGCAAGGATAAAGACAGGCACTGGCGTTACAGACCCAATGTTTCATTGGATTATTTCATTGGATACTATGATTTTCACTGACGTAAGCTTTTCATATCTGTGTTACGATTGGTCTGCTCGGAAGTGACGTGTTTGTCAGCTACACCATCAGCGTGGACTTTTCGATCGTCTGCTGCTGCGCGCGTGTGTATGTAATGTTGTTTTATTCACAATGTAATGTGTGTACACGTGTGTGTAGACTACGAATCTCTGCCGTGTTAAAGAATGCGAAGCAAGTGGCAGGATCCTGCCAGTTGCTCAAGGCTGGTATCTGGCGTTATTCACTGAGCGTCGAAGTGTGAAGTCAGATGTTCGGGCTACACTGGCTAGTGATTCAGCTTTTTCGCGATTCACCGATAGAGGGCGTTTTGTACGCATGCAGCTCTCTGATCAACGAAGAGTTGAAGTGCTATACAGTGTACAGTTTAAAAATCACGCAGCAAAATACGCCCAGGATGTCTTGCACCAAGACTTTATCATCAGGCTTATTTTATTTGTTTTTATATCCCCTTTTTGGATGAAGCCCTCCTCCAGCAATTTCCATCCTCGTCTTTCACTTATTGGTCTTACCTACTGCTAATTGCGCTGCCTATTTTCATTTATTCCATTGATCTTCCCTATGATGTATTTGACCCTTGTTTATGTAATAGAATATTCCTTGTTATAAATTGCTATATACTCGAGGCAAAACTGTTTACAGTTTGAAAAAAGGGTAACATTGAAGGAAACAATTAAGGAAAACGAGATCATTGCGGTTTTCACAACAGTTCTTCTAAAAATTGTTACGCATCCCAATTTCCGTAACACTTCGGTGCATCTCGGCGGTACTCGGAAGGAGTGTCTACGGTGTGCTGTGGTTGGCTGCGGAGGTATTCTTAGAGGCTCTCGAGCAGGTCCTGAAATTGACGGCCATGACTACGTCTTCAGGTGAATCTTAAAGTCTTACAACAACGTCTATCTGATGTTTATTCATACCATATAATTTGAATATTCATTGTGATCTTTCTATACATCTTGAACAATATTCGTCTTTATCATTCTAGACCTTAAACATTTATGTCATTCCAAACTTGCGAAGTAGTCACGTCAAAATATTCATGCGATCATTCCAGAATTCTGGAATTTTTAAAAATATTTCAAACTTGAACAATCATGCGATATGTCCGTATTTTTAGATATTTATAATGATAATTCCAGACTTCTTAAATTTTTTATTATTCAAAACTTTTAAAATGTTCATGTGATTATTCAAAACTTCTTAAATATTCATGTGATTTTCAAGTCTTCTTAAATATTTGTGTGATTATTCCAGACTTCTTAAATATTCACGCGATCATTCCATGCCAGATTCCATGACATTTTTAAGTATTCCATTGATTTTATCAGACGTCATAAATATTCATGTGATCATTCCCCGTGAGCATGTCATGAAAATCTGTTTGATTTGAGCGAAAAAGAGGAAACGGTCTTCTTTTGGGGGCGGGCGGGGGGCATGAGTACATATTTTGGGGATTTTGATGTATCGAGTGCATCTGTTTGATCTCACGGGGTGGGTGGGGGGGGGCAAAGATTGTTAGCAGTGGAGGGGTCCTAACAAAAATCCTCGTTTCAGATTTCATCAGACCACAGACTGCAATAAGTTCCTTCTTTGTGGTGTCCTTAATAGTAATAACAATGTTAATTATTTGATTGATGAAATGATTTTCACGAAAATTTGTAATCATTTCAATCGGCAATACACCTGTATTTCAGATTAAACCACGCTTACACGAAGACGTTTGAAAGCGATGTTGGGAAGAGGACAAGTTTTTATATATTCTTCCCGGAGTCGATGACTGCCCTGCAACACCCTGTAGACAAGGTACCGGTCAAACAATCCAACCAATTAAAATGAAGAAACCAAGTTACAAATACAACTTAATTAAGCACGAAGTCAAATAATGATTGCTGGTAGACGTCCTCAGTTGTAGGTTTGTATCTCCTTCTTTAAATACTTGTTTCACTGGTACTATAGTGTACTAGCACATTATTTTGTGTGTTTTTCTTTGTTTGCGAGTTTATGTATTTATGTCTTCGCTTATTTATTTATGTCAATTGGGGACGCTAGGTGGCAGCAGACTTACCAGGTAATTCCATTGTTCTCGCTAATGAGCACATGCTCAGAACCACGTAAACAAGTGGAATTTACCTGGTAAGTCTGCTGCCACCTAGCGTTCCAAAATCTCCCATTAATTTGCTGGATTGTTCGGTTGGGACTTCAGTTTCACTTATTAAAGTTGTTTGGGTGCTTTGATTTTCACATTTTCGTTTATGAATTTAAATAATGAAGTATAATTTATTCTAAAAAACAATCAATGTTGTCTCTTGCAGGACGCCAAATTTATACTTGCTATGTTTAAAGTGTTTGACATGAACTACGCGTTGAATATGTTAAATGGCACAGGAGCACTACCGTTAAAGACACGTGGAGTTGTAGAACGGTAGGCTTTTTAAATGATGTCGTAATTAAATCTAACAAATACATTTAAAAAAAATTATGTTTCCAAAATTTGGATTCGTCTTCATGGAAACAAAAGCATTAAAAAAAGTACCGGTATCAGTGACCCACACATTTTGGAATGATCTTAAAGGGGCTGTGTCGTCTTGATCAAACCAGCCTTTGGTTGTACATGAAATTATGGGTAGGCACACACACCGTTGTGGGGACTTTTACACAATGGAACAAATGTCCCCACAGCGTTTTAATTTGTTAAACTGGATCCCCACAACGTAACTCTTTAGAAAAGTGGAATAATATAATAGCAAGTCTCCACAACTCTGCGTGCAAAAGACAGTGTGAACTCTTACCCAGTTCCCTGTGCGCTCTCCATAGAATTGATACGGGGAGCGCGTGCTGGATGAAATCATAATGCCATGAAATCAAAATGCCATGAAATCATTAATGCCATGTTCAGCCACAGGCCTGGGTCCAATTTCATAGAGCTGCTTAACGGCTGATTTTGTGCTTACTGTGCGATTTCCATTTCATAGCGCTGCTAAGCATAAGCACACGAAAAGGCATGCCAATCTTCCGGTACTTACTGTATGAAAATGAATGACGTAAACAAAGCAAATCCATGGTGAACGCGTATAAAAATTAAAGATGATTGCCTAATTTTCTTGCTAACCTGTGAAATACGCTTACGCTTAAGTTATTTTTTTGCTAAAGTTAGCACAAAAATTTGCTTACCGTTATTAAATTGGGCCCTGCTTTGATGATGACGACACGGCCCCGTTGTTATTAGGTTACCAGTAAAGCCAACTGTTTATTACGCATTTACATCATGATACATTCACAGTGTTTAGAGCTGCCTGACAAAAATCTACTGTTCGTGTTCTACTATTTGTATCCTCAGTAAATTTGAAATACCAACTGTGGATCCGACCCAATTAAGAATCGTCCATCCTGATTTTTTTCGTTACGTGGCGACAGAATACCTGAATGGATCAGAATACCGGCCAACAACAGGTGAGCCCATTTGCGAATCACATTTTTCACCGCGCTATAAAGGGAAAACTCGTTTCCAGATTCTGCATTCACTCTAAAAACGCAATCGCGTTGACAAGTAATGGCATCACGCGCGTGCGTGTCTGCTGCACGCCGGAAGTTTTTTTCTAGTTCCAGCTCCAAAAGATGACAAACGTTTGTATGTATTTTCAACCCCCAAAATCACCAATTTATAAATCTGGAGTGGATGAACGTATGTCCAATTATTAAAATTTCATGCATTTAATCAACCGTCAGAACAGTGGTGGGTCTCTGGGCCCCATTTCATAGAGCTGTTTAACAGCGGATTTTGTGCTTACTGCGCGAGTTTCCATTTCATAGCACTGCTAACTGTAAGCACACGCAAAGGCATGCTAACCTTCCGGTGCTTACTGTATGAAAATGAATGACGTAACAATGCAAATCCATGGTGACCGAGCAAGCTGGCCGCCTAATTTTCTTCAACCTGTCAAATACGCTTAAGCTTTAAGCAAATTGTTCTGCTTAAGCAAATTGTTCTGCTTAAGCAAATTGTTCTGTTAAAGTTAGCACGAAATGAAATTGGCTCCTGGTAATCAGTTGAGCCAGTTTGTGTAAAGTGGGCGTGGCTTACACTGGAATTACGTCACACCTACGAACAGGATATTTTGGTGAACATTTTCTTTAATAATGGTGTGTAAATAGAGTTACATTTATAAAAAAAACTACTATTTATTGTGTTTTCAGGTACTTTAGCCACATTTTTGGCGTTGCATATCTGTGACGAAGTTTCTATGTACGGATTCGGCTACGACCATCGATTTTCTCACCATTACTACGACGAGCATTTTATTAATCACTCAAACCACATGACAAAAGAACACGACGTGGAGAGTGAACGTTCAATCTGGTATAAACTGAACGAAGAGGGCGTCATCAGACTACTGAAAAGAGATATCGTATGATCCTTTATTATTATTACAGATGGCTAGAGCTATGAACCAGCCACCCCATTCATGACGTCACAACATTGCAAATTTAACGGTGCGCAGATAAGAATATATTCACTAATCGTGTATAGTTGGACACTTGAGTGGACAACAGTTTATGTTTTAGTTAATGGGTACTTGGAACATACACATTGACTTCTTGCAATAAAATTGCCACATCCGTTAGCAGCATTTATAAATCTCTCATAATCATAAAATGGTGTCTCGACGAATTCGGAATCCGTAAATGGGCATCGTGGAAAAGTCTCACGTCACGCACGAGTTGCTTAGCTTATCCTGTAAGCCACTGATCACGCGTGCGTATACACTGCAAGCCAAACGGTTCAACCTTCGGCTTCAGGCATAGTCCATTATCGAAACCACGTCTGAACCCACCTTCCCTCACTATTCCCTTCCCATCCAACCACTCCCCTCCCATCGATCCCTCTGCCCTCCCAACCCATCCTCCCCATCCTCCCACCACTCCCCCTTCCATCTTCCCACCACTCCTCCCCCATCTTCCAACCACTCCTCCCCATCTTCGAACCACTCCTCCCCATCTTCCAACCACTCCTCCCCATCTTCGAACCACTCCTCCCCATCTTCGAACCACTCCTCCCCATCTTCCAACCACTCCTCCCCTATCTTCCCACCACTCCTTCCCCATCCTCCCACCACTCCTTCCCCATCCTCCCACCACTCCTTCCCCATCTTCCAACCACTCCTCCCCCATCTTCCAACCACTCCTCCCCCATCTTCCCACCACTCCTCCCACATCTTCCAACCACTCCTCCCCCATCTTCCCACCACTCCTCTCCCATCTTCTAACCACTCCTCCCCCATCTTCCCACCACTCCTTCCCCATCCTCCCACCACTCCTTCCCCATCCTCCCACCACTCCTTCCCCATCTTCCAACCACTCCTCCCCCATCTTCCAACCACTCCTCCCCCATCTTCCCACCACTCCTCCCACATCTTCCAACCACTCCTCCCCCATCTTCCCACCACTCCTCTCCCATCTTCTAACCACTCCTCCCCCATCTTCCCACCACTCCTTCCCCATCCTCCCACCACTCCTTCCCACATCTTCCAACCACTCCTCCCCCATCTTCCAACCACTCCTCCCCCATCTTCCCACCACTCCTCCCACATCTTCCAACCACTCCTCCCCCATCTTCCCACCACTCCTCTCCCATCTTCCAACCACTCCTCCCCCATCTTCCCACCACTCCTTCCCCATCCTCCCACCACTCCTCCCCCATCCTCCAACCACTCCAACTCGCCTCCCCATATAGCAGCGAAACTTGAAGTTAAAACGGCTTTTGATAAGGTTCGTCATTCCGCTCTCTTTATTCGGTTCCAGAGATAATCTCATTTCGTTCTTAATTACCAATGCGAGACAATAGCCCACGCCCGCTCGTCTACAAAGATCCGTCAAAAACCCACCCACCTCCACCCACTACCCAATCCCGCGACAGAGATGTTTGTGTATACCTTTTACGGAACGGAGTTTATATATACATTTTTCAACTGTTTGACACAAGTATAGATAAAATTGGTATCCAAACACCTTGTGTTAAATACAAGTCAAAGGTAGTTTAATTTTTGTAACATTTACTGACAAATTCGCTATCTTACATTAAAGTACAGTACAATTTATATTCTCTATCTTACATTAAAGTAAAATAAGCATCAGCAATTCAGTACATAGGTTTTTTTACATTTTAGTAAAGATGAATAAAGTTTGAAAAACTACTGCATCAGAGATTGTTTTTTCTTTTTAAATGTTCTCTCAGAACATTGCCCTACACTCTAGAAACTTCCCGGTCAGAACTGACCCAAAGCCGGGTTCTGTAGGGCCTGACCCATGTCTGGGTTATTATTACCCCGAATCTTATAAACATGACACAGAAATGAGTCAAAATTACGCATAATCTCAGTTAAAATCACACTCTGTGACCACTTTCTGTGTCTGCTTGACCCGGAAATGGGTCACGCCCCCTGTGATTCAATCCGGGTCAATTCTGACCTGGTTTTGTTTTAAGAGTGCATGCTGAGTAAATACCACGGGTATTGTTTTTAAAAAATATTAAGGTTCTTCCAATATTCGTTTCATTTTGAGTATCGGGTGTTTTTTTTTTTTGGGGGGGGGGTTTGCTTCTTATAGAGAGTTTGTTCACTTTCTATGGATTTTGTATTAACTTTAAAAACATTATAAATACAATTCTCTATCATGATTGAATTACATTTTTGCAAATATTGTAGTGACAAGTTTTCATAAAAAGTATTTTGTAAGTATGTAATAAATGGAGCTTAACTGGCTCCTTGAGAGACAGAAAAAACCACCCTATTTTGCCTGGCAAAAGCACAGCCATTACAAAAGATAGGCATTGTAGACTTGTCCCGTGTCTTCATCATCCGTCTACATGTATTACTAATGCATTGAAAATACCCTGCTCTTAGCTGGCACGTTCGAAAACTCAACATGCACTAGTTTTGTGTAAATATCTACAGGTCAAAATATGATAAATCTCAAGAGTCTCGACGATTAGAGCTAAGTCGGTATCTGGTACATTTCACAAAATGCGACACATCCAATGTCGGGGCTGAGGCACATGTTTTTAAGGCGTTCTCTTCTCGACCGGTGTCATAGGGAAATCTGTCCCCCGGAGATTCTGTTCCCCATATGGACAATAACATGGGCTGGAGGAGGGTGATTCAACAGAGGGCGCTATCAGAAGAAGTTTGTACACAGTTCGCCGTTTGGGGGGGGGGGGTGCATACAGAATCTCCTGCCACACCGGCAACGCTAAGAAGTGTTGCATATTTAATCACGTTAAACTGTTTTATAAACATTATTGCACACAAATATGTATCCTCGTTATTCCTGAATCTAAATGATAGAGTAAAATACATTCCCACAATGAAAATTTACTGACTAAGGCGAAACGTTTCCCAAAGGTCAAACGTCCCTTTTGAAAAGTCTGATCACGCCCTCATCGTGCAGTTTCATCCAGAGCTTTCGTTCGTTGTCCACGTCATGTGATCCCGTCGAATGATTTGTATGGACGACGAATTTTGTGTCGTAGTAGTGCATGGTGAAGCGTGGGTCGTAGCCGAACCCATATATTGTTACCTCATCGCATATATGTAAGGCTAAGAAGACGACCAGTGCACCTGTATAAAGTGAAGAACGCATTGGTTAAATTGGTGCCTTTGCAACGCTACGTGGCAGCAGATTTACTATAGGTAAGTCTGCTGCCACCTAGGGAACAAGTCAAAAGCAATGTTAAGTCAATAATAATTCGACTGATAACCTATTACTAATAAGGAATAGTTATTCTGTGCTTAGCGCACGAATTACTTTGATTAGTTAAGGTTGTTGTTTATATATTTTGTTTTACATGAGTGCTGTGTCGTATATGATCACAGCAGGCATGTGGCTGGCTGCACTTGGACTTATGAAATCTCACCCAGTTAAGCCATGGTCCCAACCCGCCATACTTGCAAGTGCGTGCTGTCTACTTGCAAAAACGTGGACAAAATTTGGGGATCCGTACGTGGTGGGTACCGCCTCAAGCCCGGTTCATACTTCCTGCGAATACGAATGCGAAGAGAATTTTGACGTCACAGGGCCGTTTTCGCAGCGAATGTTTCGCGGGAGTTGAGCACATTTCAACTGCTGCGAATTATTCGTTGCGAATTTGTGACGTCAACATTCGCTTTGCATTCGCATTCGCAGGAAGTATGAACCGGGCTCCAGTACAGATTTGGGAGCACGCAGACACGCCGTAGCACTTTTAGTGCACGAGGAACTTTCGCTGCGTTCGGGCTGCGGTCGGGGTACGGATTCACCCCCACGTTTTCAGAAAAACGTGGCGGCCGTGGCCTCCCCAAAATTAAAACGTACGGACTAAAAACACGCACGGTGGGTTGTGACCGGGGCTTAACTGTTCGCGCACACGCTCTCCACACATGCACATTGCACAGGGTGCGTTCGATTAACAGCTTTCCCGGTTCGACTCTGGTGTGCTCATCCGGGTGAGCCCATGACATGAGCTAATCGAACGCCAACTTCCCCTGGCATTCACAACAATGCATCTGGGAACAGCCGACCGGAACGACTTTCATTGTGTGCACTTCTCTACGTCCGAAAATTTTCGTTGATTTACGAAAAGATCGTAAAATTATTATTTTTCATGGTAAAACTGCAACGCTAAATTATTTAACAAGCCCGCGTTGATACAAAAGTAGGAATTTATGAATAAAAAAAAACAACACACTTGAAGCTCACAAAGTTGCTGGTTTAAAGATGAAAAAATTGTGTCAAACTTACTGAAAGTGTCCCACTGAATTACAAGCAAAATGGTGGCCATGTTTCGTCATGACGTCATGCTTGGTTTAACTTGGGTCTGACCATGGGGTCAGACATTGGTTGACTTGGGGAAGATAATCGCACCGGTGGGTGACGGAAGGCGCGTGCGTGCAGTAACTGGGTGAGAGTTCATAAGGCTATGTTCAGCATGCAACATGCCTGCTTTGATCATGACAACACAGCCCCCTTTAATAGGCATCAGTTCTATTAGTTTACCTGTCGTTGGCCGATAGGCTTTGTCATCTAAAAAAGTGTGAAAAACGTAGTAGAAAAAATCGGGGTGAACGAACTTTAACCTCTTCGGATCTGATGCGGGCCTAGCGATTCTACTGTAGTGAAGAAAAATTAAGAATAAATATTAAAGACATATCAGTTTTTAATAAGGCTGAAAGCATCTCTAAATGTGTCCCGTTAAAACTCGTTTAGTTCGCAGCCATCTTGTTTTGATCTCAATTGAAACAAGGTATACTCGTGGTTTGTGTTCAAACATAAAAGGGAACAAGACAAGGTGCCAGACTAAATAAACTTTCCATTTTGCTAAACCACGGAAACTCTTCAAAACTCTCACGTTTGAAGTGGAAGTAAACACTTTGTCTTAACGCAGCCTTTACGTTCACCAATGTTCCCTTTATCTTTTTTCTTACATAATGATGCCCTTAACATTTCGAACTTACTGCTCTTTGCCTCTGCTTATGTACTTTGGCGAATCGACTTCATTAATCATGTTCAATCCATACTGCACGTCGTACTTCTTAAACATCGCAAAGAACAGAAGAACATTCTGCAAGTGTAAAGAAAAAAAAAATGATCGGTTAAACTCAGACCTGAACGAAAAGCAAACGCACGGAGCAGAACAATAATACGGCCGCTTCTGAACTTGGCAATGGCTGTAATTGCCAGATTGCTGAAAAGGGCGTACAGACCATTTGCACTGCTGACGTCATATGCAGCTAACTGCTTATGGGCTGTCATTTATAGGGAACCAAATTGCAGGCAAACATGATGATACAGGGACGCCTAACTGCTCCCGTTACCTATAATGGGCACCATGCGTAGAAGGCCCGTTCAAACGAGCAGCAGTAACAAAGGTCCTCGCTCTGTAAAGGATGCCATTTGTATGGTGGCCCTGAAGGGACATCGCATATCGCAAACGTGTGCGCATACGTATGCGATGTCGCGAAATTTATCGCGAATATGTGCGCACACGTATGCAATGTCGTGAAACAATTCGCGAATATGTGCGCACACGTATGCAATGTCGTGAAACAATTCGCGAATATGTGCGCACACGTATGCAATGTCGTGAAACAATTCGCGAATATGTGCGCACACGTATGCAATGTCGTGAAACAATTCGCGAATATGTGCGCACACGTGTGCAATGTCGTGAAACAATTCGCGAATATGTGCGCACACGTTTGCGAATTCATTTGCAATGTCGTGAATTTTATTGCATACCTTGTCGCATACCTTTGGGGTGATGTCATTTTGCGGGCAATTTGTTAGTAACCTAGGGAGTACGCAAGTGGCCCGGTCCCATCTTGTATACCAAAGATACTTCAAGGCAGGAGCTTGGGTACCAGGCAGGTACATTTTAGTGTGGCCATGCCTAGCCGGCCAGCCACATGGTGATGGTACAGCATCATATCACAAAACAAAAGGTCCATGCAAACAATCGTCGGACTATTCTCACTAAAATGAGCACCGGTACAATGGTTAGTATAATAGTTATTCACTTATTAGAAAAGCGTGAGGAACAGAGTGCGCTCGAAGGTAAATTAGTCAGACCCTATTTATATCTATTCGTACGTCTCGATCCCAGACTAGCTGCTACAACTCCCCAGTTCATTGGGAATTTTATTGAATGGTATGCGACAAGGTATGCAATAAAATTCACGACATTGCAAATGAATTCGCAAACGTGTGCGCACATATTCGCGAATTGTTTCACGACATTGCACACGTGTGCGCACATATTTGCGAATTGTTTCACGACATTGCATACGTGTGCGCACATATTCGCGAATTGTTTCACGACATTGCATACGTGTGCGCACATATTCGCGATAAATTTCGCGACATCGCATACGTATGCGCACACGTTTGCGATATGCGATGTCCCTTCAGGGCCACCATACATTTGTCTGTCTCTTTGATTGCGATAATCAAACAAGCTTCCACGTGACTTCTTCAAACACAAACTTCACATGCCTTCTTAAAAACACAAATTTCTTCCATACACAACTGCTTGTTACAACATTGGGAGGGCCTACCGACAGACGCGACCCGTATTCATTAACGTTTGTCTTCATATTAACGATTACGCTTTAACGGTATAATCCTGTAGTATATACATCATAATTACATCGTTAATAATAATCTACGGTGCAGCCCCTACTTGCTGCTGCGGGATGAAAAACCAGAGGTCAAAAGTCTGTATGGAGAAATTGCTCTGGAAAACACCGCAGTGATGTGTATAAGTTTTTGCAAAATTTTTAAAAAAGAACAACATAAGGGAGTGTTGCTGTCTGTTGGTACGCAGATGGCACATTGCCTTATACACCGAAGTATATAACCGCCAGATCCTTCCGCGCAGCGGAGGTATTCTTAAGAACTAATTTTCGTACTAATTCACTGCCCCGTTCAACCGTACGGAAATGAAATTTACCAACGTCCCTTGTTTTTTTCAGGGTGTGATGATTGTTCAACCACGTTCACGTTCTTCTACTAGTGACACGTTCTGTGCGTGAGAATGATGATTTAGCCACAGCAAGGGTCCTTGGAAGGCACGGTAATCGTTTTCACACTATTCTTATCGTATCGATTTTAACATGGTTGCTATTAGTCTGAAAATGACAAGGGTCCTTGGTTATTGTTTAACAACAATAGCTTTCACACGACCCGATTTATTTATTTATTTATTTTTTACATCAATGTGCTTGTTTTTAGTTAAAATTTGTCTCGTGTGAAAGGGCCTAGCACAGTGGGATCTGGACGCCGAAATGGCTCAAATGTGGGTGGTGACGTCAGGTGAATTAGGCCAACTCTTCAAGGTATACGTCGTAGGTCGATAGTTATACTATCAGATTTTAACTTGTGCATTTTATTTTAACCAGCATTGCTTCAAACGAACACCGAAATCGTAAAGCCAATGTGTGAAAGACATCTCACCTTGTCTTCGACGTCTTTAATGTTTTGAGACTCGGGAAAGAAAGTGTAAAATGTTGTCCGTTTCCCGACGTCGTTGGCGTACCTCCCTGCCGATATGGCACGATTCACTCTTTGGAACAAAAAGGCAAATCATCATTATAATTGTATTTGTTTATTGATTGATTGATTGATTGATTGTTTGTTTTTCTGTTTGTTTGTTTGTTGGGGTGTTTATTGGGGTGTTGGGGTGTTTGTTTGTTTGTTTGTTTGTTTGTTTGTTTGTTGGGTTGTTTGTTTTGTTCGTTTGTTGGGGTGTTGGGGTGTTTGTTTTGTTTGTTTGTTGGGATGTTGGGGTGTTGGGGTGTTTGTTTGTTGGGGTGTTGGGGGTGTTTGTTTGTTTGTTTCTTAATAACTCATAATTTCTCTCATAAACAATTCTCAACGAAATATGTTGCACAAGCACACCAGTCTTTCCTAATCTGGGCCCAGTTTGATAGAGCTGCTCAAAGACCTACATGAACGAAAAAGGCAACAAGTGATCTTTGCTGAAATTCATTTCAATCATCAAGGAAATTGAGTTCACATGAGGTTGAACGGATTTTAATCACTCATGTTACGTCACTATGTGGGAGCTCCGTTTTGTTGCATCATGGAGGTATAACAAAGCAAACTCCCACACATGGCGTCAGTGTAGTATTGTCATTTTGACGCACACCGTCAACGGCAGAATTGTTTCTGTAGTTTTTCAAAACTTTGAGGTAGGGCCAACTTTTTTGATCGATAATTTAAACAAATTCAGAAAGGTACAAATATCTAAATTATATTTAAATGAGAAACAAACACATTGTAAACAAGCATTCCCGTAAAAACAATACGACTCGCTCAAATACCTGTTTAAGCACAAAAAAAACAAAACTTATTGCCGGAATAAGGTTACCAGCAAAACTACCATATCACCGTGTACCTGGTATCTTACTCATTTCTGCAAAGCAGATATTTGTAAAGCAAATACTTTCTGTTGAAGCAGCTCTGTAAAATTGGGCCCTAGATACTTCAATGCAAACGCTTGCCCGTATCATGTGTCACAACAACATTTTTTTTTAGTGTAAGATGGAATTAAGCATTTGCTGGTATACGAACAAGGCATGGTACACATCATACAAATGATGTCGCAAATGCATGCATGTGGGAGAATGGACTGTGTAATGCACTGTAATATTGATAAAACTCTTTCTCTGTGGCAAACTATATTGGTGGCGTACTTAATTACGAATTATCCTTTAATTAACTTCAAGTTATCTTGAATTGCTGTTTTAATTTGAGATATTACATTATTTCTACAAATTTCTACAAAATCGTAATGATATTTTAGCAATGACAGAAAACCTCTATGAATAACCTCGATGTTGCTTTTTTTTTGGAATGTGTATTTCGAGGAATTCATATCTGACAAAAACATTGAAATAAATTGGTGTAGTTATTACTAACCTAAATACGTAATCGTGACTGTCGATTTCATCACCAGCTCCCGAACCGTTCAAAATGCCCCCGCACCCCACCACGGCGCATCGGACGCATCCCGACTTCCCCCCTGCCTTCTTGTGGATCGATGGATTAGTGAAATTCTCATGCAGTAACATCTGACTGATAACTGGAAAGAGGCAAATGGAGGTAAGTTTCCAAGAAATCAATACATTCATTTTGTTTGTGCACATTCCACATTATGTTTAAATAGGCGCCACAACAAAAACTATAGACCTACTTCACATGACGTCATCACGTTTTTGATTGCGCCATTTTGGGAGTCCGATTCCATGGGTGTTAGGCACTGCGTGGGGGTATGGGCCTAAATATGAGGTTAGTTATTGCAATTTGAATCCCAAAATGACTACCAGACTACTCTAAACTCATGGGTGCGTGTGACTGTATGTACACTCGAACTATTATGCAAGGTCAAAGGTAAATCACAGGTTCTCGAGACCTGTGTCTGGCGTTAATCACTGTCTTCGAAGTGTGACGTCAGAAATTCGGCCTAGAGGTCAGTACTCCAAACAAACACAGAGAGAGCGCACTATGCAGTCGATCAAAAAAAAAACACATAGGCAAGCTCCTCTTCTCGTTCAACTGCTAACGATCACACGCAGTCAATTCGCAATAATACTGCAGCAAAAATGTCCGCATGAGGATGATGCTATAACAACTCGACCTGTGACGTGACCCAGCGCATTTAACGCAATGCGAACTGCTCCGTATTCCATTCCGAAACCACGGCTCAGGCTACGGCTAGGCCCGGCTCTGGCTACGGCTTGGGCTACGTTCACCTGTTTGAAGCCCTATTCAAAAAGTGCACATTTTCAACATAACTGATGGAACCTCAAACCGGAGCTGAAACCTGAAGATAATGTTCGAAAAGGACCAATGTAATACATTTTTACTGTTGTAATATCCAGCCCTAGTTAGACTCCTTCTCTGTGCTGTGCACAGGTTATTTAGAGTCTACCGAGATCTGGTTAAAGTTAACAAACACTGCATACTATTTTGACACTTTAACGGTATGGTACCTTACATTGCGGCTTGACCGAAGACTAAGGCTTTCTTTCTTACCGGTTGTATTTTCACCTCTAAAACCGAACGGAAGTCCGTGTGACGACAGGTTGGCATAGTGACGGGTGTCATCCTCGTCCAAGAAGAGTTTGATGTCTGGTCGGTAACGCTCTCTGAACCACTTTGAGTATTTGATTAGAGATGCCACAGTCTTTGAACATTTCTGGTGCTACATCGAATCAGAAGTTTTTAAAATAATCTTAGCAGGGGTTGAGTTATGGTCATAACACTTCTAGGGCTTGAGAGCTGAATATAACCATGTTCTCTAGGAACATCGGCCGTCCGAATAAGTACCCTTGACGCAAGCCTATAGTTACAAGGCGGGTGAGTCACATCAGCTTGGCACGCTAAGGCCCTTTTCGAAGCCACGGCCTGGGCTTTGGGGGGCTCTGCCTTGGGATTCGTTCGCCTGGTTGAAGCTCCGTAAGAAAAGCAACTAACTGCCGCAGCCTAAGCCCAAGCCCAAGCCGTGGCTTTGAAAGGATCTACGTTAGACTTAACGCCAAGTCTTCGTTTGCTGTAACTTCCAAATTTCCTTCTGAGAACACCACAGCGCCATCTACTGGTCAAATGGCCAGTACGTGCACTTACGCACGACTTGATTTTAAGTCTATAGCCTTGGCATCATCCTTATGGTAGCTCTGACTTGGCGTGACCAGAGCTGTGAATATAGGGACCAGTTTTCTTTGGTTATAGTACGTGGATTTAGACGCCATTTTCGGTCAAAATTGAAAAACACTCCAATGTGCATTCTAGTCTGGCACCGTGTGTGCGCACAACTCAGGTAGGATGACCCAGTTGGAATCCTCGCATTTCAACGAAAAAAATAAAACAAAATAAAAAACATTCCAACAACAAACCACCCTCTGTCGTAACGCCTTGATTCAAGACCACGACCTTTTGATTTTTGGCACTGTGCCTGACCCCGTGCCCAGCGTGGCACTTGACGCTGTTCTTGTGGATGCGCCAGGCTGAAATATGCTCCCCATAGTAACAATGCTAAATTCGAAATGTTCACATATTTCAGTCACCCAACTTCTTGACTTCAAATTAATATCTACTGACAACTGAGCTCCATTTTCCTTTCAAATTTGTTAGTAGACCAGCCCGGCTTAGAATTTGTCAGCTATGCTCATCCAAAATGAAGACCCTGAACGGGTGAAACTGGCTGGACTCCATCTTGGGGGAAAATGGCCCTGCACTTTTCAGCAACTGGGGCTTTTTTAGAGGGCTGAGAGTGCCCAAAAGTGACCCCAGATTGAAAGTCAACAACCCCCACGAGCACAATATGGGACCATGTTTCAACAATCCATAAAAGCCATTAAAATAATTATGTGACTTTTCATGAGGATTGTCGCGTGACTTAGTCCTTACATTTCTCGTTCACACGTCGATGCTTTGGTAATTGCCCCGATTTTTTTTAAGGGGAAGCTTCCTGTCAGCCCATAAAGTGGATTATTATTAACGAGAATTTGCTGAGAACCAGTCACAAACAATGAGTAACCACACACTAGTTTTAGCTGGTAACCTTTTCGCTCAGGATGATTTTTTTTCTGCACTGAAACGATCTGCTTAGCAACTTTCTAAGACGGACTTTTTTTAACTATTCAACTTTAACTTACTTCCTCAAAAAGCATAAGAACAATATACAATACAAAACTACGTAAATAAATATTTAAAAATACATCACACGACCACCTTTGCAAAATACACTAAATACAAAATCCACAAATAACAAAATATGCTGTTTCAAAATGAAACCTTCGTATATGCCACGGACAATTACAAACCTGCAAAAAAAATTTGGGCACATGGCTGATGAATGTAGGCCCCCTAATTTAATAATTCATTTTTAGTTTTCAAATACACCACTTATCTCATTGTCTTATTTTATGTTATTTTTGTTCGTGCAAAACCTTAGATGAAAGCTGTGAAACATTCTTAAATCTATACACAAATATCTAACATCTAAATTTTCTGTCTCAACTTGGCAGTAAAAATCGGACGTAGCGTCTTTAAAAACCTGAGACGTAAACAAATCTGGTTAAAAATTGTGTGACACACTGGCCTGGCACAGACCGCCCCCGGCGTTGTGACCCGTACCCCATAGATCATCGAGACGGAAGTTAAAAGTGACAATTTGTGCTGAATGTATCGTAAAATGTCGTGAAACTTTCACATTCCAGACGTTTCCGAAATATTTGTCCCCTAAAAAACAAGTAAAGGATTCCCACCTACAGTATCAATTTTTGGAACACGCGGACCAAATATGTTGTAGAGACAATCGTTTGTCAAACTAAAAAAAAGTAAAATAGACCTTTCTTTTGCAACGTCACAGCCCAAGATTTTGCCAACCCTGGCTGGAAAACTATGGAAAGCCATAGATGCAAAACAAAAACAGATAGCTATAGTTTGTAACAATGTTACACAAATATTAAAAAATTGTGTTGAATTTATTGGAAACAAAGCAACCGATCATAGGAGGTATTTTATTTAATTAGAAGTTTGCCGAAAATGTTGCATTTGGTTGAAACATCTGTTAACACGATTGAACGTTTTACTAACATTCGGCGGGCCATGCCAACCAGCGCTGTTTGTTTATCAACAATGGAAAGGTCTATACAACAAAAAAATCTTAATATTAGACATAATATTTTATTGGAAAAAAGCCAATAACCAGTTATCGTTAAACCAACTTTTCGTTTGGTTGTAAAAGTTGTAAAAACTTTCTCTTAAATGGCAAAGTGACGTAACTTCGTTAGTTGACTGGAGGAACAGTGCTCTGGAGCTCATGTTGATCCAGTTGGACTAGCTAGTTCAACCATGCAGCGCTCGAGTGACATCTAGATCGACTATGGTCAAGGAGAGTCTAGTCGACTCTAACTTGCTCCATCTCACAATGCGTGGCGCACTACACACGGCTATATAATAATACTGTCCGACATTTTAGGACAATACATGGGATTGTTCACAATGCGTTGACTTCCATAACTATTGCTAACCATTAAGCACGTTAACAATGCCATGCAGATAATCAGCTTCTGTTTGCTCTCGGGGCTGCACGTTCGCACTTAACATAAGCCTTTTTTTCCATGACGATATTTTAAGTAAACTGTTAGCAAATCTTTTTTTTATGACAACAATTCTGTGTTGATTTACTGCAAGTAATTTGCAAAAGACATGGTGCTGCAAAAAGACACGTGCGTTTGACAGCAATTTTCTCCTAATTGTTGAGCATATTTATATATTACAAAATCAATATAAACTATTATATTGATCTTAAAACATAAGTACCGAAAATATTATTGCAACATATTTTGGCCCTAATATTTGTTAGTTTAAAAATGTCATGTGGAAAATGGGTTTTTCCATCCCTTGACGGGTTTTTCCATCTCTTGACGTTGTTTTTTTCCTATCCCCTCGACTGAGCTCCGCAGCTTGATTGAAGGACTCCTAAAAACCGTCCCCACTTCAAATAACGACTGTTACTTCATTTTCTTTTTTCATGCGTCTCTTAAATATCATCAAAGCATAATTAAATGTAAGCATTTTATGTAAATGTTTACCATTCCATGGGAATGTTGACTTAAATTAAATATTTCGTAAATTACGCAAATAAATATAATAACAATTACTCTTGCGACGTTTTAAAAGATTTGTTCACCCTGCATTGTTTACGAGCTATAACCTTCACTACATTATAAATAATTATAAAATAACAAAAAAATAAAATAAGTTAAAGGTAGGGTCATAGATTGGTCACAAATAAATCAAAAAATTAATGACCACAAAAACTTAGTTGATGCGAGAGGCACTGCAGCTGTTAATAATAAAACTGTTTTGACAAAAGATTTCCCTTCAAAGTAATATGTTCTGGATAATGTTTCACCCCAAAAACAATTGATTCTGAGAAACGTTTCATGCATGAAGCGTTTCTCAGATTTCTGAGTGTTGGTGTCCGTTCGCGAATGCTGCTGTCAGAGATGCGGCGGGTACCGGCTGTCCCCTCGCCACACGCCGATGGATTACTACTCAATGCATATCCATTTGAATATAATTATTTCATGACTTTAATAGTATGAGTCAATTCAATGATGGCTTGCTTTTCGGTATATTGTTGGTACACCTACATTTGTTCGTCTGTCCTTGTAGTCCCTTGTCTTTGTGAGTCTTTTGCAGTGTTAGTCTGTCAATAGGTTAGGGTACAAAAGCCAAGGGTTCACCCAATACATAGTTCCCAATAGACGCCATCTTTACGGGCAAATTGCATTTTGGCTTGCGGGCGCGTCAAGCGCTCAAATTATTAACGCAGACGCGCTGTTTACTAACCAATCGTGCAATGAGTTTTGTGAAATGTGCGCGTGTTGCGTGCCGTTCTCACGCGAAACGCATTAATGTTTGTCTCAAATTGCCCGTA
Source organism: Pisaster brevispinus (assembly GCA_023634235.1). Taxonomy (NCBI): domain Eukaryota; kingdom Metazoa; phylum Echinodermata; class Asteroidea; order Forcipulatida; family Asteriidae; genus Pisaster; species Pisaster brevispinus. The sequence continues at coordinate 22,699,368 of JAMKCF010000002.1, read as the reverse complement.
AAAATGGCCGATTACGTCATATTGCAACCTATCTTTCCTAAAATGTTGCCCTCCTGACTTGTTAATAATTTTGGCTACTGTTTATAACTGTCACTGTTAATATTTATGAAACACCAATGATGTATTATATCATGTGAGGGCAATACCGAAATATATGTTTATTGAATTGAATTGAATTGAATTGATTCGACTTTCTTAGTGGAATTACCGCGTGGCCATTTGTTGCTGTGTTCTTAGCCTAGCAAGTGGACAATGTATTCGACTGAAAGTTTCACAGGCCACAGGTGACTGTTATTATATATTTCTGTATAAGTTTCTCTAAAAATCAGCATTACGTTGGCACAATGCAAATCCCAGACCGTACCTTTAAGTAAGTGTGAAAACATTCTCGTCAAACATTGTGTTATTCCTTCTTTTTGAACCAACCTGTACAATTACCCTTTAATTATGAATAGATGTTAATATTTGCATCGGGGATAAAGAATTTAATGTGGTTTTACCCTTACACCGATGTGTATTAAGCACTGTACACTCAGTGCTCTCCCGAGCTCTGTGAAGAAAAAAAAAATCCACAGTACAACCTTGCTGTTATTAATAGCTTCTCGCTCAGTACACGAACCAGAGAGTTGTAATAAATAAATGAATGCTGTTACTAACTTAGTATCATGCAAATTCACAGAACTGCCTCATTGCCAGATGAAGTCGGGTTCTTCAATTAAAATATGGAAGTATGGAATGATTGGCCCAGGATACAGGACGGAAGTTTTAAGCATAAGGTCCACCCACCAAGTACACCTAGAATCAAAGCCCAGGCAGACAACACAATATTTTACAACCCCCCCCCATCCCCCCTCCCCCAAAAACATCTTAAACATGATGATGCAATACCCAACGCACATTTTCCCCCATCACGAACCCAACATACTTAACGCGACAAGAAACCATTGCGACTAATTAAGAATATCCGTCATTTTTTACCGGCCACACAATGTTCCAAGAACAGACGTGTTTTTCCAATCGGGACACTCCATTTTCAGCCTGCCACACAATATTCTAAGAACGGACGTGTTTTTTTCAATCGGGACACTCCATTTTCAGCCTGCCACACAATACTCTAAGAACGGACGTGTTTTTTCAATCGGGACACTCCATTTTCAGCCTGCCACACAATATTCTAAGAACGGATGTGTTTTTTCAATTGGGACACTCCATTTTCAGCCAGCCACATCCACACAATATTCTAAGAACGGATGTGTTTTTTATCAATTGGGACACTCCATTTTCAGCCAGCCATAGCCACACAATATTTCTAAGAACGGATGTTTTTTCAATTGGCACACTCCATTTTGAGCCAGCCATAGCCACACAATATTCTAAGAACGGATGTGTTTTTTTCAATTGGGAGACTCCATTTTCAGCAATAACACCCCTCTTTTTTTCTTCTTTTTTTGAGAATACGGCTTCCCGAAACAGCGGATATAAATCAAGTTCGTTCTTTAAAGTGGTACTGGGAAGTTTGGATGCACAGAGACTTTATAACACGGTACTTCTTATCACAGAAATCTGGGCTTATTATACGGTCCATAAAATCACCGATTCGAAAGGTCCGGGTGCCTCAAAGGTAGGGGTCATACTTTGGTAACGACCCCGACAAAATTGTGTTTGTAATTGCTATCCGAAAGCTTGCTATAAAGATGGTAAATGGTAATAAGAGTCTTGTGAAATCATTTCATCTGAAATGCCCCCGTTGGCTAGAAAATAATTTAAAAAAAAAACATTTGTGAGAAACAATCATGCATGAATCGTTTCTCAGATTTCTGAGGGTTGGTGTCCGTTCACAAATTTAATGCTGCGGTCAGAGTTGCGGTTGGTGTCCGCTGTCACCTCGCTGAACGTGGATGGTTTCGACGTTCTTGTGAAAATACCGTGACAGGTTTGTTTTTTCTTTTGGTTTGTTTTTTTTTCTCAACAAGTAGACACCGAATTCAACCGAAGCTTTCACAAGTGAGCTTTATTGTTTCAATTTTGACTGTATTAGCGTTACGTTGACAGAAAACAAACGAAGACGCTACCTTTAAGCATCCTATGGTAATAAAGGAACGCCAATAATGAGCCAACGTCAATATTGTTTAAAAAAACATATAATAAATGGGTGGTACACCTGGCTACATTTAAAGGGTTCAGGGCTCTAGGTCATTGAACACGGTGGCAGTACATGTTTCCTCGAAAACTGTATATTGGATGTTATGTACATGTAATTTTATGCAAACGTTCATGCTGCGGTCTATATAGCAAAGTTTAATTTGTTACTATTTTTAGATTGGCCATATTGTAGTAGGCCTAATATTAATAACAATAATAGCAATAGCATTTATAATGCACCGTTGATCAAGATAACTATTTTAAAATACCAATTTTGAAGACACTTTTATGCTACGACACTTATAAATGGGAGACCCATTTTTAAGAACATTTTGTGACGGTTTACAATGTGATGTGGTGCAATCTGCAGCCAAACCATGCCACAAACACCGGGGGCAAACCCCCTTCTCTCAATGGTAGGTGTAGTTTCGTGCATTACACAACACTCATTCAGGAGGGACGGTCTCATTCTGAGATCAATCCTCACGTCACAGAGGTCAAGTCTCAAGTTCTAGAGGTCAAGTATCCAGTCACAGAGGTCAAGTGTCAAGTCCTAGAGGTCAAGCCTCAAGTCACGTAGAGATCAAGTTTCAAGTCTTAGAGGTCAAGCCCCAAGTCACGTAGAGATCAAGTTTCAAGTCTTAGAGGTCAAGCCCCAAGTCACGTAGAGATCAAGTTTCAAGTCTTAGAGGTCAAGTCTCAAGTCATGGAAGTCAAGTGTTAAGTCGCAGAGGTTAAAAACTCCCCCACGTAGCTGTAGACGTTCAGCCTCAAGTCAAAGGCCACGTTGCTCGGAACTGGTAAAAAATAAAAAAATCTGGAGTTGGCGAGCCCCTGAGATATACGACCTCAATTATATAATAATATGTAAAGATCTGTGAAAATACGAAATATGCTCATTTTATGTCAAAACACACTTAACGAGACTCCAATGTCTAAAGATGAGTGTGTTTTTCATAACATTTTGCAGTCAAAAATGATTTTAAATGCGTCACTTCGGACACCCTCCCTACCTTTTTCTCTTCTTCGGCTGGTCTGGTTTGGTTTCCCATCCTCTCTTCCATCGTTATCACCAGTTTCTGCAAGCGCACCAGTTCCTTCTGAACAGCTCGTGTATCATTTCGTATTATGACTGCATCTTCGGGGATACCAATTCGCCCCCTCTGGACGACCACTTCGGCCACCTGGGCTTTCCACGGGTACCGGTCGTCGGCGTACTGTCGCGAAGCCACCCAAACCAGTGCAGTAGCAGCGTAGAAAACCACTACGGCAATAATTGCTGATTTAATGGAGCGATTCCGAAGCAAACGACAAGACATCATCTTTGATTTGATTATCCCTAGTTCATATCCAGTGTTTTATGGGAAGTTGATTAAAACAAATTTGAATGTCCCTTAAAAAAAACTTTTAAGGCTCAAACCTCCGAAGGTCTATTGAATTTTAGAATCTGAAACCTTTAGAAGCTGTGTACATACCGTGAATTCTTAAAACAAATTGGTTTCTCGGTAAACATATATTGTTCTTAACACAGTTCGACGCGGGTAGAATACGTCACCAATGACGTCACTGAGGGTTAGCTTGACGATACGGGTCCAGTGTCTGTTATAAACTGGAAGAAAACAAATTAAAAATAAGGTTAATTTTTAGGGGAGTGTTACATGATGGGGGCACCTTTTTTTTACTAGGGGAAGGAGCATTTCTGGCCAATTGACTATCTTTGACCGCATGGGGCGCTTTCAACGGCTGATTTCCTTTCACCACAATCAAAGTTTTATCTTATTTTGACTGCTTTTGTACCTTGTATTAAAACTCATACGTTCAAACGATGGTCGGCCGACCATTAATTCAAAGGGATACAAAATTGCATTTTTCTTAAAAATGAACACCTGGCGAAACGATTTCACTGGAAGTTATTTTGGAGTAACTTGGAAGTAATGTGTTCATGTCTGCAAATGATGTAATACATTATTTAAAACTCTTCAGCGAGGGTTTGTTTTGCGACAGCGACAGCGACAGCGACAACGACAACGACAACGACAACAACAACAACAACAAACTGGGTGACTGGTAACAATTGGCGCAGGTCTACCTGACAATGATACCATCCAAAAACCAAATGTATTGCACTAAACCTTTATCACGGTGCGGCCATCTTGAATTTCTCCTTTTCAAATCAATGTAACCGAACCGAGGCTGTGAGGAGATATAGTCTGGTACCTTTCTTGATACGTCGTGGCGACAGACAGAAACTGTATATGTAAAGCCAAGGGAGATGGTGGAGTATAGTCATGTTAATGGGTGTTAAAGTGAGTTTGATTGCGTTGTCTGAGAAGTTTAGGATCATTTTTTTATTACCTGGGCCCAATTTCACACAGCTGCTTCAACACAAAAAAGCAGCTATATAAACACAACAAAATTGTTTGTACCAAAATAAGGTTACCAGCCAAAGTACTATCACACATGTGCAATCTGTGACTGATATCCTGCTGTTTGTTTGTTTAGCAAAATTTGTTAAAAGCAGTATTTACTGCTGAAGCAGGTCTGTGAAACTTGGTTCTGGTTTGTAAAGCCGTTCTGGAGTCAGTTATAACATTACCTGTATTGTCTGACCGACACACGTCCTAAACTAACTAATGTGTAGGGGCCTACCTAAACTATAATGATTAACTCTCCTGTTAAAACAAAACTATAGATAGTTCCAAATAGACGCCATCTTTACGGGCAAATTGCATTTTAGCTTGCAGGCGCGTCAAGCGCTCAAATTATTAACGCAGCCGCGCTGTTTACTATTAAACGATGAGTTTTGTGAAATGTGCGCGTGCTGCACACCGTTCTCACGCGAAACGCATGACTGCGTGTTCCCAAATTGCCGCAAAGATGGCCGATTTACGTCATATTGCAACCTATCTATATACAGGCGAGTGAGTGACTGATGCACCACGGTGTGCATGATGACAAAAGGTGTTTCACAATTAATATATATAGCTATAGGTCTACGATCATGCCAGTATGAGAGACACACGATTGTGTTATACGGCGGATGCCACGCGGTTGCCGTGGCAACACACAGCAAGCCAAACCACGTTCCGGTATACCTTGAAAGACGCCACTCAATCGAAGATAAATGGACGAGCAAACCCAGCTCCAAGGTTGAATAAAACAACGTACGAGCAAAAGAAGAAAATCAAATCAACATAATGTTAGACTCCATGAACATACGGAGTTTTGCGCTAGAATTTATTAATAGTATTGCTATTTTTTCAGCCATAAAAAATGCTAACCAAAAATAGGCAAAACTATACAGCTGTGCCGGGGTGTGTGTGGGGTGGGGGGGGGGGGGTGGACAACAAACAATCATCACTTGATCCATATACCTCCTACCCGATTTACAATTGCCTGATGCACAAATATTCCAGTTCACAATTGCTAGAAAGCATTTATAACAATAAATATATAAAGCTATTGCATGCATGATGTACATGCAGAAAACGCTAGCTACTCTTAACTCTAGAATGAACTGGTAGGCCTACATGGTTTTTTCTGGTTATTTTTGCAAAATAAGCGGCAACTACAATAAATTCACCCAATTTTGCCTCGTTTAAAGCTGCGGTGTTGCGATCAGAATTCATGCGTGCGCATTCATTATTCAATGTAGCGTGACAAAAACTTCGTCCTCTTTAGCTATACGAAAACGTCAAGGTGCGATCAATTTCACAAGGTGGGAATAACAAAAATATGCATCAAATTTGTCATACCTTTTTTTTTTCTTCGCCAAATGCTGTCTTTCGTTTGTTTATAATTTGTTGTTGAAATATTATGATAAAGCACGAAGCCATTGTCAAAGACCAGCATGCATTCTTCAGGTGAACCAATATTGATATAAATGAATTCACCAAACCGTGAAAGTTACTAAGCTCGATCTGTTATGTTTGCAATGTTTTCAAACACCAGGTTTTGGACTCGCGTTATCAAAACTGTTTGTTTTACTCATTTTCTAAAAAAATGTAGCATTTCAAGCAAAAAGATTTCAAACGAAGTTTTCCCAACATCTTTACACCATGTATGTGAAAATCTGTGAACATTTATATATTGTTTTTACTCTAACCAATGTTGTGAGAAAAACCTTTAACGTGTGTTTTAATGTTTGGAAACGCAAAAACCCCCAACAACAACAAACAAACAAACAAACCAAGGGTCAATTAAGTTGCACGTTAACAAAAATGTCCATTTAGTAATTAATTATTTGAATGATCATAGGGTACACATTTCGTTACACCTGTTCGAGCGGATATTGTCAAACCGGAAAGTCTTTATATATTTTTTAATTTTAGTCATTGATTTTTTTTTTGTACGGGACGCAGTTGTGTACAATCTTTCCCAATTCACCTGGCGTCCATCACCTCATTAAATTTTTGTTGCGCCATTGTGGACGGTCGGTTTTCCAGGGCACTTTGTATTTTCTACTGTAGTGTGTATTTTAGGCGGCGTGGGCGTGTGTGTTTACCAGCTCTCCACGTCCTTACAAGCAAATTAAGACCCAAAATGGCTGACCATGCATACCATGGTCAGTGCAAGGGGTCCGTGCAACTCAAACAAATCAAATTGGACGATGGTTTTGAGCAGCGTCTATAAATTATGCGCGGCATAGAATGCAATGTGGTGTAGATTATTTCAGCTGCTTACCCTATTTGCTAACATTACTAGATGATGTTTTTTTTGGGGGGGGGTAAGCGAAATGTCATTTGCACTGGTAATCAGCAAATGGCAAAACAGCCTAACTCAAAAATTAACTATTTTGAGAAAAGCAAGTACAGAGATAAGCTGTTTTGCCATACAAATGGGATGAAAGTGTAAAAAGAGGCTGAGATAGGACATTGTTATATTCAGAAATTATACAGAGTATGCCTTTAAAACTTTGAAATGGAAAAAGCACCCTGAATTTACCCAGAAATGATCTGATGTAAAAACCAATAAATTTCGAGTTGGGCTGTTTTGCCATGGAAGGGCCAAGTGTGTGACCTGCCAAAGGTTCCTTTTAAACAGGGGTTTTCTGTATGGCGTGACCGAGCGGTCAAACTTACTGGACTCAAACTCTTGTGTCTCTGATCAGCAGAGTGTGGGTTCGAGTCCCCATCTTGACACTCGCAGCCAATATATTGCTTCGTCCTTCCGATAAGACGAGCCGTACGTCCCGCTTGGCTTGTGATGCACGTACAAGAAATCGGCATTGTAGAGAGAAGGGGCTTTGCTCTGGTGTGCCTGGCATGGGTGGCATTGCATGCACCACCCCACCTTGTGTGTATTTCTTTCGAGGAATTGTATTGCTTTGTCTCATAAAATCATTCTTAACAATCTCCACCAGATTTTGATAAATTTTGCGCTAATAGGAGTGTCATAATGTGACCAAAAAAGATGGCACATGATAAGAGTACATAGATATTATTCATTATAATTTATTTCAGTCTTAGTGTACTGTAACTTGCCATTAAGTTAAAATTCGAGGACCTAAGGTACACGGAAACATCATGGCAAATTTCTAACTTCGCGTAAAAAAGAGAGGAAAAGGTGTTTTTTTTCTCACACTCACTGTACAGCACACTGTAAAAACTGGGCTGTTTAAATTGACACCACAGGTTGTTGAAATAACACTAACTTCTGCCCAAACAATTACATTGGTGTTTTTTTAACACCCTGTGATGTTAATTTTGATTCTCTCTTCGGTGTCTATATGTGACAACACACATGGTGTCACTTTAACACCCTAGTTTTTGCAGTGCAATAAGTTTAAATGCAGTAACTTGTTCCAAAGGGCAACGCTGGCGTCTTTCTGTAATCTGCCCAAACCACCCCCCCCCCCAGCAAAATGAATGATTCTGCCATAATTTCGCAGCTAGGAAAAACAGTTAGAGCAGGTTCACGGTGTTGTCATCTGCGGTATTTTTTCCCGTACCTTACATGTTCACCTACATTAGTCACTATAATGGACTAAACCATAAATTATGTTAAGTTCATCGAAAACAACTCCTATTTATTTATTTATTTTTTATTTTATTTATTGATAACCAACAGCGGGTAACCGCCATTATCAGTTATTATCAAATAAGAAGGCATAACAACATTAAATAAATTAAGTATTTTAATCCAGTAAGAAAAGGTTAACGACGCAACAAAAAAATTATAATACAAATTGAAATAAATAAATATACACGTGAACAAGTCAAAATTTGCAAATTAACCAATAAACTCGTGGAAATGAAGACGCTCCACATCAATAAACAGAAAATAAAAGATAAACAAATACGAAACATAAAAACAGGGTATCTGCGGATCCTTAAAAAAGGTATGAAACAGTCTTACATTTAAATATCCAACTGTAAGGCCATGAGAAGCATTAAAAAGTATTGAAATTCAGTTATTTGAGGTCTAAATAAATTGGATGCAGCATGTAATGCATTTCCTATTAAATAAAAGAACCAAATAACGCTGCGTGTGCAGAATTAACAAAAGGTGAGCAATATTGTAGCTGTTTTTCTTCTGCTTTATTCACTTATTTTGGGTCCAGCATTAAAAAGGGTCTTTAAAAAAAACTTAAATTTGGCTTTTAAAAGTGTGCAGATACCCTATATAAAGCATGTACATGTACATGAATAGGAAGTGAGCTAATCAGCTAGCAGACATAACCGGGTATAAACATCGCTACCAAACATTTGAAAGAAGAAGCAGCCAGCACATTACACTTCCCAGGGAGCCGGTTGTAAGCGGACGAAATTCTTGAAGCAAATGGTGACCTTCAACCCGACTCCAGTGAGCGTGTAATAACATGCGGTTGGCGGTTGACGTAGCGCGACGTTGAGGAACGTGTAAAACAGTAAGGATTTGCAATGGTTAAATGAAAATGGTTGCCAATGAGTTTATACAGAAACAAACAAACATGAACTTTTCTTCTCTGCTAAAGAGATTAAGTTGGAACATGGAGGAAGGAAACTTCCTCCATGTTTGCATGGAGGAAGGAAACTTCCTTCATGTTTGGAATAAGAGTGTTCTGACTAGCTTACTATTATTAGTATTCGAAACACAACATACATTACCTTCAGATTCCTTCCCATAGGTGTGCCATTGTCCCTACGTGCCATCAAATCTCACAATTCCTAAGTGGACATAAAAAGGGAAGGGCAACCTTAATAGACTGCAATGCTGGTAAAAGACACCCAAGAAAACACCAGCTACGACCAGCTACGAACCCCCTGGAAGTGTCAACCTTCTCCCACCTTAATAAAATCACCCTTTAAAAAAAAAATGAGCTCGATCCCCACGAACTTGCACGTTGAATGGCACACAGGCGCATACTTTGGCATTCTCTTGAAGCGAAAGACAAAATGGCCACACTACTTACCCCGTTTTCGGTGGGAAAACCTCCACAGTGGCTATATCACTCTTCGCCGATTTTCTTCAACTGTGATAAGCATTTCCATTTGAGCACTATAGTTACGCGTAACGAAAGCGGTTTACCTCCGTCGATGTGAGCAAGAAAGTCAACAGACCTCCCCCATAAACGACTACCAAACGAACTGTCCTTTAGGCCGAATTCGTGCGCACACAGTTCGACGTGGTGGTTGGTTTGTTTTTTTTATGAGCGCGCTTGAACTCGTCTGGTCCCTCGTTCCGCTATCGCATTTTAAGCCTGTCACAAGAGGCTAAATCGAACCGGTAAAAATGGACTTTGGAATAGCTCTTGAACTGCGCTTATTGTTTGATCCAAATAGTGCGTATTTAATGTAGGGTGGCCTTTTCTGTTGAAACATCTCATTTAAAAGGTTTAATTGTTTAATAGATTTATCGTTTGTGGTTAGTCAATGCTGAAACGGATAATCTGTTTCGAACCATTTCATATTTGTTATCTTTATTATATTCAAGGGCAAAGTACACATGTATACCTTTGTTGGTGTTTTTTTTTTTTTTTTTTTTTTTTTTTTTTTAACCGCTCGGTTGGTTTAGTCCTATATAAATGTAGATGTATACATTAGTTATAATCTGTGAAAAAATTCATTTTTATAAGGTGGTAGCGTTTTTTTGAGTTATCGCCACTATTCTGGAACAGTTATGTCTTAATTGAAATACACAAACTGAGAAACTTTTCATGCATGAAATGTTTCTCAGATTGTTGAATTGTTTTGAATCCCTTTCTTTAAAACCACATTTTCTCAGCAGGGAATGTTGATAATTAATGTTCTACATTATCTGCAGGACTTCTTTACCATGGTAAGTTTTTTGTACAGTAATTAATTCATTGGAGTAATTACTTCGGGTATACCTCCCTTTAAATCAATAGTGTAAACCAGTCACATAATGGTACATTGCGTGCACAGTGTTTTGGCTGGTAACCTTATTCTAACAAGCAAAATTGCGCTGAGCTATTTTTTCTGCTTAAGCAACACTATGAAAAGTTGCCCTGTTTTGAAGGCGTTGGCTGGGAAGAGAGTTACAAACCGGCACTTTTTAGAGCCAACAAACACGTATACTCAAAATAAATTACCCCAAACTAAATAACAACAGCCTAAACTGTACTTACATCTTCAACCGGCGTGGACATAATATAGCGCGCGTCTTGATGAAGCCGTGTCATTCATAATATAATGTACATGTATACGCCCTGGGTTTTATTTTCTCTTCTTTCTCAAATTTCACTTGGCATTGGTGCCAAACTTCCTGGTTCGACTACAACTTTCTAAGTTCGCCCTTATGCTTGCTCCAGTTTCACTTTGCTCACGTTTTGGGTGATAACATTACAGTTTCGTTTTAACATTATGCCTTCAGTGTATATACATGTTATTGCAAAGGTGAACGGGGTGTCTAGTTTGAAGGGTTTCACTTTTGACTTGATATTGTCTTTTAACCCTGGTTAAACTCGACCCTTTAAGTGAGAATGTTGCATCATGCGCTCAGGTTGTTATAAAAACGACTGGTTTGCTTCTCGAGACCTGGTTAACATTATACACCACTACAAAGCTTAATATACATATAGGGCTACATTTATATCTCTTTTATCTACCGGGAGGTTTTGAAAAAGAAAACACAAAATGGCCATTTTTCGACATCACGTTTTGTTTATTTCATCGGTCACGGATGACCGATTTGACATAGGGTAGAATTGATGGGGTAGTGTGTACGTTTGTCGACCAATCTAGAATTGCTATGCAAACACGTTGCACTAATTTCACCGCTTGACGCATTATTGAATTTGTACGAATCGATTTTTCCATCATCACTATGATGTGCTTAAAGAGCCATTAACTCGTGAGTTGATGTAAACAGTACGGGGGCGTTAAAGGGACACGGAGAAATCAAAATAAGGAGTATGCCTTTAATATTATCATAATTATGACTTTGGGTCGTAATTGTAATGTTTGTCTCATAATGATATGTTAACCAAGTCATAATATTATGACTTACATCTCATAATAATGATTTAGCGCAAGTCACACGACGTGTGCCAATTAAGTTGTATTTGGGAAGTTTATGTCATATATTCATGACTTTCACTGCGTCCATAATGAGGTACAAGTCATAATTATGACGTGACGTGTATTTCACTCAAGATTTGACAACAAGAAGCCATATAGTGTCGCTGTAGTACTGCAGCAACACTCGGCATTCTATACAACAAAGCAATGCATATGAAAACAGGCTCGTGTGTATACAGTATTAGCTCAGCATGTATATTTTTGTAAATATTTGTGAAGCAAAAAGCTTTTTGTAGTTTCCATATTGGAAAGGCAAAACAAAGAACGACAAAGGAGGGACACTTCGACAGCTGAGAAAATAAATGTTAATGAATTGATCCACCTGCTCCAGTTTGCTTCAAATCCATGCGAAGGCTACATTCCAACAAGCTTAAAGCGCGTTGAGTGAGACTGTTTTTGCAAACTGATGTTCGATAGTTGTTAACATAAAAAATATAATAAAGAAAAGCACCTCAGATGCCCATTTGCACAAAATTCCTATCGGTTATGAAAACACCAACAACATTTTACAGGAAGACGATCGATTTTAGAAACATCGAGTAAACAAATCTCTTCCCTTCCTTTTTTTCACAGCTGGTTTTGAGAAACAGAGGTTAACCGGATATATATCCTCCCCTCGTTTTAGCTGGGTTTGAGGAGTAAGGGATAAAAAAATACAAAAATTGTCAGCTTGGTCATACTTGGTATAAGAATCACTGCGGCTGTTGATAATGTATAACATTTTGAGGAACTATTCCAGTCCAAGGAATGTGGTTTCGGAGAAAGGGATCCAAAAAAAAGCTGTCTATCAGAGAGAAGATTCATGCATGAAGCGTTTCTTAGATTGTGTATTCCAATCACGGATGATTCTTCCTTCCGTGGACAAAACGCAGAGGGGACTGTTTTGGGGCTTGTGACGTCATACGCAAGGGGGTCTATGACCGGTCCTTCTTTGACCTCAGTGAGGGCGCTGTTTGAGCTTGCGACGTCATGTGTCAGGGCCCATAAGGCACTATTTTAAGCACGATGAAACTGTTTTCTTGCCAAGCGGAAGTGTCACCGCGTCAGAACGGGCGACTTTGGCTGCGGCTTACGGCCAAATCACTGTATAGGCATATTCTTCAACGCTGCATCTGGACACGGCTCTTTTGGACTCTCTTGTTATAATGTCCTCCACTTCGTGCTTACATCTTGTTTAACTCTTGCGACTTACAAGCCCAACATGTCTGCCGCACTCTCTTGTTATAATGTCCTCCACTTCGTGCTTACATCTTGTTTAACTCTTGCGACTTACAAGCCCAACATGTCTGCCGCACTTTGTACATTATGGTAGCCCTTTTAATATTGAAGGCCCTGCTGTTGACTGTGTACACAAGCAAAGCACCACAGAATCATGCCTAGACTCAGTCAACGACGAGTTATATTGTCTGTGTACAAAAAAGAACCCGACAGGAGCAAAAGTGAATCCACGTGTCACGTGTCTCTCTTGAAAAATTGAATGGCGCCATCATTGTGCAGTTTGTCCCACAGTCTTTTCTCGTTCTCAATGTCATGCGTCCACGTTGATGCGTACGTGCGCTTGGTGAACATGGTGTCGTAGTAATGCATTGTGTAGCGTGGATCGTATCCAAACCCGTAGATGGCCACAGAGTCACACAGGTGCATAGCGAGCAGGACTGCAACGGCCCCTGAGAAGGAGGAAACAAACAATCCTATGTTGTTCTTGACAAAATGTTACCACGTACATTGTTTACCTTGCCTATTATGGGCGCCACAACATCATTAAGGTCTGTTGACCCATTCACAAGATTGTGGTCCTCCTTGCCCATAGACAAAATCATGGTCAGTTTTCTCCCATTCAACTCAGTGCAATCAAACCGAGGCTGGATGGCAAAAATAGTCTGGTTCCTTTTTGAGCAATTACTATTAGCATCGATTAGTGCTGCTGGACACCTGGAGCATGATCAAGATAGTTTCAGTATGTTGAAGGTCTATACAGATAGTATATAGCTGCATGTGTCTTCCGCGTAAGAATCGTGAGTCTGTGTATTGGTCAATGACTTACCCGTTGTGGGCTTCATGGATTTGGCATCCAGGTACTTGGCAAAGACGTAGCGGAAGAAGTTTGGATGAATTATCTTGACTTTTCTAGGGTCAGCTCGTAACTTGTGGTTTCTCCTGGGGGACACAAGATGTTCATTTTATCACTACGTAAAATCATGTTTTAAGGTTAAAAGTTTTCTTTCTTTTTGTACATTATAAAGCAGTATAAGTAATTCGGTGACAAAAATCGATGAGTATAAAATAATGTAGGAGCTGTCTTTTTTGTTTTAACTCGTCAGGCTTGGCATCTGAGACGTCAAATAATCATGCCACAAAAACAGTTATTATGCGGAAGTGCGTCGTGAAATTAACGCAACAGTTCACATTACACATTATGATAAGCGCCACCAAGAGGTCGTGCACGGAAAGGACGGTATACAAATAAATAGAAAGTACAATAGCTTACTTGCCCATCCCGAATATTTCAGCTGCATAGCTTAAATCAAATGAGTTGAACATGGCGTACAACAAACTAACATTCTGAAGTAAAGAAAAGAGATTTCATTTAATATTAGCTTTTTTCCAGCGAGTTGACTAACCATTTAAAACCACTCAACTGCAAGGGTTGTGTAGGGTGGCGCAACTGTGCACAGAATCAATGTGTACTATGTAGATGCATTTACAACAATATAATACTATATTGTAGGATGACATGCATTGTAAATTGTTGAATGTTTTAGTGATGATCAACTAAAATGTATCAGCTGTAGAATGAAATGTTTCAGGACGTGTTCATTTCTTTGAAGACGTTTTAGGTATCATGTTTGCTGAAAACATGTTAAGCCGGAACATAAAATTTGTATCACTTTGAAACTTTGTTTCTCCACTATCCAATAGATATATCTTACCGGTAGGCCTATATATTACACAAATATTGGATGCCTACGAATACAATATAGCAGAAATTAATCATGCACGAGGTGAAATCTGGACTGTGAAATGGAACACTCCCAATTTCAACGAGTGGTTATATGTGTATATAATGAATAAATAAACGCATCCTATATTTGTTGTATTTACCTCACACAAAGATCCTTGTCATTTTATATATTTGTCATACAATTCATAATTTATTTCAATAATTAGCAATACAAATTGTTGACCAATTTATAACTTATTTCAGTAAGAAGGGTTAAACAAAAATACGGGGCATTTTAGGGGAAGGTAAATTTACTTTTCGTTTAATATCAACTAAAATGAAACACAATATTGTAATTCCATTCACCATTGTTTTAAAATGTTGCAGATGGGCCGATTGAGGGAAGAAGACGTAAGCACTCGTTTTTTGTCCAACGTTGGCGGCATGCTTTCCATAAGTGACCGCCTTGTTCAACCTATAATCACAAATTCATATTTTTAAAAATGTTATCAAAGCAATGCCAAAAACATTGTTGACTGTGCAAATCACACGCTAACACCAAAAGGGGCACTGTGTGTAACGCACCACTCGTGTGTTTGTAGTATCCAACCTCTGTCCCGGGGGCGATCGTTCTCACCGCGCCCTTTTTTCCCGGCATATTGCTCGCTCATAGCAGCGAGGCTGTGTAGTATCAGTCCGGTGCATTCTTGCATGTATAATGTCTACTCGATGTAAACATTGAGTTTGCGGATAAAGACAGGTGACCAGTCTACCTTCTTGACCTCTAAGCCCAGGTGCCCTGCTCACGTGACGCCATTTGCATACGACATTAAATTGGTGGCATTTATAAGCCTGAAGTCAAGGCGAGGGTGCCACGCGCGCCTTGACTAAAAAAGCTTAGGGTAAAAGAGACAGATGGACGCGTATTAATATTACAATCAAATTGCTCGCGTCGTTCATTGATTAACCTCTTACCTGAAGACAAGGTCGTGCGAGTCGATTTCTCGGCCGGCGTTCGACCCGTTCAGTATCCCCCCAGAGCCAACCACAGCACAGCTGACGCAGTCCTTGCCCGCCCTCAACGAGCTGAGTGGGGGGTTCTTAAATTTTGGATGACGTAGTATATCCTTCAGCACTGAAAAGAGTTTTAAAAAAAGAAGATAATATCAAGTGATATTTTAATTTAACCAACAAAGCATGTTCATAAATACACATTGACCCAATTTATCAAACGTCACTATCATAATAACCTAGAAACGCCATTTTGTAAATCGATATTCCCGTGTGTGTAAAGGACCTTTTCGCACGAGGCAATTTACAGGCAATCCGTTCCAGGAAATCTCGAAAAAGAAAACATTCATTTTTTGAAACTTGATACAATTTTGTTGGGAATAAGTAACCCAGTGTTGGAAAAATATCTACTGTTCTGCCGAAGTGTTCCTTTCGCATGCAGCGCGGTTAGTTGCCTCAAAGCTGCCTGTAAAAAATGGCGTGTGTGTCACAATGTAGTACATGTACGTATTTTAGGCGACGTGGCATTTACACGCTTAATTACCATAATATGTACGTGAAATTTTACTCCCCAAAATGGCAAGCGGGGCATTAGCCGCGTGTTACGTTGGTACAATGGGTCAATAGGCTGTACGTTACATAATCGAATCTTGTTTGAAAGTAACTGTTAAAATAAACACCGATGCCCTCAAAATAGCATTATTGATAATATTGTACATAAAGCGCTTATTTATAATGTTAGACACGAAGACAGAGGGCGCACTTGTTTGGATATGATCTCCAATGTACTGACGGTTAAATAATAATATGGAGACCCGAGCTGGTGAACGTTAACAATAAAAAGGGAGAAAATCATGCGCCAACAAGCCTCACGAATAAAATATGAGCCCACAACGTTTTCTGTAAATCAAAGATTTGAACGTCATGATTTTCGTCATGACGGATTGTCGAAAAGTGGTCCAATATTGTGCGCCAGGGTTTGCTGATCTCCAACTTGAAGAAAATATTTGGCACATTATAGCTTGGATGGATCTTTTTTAGTTTGCTGGAGTGGGGGCCGGGGCCCCCTTTTTTTTAAATAGAGTCTGGCCAGTTTGCTCGGCCAGTTGTGTTTTCTTTTTGAATGAGCATAGCTTAAACAGTCATTGGCTCACCTACTTAAAAATTTTGCCAGCAAATTTATTGGATTTTATTCCAAGAGGTTTAGAGACTTTAAAATGTTGTTGTTGTAGTTTTATAATTTTTGAATTTTTACTTAATAGCATAGGTTGATAAGCTTATTTTGTGTGGTGCACCCATAATTGTTGTTTTAGAATTTGTGAACATTCAGCATTCAGCATTTTGTTGATACGGGAAGCTTTTGTGTGGTGCACCAATTGAGAGCAGCATCTGTTCAAAAGACGGTGCGTACCAACACTACTGGGCCCAATTTCATAGCGCTGCTTAACGGTAAGCAACTTTTCGTGCTAACTATAGCCGACAAATTTGATTAAGCGTAAACGTATTTCACAGGTTAGCAAGAAAATTAGTCGGTCAGCTTGCGCGTTCACCATGGATTTGCATTGTTACGTCATTCGTTTTCATACAGTAAACACCGGAAGGTTAGCATGCCTTTTCGTGTGCTTACGGTTAGCAGTGCTATGAAATGGAAATCACACAGTAAGTACAAAAACGGCCGTTAAGCAGCTCTATAAAATTGGTCCCTGGTTGGCCAAATAGGTGAACATCGCGCCTTTATGTAATGGGCCTAATGGTGGCGTGACGCATATGCGTTTGTGCGTCTGCCTCAAAGGAACAATAGACTGTGCAAGTCTCGCGCGTATTCGAACATTTGGATCCGTTAAAGCGCGTGAGTTTGTTTCTTTCACGCGTTAAAGCAATGTACGTGCATCCTCGTTCCCAGGGGTGATCGATCTCGCCGCGCCATTTTTTCCCAGCATGCATTGCTCGATCATAACCCCTGGAATTGGTTCATTAAAATGTGCTAGAATCTAGCACATTTTAATTAGGCTTGAGGCCGATCCATTCTACGCGCGCACTCAAGTATGGTAACGCGCAAAAGAGGCATCAAGTCAAAGAGCAACTGGTCCTCTGTCATTCTTCTTGATTTTGTGATATGCCTAACTGTATGCAGTTTAGGGTGACCGTGTAAAAACATGATTCATTTGAAATGGAATCGCGTCAAAAAACATGCATTTTCACACGCGCGTACTAAGCCTCATACAAGCGCCATACATGCGCTCGGAAGTTTTTAACAAGCGTGCACGCAACGAAGTCACCCTTTGTAGCCAATCAGCGTTGTTTTTCAGTACATCCCTACCAGGGGTTAGTGACGAGAGGTATCGATACGGCGCGCTGCCCATGGTAGCGAGGCTGATGTACGTGGGACCACAGTGGTCCCAAAAATGTTCGGATACGCGCGAGACTTGCACGGTCTATAGACCTTTCCATTGTTGAAAAACAAACAGCGCTGGTTCGCATGGACCGCCGAATGTTAGTAAAACAGTCAATCGTGTTAACAGATGTTTTAACCAAATTAAACATTTTCGGCAAGCTTCTAATTAAATAAAATACCTCCCATAATCGGTTGCTTTGTTTCCAATAAATTCAACACTATTTTTGAATATTGTAACGTTGTTACAAACAGCTGTAGCTATCTGTTTTTGTTTTGCATTTGATGGCTTTCCATAGTTTTCCAACCTGGGTTGGCAAAAACTTGGGCTGTGACGTTGCAAAAGAAAGGTCTATTCCAACACTGACAACCAATCGTGTATGTACGCATGCGTGAGTTTAATAAACCCCTTACATAACGCCAAATGCTACAGGTACGCCGAGGTCACGCGCACGTTTTTTACGCACAAAGAACGGGGCTGCGTTTTACTTGCGCAAACAGATCGCAACCATTAGTGCAAACGTTTGTGACTGTTGGAACGATTGGTTGCGCACTTCGTGATGTCAATAATGAATGGCGGCGCTCTGTAATGAAAATGGCGACACCGTTTGTATTTTATTTTTTGTAACTTGGTTTTTGCTAGTGTAGGTATATTTTAGTCCTTATTTTTACATCACGATATCAACTAATTAAGTTGCTATTTTAACTCTACCTTACTGTGTATCAATCACCGAAAACACATGATAGGCCCTAAGTATTTTCTTGACAAGAGAAATAATATCGAGTGCTTACCTTTCGTTTAAGTGCTGTTGTCCACCATTTTAAAAACCACCCACCAACACCTCAGAAATACGTTCGCCTATGGTTGCTAACGTTCGCAAACGTTGGCGGCGCACAACTCGTTCCACTCGAAATTGTTGGCAAACGTGCGCAACGTTTCCGCAAGTGGAACGCAACCCAGCTATCGTCCAATGAGTTGACTCCTTTAGCCTCTGAGGGCGCTTTTTGAGAGTGTGACGTTATATGCATATGCATATACCATAATGTGGGAAAGGCTAATTAGTTGTGTATGTACAAACTTCTTTTGATAGCACACTCTTTTGAATTAACCTCCTCCAGTCCATGTTAGTTTCGATTCCCGTGTGGGAACTGAATCTCCGGGGAACAGATTTCCATGACACCAATCCATACTTACGTGTAAGATTTTCGTTCTTGAGGCCGAACGGTAGATCATAAAATGACGAATTATCCAAGTTTCCGATGTCATTCACGTCCAGGAAGATCTTGATGTTCGGCTTGAACCTCTCCCGAAACCATCTCGAGTGTTTCGGTAGAGATGCTATGCTCCTTGGACACATCTGCGGGGAAAACAGAAAAGCAAGAGTGTGGTGCCGTGTAAGTCTGCTCTTGGTCAGTTGTAAGTAGTCACTCAAGCGAGTCCAGCGACTTCAGCTATAATAGACTTGGTTCCAAGTCTGTGATCGTGGCTTTTAGTCTACCCGATAGCCAATACATTATTGCCTGAAATAGCGCCCTCTTGTAGATGAACCCTCGATGAAGCCATCAGCCACTTTTCAGGTGTCCGTTTTTAATTAAAAAGTAATTACTCCGCCATTTTATTTTATTTGTATTTAAAAAATTTAAGGTTCCTCAACTACACCTAGCCAAATAGCATGCCAATTGTCTTGTTACCATCGGGGTTGATTTCACACCCAAAAAAAATCCACCAGTGACCAGTTCTCCCGGTATTCCCTTGGGAAATGTAAGAAATGTAAGAAATTATGATGTTTTTGCTGACTCATCAAACACGAGAGGGTTTCATTCAAACAAATGGCTTAGAGACACATGTGGGCTGATCTCAATGGAAATTTTGCTTGAATTTATTTTATTTAGTCACAAGGGTCTATATCAAATAGTTTGGGCGATTTAAACATGATTGTGTTCTCAAAAAACACGTATTACACGCAAAATATAAAACGGACACCTGAAAAGTGCCTGAAAGCGTAGTGTGTAAAAAAAAATTGATGGTGTCACGAAGTGTTTTAACCTCCGTCATTAGATTGCGAGTTGGGGAGCGTGATAGCTAATCTGTGGGGGCGTTTTTCGTGGCTGATGCAGAGGAATAACCACGATCTTAGACTTGAAATCAAGTCTACTTCAGCTATGGCTATGGCCCTTTTCGAAATCACGGATTGGGCTCAGGGCTCCGGTTTAGGCTCTGTCTGCCAGTTTAACTAGCACCGAAGCGAAAGCACGTGTTTCGAAAACAACTGACGAAAAAAAAACCCCTTATAATCGGAGTTGGCCTTTTCAGTGCTCCAGCCATAGCCACTATCCGAAGCGTCAATCCGGATATCGGTAGTCGATTCGAATATAACTTACTTACCGACGGTTCAAGGTAATCGATTGTCCCAGTCCCACTTCCTTGAAAGCTTCTTGAGTCACCATTCCTTATTCGTTGAGTATCGATTAATGATGCTCGGCTTCTGGTCGGTCTTTCAATAAATTCATGTTCGAGAAGCTTGGACAGCTTCGACGCTGCGATACACCTTTGTGTGAGAGTCACTGCAACGAATATCAGAAATGTGAAAGTACCGAAGATCGATACTTTCCTCCAGGTCAGAGATCGAATACCAGTTATTAGGGGTCGACATATAGTTGAAAACAATAAATGTGCTTTCCTCATTTTCTTGGATTGAAAGATCTCGTGAGAAGCATCAAAGCAGTTTGTAGCGTGCAGTTGGCGTGACGTGATGTTATCTTCTTGCTAGTTAGTGTCATCCCTGTGGAAAGAAGGTGGATAAAAGTCAAGTTCAATCATAGAGTTATATATATAGGAACCAGAGGGCGCACTGGTAATACTACGTGCACAAACGCGACGGGAGACACGCGCGCCATTTTATGAATGCCAGTGAAGACTGTTTATAGCCTACTAAATTATCCCCGAATTAATATAATATTTTAGAATTATATTCCTTCACTTTGGACAATAAATCATGGCATGTGTGTTCATCCTCTATTGAAACGAATAACTTAAACCCCCAGCCGCTCGGTTTTTTTTTAGACACCGCATAATGTGTATTTAGGAAGCACACCGCGTATTTCGTATTCAATGTTGCCATCGTACAAAATGGCGCGCGTGTCTCCTTGCGGTTCCGTCGCGTTTGTTAGCATTACCAGTGCGCCCTCTAGTTCCTTAACACCCGTTTCAGACAGACGCTCTAGAGTCGCGCCGAACCAAATTATTTAATTAAGTACATGTAAAGTTCGACGTCTGAAACAGTTAGGAGCGACTGGACGCGCTAGAAGTCGAAAGATCGACTGTTGCATGCAGTCGTTCGGAACGACTCTGGAGCGCCTTGGTTTCAGACGTTGATCTTGTCATGAGCCGAACCTTATGTAAATGTTAAGGTAAGTTTGCCTGTCTGAAACCAAAATTTATTTGGGTCGACCTATAGTCGCTCCTAATCTATTTGGTTCGGCGCGACTCTGGAGCGCCTGTCTGAACCGGGTGTTATATAACTCTATGTATATAACTCTATTAGTTCAACTGAGACGGTAATATTATGCACCGTGTTGAATCTGCCCCGTGCGTAGCGTGGTGCGTTGTTTATGTCGAACTCTGCAACTTGATAAGCGCATAGATATACAATAATATTATATTCTATATCTATGAATCGCACTCGACGCACAGCGTGAGAAGCGCGCGTGAAGTTCCGAATCGTGTATCTTTCCGTTCGAAATACATGTAAACAGTGCACCACGGCGCGCGAGGACAGATCGATCACCCCCGCGGTCGAGGTTGGCCACTAGTTACCTGCCTTTACCGGGAATACGTAATGTATGTACATTTGACCTTGCATGCCATCCCACTGTGTGCAAATAACCCGAAATACACACACAGTATACTATGACACCTTTAGTTATGCGTCTTCACATGTATACAGTATACAATGTTTATGTGTGTATCCAATAACCACGGGTTTGTAACATTGTTTTAAGACCAGTGCCTGTCTTATATTATAAAGACAGGAGACCAGTCTAGTACTGACTGTCGTCTCTGCAACCACCGCGCGTCATAATGCACGCCGTATGATTTCATGTTTTGAGTAGCCTATAGCTCAGCCTCGCTACCATGGGCAGCGCGCCGTATCGATACCTCTCGTCGCTAAACCCCTGGGAGGGAAACACTGAAAATCAATGCTGATTGGCTAACCAAAATGTACTGCTTTGCGTGCACGCTTGTTAAAACATTCGAGCGCTTGTAGGACGCTTGTCGGGCGCTTGTCGGATCTCTCCGGACGCTTTATACGCGCGTGTAAAAATGCACGTATTTTGACGCAATACATTTCAAATGAATCATGTTTTTACATGGTCACCCTAAACTGCATACAGTTTTAGACGTATCACAAGATTAAAAAGAATGAGAGGGGCCAGTTGCTCCATGACTTGATGCGTCCTTTGACAGCGCGCTCTGCGTAGTCTCTAACACAAAATGGATCAACCACAGGACTAATTTAAATATCCAATATATTTGGATATTTTGAAGTCACACTTCCAGGGGTTACAATCGAGCAAGGCATTCTGGGAAAGAAAACAAAATGGCGTGTCGAGATCGTACACCACTAGCACTGGGAACGAGGTTGCCTATAGCTAGATTCTTTTGGGGACACTAATAAGTGGCATCAGTCTAACTATAATGTGCATCCATTTTCCTCGGAAATTAGTGAGCGCAAGATCAGAACTATTCACAAAAAAGAAAAGAAAATTAATTTAACTTGGTACGCCTGCTGTAGCGCTCCAAAGTCTCTCACTCATTTCCTATGGGCTACCAGTTACAACTCTTGCCTTGAACGTTCATCGTAAAATGGGCGTGAACGCCGGACTTGAGTCACACTTTTAGTCTTAATTGCTGCCTGGGATAAAACCAATGTTGTATACTGCTCTGCGCTTAAAAATGAATAAATTGGCTGCCAGTCGAACAGCGGATTCGATTCAAAATCCTTGACTGACCTCTAAAGTCCTTGAGAATAATTATTCCACTGACCTGGTTGGTCTCTGTTGTTCCACAGAGATCAACGAGGCAGAGTAGTGCAGATTCGTCTGGTGCCTCCACCTGTGATTTCTATATATGACCAAGTATTATGGTAAATCGTGAATTCTCCGTTGTTGCTCCCATGTTATGGAATGATCTGCCATCAACCATTCGTGCAGCCCGTATGAATCTTTTACATCAGAAAACGCATTTCTTTCGTTCTTAGAATGGAAGTCGTTGTTTACTTTAATTTGTTTACTGTTTCTGGTGTACCTTTTTAACACTAATTTTACTGTTTACTTGTACTGTTTTTTTTACAAGTGTACAGTGTGCTGAGAAACTGTATGTGATGCGCTTAAAATAATAAATGATTAGTTAGATTAGATTCGATTATATATGTAGGCCCTATCACAAAATCACTTTATTTTTTCGTTCATTTTGGAACCCGGAAGTGTTGCTTTTCGTGGCGAAGCTTTAATTTATGTCAATGCTTGTGATATTTGAAGCTTTGCATATGGTGTGGAAGATAACACCTATAAATAGTAAACTTGCGGGTATACAACCATGTTGTGTAAATCTCTTTTGGGGAGGAGTGTTGCTCTGCTCGGATCTACTTATCACGCGGTGTACGCGTTAGTTTACTAGTTACAGTCACTTCTCATGTCAATGTTGGATCATGGAGGTAGACATTTTATGGTGGAATTAACCAAAAAGATGTTTGTGTGGATTTTGCGGAAATGTTTTGTTTTGTTTTACCCACTAAGGAATTATAACACATTGTCAAATGAAACCAACCACACGTATTGCTGCTGCACAGCACTTTGTAAAATAATACTAAACAAACCAATGGTTCCTCATATTGTAGTGTCATATTGTTCCGTGTTTTTCTCCGACTGTTTGTTGCATCCGTTTGTAATTTCCTTTTGTGTGCTGCATGTATGATGTACCTGATAGCCACGACCAAACAGTGACTTAAAGCTATAAATTCATCTACGTTATTGTACTTACCCGACTGAAGTTTGCTTGGTAAAGAAATGCAATTGGTGTTTTCGCTAAAAGTGGGCCATATCCGGTCGCATACCAGGTGTATTTGCCTGGAATAACATGTACATTTTACTTGCCCCTCTAGACCATAAACGCGGTTATTGTATGGTTTCTACCACGTGCATTATTGATTACTATCACAAGCTCATTCAGACGACAGGCAAACTGACTGGTTGGTGTTTGTGGTGCAGTTGAGTCTCCTTATAGCAAAGGCATCAATGGATTTTAGTCAATTATTCGCAATGCTCCAATACACATCCATAATATTCCGGTGTGGTTGGACGACCTTCTCCAACTCACTCGTGCGTTACTTTAAGTGTGAGCTTGCAACAGTACTTGGTGCACAGTAGTCCTAGAGTCCACGCAAGAAAATCCAACCAGACGTTTCCTCGATTACTTTTTCAAGTCTCTAGGGAGGCGTTTATGCCAGCGATTCATAGTATTTTCCGTAGTGAGAGTGAATAATCTGTGAATGTGTGCTCTCACATTGATGCAGGTTTCGTCGTCACAATGAGTGCCGGTGTGACATTGTACGATTGAAAACTGGTTCGCTGAATTGTTCACATGGCTGTGGGTTCCGATTTCGTAGTGTGTGTGTGTTAACTCACAGTAAACTCTATTCTTTGGTGATATCGTGGAGGAAAGGATGTGATATCAACCGGAATGATTCCTGAACTCAATGGAACCGTTATCAGATGGTTCTTATACTGCACAAGAACCGATCTATACCATTGTTGTTGTTTTTTGCTTTATATAATATATAACTTAACGTATGTGTTTTGGCCTCAAGTCGTTATGATTCCTTTAACTTGTTATAGAGTGGTTCTTATACAGGAACCGTTAACTCATTAAATGATTTTTACACCAAAGACCAATTTGAGAATCTGTACACTACTTTTATATAAGCTCTGCTTGTTTTATTAATCCCTTTATAGCTTTCACCCCTCTGGTAAAAATATTAGTCCATTATTAGTTGTGACGTGTCGTGGCCGAGCGGTTTAGTTCATCGGATCGGACCCAAGCTCTGGTGTTGTCAGCAGCAGAGGGAGGGTTCAGATCCCGGTAATGACACTTGTGTCCTGGAGCAAGGCTTCGTAAAAAAGTTTAAAAGGTAGTGCACTCTACTCTGCCAACCAGGCTCCTATTTGGATGATACCCTTGCCTAATCCTTACAGTAACCCTGTTTCAGCTCCACGAGTAGGTGGCAACGTGCCACTGGTGACAGTTGATCTGGGTCGACAGCCCAAATCAGTTAATTATTGTAGCCCTCACCTTGAAGTGGCCGTCCGGCCTTGTGCAGTTGGGCGATATCTCATTCAAACAAATAATTTTAAAAAATCATGTTGCAACACACGTACTTCTGATTGATCTGATTTAAAGTGCATGGACTGAACTGCGAACTACATGTCTTCTCGTACTTTGCCTCCAACAAGCTAAACAATGCTTGTGAAATATCTCTTGCATGTTTAATTCACTCGTGGATATATCGGTGTTATCATAGATAAAGGACTCCCTACGGCGTTATAAAATGATGACATGATAACACCAGTGGGGAATTTTATTCCCCCACCCCCCAAAAAACAAATCCACTTGGGACACCTCGACGCCTGTATCGCCAATCGATGTTTACCTTACTTTCGTGAACATCACCGTAAGTGATTACTTACCTCTATTTCAAACGAGACTGCTATATGTTGCCCTCATCAGCGCCCGTCTCTCACAATCGCACCGCTTGATATTTTACTGTTTATGTCATTTTAACAAGTCATCGCAATGTTAAAGAGGACAAACACTAATACTCGCATTGGCCGTACTACAACAGTTTAACCAAATGATATTTATTGATCTATTGACATTCAACAGAATGGACAGCTGGCAGTCTAAACCAGAAGTTATTACAGAGCGCCGAATGAGCACTGAAGGCGCAAAATATTGGGAGCTCGGGCTGAAATGTGAAATGCGCAAAGAACGCCATTTCAGCAAGCAACTCCTTTGATGCGACAGCAGCTCGGTACAGACAATGACATTGCCATCAATGAATAACTAATCATTAGCTCGCTGAAATGGCGCCCATGAGTATTTTTTCACGTTCAAAAAACGGATAGATCTCAAGTTCCCAAGCTTGCGCTTTCGGCGCTCCATGGTCTAAACAGCATCCCACTGAATTCTTGGGCCACACAAAATATTTGTTTTGTGTATGGTACCTAACGGCATATATAATTTTCCCCAACCTCCGTTTTTCTTCTTTGACTAGAAAGAACCGGTTTGACCTGACTGGCAAAATAAAGGAGCTACTCGCATTTTGATAAGCTGCAGTCATGAGCCGTGTGGTATAACACTAGATAAATACACCTACACGGCGTCATAATGACGTCATCATTGACCATGACACGTGACCAGTGATGAACACCATACGGAACATAACGGAATGGTCGATTAGCAATTGGTTTCATGTTCAGCATACTGCATTGCACGATACCATAAACCGAAAGTTTTTTATTTTTGTTTAGGTTTCCACAAACAAGGAATGAATTACAAAAATATGGATAGTAGTGTTGAATGAATTGGCATAGCATCCTGGCAGGAAGCCAAGTAAAAGCGGGCAGAGCGATCATTTTCAGAGGATGTTGGCGTTGGGGCCAATTCAATTCAATTCAACTCAGTGCAATTGAACTTATGAACATACTTATCCTTTTCCACAGCCTGCGGATTTTTTTCTCAATGAACTAAGAACAAGCCATCACTGTTATATAACCATGGTTAAACTGTGGTTTACCATAAATTTTGGATACCTTGCTTAATGAACAAGTATTAAGAACACCATAAACCATGGTAAACCATGGTAAAATTATGGTTTACCATTGGGATACCTTGCCCATTTGAGCAAAGGTAACATAAGGAATAACTACTATGGTAAAACCATGGTATATCCCAATGTGTTGACTCGTGTCAGTGACTGTACTCAAGTCCAACTCGAATCACACATTTTTGTGACTTGCGACTTGACTTGACTTGGACAAAACTGACTTGTGGCTTGACGTGACTTGAGGAAAAAATTATTTGGTTACATCACTGGATATAACCTTACTATTGTTTTATGCCGTGGTTGTGATGGGTCGATGTAGGCTATACCGTGGTAAAACCACAGATGGCGGTAGCACAAGAGACATCATTCAATACATCCCCGAGTAAACTGTGTGTAAACTTTTTGACACTGAATGTGTTTATCTGAGATTGTCTGTGAAGGGTTGCTTGTAACTTTTCTCGTACATGTAGCCAAAAGTCTAAAATGGGGTCAGCTAGCAAAATGAAAACAATGCAGTTACCATAACTCGTCGGCTCAGTTCTATAAGGGCGTTGATTTCAATTTCATACTCATGACCAAAAGGTAATTAAATGAAAAACGCGCATAAATTTGAAAATATATATAAATCAAAATCAACAGATAAATGTTTACTTAGAAAATGAATGTTTCTTTTCCCAAAACAAATACCCCGAAGAGCACACTTTATAAATTAAACCCCATTTTACCAGGAGCTCTAAAATAGGCAAAAGTAATTTTATGAAATCATGCCAATTACACCATTCACATTATAGTCCTGAGCAGACGAACTGGTTAGTGATGTTTCAAGTTTTGCATGGTGTGAAAATAATGATAATGGCTGCAATTTAACACCACCGCACAACGCCTTTGTTTCCTGAATCAATGGCAATCTTCTCTATAAAAAAAAAATTAAAAAAAAATATCCGTTGTGTCGAAGCTCCGGATTTCCCTCGGTTTATCGGAAACTAGTGTGTTTGTTTCGTCAACAGAACGATGTCCAGTACAAATAGCAATTTATTGAAACAACACCACGTTGTGTTTACCTTGTGCCGCCCCAACATGGTGTTATGTTTGCCGTTGAAGGGACTGAATAAATATCAAGTGATAAACCACAAGGGACTGAATAAATTAACTTTTTTTCAGACAAAAATGTTTTCTTGGTAAACAGGGAGCTCTTAAACCAATTGGTCCGTTAAACTGCAGTCATGATATTTGAGTCTTGGTAAAAGTAGGAACATTTTATATCGAGCATATGGGCCGACCTATCATGTCCACATGGTGTAGGCCCCCCTATGCTTTTTAATAGACTTCAGGCTATTTAATCACAATTTTACTAATTCTTCCAGGGGGCAGGGGGAGGAAATCTGAGTTTCATGCCTGTATCGGGTACAGGCATGCACAATGCCTAATACACAATAGACACTACAGGATCAATTGGTCATTTAAAAAAAAGAGAGAGAAATTTCAATCCGAGAGCTCTAAAATAACAGATGACGCAGATATCGGGAGTGATGTTAAAAGATATCTTTATTTCCCAAGGCTTTGTCTGGCTTTCTCTTAACCGTCAATAAGTTATTGACGACGTATCAAACTTTACACCTGACGTCACACGCGCGCGGCCACATCCTGTCCGTGGGCCGCCATTTTGAGTCAAATTCTTGCGTGTTAAGATATGGGCCCAATTTCATAGAGCTGCCTAAAGGCCGATTCTGTGCTTACTGCGCGATTTCCATTTCTAGCACTGCTAACCGTAAGCACACAAAATGGCCGCGCTAACCTTCCGGTGCTTACTGTATGAAAATGAATGACGTAACAATGCAAATCCAGGGTGAACACCCAAGATGGCTGCCTCATTTTCTTGCTAACCTGTGAAATACGCTTACGCTTAAGCAAATTTTGTTTCTGCACGAAAATTTGCTTACCGTTAAGCAGCGCTTTGAAATTGGGCCCTAGGCCCAATTTCGTAGAGCTGCTTAAGCATAAAAAGTTGCTAAGCACAACAAAATTATGCTTACCAGAAAAAGGTTACCAGCTAAAATACCATTCACCATGTACAAAATGTAACTGGTATCCTGCTTAATTTTTCTTAGCAGAAATAGATCAAGCAAAATGTTCTGCTTAAGCAGCTCTATGAAATTGGGCCCTGGTGAGAGCCTGTGCCACTTTGTCCTTTCTCTATGCTTTGACACGGTCTAAAGAATTTACCCGTATCCGGGTTCCTGGTGGGGACTGACCAATTTATGGTGCAATATGACTCGGTATTGTGTCAAAATGACCCAGAAATGGGTCAAATTTATTTTCCAAGACCGGAATCCAAATAAGTTGAACCAGCACAAAGAGAAAGTCTATCTCATTTGTCTTAAATGTGTAGTGTACTTCGATATACTGAAGAGAATTGACAGGTATTTATCAGATTCCCAGTCAACATTTTGTTCACAAAAATATTACACAATGAGGTAGCCTATTATTATTCAATTGATAAAACACAAGACCACCGGGCTTGTCCGGTTGAGAGTTTACTGGCCCGATGCTAAAATCACTGGCCTCGGGCCTGTGTGGTCCAGTGTTAATTTCGAGCCCTGCTTACTAAGTCCCATTTATTTTTTGAACAGTTTCCGGGTCAGCCTGATCCGGAAATTGGTCAGGCTCCCCAGGACCCGGAACCCGGATCAATTGTGACCCGAACGTTCTTATAGAGTACACGGCAGTATTCGGGGAATTTTTTTTTTAAACCAAACTACTCGACCACCACACGAGAAAATGTTGTCAATTTTTTTTAGAAAACCCGTTCAGAAAAACAATTACTAAATGCGCATGTTAATCAATTCCATTATCAAGAAATATCAAAATAAGAGTCATTTACCAAATTATAATTAATAGAACAATACTTCGGCTACACTCTTTGGTTTTCAACTACTGTGACTAGAATAGTGCCACATGGCGCAGTAAAGAAAAATAATAGGATATTATACTCGACGTACAAAACATACAAAAATAGCTCTACAATAATATAGTCTTGTTTATATAAAATCTGAAAAAATAATCAGCTCGGAAATTTGTGTGAATTTCCGTATTATTCAGTAAATTATTACTTCAATTTAAATCTATAAAAATCTAAAGTGGACATTTTGTCTTTGATTACGACAGAGATGTTACTACTGTCTTTAGGGGAGTTTTGTTATTGTTATTATTGTTTAATCTACGGCCCTGTTCATACTAGCAAGAAGAATTAAAACCACAGGAAATTCCCGGGGTTTTTAAAAGTTTACCATCACCTCATGTTCATTTCCCACTTGATACATTTGTTTTGTTTGGGGGAATCAAACAATACTCAGTATGCTGACCCCAGGGTTTTCTGGCTTAACCCCAATCCAACTCAAGCAGAGTTAGCAAATTTCCCGGGAGTTTGCCAGGGTTGGCAATTCAAGTGTGAAAAGGTCACCCCAAAAACATGTCAAGGAAATCCCAGAGATCCGTCTAAGTGTGAACGGGGGCTTCTGGCACCATTAGCTAAACCAAATATGTTTACTTGTTGCATCAGAGTCCACTGTTTTGTCAATTAAGTAAATTTTGCCATTATAATTTGATAGATTTACGAATGTTTTTATAGGAAAATCGACCAATCAATCAATGGAGGTACATGTAATTGTTAAATGCCTCACATGTCGACCCTAGCAGAGCCTTTTTCAAATCCTTTTGAGGTAGACTCAGAGACTGTTAGGGTCGAAATATGTGACCATTAACTCTTTCCTCCCCCCCTTTTTTTTTTGGGGGGGGGTCATTTATACAATTGGTCCTTTTGGTTGGTAAGCAGCTTGTAACAGCCAATTCTAATTTCTCAATCAGTCAATAATTATAATCAATCAATAATACAATAAATGAATAATAAATACAAAGGGTTACAGGCTAAAAGTGAAAGACATAAGGGCAGAATATTTGATGATAATCTGTGAAAATATTATATTGAGGTCTATTTTCGAATGGATTAATAATAATGACACTTTTTGGTAAAAACACTTTGGTGTTCCGGGCATCTGTAAAATGAGAAACACTTTCAAATTGCGTTTTCACTCAATTCAAAGTTGAAAATATACCAATTTACTATTTTTATCAAAATGATTACCCTCCACCCGAAAAAAAACCAACCAATCAGAAATGCATAAGCCATCGGGGGTTATGGTGGACACATTACTGGGTCACTATTTGGTTTGGGTAAACCTATCTGTAGACACCCAAACCAAACAGTGCACTATGAGTCACTCATATAGGTCCACCATATCTCAAAAAGGCTGAATTTTTTTGTCATTGATGCCTTTGGTGAATGCTCTGCGGCAAAAACAATTAAACTATCTTCGTCTGTGTAAAAAAACGACACCACAAACTGCTTCCTTCCAGAAAAGTGCACTATTACAGAGTTAAATATCCAACAGGAATACAATATTGCATAAAAAAAATGTACAAAAGCTCAACAGAAAAAGGTCAACTACAGTAAATAAAAAACATGAATGTTGAAGCGCCTTGAGCGTCACTGAGTGACAGATATGAGCGCTATATAAGAAGCCACTATTACTATTATTATGTGTGAGCTTTGTGGAGGTTCTGAAAACAATGGTGTCTTTGCAAGCCCGTATGCCCACTGTGCACATTTCCAAATCCTAGCATAATGTACTACAAATGTGAAAATATTTCACCCATACTATGTTTGTTCCGATCCAAAAATCACTACTATTCCCCGTAGGTGTATAGTTTCTTCTTTTACAGTGCACTGTGCTATAGTTAAACTATTCCCTATACCATACTAGTAGTTATACCCAGTTAAACATATTTCTATTGCATATTTAGTTTTAATAAAACAAATTGCTAAAATTGCATTTCAACATATGCATTTTTTTAGCACAGCACCCTTTTTGTAAGTCAACTTCATGAGCCTCACTTCACCTAATTTCTTTCTTTATTTCATTTTTAAAAGTAAATCTCATTTTCATTTTCGTGTGTTGTGAGCCAAGCGATCTAGGGCATCGAACTCAAGTTCTGATGGCAGGTGTCCTTAAGCAAGACACTTAACCATGATTGCTTCGTCCTTCGAATGGGACATAAAGCCATTGGTCCAGTGTGTTGTGTAATGCATGTAAAAGAACCCAGTGCACTTATCGAAAAGAGAAGGGGTCCGCCCCGGTGTTCCTGGTTTGATTGGCTGCACATTGCGCCACGGCACCTTGGCAACCATTACATGGTGCTATGTAAAGGAGTAGGTCTCAAACGTCTCAAAAATAATTTGCTGGAAAATACTGAATGTTGAAGCGTCTTGAGCGTCACTGAGTGACTGATATGAGCGCTATATAAGAAGCCACTTTTATTATTATTATTATCAGAGTGTGGGTTCGAATCCCGGTCATGACACATGCTCTGTTGTGCTAGATACTCAACTGTAATATCACCCAGGAGTAAATGGCTACCTACGAGGGTAGGGACTGTTGATGTGAATGATTAGCAATGTGTGCCCCCAACTTGGCTGCCGGTGCCGCATACTCCTAGGGAGCTGAGAGTGTTTAAAAAATGCTAAGGCCCAATAAGCGAGGGTAGTAAAAGTGTAAGGCGTTTCGATACAACACTTAATAAGTGCCTCAAAATTGCCAATTATTTACTTAAGTATTCAATTTATTAAATAATATAATTCGGTTTTGAATAGTGAACTTGCAAAGTAGTAGAAAATCTATAAAAACTATTTAAGTTTATGCAAAAGCACATTATGAATATTTACAATGCATGATTTTCAACTCACTTACAGAAATATTAATATTGCAAAACTACAGTAAGACAAATTATGCCAGGAATACTACAGAAGAAAGTACCTGTGATGAAAATTTTCTATAAATCCCTTTTGAACAGCCTGATGATCCCTTCATCGTGTAGCTTCAGCCACAGCTCGCGTTCATTGTCGACGTCATGAAGCGCCGTCGATCGGTCGGTGTGCGTCGTGAACTCCTTGTCGTAGTAGTGAAGGGTGAAGCGCGAGTCGTAGCCGAACCCGTAGATTGTGACCTCATCACAGAGATGCAGGGCTAAGAACACCACAATCGCGCCTGTGGTCAACCACAAAATAAACAAAAAAAATAATCAATTGAAAAAAAGATACCCCCCAAAAATAACAACTTGACACCACTTTTTGCAACACTCAGAGTTGCCCGCCAACCCAGTCATCACCTGGGAACCAACCCATGGGAAGATGAACCGTAGCGTCCTTCCAAACCTACGGCCAAGACCCTGATGGAGGCCAGCCGTGATGCGACTGCTAATGAACTCTGACACTGGTGATGGAACAGGACACGAGGCGCATCCGTCAAAGACAAGTTCAATTGATGATAATGATTGATCTTCTGGCTACCTAAGAAGCAAGTTTGACTAAACACCCCAGTCGTCCTCTAGATAGACTAGTCTTTGTACTCAAGGCTAGTGACCAAGCCATGCGTGGATTTGTGTAAGTAAATGTATTTCTAAAGGCCATGTCACACGAGGCAATTTACAGGCAATCAGTAATTTTATTCAGTAAGAAAATCCATGAACATTTCAGTTCTCTCATTATTTTCCTGGGGATAGTGAGTTACAGCTAGAAGAATGTCTCTTGTGCTGCCGAAGTGTTCCTTGTGCATGAAGTGCAGTTGGTTTGTCCTCCAAGTTGCCTGAAAGAAATTTATCCTGTGTGACATGGCATCAATGCAAGCGCCAACATTTCAAAATTTCCAACAACGGTGCCGAATGATTTCTTACCTGTGGTTGGGCGTTCAGACTTGCCATCCAGGTACTTTGTGAAGACGTACCGAAAGAAATCCGGATGGATAATCTTCAGTCTCTTGGGATCGATGTTAGGTTTTCTCAAACGACTGTAAGCGGGAAAATAACGAAACACAAGTTGAGAGACTTCTAGCGTGTTACACCAACGCGAAATGTCAGGGCCCAATTTCAGAGATTTGCTTAAAGCAGAAAATGGTGCTTAACAAATTTCTGCTAAGCACCACTTAGCAGGAAACCAGTCACAAGTTGTGCATGTAAAATGGTATTTTGGCTGGTAATCTATTTCTGGTAACTAATTAATTTTTTGCTTAATAGCTACATGTTGTGCTTAAGCAGCTGTATGGCATTGGGCTCTGGTCACTCCACCAATGCCTCAGCAAGAATGCCTTTTCTTCAGAAATTAAACATTTTGACTTACTATCGTTTGCCTCTGCTCGTGTAACTTGGTGGATTTTTACCATTGAGGATGTTGATGACGTAGTCCATGTCGTAAGTCTTAAACATTGAGAAGAAGTAAATGGCATCCTACAAAGAAAACAAATATTTTTTGTAATTATGTTGTGGAATTTAAGATTCTTCAGGGAGTTTTTTTTTAACAGAGAAAAACAAACAACCACTGGAGGTTTACGGTTGGGTCATAGATAATTGGTAAATACTCCAAATATTAATGACCATAAAAACTAACTTGGTGAGAAGCACTGCAGCTGCTGAAAGTGTAAATTATTTTGTAGAAAAGACTCCCTTTGAAGTAATTTGGTTTCGATAATTTTCCACCCCAAAAACATTTGAATCTGAGAAACGATTCATGCATGATTTGTTTTTCAGATTTCCGAGGGTTGGTGTCCAGTCGCAAAAGCTGCGGCCAGAGATGCTGTTGGTACCTGCTGTCACCTCACTAGACGTGGATGGCCGGACATTCTTATGAAAATACTGTGAAATTGTTTCGCTGTTTTTTTTCAACAAGCAGACACTGTATGCAGCCAAAACTTTCCCTTGTGACATCTATTGTAGCTTTTTTAAAAACTTTGCCCATAATTCAGCATTACCTTGACAAAAAAAACAATCTATGACCCTACCTTTAATGATCTGTATGTTCTCGCCAGGCACTGTCCAAAACCCAGCAAAATATTCCATTCTATAGAAACTCAACACCCAAATGATTGGACTCTGATAAAATTGGTTCGCCTGGTCTCATGATAAGACGCTGTCCGAATGGACGACTTCGGTAGTGGCTCTGGCTGGCCGGATCACAAAGTCCTATTCCTCAATGTAGTTGCCGCAGCCGATGGCCATAGCCAAAGTCACTTGATCGGGACATGACCTAGGAGAGTGGCTTGGGGGTACAGTACCAATTCCACAAAGTTAAAGTAAAAGCCATGGGATGGTTTGTTCGTTGTGACTAACCATTACCTTATCCTCAACCTCACGGATGTGCATCGACTCTGGGAAGAAGGTGTAAAAGCTGGTCTTGTGCCCAACGTCATCTCCATAGTCTCCTGATGACTTTGCACGATTTAATCTGGCAAATCAGAAAAAAAGGATCAGACTAAACTCTTGTGTGTACGGCGCACATGGACATTCTTCGTTTCGGAAGGAAATTCATACAGCCAGTTTCCCAGAAACTTGCTGTTCTTTTTCTTTTTTAAATAATACTTTCAACTTTGCTTACCTTTAACCCTATGCTCACCTACCCACCCACTCATTGTTACACTAGGTCCACCCTGAGAGGAAGCTTAGTAGAAACCTGTCTAGTAGTGGATTCTATGATCTTTACAAAAATTGACTGTCCTTACCTAAAAACATAATCATGACTGTCGATTTCGGGGCCAGCTTTGGATCCGTTCAAGATTCCTCCGCAGCCAATCACAGCGCAGGTGGTGCATTTCTTCCTACTTTTACTCGTTGTGAGCGGGTCGTCGTTGAAAAGCGAATGCTTGGTAATAGTTCTCAGTTCTGTTGTGAAGGGAAAAACAAAATAAATTTTTCGGTGAAAACAAGCTGAAGTGAATTTTAAAGACAGATAAGACACTATCAAGACTTATCAATATTTGAAAATTTCCATCACGCCAGAAACACGGGTGCAAATCCCTTCTCTTAACCATAAGTGTACTGGGCACTTTTTACATTAATGATTAATGTACTGCCGTCGATTTCACCAAACTCTTCCTAGCTTAGGATTAATCTTAGGACTTAGGACGAGTCCCAGCCTTGCACTGTAACATGTAAACCTTAAGATTAATCCCAAGTTAGGACTAGTTACTCGTCCTAACTCGAGATAGGATTAATCCTAGCGTTTCGTGAAATCGGCTGCTGGGCACTTTTGCACAACACACAAAAATATGAAGCCTTAATGCTTAAGTGTCTTGTTAAGGACACAAGACCGGAACTCAGAGTCAAACTCACACTCTGCGGATCCAGGGCTCGAATTTGACACTGGACCGCAGGCCCGAGGCCAGTAATTTTAGTGTCGGGCCAGTAAACTTATGACCGTACAAGTCCGGCGGTCTTGTGTTTTTGAATAATAACGCATCACTGTATTTTTAAATTAAACTGGTCAATTGAGTATTGAAGTGTTACCCACAAGAAAAACTTGATAAATCTTCTCTTAGTGCTTGGTACAAAAAACAGCTCAAATGTGAAACTGTGTAGAGTGTTCCTCTCATTTTGATTCCGGTCTTGTAACAAATTTTCTGGTCCAGTAAAAGTTTTGAGCTACAAGCCCTGCAGTCTTGTGGATTTTTTCCCCAAATTTGAGCCCTGGGATCAGAAACACAAGAGCTTGAGTCCGATGCACTTGACAACTTGACCAGGACTCGCCACTTACTTGTATTATTGACATTGTTGAATCCGAATGGAAGCCTGTAGTGAAGCAATCTGTAGTAGTTACGGTACGACAAGATGTCAGATTTCTCTAGGAAGACCTTGACGTTTGATTGAAAGCGATCGCGGAACCATCTGGAATATCTCGTCAGGGATGTCACCGTCTTGGGACACTTCTGAAAGGGACGAATGACAAAAATAAATAAATATTAAATCAGGATTTTGTACGTTTGTTTATCAATGAAAATTAAGTTTTCTCAACGGGGCATTTTTTTAAGGGGCATCAAGCCAATGACTAGGGGCAGGGAGGTGATTGCCACTGTTAAGAATCAGGCCATTTTATTGTAGGTGATTTATTGGCTCCTGGCACTGACCTCACATGCAGAGGAGGATCAAGGGTTACAATTATCGCGACTAACCAGGGCCCAACTTCATAAAGCATGTAAGCACAAAAATTTGCTAAGCACAGACAAATAGTGCGTAGCAGAAACTGGTTACCAGCCAAAATTTCATAAAGTTTACATTGTTTTGACTGGTGCCCCACTCATGTTTTGCTTAGCATAGAAATTTGCTAAGCGGTGTTTTCTGCTTTAAAACAGCTCCATATGAAATTGGGCCCAGGTCCCAAAATCATGGCTCTGCTTACTGTAAGCAAAGAGTTGACTACAGAAGCAGGGATTTTGTGTTCATACATCAAGCGTATTTCACAGATTAGCAGGGAATTTTTGCAGTGCGCACGTACTCCACGTTACTAGCCATTCTCCGCTTACACAACTAGCACAGAAAAATGCTTGCACAGTAAGCGGAGAATGGTGATCATAAGTGCAGAATTTGACTGTAAGCAGAACCTAGATGAATGTTTTTTTATGATCATCAATGGGATATTACTTTATTGTAGTGTGAACATTGTTTGTCATGTTTGTTGAGTACATATTTTTTGGGGGTAAATACAAGTTTTTTGCAATAACACGATATTACCGATGGTCTGTAATGGCCGTCCTTCATGAATGGCAAGTCCTTCAACGCAGCGTTCCGTGGTGGTAATTCAGGCGCCAGTGCACTCGAAGACTGCTCTGTCTCAAGCGCATCAACAGCTACAGCAGGAAAAGGTGGTTTTCTGACTGCGTCCGAATTATTTTCTCCGCGTGGCTTAAAACCCGAATGGCCTTTAAAATTCCAGCTTAAATTTGAATATTTGTTGTTGTAAAGAAAAATCTTCTCAAGACCTCGATGCGGTAATTTTGAAACCTTTCCACGTGGCGTGACTGCATAATAATTGCCGAGGTCCATTTGACGATTTAGCACCAGGAGGTTGGGGTCCCTTGTCGGCTTGTTGAGGAACAAACCCATGAAAGTCAGAAGGAGATAGACAGTGACGGCCATGAGGAATCCAACTTTGAGGGATTGGCACTTAAATATTCTAGTCACTGCCATCGCGGAACGGAATGGAATCCACACAATAACACCAAAACAATACTGCTTAACGACTTTATCTGTTGAGTGACAATCGGCAGGTTACCAGCCAGACACTGCAGCATCACATCACATAAATTGTTCCCTATTATAAGCAGATTTGCTCAGCAGATTTGGAAGGCAAGTCGCTTCAGACGGGAGGCTCAAAACATCTCAGCTCAACTCTCGCTTCTCCATCTTGTAAAAAGTAAATATCAGTCTTACAACATCTGGAAATCTGTAAGTCAATTAAAAATATGAAACTAATTTTAATACATTAATTTCAAAGAAGATGCTGCAATACCTGTCCGGATAATAATTTACTGACATTTCAATCTAGAATTTCCATCACAAGAGAGCAAATTTTACCTGTGGAAAGGAAAGGAAAAGTCCACTAACAAATGAATATACAAAACTGTGCATTTTGCTGAGGCAATGGTAATTTGCTCTCAGTCTCAATACATCATTTTTTTACACAAAAATTATAACATAATGGTATTTTCAATTTCATTAGAGTAGTTGCGGATTAATAACCATAGATTTAAAAGCAGTTCTAAAATTTAATCCGTTGTGGTTTATAACTTGATAAATCAAAAATTAATCCAATCATCAGCTAACCAGACTAGCAAACTAGCACCACCATTCCAATCCACACAAATTGGGTCCATCCCAGCATAGAGAAAGCTGTCCTTTCTCTAGCCTAAAGCCCTAGGTAGGATCCCAGTAGCATGTCCACCAGTTATTAAGTGGATGGCTGAAGTACTTAAAACTACAGTTTTTACACTAGTGACACAATCCCCCTTTTCGCAGACCCCCGCCCCCAAATCCTCTTCCACACTTCATCCACATGCTTAGTTACTTTTTACCTTCACGTGAGAGACCCATGACAACAGAGCTCCGCTCTATAAAATAAGAAAGAGCTCTGCACTCTCTCTGTCACACTGTCAAACTCCCATGCCCGGAGTACGCCTTCAAAAACACGGCCAACAAATTGCCCTTTCACACGCTGAATCTCCGTCCGGTGTGTGTTGGTATCTGCTTACGTTTCATTTGGGTCTCTACGATCTTCAGCGACACGATTACCTACTGCAACAGACTGTTAAAGAAACTTTTGAGATCAGAAAACCATGGTACAAATAAATTACACACATCTCTATTTGTTTTAAAATCTGACAATTGAATGAACTTGTTTACATTGAATGGAAGCAGCCGCGTTTGGTTGTTGGAGCAAGTTAGTCGTCGAGGGCGCTAGGCCTACTTGTTGAAAAATAAAACTTGTTAGCATGAGCATTCCATTTTAGATTCTTTCTCTCTGGCAGTTTTTTCCCCTCGTCGGTATGCGGTTCGAAACTTATTTTGCAAGCACTCCATGCTTTTATACCATGGAGGACGGACGGGCATCATAGCGCCCTCACTAAATGGTTGACAAAATTTATGACTTTATTGCAAAAGCCATTAGCATAAAGATTTAGTTCAAATAAAACCAGTTTTGCTCATTAAAATGAGAATTAATACAAACATTAATTAAGTCGTACAATCTAAAAAAAATTATTTTAAAAGTCCCGAAAAATGCTAAGCTGAAGAACGCAAACAGTATTTAGTTTTTGTTGCATAACAAGAATCTGGTTCCCTGTTCAAAGCAACGAACCGCAAGGAAATAGTAATTGTTTGTACATGGTACCAGTCGACCCGTTCTGCGGGAAAAATAAAAAAGGTCAACTTCTCTTACGCGGGAGATTTTGCTTAAGTAAAAAAAACCTGGTAAAAACCTACATTTACCTAACCCAGTTCAAACAATCTTTCTTGTTTGAAAATCAACATATCTCAAGGTTTGTAGATTGAAATATGAAGGGGATGATCGAACTGACGTCAACTTATCACGCGTTCATGATTTAAATTAAACAAGAGAAAGGCAAACGCTCCCTGACGACGTGCAATCTACCCTGGTGATTGCAAGGGGTGGCAGAGTGCTGCATGCAGTGCTCAGTTTAGTCGTCGACTCCTCCACCGTAAAAGGAAAACTTGATATCACTCAGTCATGGCAGCTAATATGAGGAGAGTGAACACAACACTTGGACAGATGCAGAAGAACTTGGAGTGCTCGATATGGTATAGAAAATATAAATTGGCCTAGCCTTGTACTTTTTGTAAATCATGTAATTTGTAATCATGTCATGAAAACAGTACATACATTGTATGTATTGTATTTTTAGTTTGTTTGTAATTGTACTCTGCCTGGAGTCATGATCTGTTTATTGAATATATTATTATTTACTAAAAATAAAATAAAGTAAAACATTTAATTTTTTAGTAAGTAAACATGGTAAAGTACGGGCTTAAAAAAAAAAAATATTAAGATTTTCCTTACCTCTTGTTGTTGTCTTGGGCAAATGTAAATTAAAATTAGATACTAAAAAAATGATGATTGAACCACTGTGTCAGTGACAGTGTGGGCTAAAAATGGCGGAAGGGAAGTTAGAGTTAACTGAAGCCCCAGTAATTACTGGGGGCTGGGGCGCTGTCTGTGCTCCTTTATTTAAAAAAATGTAAATATTTAGCATCTCCTCTGGCTGTCCAGAGTATCACAATGGGGGTTTAGGGTCAGTTGTAGACGTGCTAGCTTACCCATTTGCCATTAGGTGTGTTTTAAGGCTTTCTTTGAAGGATGGTGTAGAACTACTACTCTAGTTCTCTAGTACTATCTACATTACTTTTTATTAGTACTAATAGAACTTAAGAAGGTGCTTCGATGGCAGCGTGGGGCAGGGCATTCTAGTCGACATTCAAAAGACAATAGTTTGGGGGAAATACTAGCTCTTGTATAGTTCAGTTTTTTAGTTAAGATGCTTGAATCTAATGGATGCAACCGAGTGCTTCTGGTTTGTCTTAAACACCAGTCAACTGCAGTAACACATCCTATTCCTAGCTCACTATTTCTTTTTTTAAATAGGTTGTTGAGTCTGGCAGATTTCCTCCATAGGGTATGCCAGTCCATGACGCCTTTCAGCATAGATAGATGTTACGCTGCTGTGCTGTGTCTGCTATAGTCATTACAAATAAATCTGGCTGCAGAGCGCTGTGTTCAAGCCTTGTTTGGTTTTTCTGTGTTTGAGGATCCCAAATATCACGTTGCTGAGTGGCACAGTTTATCTACAGTCTACACCATTTTTATTTTATTACATTGTATTTCATACAGCATCAAACAGCGCAAGCGCCAATTAATTTATCCTTCCCTATTCAATTTCTAAAAATTTGTGAAGGGATCAGAAGGAATGCGACTAGTAGTAGGCCGAAACAACAAGTGCAAATCAGTTATCACAGGATCATGCATAACCAATCTTATTGTAGTCCAAACAATTTGGAGTGACTTAGAAGAAGAGGGTATTGGAAGAATTAGGCCACACCCCTTTACAAGGATTTTTTAAAGATGGATTACATGTACATTTTATACTACTGTGAAGATGCGCTCATCTCACAACATATCATATTGCAGGGCGACTTAGTTTACAGATGTCATTCAAATCCAGTCCACAGTGAATGACATTGACTTTGTTCTTCTCTTGCATTGTAGCCTCGATCTGTTGCAGGATCCAGTCTCCACCAAATGTGACCATCAATTTTGCAAGTGAGTCCAACACATTTCATAAATGTTGCGTTTTAATTGTTTTTCCAACCTCTTGTGTTTCCAACGTCATGTGGTCAAACCAGCCCCTTACCCCTACCCGCCCCCTTTGTCTCTCTATTCATTGTTTACCCCTTGACTTTCTGTGTGTTTCTGCCTCTCTCTCCATGTACATGTACTTCCGATCGACTGCTTCTGTTACACTAATATCAGGCCTCGAAATAACCGACAGCACCCACAGCAATTGCCGTGGTGCCCTGTGCTTTTGCTGTGGTGCCCTTTGCAAAGTTCCCATACAAATTTACATTTTCCTCATAGAGTGCCCCTTACCAGAGGAAAATTGCCGCGCCCCTTCGAGAGCGAAGTTCAAGGCCTGTAATATAGTTACTTGTATGTGTGCTGTTATTTAGCCTTCGAGAAAGACTCTGTTAAGGTTGAAACGTTGGGCCATAAACTACTTTTTGCATTTGTACCATATGTCCTTCTGGTCGATAAGCATTTTGCAACAGCTAATTCTATTTTCTCATTAATCATGTTAATTGTATCTCCTCTTAACAAATTCTAGAAGAAGTGAGGTTGAAAAAGTTTTGGATTGGGAGCAACGGTATTACACTCTAATTTGATGATGGTCCCAACTGGTTTGGCCTGTGCCAAGTGTGGTAACAACAGTCCCAACTTCAGTTGGACTAAAGTTTTGAATGGCCACATTATTGATTGGACAGTTTCTCAATTTGGCCAAACTGTTTTGAACCATAAACTACTGTGAAGAACTGATACACATTAGAGTTTACACAACTTAATACAGTTACTGT
Source organism: Pisaster brevispinus (assembly GCA_023634235.1). Taxonomy (NCBI): domain Eukaryota; kingdom Metazoa; phylum Echinodermata; class Asteroidea; order Forcipulatida; family Asteriidae; genus Pisaster; species Pisaster brevispinus. The sequence continues at coordinate 22,656,960 of JAMKCF010000002.1, read as the reverse complement.
TTGGAAATAGTTTTGAATGCAAAGAACGTTCTTAAAGTTCCTTTTTGATTCTCTTGATTTAGCTTTTGCATATTGGCCTTGTTGGACTCGCGACGAACTTCGTCTGCTGCCTGCCCACTCTGCAAAGAACCTGTCACCAAAAGGTAAAGTGAGACAGTCCCACCGTTACACGCATTACATTTGACCAGAATACCAGCAATCTGGTTTCCTCAACTCTACGGGGTATGGTTGAACCCAGGTAGAGCATGGTCCCATGGAAATCATAGTCGGTTTACTAAGTACAGTCCCGAGACCAACAGACTCGCATAAAACATGCAGTTGGGTTTTTTTGGGGGGGTTATTATCAGCCGCCCTCCCAAGATTACCAAAGTTTTATTCTAATTTGTTGTGTTCTCTCATTTCGGTAGGAGTCTTACAAGTAACGATCGTTTGAACGAGATTGTCAGAGCTGTAAGAGGCGTCGTCCAAGCTGTAGAGCAAGACACTGGTTTCAGATGTGAGTAGTGAAACACTTGAGTGATTTACTATTTCTAGGGTCCTTCCTCACTCTAATGCAATCCAACTAGGCATTGTGATATCTCAGGATATTTTCCTGATTTTAAGGTTTTCTTAAAATCTCCTCGAGCCTTCAAACTTTCTTGAGAGAAGTAATTAAAGCAGTCACCAAATGGAGAAAGAAACAGTCCACGTTGTGGCCAAACCTATAGTTTTGTTTTTCTGGTGATGCTCAGAGTCTATAAATCCCTTGAATAATTGTAAACATCTAGGAGGTTCCTGCCATCTAGAATAAGGGGGGACCTTGACCCATGAGCCATTTATTAGGAATTTTTCATATTCATCAAATCTCATCCCTGGCCAACACCATATGGCAGTTAGCACCCAAACCATGCAAACTGTTGGACTCTGATTATGGTGGTATGCCTGATCCCAGGTAAAGCATAATCAGCACAGTCCTCGGTCCAAGAGAGTCGACAAAAATGTGCATGTTGTTGAAGTTTGAGGGATACAGGAAGGTTGGAGTTAATGCTCTCCATGCACCAGGCTCTAAATGGAATCATTATTACACAGGGACGAGATTTGTGAAAAAATTGTGTACCACAGGTTTTACAAAAAAACTTTTCCCAATGATCAAACCATTGTAGATGAAATCACTTGAGGGACTGAGTAAAGTCGAATGCGTGCTACCGTACAATCATGTGCTATTACTCCCCCAGGAACCACAGTGATTTATACTTCAAAGCATCAGTTAACGATTTGGAGTATCGTTGAAAAAAGAAACAGCATGTGGCTGTAAACGGTGTGCCGCATAGTGTAGCCCTATTCTTATAACATGGAGTATAAGTGATAAGCACATGTTCCATATACTTTACATGCCCTCCATACTTAGGTCTTGAACCATGGCCCTTGCATTCTAGAGTAGATGTCTTAACTACTATACCACCGAACGTGCCCTTTGACGAGAGGCCAGTTCAATTCCTGGTATTTGCAGTGGGGTTGTGGGTTCGAATCCCACCTAAGTACACTGTTTTTTTTTCTCGACAGGAGTACAGTGCTTATACACACCCCCTGTAAGGATAATAACGAAATGCCGATGCAGTCATTACATGTAATTTTTGCACTCACACGAAGAATTGTTTTGGATATATTATTTATCTCTGCAGGCACTCCACCCAAGGGTCCCCGTGTGCTTTCACAACAGAGCCAGACGCCAGCAAACACCAAACCAAAGGAGACAACTCCATACAAGAAAACAAACAAGGTGTGTTACAATACATGATCAACATTTCTAGGCTTGGTCTTCTCTGTTTGCAACTGCAAAGCAGTAAAGCACACACCACCGGTTGTGCAGGCCTTGCTCTTAAAGTTTCTGTAAAGTGGCCTACCGGGCTAGTAAACTGTGCATTTTACTTGCCCCCAAGAAGTTTTAGTAGCCCAGATTTTAAACATGTAAGTATCTTTCTGATTAATGATAGCGATCATGACCAATTTCACTCACACACTCAAAAATTAATAAACACATTTTAAAAGTTTATTATTCACATCTGAAAAGGAAGAAATGTGAGCATTTTAAGCAAGTTGGTTGCACAGGTTTCAGTAGCCCACAGGGCAAGTTGAGGAGTTTTTACTGGACAATGTACGCCGGGCTAGTGTTAAGGGCAAGCCCTGTTGTGTAGGCATGGAGTTTCACAGAGGCCACAGCCTTTCTTGCCCTGGTCTTGGCCTTGGTGCCCTTCCAAAGCATTCCCATCGATTTTGTTGATTTTCCAACAGAAATGCTCTTTGCAAAGTGAAAGTGGCCTCGCCCTGTCAGAGATGGAATTCCAGGCCTGCTGTACCAGAGCTGCCAACTCTCTCTGATTCTGCAGAAAGTTGCCTGAAAATAAACCAATCTTTTCCATGTTCTGATGAACGAATTTGAAAATCTCCCTGTGAATGGAAACATTTTCCCTATTATGTTGAATGTAATTCTAAATATCTCCCTGATTGTTGTACAAAATCTCCCTGATTGCAAGATGCAGATGTTTGCAGCTCTGCTGTACCCATAAGAAGTAAATAATTTTATCAATCATAAAAGTATTTATGTATTGTTTGTCGTCTTAAACAAATTCTCAGACCAAACAGACAAGAAAACGAGGCAACCTCCGCCAGGCAAAGTCCAAGACAACAGAGTCTGTGCCGATCTACGTGGATAGCGATGACACTGACGTCTCGGAGGCAAGCAGCCATGGTATTGCACTGATAACCGACTTCAACAGGTAACCATTATGAAATTCTTCATTGAAGATTTCTGGCTCTATTGGTTCAGACACAGTTTTATTGTTCAATGTAGGGTCATAGGTTGGTTTTTATCATTGTAATGTTGATTTATAGGCAACATTTTATAGAAAGATACAATAAAAGTCACATGTGAAAGTTTCAGCTGAATACAGTGTGTACTTACTGAGGAAACAGCAAAGTACTGTCACAGTATTTTTCACACGAACGTCTAATCCATCCACATTTAGCGAGGTGACATCAGCAGGTACCAACCACATCTCTGAACTCATGAACAGACACCAACCCTCAGAAATCTGAGAAACAATTCATGCATAAATTGTTTCTCAGATTCAAATTTTTTTGGGTGAAAACTTATCCAAACTGTTTTACTTTGATGGAAATCTTTTCTCAAAATATTTTAATAGTATCAACAGCTGCAATGCTCTTCACCAAGTAAGTTTCTATGAGCATTATTTTGTTTGGAGTACTTTTTACCAAAATATGTCCCTACCTTAAACGACGAATTTCACTCTGTGTTGGGAAAGATTTTTAGCTAAATACTTTTTATAAAAACCTACCAAATATTCTGATCATGATCGAAATAGTGCTTAGGATTTTTTTTTTCACAATCTCTAAAAATTATTCATTATATCTCAAACAATTTCTTTGGGGGTTTTCTCTTCTTTTTTTAAGGCAAAGAACACAGCCACAATTATGGGTACACTTTTTATTACAAAGACACCAAGTGAACAACAGATACATATTGAATAACTCTTTGCAGATCTTGTTTTCGACTAATAAGTACTTGTTATACTTCATTGACACAGCACTGAATAGTTGATTTTTAAATAATGTTGAGATACGTGATACATCCATGGTTTTCAAACTTGTTTTTTATTACAACATGGACACCAAGAGAATGTGTAGCCTTGATAGTGGCTGCTCATCTTTTAAAAAAACCTATAAACCTCGCATTTAAATTTGTAAAAGTTTTTTACACGCACTAGTCATTGGCAATAATCTTAAAATTGTTTCATGAAATTGCTATTAACCATTGTTACTATTTGAAACTTGCAAAGAAATGATATTGTAATTTCTTGTTTCGATTTGACCTAATACAGCGATGTTGTTGAAGACAAGCTCACACGGAGAAGCAGCAGGGAGACACAAAACCGAAAGCCCTTACAGCCAGTTAATCAAGTTCAGACCTGGTCTCCTGCAGTCGGCTCTTCGTCGTCTAAGAGCCTAGATGAGGCTGAGGAAAAACATCTCAAAAGGCGTAATCAAGATGGGTGTAATCTCGTGGAAGCTCTTGAGGAAGGGTCTCTAGGAGTCACAGAACAGAAAGATGCCAAGGCAAGACGACTGGTTACTGAGAGACTCGAGGAGCTTAGACTGAAAGTTGCAGATGGCTTGGTTGATGAGGCCACCACAGCAAAAAGATCAGTGAAGCTGGGCAACACAGAGGAAAGCGATCCAAGAGTTGCAGCAAAGGTTTTGAGTCAAAGTCGGGATAAAGAGGACTGTTTGCTGCAGGCTTTAGACCAGGGATCTTTTGGCATGCTTGGAGATTTTGAGGTTGATGACAGCCACGAAGCAGACAACAGTCACCCAGGTGATTCTCACACCTCGTATTCTTCCCGTCCTGACCCCCCACAAGATGTTTCAAGCACTAACTTATATGATGCAAGAAATAATGTTAGAGCAAATAGTAAAATGACAGACGTGTCAGGTCCTGAGAAGCAAAATCCTGAGTTTGGAGCTTGTGAGGAGAAAGACAAAAATGGCGGGAAAGATAGGTCTACAGTCAAACGAAGCAAGCTCCCAAGTAGTGAGACTAGTCCGTCAACAGCAGAGGAGGATCCATATGAGTTCATCGCCAGCCAGCGAACCCCAAGGAAGCCCAAACCCAAGCGAGCCAGGCGCCAGAAGAATCCAAGCGGGAAAAGCACCAAGGAATTTGACTATATGAAATGGAAGAAGAGCAACAGTGCTGAAAAAAGAATTGTTGGATGTAGTCAGGCAGCAGGAAGTCAAGTCTCAACACAGATCCAGCTTGTAGCAACAACTTCAAGACGTTCAGATGAGTCTCAGCAATCCCAAAATGAAAATGTTTTCAGAGAGCCACCAGAAGTGGATCAGAGGAAAGTCTCTCCTTCTTTGCAGATAAGTAGAAGTCCTGAGGGCAATCAAAGATCTCTAAGAAGGAAAATACAAACAAAGAATATCAAGGAAGACTTAGCAGCGGAACAAATTTTCCCAAAAGGAACTTCACCGAAGATAACACCAGGAACTTTCAAGCATCACCAAATTGAAGAATCAGATAATGCATTAACCACCCCAGAGCGCAGTCGACAGTCCACTGGGTTGCAAAATAAAAACCAGGAGAATATTGCCGTAAAATCAAATTCAGAGACAAATCAGAGGAACCACAAAAAGAAAAATGGAAAAGAAGACCAAAGCTTGATTCTTGAGGAACCACCCATCAGACAGCTAAGGAGCAGAGGGAAGGACAAAAGCACCAGTAAAGAAGATAGAGTGGAAAGTCGGAAGGACATTGAGAATGAGATGACACTGCTAGAAGACAACCATAAGGCAGTCAACAAAAGTGATGTCACTGAAAATGAAGAGGAAGTCATCCCTTCAAATGAGGATGAATGTCTTGCTGGAGTAGATAGTGATGAGGATGATAATGAGGATTACAGGTTTGAAGATATGAGTATCCACGATGGCAGTGATGAAGGAAGCTCCTTAGAAGGCCCAACAGATCCAACTTATGAACCATCTGCAGACACATCAATTTGCAGATCTGCTCCTGATGAGAGAGTCACAGAGGTTAACCGTCCCAAAGTGCAATCAGAACACGATGAGAAGAACCCTGTGGATGTATCTCAACCTCATCAAGAGTGTGATGGAGGAAGCTCCCTTGAAAGCCTAACCGATCCATCTTATGAACTATCCACAGAGACACCAACATCCCTGCAAACAGTCCCTGAGATTTTTACTGACGGTAATCCTCCAAGAAGGCAATCACGCCGTACCGAGCTTACCCTCATTAATGCACCTCAACCTCACGCACCTCATGCCGACACACCTCATGAGGGCATTGGAGAGGAGTTGATGGGGTGTTCCCAACCGCAAGTGAAAAAGCACAGTCCCCTCGCGAGTGCTGGTGTCTTTGGTCAGGTATACAAGAAAGGGCGTCTAAAGCTAAAAAGGAGTCCTGGAAACGATCCTCACAAACCCAAAGATGCAAATGTCATGGATGTTGATGAAAAGGTTGAGAAAATGTATGCTGAGGTGGGAGATGTTTGCTCTGATGATGAAGACAGATCCAGCATTGTCAAAGAGGGTATTGTTGAAGACAGTTTCACAGAGGGAAGTGATGAATTAGATCTACAGAACTCTTTTATCGAACAAGCAAAAGGTAGTGCCAGCTCTCTCAAAGGCATCGCTTCTATACCAGATGTTGTTGATCAAGAGGATAACGCTGAAGTTGGTGATCTCACTGTTGACCTCACTGTTGAACCTGATGCTGAAGAGAACAACTTGGAGCCTCAACTTATTCAAAAAGAAGATTTAATCGCACCAAGTAAAGAATTTGAGACTCCTGGGGTACCTCAAGAAGCTGGACCCCATCACGAGGCAGATGTCGCCAAAAGCGATTGGGAGATTGCTCTAGAATTGGCAAGGGAATTTGACACGGAGCCTCGGCAGTTCTCACTCAGGTCATCAAGACGAAGTAAGCCTGAGCCTGAATCAAAGGATCAATTAATCCATTCAAGCAGAACTAAGCCTGAATTGGAGGTATCAGTGACAAACAAGAGTGGTGGTCGAGCAAGAAAGTCTGGCGAAGGAGTTGAGAAGATCAAAGCTCAAGGAGAAGCTAAAAGCATAGAGACGCAGATGTTAAAAGACAACAAGCAAGTAACTTCCACAGATTCAAAGACTGATCACACTATTACTGCCGGAAAGAAAACCCTACGACAAACTTCAAACTCGACAACAACTAACAGCAAGACTCTGAAGGCTCCTACTACATCAGCAGCTAAAGTCAAAAGGCGCAGTATCCGACGATCAACTGGTAAGGCGGTTGAATTAGACGGCCAAGGTGGATTGATCGAGTCTTATGATTCTAACAGTGATCATTGTGCACTCTCAACAAAACAGAAAGTGATGACGCGAACCTCCATTCCAAATGATTTAGATTCACCATCTGATGCCAACGGGAAAGATTTGCATTGCAGTAAAGAGGAAAAGACTCCTCCAAAGGAGGGTACTGAGGTGGATCTAGAAACTGCTGAGACATCTTCACGCGGCGGGCGAAGATTCAGGCTTTCTCTGAGGAGCAGGTCTGGCGAAAAGTCGGCAAGCAATGTTTCAGGAGAGAATGGAAATCAAGAAAAAACTCCTGCACTGGAAGGACACAACATTTCTGATGATGTGCCCGAGGGCTCGTCATCTGTGCATAACAGCAGTAATGCATTAAAGGAAGACAGGCACAGTGGTGGAGTCAAAGGTTTCAGACGCAGGAGCAAAAACAACAATTCAAGCGCAGGAAATAAAAGAAAAAGTGGACGTGGAGATGAGGAGGCAGACTGCAAAATGAACACCTCAGGAGATCCTTGTGATGAAAGTTTTGAAGTGGACTCCAGAGGATTTGGAAAAAAGGACACAGGGAAATCCAAAGGTGGCATTAATCAGAAAACACCAAACAAGATAGCCTCCTTGAAAATTCCTGATGACTGTACTAGTCCGCCGAAAGAGGAGGACAAAAGTTTGAAGCTTCAACAGAAGTTGGACAAAGGAAGAAAGAAACACGAGAGCCATAGTTTGCCAGGATCTGTGAGTCTCTTCACAGCTGATGACGAGCAACAGACGGGTGAACTCTCTCCCATGACAATTTCACCTCAACTGACTCCGACCAATCCAGAGCCGACAGGAGCGGAAGACGGAGGAAATGACAGTGGCGAAAGTGACCAGACAGATTCAATTGATCTTGAAGGAGAAAATGGTAAGTCTGACCATTGGGATTTTTCACAAAAAATTACTATTACTGTTAATTTTACAGGCACAACCAAGTGTAAATCTCTTGTGAGAGGAGTTTAGGCTCTGAAAGGCAGCACTGCCGAAAAGAGCCATTGTTTTGGTCTCGACATTTTGAACAGTATACTCTGCTTGTCTTTAGGAATTTATGAGCGATAATACTCGTTGAAACAGCCAGACTACATGGGCTGTTTTCAGAGCCAGCACTCCTCCTAAAAGAGATCTATTCATGGTTGTACCTGTAGAGTTTACTTGTAATATTCACTTTCTACTGTCCACACCATGCGGAACTTCAAAAACATCACTTAAACTCTGAACAATGTATTTTTTTAAAACATTGGGTTTAAGAAACAAAGGAGACCGAAGGATAGATTAAACAGTTTTGTGGCTACATGTAATTTTTGCAATGAAATGGTGTGAAAAATACACCTTCTAACTTGATACCATTCTCCAAAAGGACCCTCCCTTTAATTATCTGTAATGAAAAATCCGCTCTCCAAAGTTCTTTGCTAATATTCTTTCAAAACCTTCTGACCCCTATGGCTATTGCAAAATTGATAGAGAGCCCACCATCATCAATATCCCAAGTCATGCAATTACTCTATTGATATTGAATTTATTTTGTTAATTAAAAAAATTACTGGAACATTTTCTTGCAGTGCCTGCTCCGATCGTTGCCATAGGTGAAACCATTCCATCCGGGTCTGACACCGAGTCTATCGAACTCCATGAGGACTCCGACTCATCCAGCATTCAGTTTGTCTCCCAAGGACCGGAAGAGCAACCAAGGGAACTTCAGGACAACCAAACCTGCAAGACCCGCGTGTCCCTTAATACTGAGAGAGAGATTTCCCCCATTCAGACAAAGCTGACTCCAACAAGTTCCCAGGAAACTCCTGACCAGACCCCACAAGAAAGATCAAAGCGTAGATCCTCTAGGAAAGCAAAGAGGTTGCCAGAAGAAATAGAGAGAGACACTGAGGAAGTCTCTGCTAAAACACCTTCAAATACCATTGAGAAATTGAAAGGTATTTTTTCTGAAACTACTCAACTAGAGTTCGCCCCAAAATCTACGGCAACAGATAAAACCAGACAGAAAACTGCTGATCCTAAAATGAAGAGGTTTTTAACAAGAGAGAAGAAGAAATGCTCCTTGGATAAACACGGGCAATCACCTCAAACTAATGTGTTATCAAAGAGAAGACAAAAACCATCACCAGATTCCTTGTTCCTTAGATCCTTTGAGGATTCTTCTAACCGAGAGAGTGAAAAGTTGCTTGTTTCACCACCAGATCACTATCGCAAAACCTTCGCAAGGAATCCAGAAGTTGCCAACTCTGAGAAACCCTCTTCCATAACTTCTGCAGATTCATCAGGCAGAAGGGAAACAATCAAGAGAAAATCTTGTCCTGATGAAAAGAGTGTCGCTGAGACAGAGTCTTCAAGTAAGAGACAGAGAAGTGCTGGTGCTACTTGTTTCAGTGCGTCTAAAATACAGCATGATGACGTTGGAACCAGACGCAAAAGTCAGCGTCTCAGTGGAGTACATCGACAAGACATTGAATCCCAGCTGTCTACAAAGTCAGAGCAGGCACCAACTTCTCTACACCACAAAGCTTTAGAAGACAACTCCGGTGTTGTTAAGGATTCAGAATGCTCAGCGCTTGGATTACAGACAAGACGCAAGAGTAGAAGTTTGTCTCGCCGTGGGAACCACTTAAAAAGTCAGACACCTGAAATTGACACATTCCAGAAAGAGAATGCTCTAGCTTCATCTCGGATGACCAGACAGAAAAGCCAGGAGAGTCTCCAAGTGTCTGAGCATTATTTGACAAGCAGCCCTCCCAAAAATGGTTATGGAACTGAACTTGGTTCCCAGTCACTCTTTGATGAAATCCCTGCAAAAAATTCAAGAGACCAAGACCTTGCCTCGTCTGTGTCATCTGAGAATGGATTAGAAGTTGCTGAAATCTGTGGGCAATTCGAGACAGCATCTGAGGGAAGTTCTTCCTTGATCTCGAATCCAATGATGAGTCCAAAGAAAAACCAAGGACGCAGCGCCAAGGTTGCTCCTGAAGAGAACCAGACAAAAGATTCTCAGAGAAGCTCAAAGGGAATCAAACAGAAGGAGCAGTCGACTGAAAGAAATTCACCTGAATTGACTCATACGGAGTCATCGAATTCATCAGAACAATTAAAAAGTGGGCCGAGTATCTCTTCAAAGTCAACAAAGTCTTCCTCTCTGTCTTTAAGAGCATCTTTGTCAATTCCTTTTCAAGGAAAAGTGATCACAAAAGGTAGCAAGAGTTTGCAGAAGCCTAGCCCTGTAGCGAAGAGGGGAATGTCTGAGGGAGGCAGCTGGCCAACACCCTCGAAAGCAACAGATGACGACTTTGTGTCTGCAAGTGAAGGAGCTTCAGCCAGTCCCAGCCGCCTCTCCGAACCCATCCTCATACCTCGGAAACACCGATTTGGAAAAGGTCTTAATTCAAGTTATCAGAAGAAGCCCTCTGCACTCGCCGAGAGTATCCATGCATCTGGAATCTCTCAAGATGTTATTCCTTCCTCTCAACCAAGTCCAAAGCCACATCCTAGGAAGAGAAAAAGTTCTTCATCAACAGCAAGTAGATCAAAGCAGACTAGAAGTGAATCAAGAGAGATTCAACCAAGTGGAAAAAGAGACCACCTGAAAGAGAGAACAGTTGATGATGATGACGCACTTGATCGTCCAGAAGAAACACATCAGGGCTGTCTTAATGTAACAGGAGAATTTAAGGAAGTCAGAGAATGCAGCAGTATTTCTGGTTTGAAGAGTCTAAAAGATGATAATCAAGTCAACCTGGGCTGCCACGAAAATGTGAAGAAGGATGGTCTTCTGGATTCTACCAAGGATGTAGTGACAGACAGACATTGCAAAAGAGTTGATGTAGAAAACGACTTCAACTCAAGCAGTGATGTTGAGATGGTTAGTGCTGAGGATGAACAACTGCACCGTGATGATAAGAGGGACGAGGAGGAAGATAGTTGCCAAGAATCTGATGATGAGGAAGAAAGTCGCCAAGAATCTGATGATGAGGAAGATGATGACGATGATGTCATCATCCCGCCAACTCCTCCATGTCAGGTTGCAACGAGCCTCCAAACAAACAAAAGATCCACTTACTCAATCAGCTCAACCTCATCCTTAGCCAGCAGCACCAGCTTCAAGTTATCCAAGAGCCTTACCTCTGCAAATCAACCAACTGCTTCAAGATCTAATCAAACTCTCAAAGCAACGAATCCCAGAGAGGTGAAAGGAACTGCTGCCAGTTCACCAGAGAGAAATAATGATGAAAGTTCTGTTGCTGCCCGTGAAGATGAGCCAAGTCTTGACAATTCCTTTAATAGGAGAGTCTTCCCTCTTCACAGAAGTCCTGCAAGATCTGAAGTCTTACAAGAGACTGAACAAGATGAGGATACTCTGGACAAAAGCCAGAGCTTAAGCATCTTTCAACAAAACATCAGCAAAACCTCCATGAAGTATCTGAAGAGGAAACAGCAAGAGGCAATCCTTGGAGATGACGATGAAGAGAATGGAGTTGAGGAAGGTGAGGATGAGGATGCTTCAGAGAGAGATGCAGAGATCCAGGAAGGAAGGGCGGTAGACGAGGCAGGAGAAGAGATGGAGGATGATGCTGGAAAGGACGGGACAAATCTCATGGAATGTGACGATACCGAACATGAAGACGTGATGACTGGCGTCAAGGACCACCATTATGACAGTAAGCCTTGTTACGTTTGCTCTCGTATCACAACTATGTGCTTGATTTGTGTATCATTGTTGCAAGAAACTTTATCTGATTGCAGAATCATTCATTCATTTTTCTTTATGACAAGAAGTGAAGTTGCCGTCACGAGCAAGAAAAAGATAGCCCTTGTATTCACTAGAAATCTAGTTTTCTATTCATAGTGATGCCGAAACTGTAAACCTCGGAAAATATAACTCTGCAGGGAGAGGGTTCATCTCCACACCAAGAGGACACAATACCCGTTTATCGGGATTTCTCTTTTACGCACTATCCTTTTTTTACATGATCTGAAAGTCTTCTGCGTTTTTTCTTTTTCAGCCGAAGGGTCTTGTTGCTCAGAGAGCAATTGCAGCCATCATCTGAATCTGACCAGTGCATCATCGGTCCTGTCTAGCCAGAGTGAACTCATGAGTACACAGGTACTTTAAAAAACATTATTTTGTGCAAGTTTAAAGGGTGGTTACAAAAATTGGTAAGGTGAAAAAATCAATGTGCACAGATTTGCACACAACTTACCAAGTTCATGGTGAAAAACTTCCATTGAAATAGTTTATTAGTTGTTAAGTTAACCCTATCAATGCCCTGTAATCAATATGTGTAATGCCGGCTGTAAAACTACTTTTAATTACTTTTTATGAATTACAAAAAACAAATGCAGCCAAGGTGTACACAAGTTTGACTTAGGACTGCACTTCAACCCTGGCAGTTCCCTGTAATGAATACATGTAATGCCATGCCATTTAAGCTGTAAATTTCTACTTTTTTTTTTACATTGCAAATGGAAATTGTAAAAACAATGACTGCACAAGTTCAGAGGCTCTGAATCAGACCTTACTTGGACTTTATCGTCCCCGCCAAGACATGGGCAGATTTAATCAGGCTGGGGTGCTGTTGGGTAAAAAAGGTTGCTTTTCTTGCAAATTTGAAGTAGGTGGACACCAGCTGCAATGCTGTGAATGACGTGACGTTTGTTGGTTCAGCCTGTGTCTGAGTAAGGGCTTTATCTGCTTCATGAACTTGAGCTGTGAGCCCAGGGCCCAATGTCATGGCACTGCTTACCACAGAAGTATGCGCTTCTGGTACAATAAAAAAGCTTACTGCTCTCTAGCAGCATCTGTTGTTAATCTTTCTCTTTTTATTTCAAAAGATTCCTCTTTGGTGATTCTCACAAGTTACCTTATAAAAAGATACCAACAAAATTTTGTTTGTCCGTTTTTCTGTTTTCAGCAACGACTCAAAGCTCAGGAGTCATTGAAGAAGATGGCTTTGGAGATTGCCCAAATGGAAGCCGCTCTCGATGGTGACACGGAAAAGCACCCGGGTCATGAGGATGACCCTGAGGTCGAAGATCATGTCGAGATGGTAGAAGATTCGGAGGTGGATGATCAGGGTATTGAAAGACAGCCATCAGAAACGGAAGATCCTAAAAAGATGTTAGATATGAATGATGTTGACAGTAACTGTAGTGATGACATTACTCACAATGACCTGTACACTCCAGCTGACCAATGTACTCCTGCCGACCTTTGCACTCCAGCTGACCTTTGCTCTCAGAAGGACTTATACTCAGGTAACAATGACTTCAGCGAAACACACAGCATCAAAGCAGTAGCTGATTCATACGTACCAACCTCACAGGGGGACAGAGGTCAATCACCCCAAAGGTCATTCCGGAGGTCAAAACCAGTCATCTCTGATGATGAATCAGACTCTGATGAAGAGATCGCTGGAATCACTAGTCCTGAAACAAATGCCGTCGATGTCGATTCCTCGCCATGTCGACCATCAAGAGGTCAACTAGAGATTCCTGGTGTGACTACATACGGTAGCGACTCGGACATCAGTGAGCCTGAGGACCTTGATATTCCAAGTGGAAGCCCCCGATCTCCCTCCCCACCACCAGACTTGTCTCAGTTCACAGACAAGAGAGCCTTCTTGGCAAACCTTCCAGAGAGCATCAAAGAAGTCAGCCGTCTGGCCGCAAAGTTCAGATCTGGCGGAAGCAGCGCCGTTGAAGATTCCCTTTCTCGAGGGAAAGGTCGCTCTAAGAACCGGAGCAAAGCCTCGGAGGGAAGGTCCTGGATGCAAATTGAAGACCTCTCAGATGATGAGGACTACAACTCATCTCCAAAACGGTCCAAGAATGCTGCACCTCAGAAGTCAAGATCTGTTCCAGAAAGGCAGACATTGGGATGGAAAAGTAAGACACTCGAGATGAAGTCAGCAAAGGACAGAATCCTGCCCCGGTCTTCTGTGAGTGTCAAGAACAACACCCCTGTAAGAAAGTCTAGGCAGCCAGGTCAGGCATTACTCAATAGCAGGAGGAATTTATACCATTCAAACCAGAGGGATGTTCACTCGAACAAAAATGGAAGAGGTGATCGGGATCAAGATAAACCATCTGGGAGGGACCAGTTAGATGTTACGGGTAACCATAACCGAGATGAGAGTCCAGAAGAAAGATCTTTAAGTCCAGTGATCGGCCGAAGTCGTCACACCACCCCTGGTGCTAAGAAGACTAAACCAATATCGTTTGTTTCAACAGGACTTAATCGACAGGACATGGTAAGGGAGACACTTAATTCTTTCCTAAAACCCTAAACACCTCCGACCATTCAAAATCCATCTGCATGTTTTGTTTGATTATTTTGGACTGAGGACTGCATTAGTAATACAGTGACTGCTCTAAATTCTGACACCCCTATGTTTTGACAAGCCTATATGTTCCCCAAAAATCCCTGTGATGTATTCGCTAGGGTTAGGGTAAGGGTTTTGGGTTAGGGTTAGGGTTAGGGTTAGGGTTAGTATTAGGAACATACACTAAGGTTGCCAGAAAATAGAGGTGTCGAAACATTGAGGTGTAACCAGTATTACTGATAATATGCTTTACATGGGATCAGGCATATCACTATAATCAGAGTCCAACAAAATGGGTTTTGAGTTACTGTATGGTGTTGGATTTTGTGAGGAAGGATCTGAGTTTATCAAGGGAGTTGTTCCCGTAAATTGCCTTGAACTGGTTGCCTGTAGTTGCCTCATGGGGCCCACAATAGTTTGAATCTGATTGACTGTCACGTATGTATCACTGAGAAGTTTATTCTTCTTGTCAAGAAATCTGTCATTAAAGTGTCTGCTCATTCAATTTGTATTTCTTGATTTTTGTTTTGATTATGTAGAAGGGCGTAGAGCAACTTGCCAAGATCTTTGGCTGCCGTTTTGCTAGCACCTTCAACGCCTGCACAACTCATGTTATCGTCAACACCGGTAAATGAAACACTGACCTCCCTTATATACAATCCACTTCACTTTAGTAGTTGCCATGTTCAACCACTTAATGTCGGGATTTCCTAAACTTGTCCGTGGCCACAGGCAGGATTGTTTTTCATAATATCCGGATATCTTATTTTATTACTTAATTATTTAGGGGTTTGAGTATCATTGTTACAATAAATGTAACCATGGCTCAATCATTAAGTAAAGACAACAAATGTTCTCATAAATTCTTTTTCTTTTTCAAGAAATTATGGCTTTTGCTCATCATGAATCATAAAAACCTTGGCCATAAACCACAGCCGATAATCGGCAGTGGGCACACTGTATTTGGCAGTGTAACATTCTCTCGTCATCCTGGTTTGTCTGACCAAAGGAATGGGGCATTACACAATAATCCCTGGAATAAAGGAGTAGTCTGAGCCTGAGTTCCAGTACGTGTTTTCCCACTTTATTACAGGGCAAACGAAGCATAATGGTGAATTCATGCACACACAATGGAATGTCCCTGCACGTTTACACATCTGGAGGCATCCCAGGACATTTCTTCTAAAAAATGGGTTTATCCGACTTCCATTGTGTCCGTAACAGCTTTGCTTGCGTACAAGTCTGCCTGCGTTAAATGGTTAATACTCTACATGTATTTAGTCATACCTAATGTAAAGTAAGTTGTTTATTTTTCCGGTATTTCTTGTACAGATGAGAAGATGGTTTGCGAGAGGACTCTGAAATACTTCCAAGGTATTGCTGCTAGAAAGTGGGTTGTCAGCTTCAAATGTAAGTACTGTATTACCAAGATCCTTTACACAGTACCAGAGCGTGACAGTAGGAGGCAAATTTGAAAGAAAAAAGAAAACAAACTCAATACTGGCAGCTAGCACAATGGAAATTAGAAAACCAAGAGCAAACATTGTCAGATTGAAAAACGGAATTAAATTTAAAATCGTAAAATTCAAGCACACAGGTTTTGAATGAGAGGAATGAAGTATTAGATCTGGTCGCCAACAATGGGAGTAGAAATAATGCGCTGAAAGAAAAAAGCTTAGTGGGATTCAGTCTTGCAGTGAGCTTCATCGAGCTAATCCCTACTCCAGGATCGTGCATCAGCCTACGTGAGCTCCACTCCCAGTTGGAATCCTTCCTCCTTCTGATGACGGAGGGAGTATTCTGCGTGAAACATTGAGTAAACCTTTGGTTCTGTTTTGGAACCACACAAACTCACAAACGAGATTAACTTTGTGATATTGCTGCATACATACCTCCATCTCCTTATTCATAATTTAATTTCATTTTTACCCTTTACACCGATGTGTATTAAGCACTGTATACTCAGTGCTCTCCCGAGCTCTCTATGAAAAAAATCCACAGGCAAATCACTCGGGTGGGATTCGAACCCAAGGCCTTTGCATTGCTAGAGCAGGTGTCTTACCACTAGACCACCAAGCTAGCCCAGTGGATAGAGGCATTTGGAATCCTATGTTAAAGCAGTGGGTACTGCAACAATTTAATGTATGTTAATTTTGCATCGGGATATTAAAGAATAAAATTTGGTTTTTACCCTTGCTCCGATGTGTATTCAGTACTCAGTACTTTCCTGAGTTCTGTGAAAAAAAATCCACAGGCAAATCACTTTGGCTAGCTCGGTGGTCTAATGGTAAGAAATCTGCTCTAGCAATGCAAAGATCTTGGGTTCGAATCCCATTCAAGTGATTTGCCTGTGGATTTTTTTTCACAGAACTCGGGAGAGTATCGAGTATACAGTGCTTTATACACATTATTCATGTTTAGGGCTTGACAAATGCTTTACTTCCGCATCTATTCTCATGTCTGCCTCTAGGGGTCACCGCCTGCCTCAAGACGGAAGAGCTCCTGTCTGAAGAACCTTTCGAGGTGCGAGGAGACGTTGTCAACGGTGCGTCTCATAAGGGACCCAGAAGAGCCAGACTCTCCAAGCCACCGTACCCGCTGCATAAGTATGATGTCTGCTGCGTTGGTCCCTTCACAGGCCTCAATAAAGGTAGGACTTCCAGACTGGAAATTATGTCAAACAACTCAAACTGAGGGTGTTTACAGATGACCTCTTAGACCTGATCCTTGGCTCAGTGCCATAATGTTGGTGTAATTGCAATTTCATGTCTGTAATAATCAAAATGCCATTTACATGGAAATGCATAGAAATTTGGAAAAAATAAATCAAAATCCACCAGTAAGTGTTTTTCTTACAGATTGAATCTTTCTTTTTGCCAAACAACTACTTTGGAGACCACTCTTGAACAATAAACTCCATTTACCAGGAGCTCCAAAATATGTAAAAGCAATTTTATGAAATCCATACAAACTGCACTGACGATGTTTTAGTCCTGTATGTGATGTCAAATGAGTGGGGCGCCCTCTACAAGAGGCCAAGAGAAGGTAGCTCATTGGCCCATCCTGTGCACTGTGCGTACATACCAGTATGTTTCCACTTGTCCATCATCGTTTTACCTCTAAAATGGTGGCATGATGACATCGATGCAGGAGGTCCATTACCAACTTCATTACCATAGAAAACAAATTAATTGTAACTGGTACCCCGTTGATGTTTCCGGAACGCCTCAGCTTACTGAAGATAACTTCTTTTTTTTTTTTTTTCTGTAGTGAATAATGCTTATGAGATCAATTTTTAAAAATGTATTGTACTAGGGTTGGTAGTGCGCATAAAAGAACCCATAACACTTATCAGGAAATTCGAGGAGGTATTAACCTTGGTGTTTCTGGTGCATTGCAAGTACTCTTGCTTAAGGATTTCCTCAGGCTTGCGAGCTACAGTGATTACGTTAGGAGGCATCCTTGGTTTCAATAACCTCAGAAATACAAACAAACGTTGCACAATCAAGTGTTAGAACTAACAGGGATATAAAAGCAGTCCGATGATCCCATCCTTGACCAGACTTCTCAATGGTTGAATTTTAATGAATCTGCTGGCTTTTTCATGGAGCTGCAGCCGATTTCACGAAACGCTAGGATTAATCCTATCTCGAGTTAGGACGAGTAACTAGTCCTAACTTAGGATTAATCTTAAGGTTTACATGTTACAGTGCAAGGCTGGGACTCGTCCTAAGTCCTAAGATTAATCCTAAGTTAGGAAGAGTTTGGTGAAATCGACGGCAGTCCTAACTTAGGATTAATCTTAAGGTTTACATGTTACAGTGCAAGGCTGGGACTCTTCCTAAGTCCTAAGATGAATCCTAAGTTAGGAAGAGTTTGGTGAAATCGACGGCAGTCCTAACTTAGGATTAATCTTAAGGTTTACATGTTACAGTGCAAGGCTGGGACTCGTCCTAAGTCCTAAGATGAATCCTAAGTTAGGAAGAGTTTGGTGAAATCGACGGCAGTCCTAACTTAGGATTAATCTTAAGGTTTACATGTTACAGTGCAAGGCTGGGACTCGTCCTAAGTCCTAAGATGAATCCTAAGTTAGGAAGAGTTTGGTGAAATCGACGGCTGGCCTCCTTGTACATAACTTATGGGTTTCCCCCTTCTCTTTCTTCTTAAAGCTTGCTAAACCTTGTAACTATTTGATTGTAATGTTTTAGTCATACTCATAGCCCTACCTGTATAGGCTTGGATTTGTTTATTTTTTTTGCATTTCTACTATTTCAATCTTTTCTATGTATCTCTTGTTGTATTTTAAACACAATTCAGCCTTTGGCTGCGATGTTTGAATTTTTTTTTTAT
The DNA here is from genome assembly GCA_023634235.1 of Pisaster brevispinus. NCBI lineage: Eukaryota > Metazoa > Echinodermata > Asteroidea > Forcipulatida > Asteriidae > Pisaster > Pisaster brevispinus. The sequence goes on along the minus strand of JAMKCF010000002.1, from coordinate 22,638,382 downwards.
TAAACCAATATTAATAATTACCAGAAGTATATCATAATAATAATAATGATAATAATTTTTATTTGTAGAGCAACTGGTCTCGCTGGTGGAGCTGATGGGGGCCAGCACTGTCCAACATCCCTCCCTTTTTCCTTACAACGAGGGACGCAAACCCATCATTGTTGCCCAGGCTGACGCGAGGGACTCATCCTACGATTATGATGGTGAGTGATAACTCTCTTTAAAACCCGGTCAGTGAGGACCACTTTCTAAATTGATCGCTAAAACTTTTAATATGTTGAGCGAAGTTTATTTAAGGAGACAATACCCCATGGATTGATGCTCAGGATAGGATTTGAAACTTTGCATGGTGGGGGAATCCGGTCTGGTGGGCTAAGTTGTTTCTTGCCCTGCCTTTCCCCTCTGTGGACCTCAGTTTAAATCCCACATCGGACCGGAGCCTTGCATGTAGAGTGGGTTTTCAGTCCCTACCCTGATTTCTTGGTTTGTTTTACTTCTTAGGGTTTTTATCCCACATCCGAAACTGAGCTTTTCTACGTCGTCTTCTCTACGCAGGTATCTTCAGGCCTACGGGTCACAGTGCCAGTCACTTTTGGGGATCCCTGGGTTTCAGTGTCAGACAGATATAGAATATAAATTAAAATATTTTTTAAAAGTTGAAAGAAATGGAATTTTTTGTGTGACTGATAACACTTTGTAAGTGATCTTTCCATTGATTTGTGGTTCTGACAAGAAGCGGCAGCTCAACAACTCAACGTTTCGATCAGTATGCTTCAATTGTTTTCAGCATTAACAAAACTAGGTGTTTACGATTGTAGCTTGGTTTTTTCGAAATCTTCAAATTTGTTTTTCCTTTGTTTTTTCTTTTTCCAGCTTTATACCGGAAGTTCCGAGTTCCCATCATTTCCAGAGAGTGGATTCTTGACATTATAGCAACCTACAAGATTCAACCAATGGCAGACTACCTTCTATCCTCAACCGGGACTGCTCAGCCGATCATAGACCTTGACAGTGACAGTAATTGAATAAATTACTTCCCACCAATGGCAGACTTGCAGAAGTTACTTTTAGCCAATCAGAAACCTTGATTGTAGCAAATAATAAACATCCTAACCAATTACAGAGGCTCATATTAAACTTGCTTGAAGAGTCATTCAAATCAGAGCATCATTCGTAAACTCTCAGCCAATTAAAGTCCTTTAAAAGTAAGAGTAACTAAAGTGGAACTTTTTATTTCTTGTGAGGCTACCTCACAAAACACCAGTAAACAAAATTGTCTAACTTCAAAAATGGTTGTAGAAAAACAACATTTGAAAGTAGCCCTGTCAAAAAATTACTTTTGAATATAAGATTTGAAGATTGTGTGATGTTAATGGTGAGAACTAAACTAACTTTACGGAGACGACATTTCATGGAAAGTTATGGGCTTTTTAGAAGAACCAAAGGCGCGATAAGTCTTGGTGTTTCGAATAGGTTTACTCTGTTTGTCTTTAGGAAAACTTTTGCTTAATATCATATTATGTCTACTTTCCAAATAAAATTTTTATAGAATTAATACTAAGCAATGTGTTAGTAATTGTGCATTTTCCCTCTAAATTCAATTTACATGCAATTTTTACCATTAACATTTGTGTGTGTTTTACAACGCATTGTATAGCTGACTTGTGAAAATCAACTTAACTCATTTTTATATATTTTTTTTTTTTGGTTTTATACCTTTGTACAATTCGTATAAATGAGGGGAAAAACTGGCTTTATGAAGTGAAAAGGTGTAAAGTAAAGAATATGGGAAGACTTTTGATGTAGATAAGTTTAAGAAATGTAATCCATTAATACCGAGAAGATTAATCAATTAAATAAAGGAGCAAATAAAACAAATCTAATGAACTAGACAAAGTCTTACATTGTCTAGACAAAGGCAATTCTAGCTTGTTGGAACATTACATTTTTTTTCCCATAAAAGAAAGGATAAATCTGAGATGAACCTAGGGTTTAAATGGAACTCTTTAGAACTAGTTATCAAGCCTTGTAGCTTAGAAATTCAAATGATATTTCCCAAACTTGTTTTGGTTTTAGTAATTGCTAAGTCAATCTTAGCTCTGTCATCAGAAAGTGTGGGTTTTTTTTTTAAAGGTTTTATACAGGATTGGTATAAAGGATAACAAACATTGTTTAATTTTAGTCTGAAAGCTTTCTGGTGATGAAGTTCATACTAGAAATATCTTTCTGTGAAATATTTCCCTCTGAAATGAAGTCATATTCGAGAAAACCAGCTCTAAAAACCTATAAAAAAAACCAATGCAACAGCTGATTTTAGTTCGTTGCAAAAACAATTATGGACAATGTGTTTACATGCTGAAAATTGTGCATGTTTTTTTTCACCATTTTCTCGGGACTCACAACGGATTAAGCCCAAAGTTGCACAGGTTTGTTATTTCATGTATGTGGTTGATCGCACAAAACATAGACACTGTCTGCGACTATTTCGTCAGCTCTACTATCCCGTATAATACCATTAAACACGTTTTACTTTTTAGCCTTTATTTGCACTTCTAAGGTTGGCCTAGAATAATCCACGATGACGTGTATCATTTCACAAATCTGTTTTGAAGCCCGGGTCCTGTGAGAGAAAACAAATCAAGACGACTTTTCCAGAGAGTTTGAATTAAATATTTAACTGTCACTGAAAAGGAATCACTGAAAATGTCGGCAATCACTCATAACCCCTCAGGCTGTTCATGGCTTCTGTCATTTAAAAAAAAAAAAACACTCCTCAAACAATGCTGTGAAGTTTCTTCACAGATGTTTATCACATTCAAACTATAGTTGTTGATGTGTAGTTGAGAAACGGAATTAGCTTTATAGCAAGGAACAAAGGAAATCCAAAACATGGGAAAGTAATCATTTTGAAAACTTCCTCCGGACATTATTTTGATGGTTTTTTTTTTCCTCCGGCCACACGGCACGTCCAAAGCCATCTTCTGTGATTTGTTTGTCCCATGAGCGCAACTTTTGTTTTGACGAATACTGCAGATTCCCTTCATTTTTAATCTTAAGACTGAAACTTAAGTTGTTAAGAAGTTATCAAAGTAGGAACTCAATGTTGTTTTTATAATATGAATTTGGGCCTTGTGAGAGTTGTCTCCCCCCCCCCCAACCCTTCCATGCAGGGAGTTGCAAACTATTGTCAGACTTATTTTGAAAACAAATAATGTAGTACCACGGACACTCCCTATTCATCACCAGACTCTCTCACAACCAACACCCACCGCACCAACTAAAATACGCAAAATAATTACATTTCATCGTCAACCGCAGAGAGGCACAACTTTCCTTCGAAAGCTCAAAATTTAACATGTTCTTCAACTCGTGCACTTTTTACCTCGCTTGGTGTCCCCCCCCCCCCCCTTTCCAACGGGGGCGGGACCTAACCATGGAAGGCCAGCGGAACTCTGCCATGATCATCAACAGCATGATATCCGGCCTTCTGGTATTGTCTGTATGGTCCTGGAATGATGACAAAATTTCTATTCCAATTCGAAACTCTCATGCCTTATTTAATTAGTCTATGAACGTGACTTTGGTATGATGAATGAACCCACACTGTGAAAGTTCATTTGGTCATTACGGGGACCACAGTCTCCTTTTCATCGATTGCCCTAAACATTAATAACGTCATGTTTCACCGCCTCTCTCATTTTCGTATACAGGATCTTCCCTAAAATAGCCCTTCAACCAACTTGCCTACAGTCACCCAACCTTTTTTTTCTCGTCATGCTGCCCAGTTCAATTTAATTTCTTGAGTTTGGACGAAACGTTTTAACAAGGTTAACTGTCACAAACACGGGTAGCCCGTACCCAGTAAAGGAATTTTACACGCCCGGTTTTACCGACTTCTATGGCTAAAAAGTAGCATGTGCGATAGTTTCTTCACAAATAGTCTACTCAAGGGAACCCTAAATAATAATTTTTAAAAAACCTATGAAATAAATACATAAAATTACATAATATACAAAATTACACACCCTACAGAATGATCGATCAATTTATTCTAATTTTACTATTATTAAATCTTTAGACATTATAATAAATACAAGTTGAACAGGGGTTGTCGGGGAAATACACAAGTATAAAAACTGCCACCCAAGGATGTGGACAACCAAAGCCCTTCCAACAATAATGTAATTAGATAAATTATTAAAATCAAATTGCACACAATTTCCGGTTTTTATTACACAAAAGTCTAATTGAGGACAAACTATTGGTCATGGATTTCCTTGATCATTAATATAGGTCTAACAATCATTCAATCATGCCACATATCAATCAATCAATCAATAAATCAGTCAATCAATAAATCAGTCAATAAATCAATAAATCAATCAATCAATCAATCAACCAATCAATCAATCAATCAATCAATCAATCAATCAATCAATCAATCAATCAATCAATCAATCAATCAATTAATCAACCATGTCTTATTAGGCCTTAAATTTAGGTCTTTAGCAAAAATGGGTCCAGGAGGACTCTTGGGCTCAATTCGCAAAGTTATGCTGTATCAAAACGTGAACAACTTTAATGTTATAATTTAAAAATTATTGTCCCATATTGGTTCTAAAAATTAGGACACCTTTCCCCTCTAGTTATCAGAATTTTTTCCCCCATATTGGTTCTAAAAAATGAGGACACCTTTCCCATCTAGTTATCAGAACTTAAAGTATCTGGGTTTCGAATGTCTTTGCAGTTGAACCGCCTTAAAGAAGGAAACTTATCGTGCGTGCAAAAACATTTACCGAGTCCCAAATAATAACAACCAGTTGAACGTTGAGGGCCGAATTGTCTTGTACCTATAGTCCATCTACGCGCACATTAATTATGTCATGCAACTGGGACCTGGCGATAATGCCGTATTTACAACATGGAGGACGTCGAAGTGTCAACGGAGCGCGGGAATCTTGAGGAGGCTACAGCTCCCGAGAAGAACGGAGAAAAGGAGGCTGCAGGTCAGAAAGAGGCAGCAGGGGAGGCGGATTCCAACAAGCCCAAGCACAGCTTTGGCAAGGGTGGCCGGCCCCGTAACACACCGACTAAGACTAAGACTGAGACTAAGAGTAAGACTAAGATTAAGAAGAAGAAGTCGACAGAGCGCAAAAAGATCAATCGTGTGGCCCAAGTACAACGTGCCACTGCAAGGAAGTTTCTCAAACAAACTGCAGGTGAACACGCCGAAAGATGGGAAACAGTGAGGGATACGGTGATGGTCTTTAAGGATGTGCCAATACCACAGATGGACCCCATGTTCTCAGGAATGTTGCTCGATAGGTAAGACCTTGATTAGTGATTTTTTGAGAGAACAGCACTCACGCCTAGCTCAAGCGTAGCTCACAAAAAATAGTGAACAACAGGCTGGGTATAACTTTTTAGTAAGGAACTTTACACCACAACCCCCAAACTAGACCAAGGTAAACCCATAAAAAGCCAATTACAGCATATTGCACCAATAATGATAATTTGTCTCAACGAACATTCCCAAACCTGCTTAATTAAAAACCACATGAAATACTCATCAAACCTGCTTATACTCCGGTCCCTTGATATAGGTAGGCCAAGGAGGTTTATAAGTTATAACTTAAAGTCAATTATTTCTCGGGAAAATTTACAGGACCTTCCACATTTATATTGCTAACGCTGGCAAACTCCCTGGTCCATTCCCCAGGAGGGGCCACCCTGCTAGTTGGAAGTAGGGTTAAGCCAGAAAGGAGGGGGGGGGGGGGGCATACTGAGTGCTCGTTATCAAGGGTGAAACGAACATAGGTTGGCGATGGCGTTAAAATACCTGGGTACTGGCTCTTGTGCAAAGGTTCTACAGGAAAATACAAAGTATATCTGGTTTGAAGAGAGCATACACGTCAGGACCACAAGGTTATTAATTGAAGCCTCTCAGTTATTTCCTTTCTTCCGGGTTTATCCTGGGATGAATTATGACAACAGGTTTTATTCTTGACCATGGAACTTAGAAGTAGTAGTACTTCCATCAATGGTGGACCATAGTCCTCTCAGTACTACCATGGAGCTATAGCTCCATGGTACTACTGTGTCTCTTTCATGGTTAATGTATATAAACATTTATAGCTAGATAAGAAATGATTGCATTCCTAGTATTCTCAAAGATTACTCTCAATATTGTAAACACACCTCTTGGGTACTAGACTTGGCATACCCACCGTTCCACAGGGCTCCTACTGATTAATAGTAAACCTGTATTTAGCTAAAAAAGTAACTAAAGGCCTAGCAAGTAAACTTGCAGGTACAACCATTGTGTAAATCTTTTTGGGGGAGGAGTGTTGGCTCAGAAAAGAGCCTCAGTCTGTGGTGTGGCCAAATCTCTTTTGAAGTTGGTGGTGCGCCTTCAATGGTGGTGCAGTTTAGCTATATATGCATCCAAGGATGAAGCTAACAGTCGCCCTACTGTCGCTATATTGAATGGACTTTCTTTTCGGTGATGCATGTATTGAACAGTAAAAAAAAGAAGTATATATGGATACGTCTCGAAACAAGACTAACACGCTTTCCTCTCCGGAACATGCCCATTATGTGATACATAAAAGTGATAAAACAAAAAGTGTCGTTTCGTCACCGGAGTTCCGTCTCTCGCCGTTGATCAAACCACGATTCCGGTCGGTCGCGATACGGCGACCCGCGGGCGATGCGAAGGTTCTATTTTCTTTCCCGGCGGCGTGTTCGTCCAAGTTAATAATTATAGAAAATGGATTGCCACCGCTTTCGTCTGGCAGTCTTCCTCCCACTGTTGTTGAGAATATGTGTCAGCTGTTCAATTTCTCACAAGCCGTGGCAATGTTTAAGAAGGATTCTATTTTCCGGGAAATGGTACTTTCAAATGGTGAGTTCAGCTTCAACTATACGGAAATCGTTTAAAACTAACCAGACACATTTCCGCGCTCCCGTCTCGGATCGTTTCCGTACACGGTGCTTGTGGGGTGATACTGGTCCGTTTCGCCGCACAAACCCAAGCCAAGGCCCACGGACTTGTTAATGTTCCGCCCGGTCCAACCAGATGAAAAATTTGAAACAGTTGCCCCTAATCCGCTGTTTAAAAAAATGTGCATGAAAAAGTTAAACGGCGGGACCTACCTTTTTGAGCGCGCAAAAAACAATTGTTTGCTGCCACTTTCCCTCACAGCTGCCGTCCTTAAAAAAAGGTTATTATTTTCACTCTGTAGTAGTGGCCTGTGAAGACACATCTTTCATGACTCATTAATATTACCTCGGAGAGTTTTGATGCACCCAAACATAGCACTTTTTAATATTCAGTTACTGATTAAAAAAACAAAAGGGAGAAGGGAATAGTACACTTGTCTTATAGTTCGTTATTGTAAAAGACTACTTGCGTTGGCGGGAAATGCAACAAATATATTTATTGTTGTTTTCAGTTGTCGGCTTGCTTGCCTAGGATCAATGTCAGCAACATAGAAAGGCTCCTTAAAAGTTCTAACCGGAGTGTTAATTGATGAATATCAGTGAGACTTCCGATAATTGGAAGTCTCATCTTGGAGTTGGCCTCGCGCCGACGACTGCGCCTGGCGCCGTCGAAAGCCTTGCCATTACAGACTTGACGGAGGCAAGGAGCCTCGGAAGTTCCGGACTCCCATGTTGATGTCAGATCGAGTAGATCTCTCAGAAACACTCAATTAGCTAGTGGCTTACACAAAACCACTTAATATTTAATATTTAAACAGCAGTACCATTATTATTTATAGCCAATTTGTATGTGTTGTTCGTAGCTTATTATAATTTTATGACTATACATGTACATTCAATCATGTCTCATTTACGATCACCCCGTCAACATTTTTTTACGAGCTCGACGAAGCACACTGCCTCCACCCCGAAATTATGATGTTTTGTTACTTTGTTATACTGGTCTTGCATTTATCATAATATTTTTAAAATGTTGGCTGGACGGAACAAGTAGCTGACCGTAGCAGCGCCAATTATTATTATTATTATTTTTTTTTTGGGGGGGGGGGCATTTATAATGACGTTTGTTTGCAACAGCGCCACCGTAGGGTGGGAAAGGGCCAGTTCTGATTCCACTACACCAAACAAAACAAAATCTACTTCGTGAACGGAAGCGAGGCGGTGGGCATTTGACAAATGACTGTTTCGTTTAGGGCTGTGAATTGGAAGTCAAGGTTAAAGCACCATATCATTTAAGGGGAGATAAGTTTCATATCATTATGATTAAATTGTTACATTCTTTAAAAAAAAATTAATTCAATGGTTTAGAAGGGGGGGAACCCACCTCAACTTTTGTGTCAAGCATGTAAAAAAAAAAAAAAAAACAATATAATAAAATAAACATTTTAATGTAATCTTCATGTGGGATATTCAACAATGGAGAAAATTAAATATATTTTACCATTCTTATAAATTTGTACTTAATTTTCTTTTACAACTAAAACTACTTTTTCCTCCCAAGTTAATAACTTACAAATTCACAAAAATACTTTTTATTTTCTGAAAAACATTTTATTTAAAATTGAACTCTCAAAATAAGTAGTTATTTACATTATATACATATACAATATTTTTTTTACAAGAACATCAAACTGACAATAATAATTAACGACCTCTGAAGGCCTTTGTCCAAACATCGACATCCACAAAATGTTAAGTAAAAGAGTTACACAGTAGCCATAATAATGGGAATAAAAATATTTAAAAAAATGTTTAAGGCATTTATTTCTCTACCTGAATGCTCAATGCCATAATTGGTGTACCTGGCCTCAAATAAGGCTGATCGATCGTTTGACCTCAATGTATACTTTTCACTGTGTTAGTCTATATGTCAATAGCTGGCCCTCAGCTTCATAGGATACCCATTCATACACTCGGATGTAGAGACGCAGTTATGGTTAAGTTTTTCATCAATTCTGGCTTCATGTCTTCTGAAATTTGCATTTATATTCTACTTTCCCTTTATGGTCTGTCAGCCCAATACAAAGTAATCCATAATTACGTGCATTTACACACCCAGATGCAGAGAAGCAATAATGGTTTAGTGCCAGTTAAAAATAGACACTATGCCCAATATACAATGCAAACTCCACCCTTTTTACACAATTGCTGATACCCATTAATGTCAATCTGTACAGTACACTGTCCATCTTGACTAACAGTACAAGGAAGTAATTAACATACAAATAGTTTATACAGCAAGCGAAGTGCCTATAGACCATGTAGTCTTTGTTTACAAAGTGACATTGTACAGTCCTGGGCATTTCTGGCAGGCACGATACTACATGTACACTGGTCTTGTCAAATAGGATTTTTGACTGTGTGATAATGTCCACGTTATACATTCTAAAAGAGTTATAAAAATAACAGCTGAACAAGTTTTGAGATGTGCCCCTTTTCTTCACACCAACAGTTTATAAAAATCAGACAGGGCAATCTCAAATAGATACATGTAATCATGAGATTGAATGTTTTTCTTCCATGGAGCTGTGTACAAGTTGTGCCTGCAGGAAGTCCAGGCTCTTTTGTAAACTTGTGATGTCAAAGGTTACAAGGTCTACGAGTCCAACTTTGTTGCTCTGAGAGTAACATCAGTTGGTTTTGGTGAGCATGTTTTTTCCCTTTAAGTACAGCAGCTTTAATAAATTGTTTACACTGAAATACTAATGAACTTTTATGCCACGAAAACAATTACTGTGAATCACAATTTATGTCAAGGTATCTACACGTTAGTCTTTTAGGTTTTCTCTTTACTCAAAATGTTGTGATTATGCAAAACTCACTCGGCATTTCACAAGCACGGGGTCCAGATCGCATTCGTTTTGCAATACTATCATTTCCACAATATCCCACGCTTTGCAGCAAACTGAGTTGAATTTGACTTTAATTTATTTCTAAGTTGTAGGATTTATTGAAATTGTAATTTTAAAATGTGTTTTCACTCTTCATTTGTTTTAGAAAATAAGAGTGTTTGAAAACAGAGACCTTGGTAAAGGATTTTGTTGTTTTTAAATTATACTTGAGGTTTTGACGCTTGTGAATTTGAGATATCCATCAAGTTCGTTTAATTTCACTTTGTGTACACTTATTTTCTCTGCTTTAAAACTATTCATATGGATGGGGACAATCAACAGGAAGTTTGGATTAAAATTAAAACCTGTGCTTGTGAGCATTGAGCAAGTCCTTGATTGTGAAAAAGTTCAACTCAACACTCAACTTACATCCAGGACTTGGACAACTACGATCATCCACTATATTGCACAATATGTTATAACAATTTCAGCGTTTGTCTTTATTGAAAGTTGTTACTCTATTGTTGAAATTATCTGTCCAGAATTAAAGTAGGGAAGTTAGGGAACTTTAAAAAATAACCATTTCAGTCAGCATTTTAGTGTTAGTTTTTTCTGCAAATGGATATCGTAGGCCTAATCTATTGTTAAAATTATTCGTCCAGAAATAAGTTAGGGATTTTGCAGAACTGGAGATTATACAGAATTTGATTAATGTTAAGTTGAATTGAGTTGAATTTATATATTTTTTTGATTTCAGAGGCGTTACTCCATTGTATAAGGTAGAAAAGGGAAACAAGTCTTCTTCTTTTTTTTGCAAAATAAATTTCAAGCATCACAAAGATTTCCATACTGCTGAAAACCTGAACTCCCAAACTCTGATTATGGTGGCATCCCTGATCCCATGTAGATAAGCATTACTAGTTTACTGCTGCTGCAGTCCTCAGTTGAACAGAATCAAACAGAACTCGCTGTTGGAATTAGAAATGGTCTGCAGGCCATTGGCTCAAGGTTTTTGTAAAGTAACCTGTGCATTTTAGTTTGAATTGGCCAGATTTTAAACATGTATTGCCAATAAATGTATCTTTCTGATGTATTTATGGTAGCAATCACAACCAGTTAAAAAAAATCAAGTGAAGTTACGTTCACTATAGAGCAAGGAATATAGCATCCATGCAGGCAATAAATTATCCAATTTTAAAAATGTATTATGCACATTTAAAAAGGAAGAAATATGAGCATTTTAAACAAGTAGGTTTATAATTTTAGTATCCCACAGGGCAAGTTGAGAAGTGATGTTTAATAGCCTGTAGCAGTTTTTACTAGACAATGTACACTGGGTAGGGGTGAGCTCAGGACCCAGTTTTATAGAGCTGCTTAGGGGCCATTCAGAATAGTCGATTTTTTTTCCGAAATTGTTTTGACCCACCCACCCAACCCAACCTAAATTTCGATTTTTTAATATTGAATGGCTTCAAAATATAATCTATACACTGAAGAACAAAGTAATGCCTCAAATGAACCAGATATTTTTCATGATATAACATCAGTAGTTTTCAATGGTTTTTTTCAGGCATAAACAAACAACTTTGTAGTTTAATCAGGAATTGAATTGACAATCTTGGCCAGCTTTTCTTCTTCTTTTTCATTTGTTAATTTTTATATACTTTTTTTAATATAAAAACTGAATTTCGATTTTCATTTACTTCTTGTGACCCACCAACCCACAATTTCGAAGAAAAAAAAAAAAAAAAAAATCATTTTTTTTTAACACTGACTATTCTGAATGGCCCGTTAAGCAGAAAATATTGCTTAATAATATTCTGCTCAGCAAAAATGAGCAGGATACCAGTCACAAATTGTACATGTGACATGGTAGTTTGGCTGGTAATCTTATTATGGTAAGCATAATTTTTGTTGTGATCTACTGTTTGTGCTTAAAGCAGCTCTATTACTGGGCCCTGGTCTGGGTTGGTGAGGGTCAAGAATGCTGATTTGTGTTGTAAGGGGCATGGCAAGATTTTACTGTACAAACTACATTTTAGACAGGTGACATAAATTTATATTTGAAAATACCAAAGGGTGAACAAAAATGTAGTGCTTAGAATAAACTTTTCAGACTTTTAGCCGTAAGTTCTTGCCTCTCTTAAAACAGTGGAAATACCTGAAATTTGATTATCACTAAAATAATTTGTCACCGAGCAAATTGCTAGTTTTGATTGGCGATGCTGGTTTTTGTATTTGTCACCTGTAGAGGGCGCTACATTGACTGATACTGTGCAAGTCTACAAATCAGTTTCAAAACTAGTTTGTTTTGATCCAGATGTTTGTTTGATACAGATATCTCTCCGGGTCTGGTATCCATGTTGCAATTTATAGGTTACTATAGATAGTTCCCAATAGACGCCATCTTTACGGGCAAATTGCATTTTGGCTTGCAGGCGCACAAAGCGCTCAAATTATTAATGCAGCTGCGCTGTTTACTAACCAATCATGCAACGAGTTTTGTGAAATGTGCGCGTGCTGCACGCCGTTCTCATGCAAAACGCATGACTGTGTGTTCCAAATTGCCCGTAAAGATGGCCGACTTACGTCATATTGCAACCTATCTATTAAATAAAACCAACGTCACCAATCAAGAAATTATGCTCTCACAGGAGAGCCCAACCACCCACCATGTCTCTTTAAAATTCTGTTCCTCAGCTTTCTTAGTTTAAATGTGTTAGCACCAAAATGTTACACGCCGACTGACTGCATAAGGTGTGGAGCTTTTTTTAGTATACCATGAAAGCAATAGGGCTTACGTGCTAAGATGTGCATGTAAGTGCGTCACTTATTGTTTACCGGAGGAAAGGCTTCCTGTGTTTTTTTTTCTGTATTTAATTTAAGTCTCAACCACATATTCAACAGCATTTAAACAGGAGACCAGATACATTGTCTTACAAGGCCTCAATAAACAGCATTATATTAACTTATTTATAAATAATGTAATGATGAGTGACAATGGGTGACATCACATTGCCATGGTAGTAATGACTCTGTCGAGCAGGCTCCCATAGCAACCGACTGCAGTAGTAGTATCTGTAGTGTACAACGCATCTTATGTCCCTATGGTAACATGGCAACTGGCTTTTAAATGCACTCATTCCGCCGTTATTACTCTATACTTGTTCTTGATGACTTTAGGTAGGTCATAATTCAGAGAAATTTCCACAATAGTATAAATAAAAGTTCAATTGATTACATCACATTTCTCAGATAGTAGGTCAAGTCACTTATAAGCACACTATGTGCTTTGATATACCAACCTCTGTTATGGTTGTTTTTATTCCATTAAAAAACCCACAGGCATCCAAAGTGAGGCTGAAGGAAAAAATAGTCTGCTCCATTTATGTCTAATGAATCTCAACAGCCTGTTATGTAGATTGGGAACCCAACTTATTTGTGGTATGGCAATGGTCTATGATGTAGCACTTATAGTCGATGACTCATCTGAGCATGATGCCATTCTTTATGGCTGATTACTGATGATGTTTAGACGGTGTGAGAACAGTCTGTTTACATGACAATGCATCCTCTGGACTCTCTCTCGACCACCACAGCTTTTACCCGAACTGGAGGAGGGATCTTTGGCTCACTCTTCTTGCGGATGCTGAGACGTCGAAGAGAGGATGTGTTGATGGGAAAGTTGCCTCCTCTGCAGGCCGATGGGAGGTCAATGTAGGACTTTTGGAGTTTCAATTTCCCCATGGTGGCAAGGGAGGCCATCTCAAAGACCTCCTGGACAGTTGTTGGACTTGTACGGGCGGAGCACTCCACATATGCCGCAGCGCCGATCTGTGTTGCTGCTTTGGCTCCCTGGAAGTCAAAACAGATTTATGAGAAACAGTTAAAGACAAAGTTCAAGTTAAAAAAAGTAATTTAAAAACATTCAAGCTGAGAAGAGCCCACTGATTATGAAGTACCAGTAACAATCAAACGTCTTCCTCTGAACTACTGCCAAAGTCAACAAAATAGCAGTTGAACAACCCCTTATAATAACCAATGCTTATTTTGAGTGTCACAATCTAAAAAGCAAAAACTATGATTTGAACGTTCACAAGATCCCGTCACAACAAAACCTGTTTTTTCGTTGTTTACATTTAATCATGACAACAGACTAATTTAATGACATTTTCACCGGTTGGTTGGATGGTACGTTTATTAAAAACTGGAGGATGGACAAGCATCTCATTCCTCCCTAAACCAATACACCTTTAGCACACCATAAACCATGGAGTTAGAGATAGATGAAACTAACCCCGGTGTTTGAAGCTCTGAGGGTGCAACCTGAGCAGGCTGTGGGAGTCTGGAAACACTAAGGAAATCTCTTAAGACATGTAAAATAAGTTGGAATTAAGAAGGAACTCTTGAGATATCTCTTGGGGAATTAGTTGCATGCGAGGTGGAACAATATCAAAGACAAGGAGTACATGACATTTTTGAATTGCAGATGTACATAGAAAGATGGCTCGGGGCTGTAGCTTGATGGAAACTTCATATTGGGAAAACAGTAGGATTGTGATATTTACATAAATAACTATTGTCATTATTCTATCTTTCTCATAGACCAACGAAGCCAAGGATTCATCAAAAGTACCTTGCGCTGTAACCTGTAAGGTTACCTGAGAAAGGGAAGATGATGAAGTAATCTAAAGTTAGATGTGGGAGACAAACCCCATCCAGGGAAAACCCACATAATCAGGTACTATTAGGTAGGGATTCAAAATCCAATCCACATGCAAGGCTCTTGTCTGAAGCTAGATTCAAACCAGGGCCCACAGAGGTGAAAGGCAGGGAGAGTAAGAAATCACTGAACAACTTGTATGCCCAATAAGAGCTATGTATGTTAACGAGGGCAGATCTGAAAACATAATTAATAGACAATCAATATGCTTGATTATCTATAGGGCAATCACTCTAAATCCACCTGGGTTTTTTCTTTTAATATCAATAAATTAATTGAAAACATTTGCTTTGATGCTGCTGAGCTGCTTTTTCCTACGTAACAGTGATTAGCTGGCCGAATGCCAGTTAAAACACCCAGGGACCAGGCAGTCAAACGTCAGTCCAAGTGGCCCCAGCTGGTTACAGTTTATTGCTTCCCAATGCTACTTCACCCACTACCTGCAAAGTTTCTTCAGACGGCTTTAAAATTAAGTCCATCATACAAGTGATAATGTTAAAATCAACTTTAAAATATAGACCTGTGAAAAACTGGTGGACCAAAAAAACAACAATGGTCCTGTTGGCTAGTGACTGGAAAAGAAAAGTTACAAGCAAACCTTGGTTCAGTAAACTTAGAATGATCGTGTCAATTTTTCCCACGATTCGTCATGTGACAAGGATGTACATAGAATGCCAATGCAAAGACTCCAAGTTGCCAACAGGACGGACTTGGCAGCTGTTCAGAGCAGGAAGATATATACCAAGGGGCCCTGACTTACTATTCTAGCATCCATGTTGAAGCATAAAGCAGTATTGACCCTCATGAACTCAATTTGCCCTATTTGCATAAAACCGACAGTTGCACCAACAATCACAAATCCGGACTAAAATCTCAAGGCAAAAATAAAGTTTGCGGCAAAGGGGTTTAGGATAAAAGCTCAGGTTACATTTCTCCTCTGTTCATCCGGACTCATATTTCATCCTTCATCCTATTAATAGACCCATAGATTATCTCCTTATAGATTGTTACTCTGGCACAGAGAAATTGTACCCAACGTCTAATGCAAACGCGTCATTCCAGAGGAATTTTGATTATTAAAGACCGGGCTTGGAGAGATATCGGTAAACTTCAACGATCAAAGTTTGAATATTTAATCCGTTTACTAGGCAGACTGAGCCTTTTGGTTACAGGGGTAAACAATATTTCCTAATCAGTCTAACCTTCTCCACATTTTAATTTTATTGTTGGTTATAATTTTTTTGTTTGCTTTAAAAAAAATATATATAAGCAAGTCTTTAATATTGTGTTGATCCTAGAGTTCCAGAAGGCAAGTACGTTGCATCATCCCTCTGCTGCCCTCTTCTCATAAATTCCATCACAAATAGACACACCCTGAAGTCAAAATGTTGGATGATGACTAACAGATGAAGCCCAATTTAGACGCATCACTCAAGTAAAGAGTCATGGCAGATGTAGAATAATTAACTGACAACAAAAAGTTTCTGTCTAAACAGTAGCAACTTGAAATTGATAAGGATTCTCAAATGGGGAAAATGAATAAAGTCAATTTTTGATTATGTGAATTCAAATGTTTATAACTTGTTTGTTCTGACTAAAAAAATAAAACACAATCAAAATTTATTCAGAAGCGTTATACAAATAGAGGATCTTGGTTATGTGGGACAAAATGTTGATTCAAATGTAAAAATAAACACACAAAGACAATTATCTTACAGAAATATTATCTTAATGTAAATGAAGGAAGCTGTTTATCATCTAATTGCAAATGTGCATTAAGCATTTTGTCACCCACACATTTTCCTTTCTCTGTGTTTGCTTTCACTAAGGTGAAAACTGTATGAGTGATCAGGTGGGCTTAGGGGTATTTTGCCCTGCCTTTCACCACAGTCTGTGGATCTGGTGTATTTCCCATCTTGCGCATAGAGTAAGCTTTGAAGTTCCCTTGTTGGTTTCCCTGTTTTGGGCTTATTCCTCATACATGTATCTGTAACTGAACATTTTTTCTGAAGGCCGAAGTGGCCATGCGCTAAAAATGATGAAATTCCAGGCCTGTCTCCATCATCTTCTCAGCACAGGTACATGTATATTTAGGCCTCCATATTACAACACAGTGTGCTTTTGAGGATCCCTTGAATTTGCTAAGAAGATTGAGTCATTTTCGAGCGGTTAAGTGCACTGGACTCAAACTTTGGTGTTTCTGATCAACAGAGTTTGGGTTCGAGTCCCGGACTTGACACTTGTGTCTTTCAAAGCAAGACAATATGCTTTGTCCTTTGGATGGGACGTAAAGCCATAGGTCCTCTGTGTGTCGTGTAATGCATGTAAAAGAACCCAGTTACGTTTATTGCTAAAGAGAAGTTGCCCTTGTGATTCTGGCAGTGGCAGCTGAACGCATCGCAGCACCTTGTAAAAAACCCCAGGCACTCCATAAATCGGTCTCATAATTCAAAAACATCTAAAGCATGTCTTAAATGTTTCTCTTTGGGAAAGCGTCTTGAGTACCTTTTTGGTATCTAGTGCGCTATATAAGACTCCAGTGTATTCTTATTAAAAATAAAAATAAAATTAAAATAAGTAAATACGCATAATATTATGCATGACACCAGCCGACTGACAGCAAAGCGTTTCATTTCAGCAGCCCTAGGATGTGATTGTTTCCCTCATGGCTTAGTCATCTGGTCTAAAAGTAATTGATTTTTACACACTTTGACACCATCAAGGCTAGAAATTTATGTAGTTAATTCATCTGACAGCAGGGGAAGTCATGACAAGTGTTGTAATTGTGATGTGTTAGTGTTGTTCTCAAGGACTTTTTGTGCAGGTTTTGTTTTTCTTTGCTGTTTCCCTGTCAATTTCACTTTTAATGTTTTTATTTCCATGTGAAAGAGGGAGGTGTACATGCACCTACCCCATGCTCACGTTAAAGTTGTTTAGAAAACGTAAAATGAATTTTGTATGAATTTTTCGACTTAACTGCCAAGTTTAACAATCTGATACTAACCCTTGCCTTATAAAAAAGTTCAAGCAGCGTTCCCCCTTCACAGTGGTCTGCTGGCCAAATACCAGTTAAAACACCCGAGGACCAGTCAAAATTCACTCCAAGTGGTCCGGCTGGCTAGTTCAGTTTGAAAAGTTTCCCTATTCCATTTTGAAATATGGACCAGTGAAAAAGATGACGGACTAGTGAAATGCCAAGCTAGCTGGTCCTGCTGGCCAGTAACTAAAAAGGCAAATCCTGTATAAGGCCCTTTATTGTGGATACCTCCACGATAAAGGACGACTCCACAATTCGCCGTATTGACCACGTGAGGGCGTATGTGGATAAATTTCACATGATGAAAAACAAGTAAACAAACAGGGTTTTTTCACTTTTTTATCGCTATTTTTTATGTATTTCTTCATTGGTGCAAGAAAACTACAAACAGGCAATTATAATAAGCTAAAACTGCTATTGTGATGCAAGACATTCCCTGATGATTGACAGCGCCCTCACGCGGTCAAAAATATGGTCAATTCAACTAGAACTGAAAAACTAACAATGCCTTTAAAGGAATAAAAAAATCAAGGCCGCTCGGCTTTAGCAGGAAGTGAACAACCTGTTTCTCAAACTAACAAAGAGCTGTTCCTCTGTTTCATTTATTATATTCATTATTGATCTTCTTGCACTGTACACCAATCAATTAAGTTCCACCCTTTAATGCACTTGCCAAATTTGGGTAGTCTAACTGTAGTAGGTGGAAATAATCCCATCAAACGTGTATTCTTTTTTGCACATTGTTGCAGTTTCTGGCAAGATGGGTGGGGGGGGGGGGGGGTGTAAATTTCATCAAGGTGTTTTTTCTGTTGCATTGTACTTGTCATTATTTGGGGATTAGAAGCATTTTACTTCTTCTTTTCTTTCGCCTCTCTGAGCTTTGCCAGGAGAACCGTGGTCCAGTGGTTAGACTGCAGGACTTGCAGTCAAAAGATAGTGGGTTCGAATCCTACCAAGCTAACCGCTGATTCCATAACGACTAAAATAAGTATTGTCTTCTAGTTAGGCCTACTGAACCACAATTTTCTTGATTTGTGCAATTCATAATCATAGACGTTAAACCAGTGTTTGTATGAGAGAGATTGGCAGTTGCCAGCTTGGTGTTTATGTGGGAGTTTGCCGATTTCCCTTGCCGGGAAGATCATGTAAAATAAAAAAAAACTATAAAAAACCCAAACATCTCTACTTGCATTGCCACATTTTGTATGTTTGAGATGAGCTCTGATAATTAGCAAACCAGGGAGCTATAAACATTTCCTGTTGCATCATTCAGAAGCCTTGCAGGTTGGGTTGAACGAGATCACTGTACTTTAGGTATTACCCAATATTACCACTGATCACTGTTGATTGAATAGGGGAGTAGGTGATAACTAATTGATTAGTAATCAGGTGTATTACCTGTAACCACCCACTCAGAGAGCCATGGCAGACAATTATACAAGCAGTGAGGTGTGGAGGGGGTTATCTAAGTCCCCATATCTCTCTTACCCAGCAGAATTAATTTAACACCTGTCTGCTGATTTGTTGGCAAACTTAATCAGTGTCCGCCCAGCCCCCAGGCAGATGACTCTCTTACAGGCAATGAGCCATTTGCAAGTTAGATTTGAATAATGTCTGGTACAATGACTTGCTTAGTCACAAGTTACCACTTAAATTTGAATATCTCAGACTAAAGAGACAGTTGCTATGTCAAATGGTTCAGGGCAAGCTTTTTTATAGTAAATTCCAGATGAGCAAACCCTAGTACCATTGTGCCATACCCATTCACTCAAAATTGTGTATGGATGTTTGCCATTTTCTCACGTGTACACAAAAGCTTGCCCCTAAATCATGTGGCGTAGCAGCTGTTTGGATATTCAATGTTACGGAGTTACAGAATCAGTCAAATACAATACACATTTTGTGTGTTTTCCTTTTTTGATTTGCTGGTAATCTGTTTTAGCTTAGCAAAAGTTGCTAAGCAAACTTTTGTAAGTGATGTTTGAAGCTTTGCAGGGTGTGGAAGTAACTGTAACCTTTTTCTATGCCATAACTAGTAAACTTGGGAGTACAACTATGTGTAAATCTCTTTTGTGAGCTCTGAAAAGAGCCGGTGTGGTCTTGGCGTTTCTAACACATACTGCTCATCTTCAAGAGAGGATGAGCATAGCACACTGTTCGAAATGTCGAGAGAAGACGAGAAGAGTATACTATTCGAAATGATGAGACCACATCGGCTCTTTCCAGCAGAGCCCCTCCACAAAGAGATTTACATGTGGTTGTACGGGCAAGTTTACTAATCAAAATTTTGTACTTTGCAACTAAAAATTGTGTACTAATTGATTCACACATTGGACCCTCAACTGTATCATGGTGTTTGTTAATGGTTCACACTCTGCAATCATGTACAGAAGGTGTGAAGCGTGAACTTCGTTATGGTGTGGTAGATCTAGGTTCACTGGTGGTCACATCACATACCTACTCCTTTATGTACAAAATGGCCACGAATTCTGCCTACGTGCAGACAGACTAGTTTTGTATGGCTTCAATGCAGTTCTAAAAATATCTATGCTGAAGCTGCCCGAGTGTCACATATCGGACTTGCTGAGATGATTTGTTTTCCTTTCTGACGTGCCTTTATAAAAAAATTATAAACTTTAAGAAAGAAAGAAGGAGAAGAAGCCAGTGTGGAATTCAGGGGTCAAGGGGGCGTGGGGCTCCCCTTGCCCTGGGTGCCCCGCCTTAAAACTTTCCATACAAAGACTTTAGTCCTATCATGCACAAAATGTTGCACAAAAAATACAATTGAACATTTTACTTTATATAAATAGTATTCTTTAACTAATTAAAATAGTGAGGTGACCTTTTGTCTGGATTTTTATCTTTGAAGAAATAAGGAAACTTATTGTAAATTCATTTTTCAAATGGCAAGTCCTTGCATGCTTTTAAGAATGGCCGACTCGCAGACAAAATGCACAGGGTCTGTTTTTCACAAAGTGAGATGGTGTAATCCCAAACCCATTTGACTATTTCCCTTTTCTTACAATAGCCAGGCCGTGCACAATCAATACATGACTGTGTGGATATTTCATTTTCCTCTCTTCAATAGAGTGAAATTTGTCTCACGCCCGGTCATTGTGATATGATGAACCATTATCAACAAGGGTAATAATTCTAGCACCTGCTGCTTAAAGGGGGTACAGCAGCAGTGAATGCATCAATACACCGGACGAGAGTCTGGGTGTCTTTTCAGAACACCCTGTTTTAAAACGTATTCAACTCTAATCATACAACCCTGTTCGTTATTGTAACTAATTTTTAGAGTGCATTTTCACACCCAGTTCCCAGATTGTGGTTTAAACTCATATTCTAAAGCTTTTTGTGTGTACATGTAGTTGGTTTTTGAGCTCTAGTCATGCTGATGAAATGTATCGAATGACGTCAGTGTTTTCTAGTTTTTACGCTATGGCTATAGATGTAAGAATATTTAAGATTATTTATGATATAAAAAAAAAAAATTGATGATCTGAATGAACCTTCTAATCAAATTATAAAACAGTTTTGCGTTGGATCCCTTTAAAGTGCTTTGGATCAGTCGGATTTACGTGCCAGGAAATTGGAAGTGGATGCGAGGATTGCCGGCATCTTTTATTTCATATCCAGCGTGATTTTAATCTGGCGAGTACAGATGACCAACACCAGAAGTGCTGGAACTTTAATTGGCTTCGAGAAAGCTTATAGCTTGGGAACCACTCAAGTATTTTGTTTCTCTTGCTTTGGAGGAAATGATGGTGATATACCGGTGGTTTATTCTTCTCATTGTTAAATCAGTTGTGCCAACTGACCTTTGCTAATAATTACAAGTGTGCAAGAAACCAACTTCTATGGTTCTCTGGACATAGCCATCTGTGCACAGTACACACTTACACATACTGGACAAGTTTGTGCAGATATGTGTAAGCTGTACTGGCTAGGAGCCAGTAAATGTATGCGCTAGGTCTGTGGTTTGTCAAAATTTGATTTCCAGACTTCAGGGTTAAAAAAAAAAAATAATAATAAAAAAAAAAAATGTCTTTGCCTCAAATATTTGTTTTAAAGATGAACTTTCCATTGAGGGGAGGAAGATGCAGGGCTGAAATTACATGGAAGCAACAGAGGACATGGCCTCTGTTGCCCTGGTCTTGACCTTGGTGCCTCTTCATAAGTTTTCCCCATAGGAGTGCCCTTTTATGTCATCATAGTTGAGAGCTTCAAGTACTAAAGGGAACCGGCTATCACTATCAGGCCTAATGCTCAAACAGTTTTAACGTTTTTGAAGTTTCTCCTAGGTCACCGTTTTTTGTTTTTTTTGCATTCATGACCATGTTAATGTAAACAGAATGAGACTGAAAGGAAAAATAGTCTGGTGGCTATGAACTGTTATTTGAAAATATCATCATCAATAAAGAAGGAATCTGACCAAGATGGGTGAGTGTTCTGTACCTAAGTAGTGCCGCTATTGCAATCAAACATGAAGCTTGAAGCGGGCAAATATATTTGTTTTCCCTCCTTATTTCTGGGGGATTATCTTTCTGATGATTTTTTCTGCACTGGCTTTGTCAAAAAATTATATTCTTTGATGAGTTTCTGTTTATCTTGAGGGCCTTTTTTTAAAGATAGGGATCAGTTTGCTTTTCGAGTCTCCTCAGGCTGTTTTAGTTGTGATGTCATTTTACACTTTTGTAATTGCCTCAAAATAAATAAATACAATTTAAAAAGTCATCTTCACTGCTGCCGCCATGTAATCAAGCCCCAATAACTGTGACTAAATTCCAATAATAATTCATGACAGCCGACATTCTGGTCCTCATTATCATCATACACGGAATGCACTCTGCATTAATCTTCATCGTGTTCACATTAAACTAACAAGGCGAACATTGCGCTCCTCCAGAAAATATGCCAACCATTTTAAGCTATTTCTGCACCACTTCAATTATGTTGATTTTGATGGTGTGCTTATGCACATAGTACAATCCCATCATATGGTAAAGCACCCAAATAAATAAACATAGGAAATTTCAAGATACATACTGTATGTAGCCATATTGGGATGATTATAACCTCAGTTGTGTTAACTTTTCATACACCAAGTAATCTTTTAGATGAACTTGCCCCCCCCCAGTCCCCCAGCCAATATACCAGTTACATGTGTAACCATGAGGACCAGGACAGGGCCCAAGTTTCAAGGTATTTTATTGGACCAGAAATATTAATAATAAAAATATATTAAAAACGCTGTGATATAGTTGTACAACGAATAGCATACCTAAATGCATAATAATAATAACAATAATAATAATTAATACAAGACCAAAAATACTTCACTTTTAGGAGGAGATTTGGAATTAAAAATCTTAATTTGTACATTCCTTAAAAATATGTGTTTTGAAATACACTAGTAGACTACAGAACTTGTTTGGATCTGCATGGGGTTACTTACTGGCCCAGTGCTAAAAACACTGGACTCTGGACAGTGGTAAAGATCTTATTTCAAGCTATGTAACAGTATAAAAAGATTCTGTCCCCTGTCCAGCTGGTTGGTCCAATGCTTCCCTTGTATACCTCAGCATGTACAGGTTGTTTGATGTGGTTTCAAATTCAAATTCAGCGTTGAAAATCAGACCTTTTGTTTTTGACTATACAGAAAATTGTGGCTAAATAACAAACTCTGGCTGTCGAGGGACCGAAAAAAGAGCCCGCCCACGAATCCCTTACAAAACCCACGACTAAAAGGAAAGATAAACACCAGATGTCCATACCCTAACTAGGATTCTGTAATAGGAAATAATTATCACACATAATGATTTGTGGCTTTCTACTTTTTCGGCACACCTGCGCAAGTCATTGAAACTAAATTGTGAGGTTCCTTACCTTGTCATGTGAAACTGGGATTCTTCTGTCCTTTGATAATTCAGCCATAACCTGAATGTTACTCCTTAAGTCCATCTTGCAACCAACGAGGATGATAGGACAGTTTGGACAATGCTTACGTACCTCTGTGTACCACTGTAACAACAACAACAACAACAACTTAGTCAAAAACTAGAACATCATATTCATATGTCCATCATCTTCCCTGCCTAATTGATTTTGCGGTGCATCAAGAGAGAGAGGCTCTGGGCGAAGCTTATAAACTCCTCAAGTGCCATTTGCATTTTAGCCTATAGGCCTACTCTTTAAAAAGTTTTCGAGCTGCATAAGCTAAATTTTAGATTTGTATTATTTTTTTCTCTCAAGTTTGTGTGTTTTAAAGGCAGGATACACTTATGGTATTAACTGTCAAAGTATCCTCACTGGGTGTATTCCAAAGTGTGCATAAAATAACAATCCTGTAAAAATTTGGGCTCAATCGGTCATTGAAGTTGCGGGAAAATATTGAAAGAAAAAACACCCTTGTTGCATAGAATTGTGTGTGGGAGAAAGGCTTCATTCCTGAAGCCTTTCTCAGATTTAACTTTTTGGGGTGAAAATTACTTCTTTCTCTGAAACTACACTACTTCAAAGGGAGTTGTTTTCACAATGTTTGATATCAACAGCTCTTCAGTAATCCTTACAAAGTAAGTTTTTATGGTCATTTAATTGTAGAGTTATTACCCAAAGTGTACCATGCCTTTAAAGAAATTATTTCCCATGTAAATCAATGTAACCAAACTGAGGAAGAAGGGAAAATAGTCTCTTCCCTTTTTGTAAACTGAGAATTAACATTCACTTCTGCTAAAAGCATCCAGGAAACATGCCCAAGATTTCAGTCACCATTTTTATGTGAAATACTTCATTAAACCGTAGAGCAAGGAATTATGATTAAACACAACAGATCTGCATTAGCTCTTGTAAATTGCTCATAGCTACAAAAAAAAAGGCTTTTAATTTATTTCCCTCCATCAGTCCAGTCCCCAGATGAGTTCCTGTCATCATTAGCTGCCTGAATGGTCAGACAAATTTGTTGCGCTTATTAATCTCATCCTTAATTCCACAACGGATGGAAGTAGCCTGCCATATGATCACGTACCGACATGACAACACTTCCAAGCTTTTTAAAGGGATTTTACATTCAGTAAATTCATTCCGATCCCTCAGTTTCCACAAACACACCCTACAATCAACCTGAGAAAACTTCTTTCTTTTTTGTTGGGGGGGGGGGGGGGATGGTTTTGACAGGGATTAGGGTGCCTTTTCATAATCACTCAGGCTTATTTGAATTGCAGCAATCAAAATAAGCAACCAAGGACATGGAACGCTTGAAAATGCTATCATCTCAACTTTGACAGTTTTTTTCAGATGGAAATATTTCCCTGGAGCACCAGTATGGGTATATGAACCTTTGTACTGGTGAGCTTTCAGAGATTGACGTTAATAAACTTCTAACGCGATCTTAGCAATCCTGTATGTCTTTAGGTTGTCTAACAACTATATAGTGTTGGATGAGTCATTGAGTCCTTGATATTGAAAATATCAGGGTCGTTCACGATAACGTTCTCGTTGAATGAGATATCAGCGGCAACCGGTTCGCTCAGGGTTCAGGTTCGTGTCGTATCAGCTATTTCGTAACCGTGGCACAAATGGCGACATATGGTTCCAAGTTTTATTTTTAACCTAGCCATGTACACACAGCGTGTAATATCAGACAGAAATACATGTAGGTACATGTAACAATTCTTTAATTTCGTATTGAGTTGCTAGTCTGGATTTATGCAATGATTTACATTTGTGGATGATTCGGAAAATTGAAAATAAAAACTTAACACAAGTCAGTTGTTAAAGGCAGCCTACAATTTGGGTAAAATATATGTATTACATATTTATCCATTATAATTTAACATCCAACACTTATGTAAATTAATAATTAAAAAAAAGTTTGGTTTATTTATTGCTCTTTAGATAGCACATGCACTTCAGATACTTTGTTCATTCTATAATTTTGTTCTATTAACCCAAAGATTCACCCAAGGATATACTTCAATAATTGGATCAAAAATTCTTTGAGTAATTCTAGCTTGTATTGTGTTTCTTGTGAGAATTCGCAATCAATCATTGTCAAGTTATTGGGTATAAAGTTGATGTTCATACAAATACAACCTGCCCTAGTTTCCTTTTCTCGTTCCATTTTGTTGGTCTTTTTTAAACCTTTTTTTATGGAAGAGGGCTTCTGCACATGGCCTCTGAACATGACCTGCCCTAAAATGGTTCCCAGCACCCTGGTGGAATAGTTCACATAGCATGATTGTGTATGCCTGAATGTCTCCCAGACGCCAGTACCAGTCACTCAACACATGACTAGTTGAAATGTCAGGACAGGGGATTGTCCTGATGAATTAGACGGCCGATTTAAAGGGAAGGAAACCAATAATTGCCCTTTTTTTCCATAAATCATTTTTTCAATCGTCTTAGTTTGCAGAAATGTGCGACAGTCGGACAATCAAGAAAAGAACAAAAGGTCTGTAACAATTCAAAGGCAACAAAAGCTTGGCAGATGTCAATACTGGAATGAAATGCAAAGCATGGGTGGGCATAATTTTTACTGCGATGGTGTGACTTCGCATTCTGCCCGTTGCATTCCCATCCATGTGTAAAGCTAGAACCATGTTGTATGAGAGTAACAAAGTAATTTACACTAAGTTAATTTTTTTTTTAAAAGCACTGAACAAAAAAGCATTGATATTATGATAAAGTAGAATTAGCTGTTGCAAACTGCTTACCAGCCAAAAGGGCCTATATGGTATAAATGCAAACAAAATAGTTAGTGGCCTGAAGTTTCAACCAAAGCAGAGTCTTTCTCACAGGGTAAATATTATGTCAGCACAACACAAATAAACAGGTATAAAAGCGTAAGGTAAATTAAAAAAATTTGCTTTAAAGCAAACTAATACTAAGGAGCAGGTTACAAACAATGATCATCACATGGCATTTTTGGCTGATGACCTTTTTGTGTCACCAAACAATACTTTCTACAAGATTTGTTGACCTATCAGTGTTTTCAGAGATTGGGTCCAAGTTCCTTTATCTCATATAAGGACTGGGATACACAATTTGGAGTAGAATGACGTGCTATAATTCATACCTTGTTAAGGACACTCTGAAGTGTTTGAGGTTGGCTGATATCATAACATATCAGGGCTGTTGTAATCTCGTTGTAGGAGAGTGGTCGGACGCTGTCGTATTCAGGTTTACCTGGTGAAGAAATAGCAGGAAAATAATCATAAATGCTGAATATATGTTGCAAAGTTCAGGGGTTAAAGGTAAGTATTACACGTCTGTTTTGGTTGGGGTAAATTCTACTCCATCCTCTGGTTTACAATGGACACACCATCAAACTCGAACCCAAACTGTTGAAAAATTCATTAAATTTGGTTTAAGGAAAACAATGAAAAAATGGGTTATGTTTTTTATGGTTTTTTGTGTGTGCATACTTGCTTATTTTGATTGGAACAATCAAAATAATAGTGATTTTTGGAGGGTCTTTGAACGCTTCCTTACTTTCTGACATTTTATTAGGCGTAAATATTTCTCTGGCAGATTGGGAATGGTTTGAAATTTATAAACTGGCTATTACTGCAGTTACAGGTTTAATTGTTTCTGACTGGCACCTCAAACAAAATTGGTTAACTGCCAACATTAGGGCTGGATAGCTCATTTGGAAGAGTGCCCGCATGTTAGGTCGCAGGTTTAAGTCTCGCTCTTGTAATTTAAAAAAATATAATTCATCCCCCCCCAAAAAGATTGAAACTAATCTTCCCCCCCCCCCAGATTATCACCAATCCCGTTCCAGCCTGAAATTTTCTGTGCAGTTTTCTGATTTCTGGGTTCACTACTAGTTTATTGTCTTTAACAAAAATAATGTGATATTGAAGCAACAGAGGGTGAAACGACAGCTTCCCATTGTCTCGACAAACTAAGTTGATGTGAAGAAGAAACCATGGGTAGAAATATGGGAGGAAGCAGTGTCCATGTTAGTGATCTCTGGCTGAGCGCCAGATAAAACAGCCAAGGACAAGTTCAGATTCTCCTCCCGTAGTTCCATTTTATATAAAAAAAATTAGTAATAATTTATAAGAAACTGTCCTAAATGTAGCACAAACTGTGGAATATGTTTGCAGGGTCTGTAGCTCATGGAGGCAGTTGCATCCATGCCACCTGTCATTGCCTTGGTGCCCTTTGAAATGTTCCAATTAAAAAAAATTGTATCCCTAATTCCTTAAGTAAGGAACAATTTCCTTTTTTTTTTAAAGGCATGGTCTTACAGATTTCAAAGTAACTAATGTCACTGCATAAGGGCTAAAGAGCAATAAGATTTTAGCAATTTTTTGCACTTTGACAATGAAACATTTTGTAATTTTATCTGCAAAAAGCTTAAACCCACTCTCTTTTCTTATGACAAAGATCTGGATAATTTGAAAAAAATGTTACATAATATGTCACATGATTGGTTTTCAAACCATGTGTGTTATGAGAATATCAAAAGGGTGTAGGCCCTACCCATGATCAGCTTCAAGCACATTGCATGATGTAAGTCTTTGAAAGAAACACCAAACACCATTCTTCAACCACCCTTGAAAATTGCACCAGCAAAGGGGATAATGCTTCCATTTCTGTAGGCCAGTAAATTCGGACGTGAAAGAATTGCAGATATTTTTCCCCCATATAAAAAAAAAAAAACCAGATCTAAAGGACAGATCTAGAGGAAATCTAGGTCAAAAGGAAAATCAGCAGTTGAAATGTCAAGGACTTGCGCGTCCGTGGCACCTCAGCTTTTTAAGCCGAAAACCCAGAAATAATCCAAGGGACAGGAAGTTGGTGATGATAATCAGTCTGACTCATTAACAAGTCTGTACATCAATTAAAATAGCTTCAAAGCGAACTCTGTTTATCCATAGAGCAAGGACCAGATTATCTAACGCTGAAAAGACAAACTTTAAATTTTCTACATCTCAAGATTTTGCAAAACAGCGCTTAGAACATGTCACTTGTAAAATATGTTTTGGCCAGAAAGACAAACTTATCTCTCAAATTTGTACCTGTGGCTGTGGGTAGACTGCAAAGCAAAAGCCATCATGTTTATGGAATGGATCTTATAGACTATACCAATCTTTCATCAGGATTCACAGGTTTTGGTGTTTTGGATTTTGAAGGGTTTTCAAAGTTTCTTGTCCAGGAATCTTGTGAAGTTTCCAATTTCCAGGTACAAAATAAGATGAACTTACTAGGGAGTTCTGTGGAGCATGTTTGTTGAAAAACACTTTCAAGTGAATTGCCACAAATAAAACTTGATTTCAGTCTGACTGTAGGTATTTTCTTGTTGACAGCTGGTACGGTACACCTGAGCTCAATTTTACAGAGCTGCTCAGCACAAAAAGCAGCCATGCACAACAACATTATGCTTCCCAGAATAAGGTACCAGCCAAAATATAATTTCACATACCATCTGTGACTGGTATCCTGCTCATTTTTGCTTACAGCAAATTGTTCCGCAATATTTTCTGCTAAAGCCACACTATGAAAATCGGTGGGGCTGTTCCCAAAAGGTATCTAAATTTTTGACAGCATCTTGTGTTTCATCAAAGGTAATATATTGTATGGCCTCAATTCCAACGAGGGAAGTCCAGACTACGTTATGTGTACTTGTACATCTTCTATCAATGATAAGTGTTCACAAACACAGTTTAATCAAAGGATCCATGGATTTATGAACAGCTTTAGAGTCTTCTCGGAATTCCTCTCCCCACCAATCCCTTGTGCTTTTAATACTTGACTTCCATTGTTGGACTGTCATGGCTTTCACTCAGGTGCATTGAAACTGAGAAGATTGGGTGATGACATCTTAAGTTCTCCCCTTAAGAAAATCATTTTGGATGCCACAATCCTTTTTTATCTGTGGTCTCAGGCCTGTATGGTCTTACGATCAGAGTAGCTTTTTGTACAGATAAAAAGATTCTGTGAAATCCAATTCATTTCAAAGAGAGAGTTGGGCTTTCATGATGCAGGGATTATCACAGTTTTTACCATGGGGTTCAAGTGACCAAATTTACACAGAAGCTGGCGATCACCTAAATCTGCTAAGCAGTCAGCATTATGTGACTAAGCATCCAGTTTACTATCCTGAGGGTTGCCTTGGTGTCGTTTGTTGCCCTGTTTCGAACTCGGATGCTACTTGTAAACATATATTGATATATATCTGTTTTTTAAATGCTCACAAAATTTGATGCCATTTTTACCGACCCCTTTAAAAGAAAAGCTGTGGAGCGTTTTTTTTTAGCACAGAAAAATATTGCTTAACACACTACCAGCCAAAATACCATGTTATGTATGTTGTTAGCGAGAGGTTCCCTGCAATTTTTTGCTATTTAAAATATTTATGTCAACAAAATTTGGATATGAACCGGTTTCTGCTTCACAGTTTTATTGGGCTTTGATCCTGTCCACCCACATATTATTTCTGTTTAGCAGATTAATATTTACTTGTCAGCTCTATGGATTTACGCTCAGAATTTTTCCAGATTCTATTCATAATAAAGGTATAGAGTGAGGGTAATGCTGGCCCTCAGTCCAGAGGTTATCCAAGGTGGCCTTCATTAACATAACAATAGCCTTGTGGTTTTTAGCAGCCTAAACAAATTCGAGCACTTGAGAGCTCCATTAGGACAACCTCTTTGTTGTTCTGTCAATGAACTGGGAGCTAATTAAAGGATTAGGTATTGACTGAGAGAATTCTGGCAGGTATAACTTGGTGCCTGGGGCTGGGTTTATTATTAGTGGATTACTGCCAGGTTCTTGTTGCTACTGTTTCTTTTCTACAACACCCTGACAGGATGGTAGCTGAATGCTTCTGAGGGGAAGTCTGACACCGGAAGTGGGGAAGTGGCGTGTATTCAAACGAGTTCCTCCAGTTTTGTTGTTTTCTGATCCATTGTTGGGGGAGTCTGTCATTTTGCAGCTCGTATGTTTGTCAGAACTCATGAAACCTTTTTTTTATCAACTAAATAATAAATTTATTGATATTGTTGACGTTCAATGGTAAGCAAATTTGTGTGCTTAACAGCTTCATGAAATTATGCCCGACCCTTCTTCAGGAAGTCAGACCTTTCAAAAGTTCAGTTCTCAATCCCAATCATAAATCAAAGATGCACATTTTTATTACCTCATATAATAGAATTATTTTACTTGACGCCAAGTCCCATTGCTGGGGCATATTGTATATCGCTCCAACAAATGTCAATGGCATTTATATCAAGGTCTACTCAGACAGTTAATTATTTGTAATTAAATGCCGCTGACATTTCCCCCTTCTATACAGAAATCACACTGGATCTCCGAACATTGCTTGTGTTGGCGGAGAAATATTGTAATCTCTACTGAGTACTGACGTTATCTTGTAATGAGATATTATCAAATTGTTGTGGTACTTGGTATTGCCAATGTTTACTCTGTGATTCTGGGTGTGTTCCAAGTTTGATGAGAAATGAAATTTGACCGCTCCTTCATCAACATGTCTGTGCAGGATTTACTGCAACATACTGCCTCTATTTTGTCATGCACCATGTATGCGACTGCAATATAAATGAACGCTGATTGTCAGTTTACTTAGAGGCACCTAACTGCTTCTAAGAATGTCTCAGCTGAGAGGCTTTTCGAAACCACGGCTTTGGCTTATATTATAGGCTCCTTCAGTAAGTTGGCAGGTGTATACTTTTGGCACAGTTGGACTGTGCGTAAGCCAGAGTCAAAGACAAAGCTTAAGCCATAGTTTCTAAAAGGGCCTGCGTTTTTTAGACCATTGATTTTCTCTCAGAAAATTATATATTGTGAATGGCCACAGTTCAAGTTGCAAGCGTTAACAGAGCTGTCAACTAATTCTGCAGAAAGTTCACTTAAAGCAAACCAATCTTTCCATGTTCTGATGAACCAACTTTAAATTCTTCCTGATTATAAATTCTTTTTCCCTGAGTGATTGTTGGATAAAATCGTCTCGATTGCCAGATGCAAATGTTGGCAGCTCTGCTAACACTAACAGGGGTCGATTTCACAAAACCCATCCTAACTTAGGACTAGTCCTAGGCAATGCTAGGAGATAGGACTAGTCCTCAGTTAAGACCAGTTACTGGTCCTAACTTCAGATAAGACTAGTCTTATCTCTTTGTGAAATCGACCCCAGATGTTAGAAATTGTTCACAAGTATAAATGCACTTGGATATGGAACGTGCGGGTCTGGGTTGAAATTGGATTTTTACTTCTATTGTCCAACCAAAGGGGTCATGGTCAAAAGAGTGCAGTGAAGGAAAAGTGTCCTTGGGTTGAATTTTAATATGTTGTAACGAGAAAATCCTCAGTATCTGGATGCTGGTGGTGCGGTGGCTTCTTTTTCATAAAATATGGGATTTTTTTTAATGGTTTTCTAGATGAATGACTTTAAGGCATTTCGAAATGTTGAGTCTTACCACCAGTATAATTTGTCAAGCATAGATTGGTCATTTTATATGCCAGTTCAGTTACAAATATGTATTTTTCTAAGCGGTTTTTGTTGTCATTTTACGAGGATGTTTTCTGTTTGGAGTGTTTCTTTTCCCCAGAAATTATTTACCTGACAATTCAACCAACCATAAGAGTCCATTGACAAATAAAGGGGAGGGGGGTGTGCTCGTTAATATTTATTTTGTATTCGTTGACCTTACACGAATTGAATTTCAAATTCCTTGAAACCACTGGAAAGCAAATCAGAGGAACCAAAATAACAACCAGTCGTTTGATTCAGAAATGGGTTGAAATACGATTGTATAAACCTGAAGTTTCATGTGAACTCATTTCTTGATTTACAATTAAAGTAAAGCTTTAATTTTAATTTCCATAATCCATCTGGACCATTTTAGAAGGATGTATTTACAGACGCCTTAGCATAGATGCCCTGTTTAGTTCCTTGACGTCATGCACAATTTTCTCTCAATCCCAACAAATTAATTTAATTTGATTGATGACTCAAGGGTCTTACAAAACCCTCTTGCCTGGCAAGTTTACGTCAACACTGATTATTAAATACCTCATATTTTTTGCCTACGGTGACTTCCCACAGGCTCAAGTAACCGCTATGATCCTTATACAACACCGTCCCCCCTTTAAATAAATACAAAATCAGTTGTGCTTTTGGCAGTCCGGACAACCGGCCTTCACTTGTAAGTTTTCATAAATCCCACTTGGCCGAATATTCCAAAATAATTCCGCAGTGAACCTAAATTCCGCAAACAACTACAGCGAACACAACACGTGGCCCCGTACAAAAGGCTTGATCACACATTCGAGGGCAAGAGGTTCAATTGAAATAGCATAGAGTATAGGATTAGGGTCAGTGTATGGTTAATAATAGGCCAAAGCAATATGGGACTAAATAGGTTTTCATTGTGTGGGGGGAGAGGGCAGACAGACTGAGGTTAAATTTCCTTTAACTATTGTGCAGATGGCTTGAAAAGATAGGTGTTAGGATTGGAGCTTAGTTCTTTTTTTTATCAAGAATTGTCATATTAATTTTATGGTGGAGATAGATAACTGAAAGTCTTTCGTTAATTTAGTCTAGGAAGAAAAATTGGCTCAGAAAAGAGCTGGGTTCAATTTCATAGAGCTGCTCAGCAAAAACAAGTAGGAAACCAGTCACAGATGGTACATATGACATGCCATTTTGGCTGGTAACCTCAATGTGGTAAGCACAATTGTTTTGTGTAGACATTTCATTTGTTTTTCTATACATCCATGGAATATTTATACATGTACAACAGTATCTGTATTAAAAACAACTCAAGTTCAGTTTCATCTCTGAAACAATATTGATTGATTTAAAAACATAAAACAAAAACAAGGATGTATAAATAAAACGAATCATATGAATATTGATTGATAGAAAGACACAATGAAATGACACTATGAGTCACACCTATGCTGGTTACTGGTAGAACGGACTTTGCTTGCATTTATGCAAATCTTTAGATTGCATTGTCTGTCTTCTTTAATGACTCAACCTATTTATTGTCTAGTAATTAATTTAGCAGGAAGCTGGACGGGAGTGATTGATAAATATGGTGGTATCTTACATCCTGTGTGGTTTATGTGATATTAGCAAAAACAAAAATGAGAAATGAATGACTACAGGATTTATGGTCAGAGAAAGAAATTGCAAAATCCGGGATTTTTTGGCAAGGAGTATTTTCCCTAGTTGAGTGTGTGGTTTAGCAAAATTTTCAACTTGTAAAATTGGCCCATCCACTTTTATGCAAGAAATGCCTCAACTAAACCAGATATTGTAGACCAAAGGTCTCTAACATCGTAGTTTTTAATGTTTTTTTTGGCTTAAACAAACAACTTTGTAGTTTATCAGGAATTAAATTGATGATTTTTGCCAGCTGGGTACTTTTTCTTGTTTTTGTTTTTTTCAATTTCTAAAAACTGAATTTTGATTTTCAGTTATTTCTTGTGACCCATCCACCCACAATTTTTAGAAGAATTTTTTTAAATTATATTTTTTACTATTCTGAATGGCCCCTAAGTAAAGTAAATTTATGAGTGAAGGGGGAACCACATTGACTTAATTCACCTGACATCACCACAATCATCTCGGTTGCGCTATTTTGGAAGTAGTTTGCCTAGTGCATTACTGTGCAGTGAGTATCTTATGTCGCGCATGTGTGTAGACACTCTTTGCATGCAGTTCGACTCTAAAAATGGCAGACCCTCCATGGGTAAACAAAAAGCCACATGTGGCATCAGCAGTGGCGTTACCAGACACTTTCATTTGGTGGGATGGGGCAAGCGGGACAAAGACATGATTTTGGGGGCTATTTAATATATTGAACCATTAGTGTATTTTTAAAGGGTTGTATTATAAAGGTTTTAGCCAGGATTTGGTAAAAGAGTGTCAAAATTTGCTGGAAATTGAAAAACTGGGTGTCCGAATTGTTCACTTATAATACATAGGCTATGTAAATGATGAATAAAACAGGGTGTCCAACTTTAGGACAGGGTGTCCAAAAGAACCACAGACACCACTTTGGCTAACACTATGAGCCCATACAGGCAGACAATTTTGCTTCGTCCGAAATATATTTTTTATTAATCACTCGGCTAAAGTTTAGGCCTAAGTGTTAGGTGAAGTAAGAGGTAAATTGCAATTTCTGACAGGAGCTATGATTATAAGCCTAAGCTTAGGCCTAAGTGCTATAAATGACATTTACATTGTCAAACTATAAGATTTGCAGCTAACCTGTGTCTACTGTATAGGCAAGTTTTGCAAACACTTGGGCCTATTAAAGTTTTATGCTATAAAGATATATGAAATTGGACCCAGATGGTATAGTTTGCAAAAAATTACTTTTGGCGATTACCTCTTGTGTGAACCCTGTAACATTAGTCCTTGCCAAGACCAGCGTCAACGTCTTACCAGCATGCTTCCCATTAAATCAGACATTTGAGGCATTTTGAGAGGTTTAAGACTTAGCGTTAGCAAGAATTTGGGGCTGGCGAGATTTTGGCGCTGGCGAGAATTTGACGATGGCAAGAATTTGACGCTGGTAGTGGTGTGACCAACCTTCTGGCTGGAAACTCCATCATCAATTTGTGTATGTCCTGGCTGGATTTAAGTTGAAACAGATGTGATGAAGTGAATTTTTGTCATCAGCTTTTATACTTCAAAAGGTGGAAAAATTTTATGTGTGAAGACAACTTCAGCTTCTGATTTGAATGTCAACCATATGGTCCTTTTTGAGCAATGCGTACCTTTATCTACTAATGTTATTGTTACATGGTATTTTTCATTTCTGCTAAGTGAAATTTCCTGTGCTTATATAGCAATATGCTTAGTGCAGAACAGCATAGTAAAATTGAGCCAATATCCAAATGGACAGAGGGAAAGAGTCCCTGCAAGATAGAAACTTCTGTTTTTCAGAGAAACTGGATCTATAAATAGAACACCATTTGCCAGGTTGTTTCACCAAAGGGTAAGGGAATAGCCACAGAGGACTTCCATGATGATGCAAATTCAAGTAGAATTGTACTTCCCTAAAAATAGAGCGGATGTTTTGTGTGGTGATGCAATATTCAAACACGCCGTGGGGATTTCCCTATTGTGTTGGTCAGAGAAAGTGGCCCCATCGGGGGATTTCTGTTTTCTTCAAGATTCTTGGTTTGCCTTTTTATATTTAAGCTTAAAGTATTGACATTTACAGATGCAAAAAATCAACCATTTGATACAATTTCATAAAGCGTTTTTTTTTTGGACAAATAACAATGTTTTTAATTTGTTGATCATCTTTTTGCCTGTTAACATTTTTATAAAGCACTCATAGAGTTCAGTCAAAATAAATGTTTTGACTTGAAAAAATTGAATTGATTTGGTGCACAACAATTATTACGTATTAAATGATCATGATTGTATTAAGCTACAAATTTCCACCTTGTATTTAATTAAAAAAACACTCCACCTATATAGTTGTTGATTCAGCCCTTTTATTTTTAATAGTTTATGAGATTGTCTGAAAAAGGTTTCAAATATTTAGACAGCGTTTATGAACGAACAACCTCCGCCTGATATTGCTGTCAGAGCTGCCAACTCCCTGAAAATAAACCAATCTTTCCATGAACAAATTTGAAAATCTTCCTGATTAGCCTACGGACACTTTTTCCCTATATTATGTAATTCTAAATATCTCCCTGATTGTTGTAGAACCTTCCTGATTGGAATATGCAAATGTTGGCAGCTCTGTATTGGAGTCACTCAGTGTTATTATGATTGCATGCAGGGGAGTCCCATGCTTGCCCCATGATTCATGATTCATCATCGACTGTAATAAAACAACCAGGCACTGGGCGCAGACCTTGCTGCGGCAGAAAACACATGTCACAGCTTGTCCTGACCACTGGGTCGTGGTACCACGCAGCACTTTTCCTTGGATAGAAACTGAGCAATTACCGCAGATATTTGAGTTTCAATGTTATCGTTAGCTCACTGTGGGATGTCATTTTCACTCGAAATTATTGCTTTTTTGATGGTTGACACTTGTAACAGTGCAGGGATGTTTTTATAACGGAATACAATATCAGTTTTATGGAACGCTGGGGCATTTTCAAATGACTCAAGGGTGAAATTAGTGAGGGGGTGGGAATGTCACATTGTATTTGTATTTTTATTTTGGAGTGAATTTTCCCTTTCTTTCAACACTTCTAAACGAGCATTTGTTTGAGCTGAGTTTCAACTTGTAACACTTGTTTTTGTCAACAATATTTCTTTTAAACTAAGTATTTCAAGTTTCAGAAAAAAAGGTTACCACAGTTTTGCACCTCTTAAAAAGAAAAACTTATAATAGTTAACAACTGCAAATACCCCCCCCCCAAAAAAAAAAACCCCACTATTTGGTTTTCTGTAACAATGCTCTGCAGCAATCTATTTTTTCCCCTTCAAAAAAAAAGTCAATAGTCCTTGAGTCCCCTGGGATGTTTCCTGAGGTTTTTTTTTTTTAACCAAAAAACCAAATCAAAACTTACAAATTACCAACTCTGTGGGAAATTTTTCACATCGGCCTCATTTCCAAACATCCAGCAAATGTGGGAATCACCCTGGAGGTACCTATTACTCAGTAACACCAATAAAAACCTGTCAAGTCTCCTAAAAATATAGACTTTGCCTCAAGCTAGTAAAGGCTCACTCTACAAATAATTTATGGAAAGTAAAACCCAGAGAATCTCAGGGTTCAGAGGGCACGTGGTATGTTTTAAGATGATGTCAACTTGAAACTCTCTCATATCAATCAACACAACAGTTGTGAATAATAAAGCTAACCAATCTGTGTAGGTCATAAAGTCAGCTTATAGGGGAGACGGAATTCTGTAAATTTGAGACTTATTTCTTGTATGTAATTATTTTCCATCACATATTTTGAAAGAGCAAGGGTCGTGTTTTTTCTTGAAACAAGGAAATACAGCTATAAAAACCCCAGAAGCCACGATAAATCAAAGCCAGAATGTTTCTCTTCATTTACAAAATGTACACTATTTGTTTAACCCAATTGTAGTTTCAAGTAAATGGCAAAGTACGATTTTACCAGGAATAACTAAGCATTTACGGAACGCTCTTTATTTTTAAGTACTATTTATGAGTCTCTTAAAACCATTAACCTCTTTGTATATCAATGAAGATTTATACAATCTATATTTTCACTTAAAATGTGCCTAACAATTACCTGACACTTTTTTTTATTTAAAGCCTCAATTTTGTTTTTCTTCCACACACCTTACCTTATGATATTTTGTTTAACAGAATATTGTAAATTTGGCCAGTGGTTGCCGTTTGAATTTTCCCAAGTAATTTACAAATGAATGAATGGAAGATACAAGAAATAACATGTTTGTGCATGATTTACCCCAGACCAACATTTCACTGCACACTTTTCCTTGGTGTGAAATGTAACATGGACCAGAATCCAACAATAAATATTCCACCTTTATAATTCTCTGGATTAGTCTTCAACCATGCAAAGAATGTGACACTTTGGCATTCCATTACAATCCAAACACAATTTTGTTTTTGTTCAGAACTTCTTTCTTCAAGACCGCTGCACAATACTGTTTGAACAGTCCTTTTTCCAGGGGCTTAAATTTTATAGATGATTTGTTTTCTTCTTTTCTTACAAGCTCCAGATGTTCTTTTGTATTGAACAAGCATCGGATGTGGATCAGCCAGCTTTCAAATGAACTAGCCTGGGTTTGTCATAAAACTAAGTGACATTCATGGATTTTGAGTTGCATTTGAACTCTCAAAGCGATGGTACATTTGTTTTGTTGAGTACTTTTGCTTGGAAAAGAAAAACGCCATAAGCTCTTGTCATGTTGCTGCACAAGGAAACATGAAAATCCTGAAAATTTTAAAGTGGAATTTAATCTCCCGAAGACGATCAGAGCATCTGATCGAAATGGCTTAATTTTGTGTGGGTGAGTTTTCGATTTGAAGATGTTTGTTTTCCTTTCTTGGGGATGCGATGGGTTGGGGTAATTTCTTGAAATCACTTTTGACAATTCGATCAAAATATGGGCTAGAAGGTGACCTTTACCCCCTCTGCTGTCCAAGGAAAACAACTATCTCTTGACAGAGCACTTTCACTGATGACAATGTCACGATCTACTGTGTAACAACCTGTTAATCTTTCACCCAGCAGACATCATCAAGTCATTAATAATCTTGTTCAAAGTGAAGTGCTTTGAAATCACTGTCTGACCAAAGTTCACATATTTCAGGTGCGGCTCCACCCAGTCTCCTTTGAAGTATGAAAAGGGAAATAGTGATTTTTTCTTCTTCAATAATGAAATTCGTGTTTACTTTCAGTACAACCACTCCAAAGAAAGCTTCATCTGATGTAAAATGTATCTGGGTTTTCTATTTGTAACTCCCATCAGTGGTTACTGGGATCCTACAAAATCTAACAATATTTTATGGGCATTCTGTCTTGTCATAGAAAAAGTTAGTGGCAATTACTGCAATTTTTTTCCTGTTCTGAATCAGTAAGATTTGGGTAAACTTCAGCTCTCCTGACGATTTTGGGGTGATTTTTGTAATCTTATGGTTGTTTACAAGGTTCTTTCCTTACAATTTTAACACCATGGTCCATGTAACTCATTATCCAAACTGTTGGACTCTGTTTATGGTGGATGTCTATACAGCACAAGAGTCATCATTTCAGCAGGATTTGATGGCATTTTCAATGACTGGTTGTGTGGAAAACAAATGGTTACAACTTGTGGATGGAACTATATGTACTCTTCTTCCATGATAAAGAAATCTCACATATTTAGTCTTTGAGAAAGACTCTGCTTGGGTTGAACCATCAGGGCACTAACTCCTTTTTTATTGCACAATTGAAAATCTTTAACACCAAAAGTGTTACCGTAAGCAGTTCACTCAGGTTAGGCAAACTGTCAAGAAATTCTATGGACAAAATAACTTTTGGGACTACCCCCATCTTGTATAAGAAGCCTTATAAAATTCTTGGCTCAGCTGCCAACTTTTGACAACAGGCATAATATAGGGAGACACTCTGTACCTGTACCTTCGACAACACCCACTGAGGTTTTGATTTGTTTCCCCCATCGTCTACAGTAATAAGAGAAGTTGTGAAACTGAAAGTCTGTAACTACACACGGGTTGGCTTCTCATCAACATTTTGATTGGAGATCATTAAGTAATTGAGCTGTGTGTTAAGTCATATGCAAAGTACCAGCTTATTATATTCCATTTTTTACTTTGATATCAGTGAAAAAGAGAGAGAGAGAGAGAGAGAGAGAGCGTGCTGGAAACTCTTGTTACAAATCTTAGAGTATTTTCCACTCTTAATCTTGATCTTTGGTTGCTTCACTACCCACACCTATGGAACCAGCTACAATCCCAGCCAAAATGGTTGGAGTCTAGACATTACAGATAGCCTCATTGTCCCCCTGCTCCTCACCAATGTTGTTAATACCAGAAAGGCAGAATAAACAATGTGAGCCAACATTGAGTGAGTTTTGGCCGGGATTGTAGATTTCCCTTCAGATCCCAGGGCTCGAATTTGGGGGGAAAACCCACAAGACTGCAGGGCTTGTAGCTCAAAACTCTTACTGGACCAGGAAATTTGTTACAAGACCGGAATCAAATCGAGAAGAACACTATCTACACAGTTTCACATTTGAGCTGGCTTTTTTTGGAACAAGCATTAAGAGAAAATTTATCTAATTTTTCCTATGGGTAATACTTCAATACTCAACAGAATTGAAAGAAATTTGTATTTATCAGTTTAAATAAAAAAAATACAGAGGTATTATTATTAAAAAAGACAAGACCGCCGGACTTGTACGGTCCTAAGTTTACTGGCCTGGTGCTAAAATCACTGGCCCCGGGGCTGCCGCAGCAGCGGTCCAGTTTAAAATTCGAGCCCTGGATCTTCATATCCATTCAATCTCTGAAAAAGTCTCTCCAAGCACACCTCATGTTAAAAGCGTTTAACTCAACCATTTTTCTTTGGTCTCATTGCTGTCTTTGATTTAAAAGGAAAATCTCACAATATCCAGTGATATTTGTGTGAATCATTACACTCTACTTTTAAAACATCTTTCCAAACATATTCATTCCCCCCAAACACTTTTTAGAGCTCAAAGCGCTCAATCCAAGGCAATGTGTCCTTTTAAGGTTACCAGACAAACTACACTGACATATGTAGGCCTATACGTTGGTATCCTGCTTATTTTTGCTTAGGAGGACAATTTTTAAGAGTAGAGTAATATCCAAATATCACTTTTGGGCCTAATTTTAAAACAAGTTTTTGCTCTTAAGGGTATTTTGCCTTTTTTATTGTTGTTTTAAATGTTGTGGTTTTTAACCAATCTAATCGTTTCTGTAAGTCTGAAGAAAAAAAACCTTAATTTTTTTTGCTACTGAATTAATTTATGAGAACAAATGCTTTGTTTCAATTTTTACTTGCAAAATATTTACTATATATAGATCTCCAGCTGACTTGACCACAGGGCAAACAATGCCAAAAATGTACACATATGGCCATGGGGTCTGGGGGTGGTTGGGGAGTTCACCAACACATGGGGTGTTAGTGCTGTATTTGTGTAAGGGTGACCAAATGACAATAAAAACATTCCATGGACAGGGATCAATGATTGCATTCCTCCTTAATGAACAACAGAAAGGATTTTTTAAAACAGAGCTCTGGGCAAAGTTAGCCACGAGACTGAAATGAATATGAATTCTGACAGAATACTCAAATATCAATTAAAATTCTTTTAGATTTAGGACCTGGTTCAGCTGGAGCAGTATTAGAACACCTGGCGAATGTAGGCTGCCTTCTGACAACACCAGACTAGAATGTTGGTCTCTATTCTCAAATTACATGTACATTACTTTTAATTAATTTGCTGAGTTTGGGCAAACCTCAGGGATTAAACTCATTATCATCGACCCCCTCCTTTTTTTGGGCCGAGTTACTTACCTGATGTGTCCCAGATAGTCAGATCTATTCTGTATTTGTTTATGTCCATTGTTGACGAGTAACTCTCAAAGGTGGTTGGAGAGTAGATCTGTGAGGAAAAAAACATTTGATCACACAATGAAAAAAAAAACCCCATTTTAAAATGACTTAAATTGTACAAGTTCTGAATACAGTCCAAACTTAATAAGTGGAAAATGTTAGTAAGACAATTTGTCTTGACTAAAGATTTGTTGGATACCAGTGAAAAAACATCTGCCCCAACCCATGTGCTAAGCAAGATTTAATAATGCTTAGCACCTTTATAAATTTAAGCATATCATACGTTTTCTGTTGCCTTGGGGCTTCCACAATCCAAATGACACACTTTTCTGGTTACTATCTTAGCCGCAGAGGTGTCTGTGTTTTGACACCTTGATTTATGTCACTCATAATGAAAGGTAAATTAGCGTTTTTTCCACCTTTTTTTCCACAGGTGAATTCAAACTCTTGGCTCAAAATTATTGAGCTGCTGTAAACATTAAAATCTAGCTAAGCAAACAATTTTGTTTTATTTTTATAAACAAAATAAACAAACAAATGAATAAAACATTAATAAAAACAAACAGACTGACCATCAACTATTATGTGTTTTTTTATTTGTTTTTTGCCCATAATAAACCATTTTTGCTGTTCGGTTTTTGTCTGAAGGACCTACATTAATTATTGTCCTCCAGTTTGTTTTTAATAACGTTTGTGCTTTTTTGTTTGTTTTTATTGTAACTTATTCTTTTTAATCTTTCCTTCTGTAAAATGTTATGGTTTTTCCTAATTCGGCCTTTGGCCGCAATGGAAAATGTATTTTTGAATGATTATAATAAACCAATAATAATAATATGTATTTACAAATTAAGAAAATACATGTACACATCAGTGTAAGGGAAAAACCATATACAGTAACCTTTATCATGGATGCAAAGTTAACATCTATTTATAATCAATTCTGCTTACTGGTACTTTGCATACTAGAACAATCTACCAGCCAAAATACTAGGTCACGTGTACTGTTTGAGACTGTTTTATGCTATATTGGTTTGGGTTTGGGGTTTTTCCATGATCATTATTTTGCAATCAGACAGTGTTTATGATGACATTGCCCTTGGGTTCATCCGGCCGACATTGGGTTCTGATGATGACCCATCAGACTGTTGGACTCATTTCCCTTGTTCCTTTACCACTATCTTTTGACACCATGGCGCATTTCCTATCAACAAAACACTTAAAGGGATTGAACAATTTGGTTTATACTTTGCGATGTTTTTTTTCTAACCCCAATCATGTACATTACCAGGGCTTGAATTTGGGGTAAAGTTTTACAAGACCACAGGGCTTGTAGCTCAACATTTTTGCCGTACCAGAACTGATTTTTACAAGACCAGAATCTTATTGAGAAAGAACTTTCTACAAAGTTTAACACTTGAAATGTTTTATTTGACCAAGCACTAAGAGGGAAGATTTATCTTAGTCTGCTGGGCAAGTATACTATGATGATACTCCACAGAATTAAAAGATATAAGTTATAACCAGACTCGTAGTCAACATTTCAGCATATTTTTTTTTAAATTTAAGATAATTACACAGTGAGGCTAGTACTATTATTCAAAAGCACAAGACCGCTGGACTTATACGGTCCTGAGTTTACTGGCCAAGCACTAAAATCACTGGCCTCGTGCCTGTGGTCCAGTGTACTGTAAAGTTTGAGCCCTAATTACAATACATCCACTGATCCGGCGAAAGTCCTGTAAATTTACCATTTGGTCAGTTTTTATTGACAATAAGTGTAGCACCCACAACCGACCAAGCCCTCCTGTCTTGTACCCTCCTGTCTTGTCTTGTTTTTCAACAATTGGATTCAGAACATTATTTGTTGACAGTGAGATGATACTCAGCAATTTAGTGAACATCAACCTTTGCATTTCATTTTAGTTATTGTCTTTGTAAGAAAAGGTTACAAAAACATTTGGAAAAATGAAATATAAACTTTACCACTAAATTTTGAAAGAGTGAAACGTTAACATAGAAACATTATCGGACTATAAACTAGTTTAAACTGAAGATGGCAGACAACAATTTGTATACATTGCACAGCAACATGAAAAACATTATTGTACTTTATATTTTGATACAATAACGATACCAAAACATTACCCTCCGCAGGTGGGGGCTATAAAAACAATCATTTAACCTCAAGAAATCGGCGGAGCCCTATTAAAGTTGCCACAGCACAAGACAACATCAACAAAATATATTTCAGAAATTCAATACTTACGTCTGTGAACTTGTGACCGAGAAATGTGTTGAGCAATGCAGACTTTCCACAGCAGGCATCCCCGACAACAACGAGTTTATTCCTGACAACCTCATTCAAAACCATCATAGAACGTTGCCGACGCATTTTGGCAAAGTTCTTCTATTTCCCAGTTGTAAACAAAGCCTTAAAAATTAGCAAAATTAAGTTCGCTGTGCCTATTATAGAACTCACGCACGATT
Organism: Pisaster brevispinus; assembly: GCA_023634235.1. NCBI lineage: Eukaryota > Metazoa > Echinodermata > Asteroidea > Forcipulatida > Asteriidae > Pisaster > Pisaster brevispinus. The sequence continues at coordinate 22,594,255 of JAMKCF010000002.1, read as the reverse complement.
TCCCCTACAAACGCCAATGTTTTGGCTGCTGACTACGAACTGATGAGATGTAAATGTACGACGCGTTGTTACTGCACAGCTAGCGTTTTGAGATGTGAGTGACAGGTTGACAACTCCAGCATCACGTGTCTCTTTAAGTATTCAATTATGCAAAGATGCTTGACCAATCAGATAGCGGGAGAAGCCTGCGGAGAATCATTGGCCGATTCGTCAGCGCTGTAAAGCGAGCTACTTCTTTGACCAATCATTTAACTCAAATGAGACACACCCCCGTCACACCCATATGCGTTATACTTAAGACGACTGAGGGCGCTAGACTATTTGGGTGTCGAGCGAGCGAGAATGTCAGGAAATTAATTTTTTTAACTAGCCTTAAACTAGTGATAAGTTCGACATAAATGTAGCAATAAAAAACATCTCCATAAATATATATTAAATGTGAAAATGCTCCCCTTCTCTATATTCGTATCACCTACATAACTGTCAGTGTTTTGTACATTTACTAACTAATGCAAAACGTCAACAAACATTTTGTTTTGTCAGTGGAATGTTAAACATAACTCTTCGGATATGATTCATTGTTGAGTACTGTGCTTTGAAAACGATCCGTCAAACATTCAACAACAATGGCGGCTAGTTCGGAAGAAATTCCAGGGTTCGCCTCGGCTCCTCATCCCGATTTGAAAGACTTACTCGACGTGGAGGACTCTAAAAACACAGTCAAGCAAATAAAATATGCGATAAGCAGGCTGGAAGCTTACACGAGAACTGTAGGTACAACCATTGCGTCTGTAGAAGCTCTCACAATCAGCGAACTCGACGATTTCCTTTGTCAATTTTACACAAGTTTACGGAAAAGCGACGGCCAAGCGTACACAAGAAAGTCGATGCTTGCAATTCGATTTGGATTACAGAGACATTTTCAAACCTTGCATAATTGGAAACTCTGCAAGAATGCCTTTTTTGCTGGCAGTAATAAGGCATTTAAGGCAATGTTGGTAAACTTGAATTGGGAAGGAAAGAACCAAGTGATACACAAGGGTCCGATCTCTGTGGCAGATATGAACAAAATTCAAACATCAAATGAGTTGGATTTGAGTTCCCCGACGGGGCTTCAGAATAAGGTGTTTATCGACATCACAATTTATTTTGGGATTCTAGGATGTGAAAATATGCGTGACATGAAACCGAGTGATTTTACGTTTTCAAGAACTGGAGATAACATCCGATATGTAACAAACTGCAATAAAAATACAAAGACATCTCAAAGTGGTAGTGATGGTGAGAGCACATGTGAGGGCGTTATGTATGAAATTCAAGGCTATGACAGATGCCCCGTAGCATCCTTGGAGAAATACTTATCAAAGTTGAATCCCGAATGCCCCGACATATTTTGGCAAAAACCAATCCCATGTGTGCCAGAAGTGGGTCCCTGGTACTTCAGTCGTTCGACCGCTCTACACACACTCGGCTCCAAAATGAAAACGATCTCAACAAATGCGGGTTGTCGTAAAGTGTACACAAACCATTGTCTTAAGGCAACTCCTGTTGGTATTTTACGTATTGCAAGCTCGCTAAGACAGGCTGACAGGGAGATTTCAAACAAGGATGGATTGGAACTCGTAAGTAGGTCACGGGAAAACACTCGTTATGACTCTGGATCGGAAGAGATTCTTTCCGATGACTCTTTATCACTGCTCAAGGATGAGAACAGTAACCAGAGTACATCTGCTTCTCGAATAGGAGACCAGCCTCGGAAATCTAAACAACCTGAGCGACCCAAACAACTCAAGCCTCCAGATCTAGCCACAGCAGAAACTTCAGAAGATCTTCCCTCGTTTTCTTTTCTGACATCTATAAACCTTAAAGATCTGATGAAAGTGGAAGATTCTAAGAGCACGAAGAAACAGCTCAGATATGCACTGACCAGGTTGGAAGTCTTTGCCAAGTATGTTGGTACATCGATACCCTTGATTGAAGCTATGTCAATGAGAGAAATTGATGAGTTTCTTTGTCGATTCTATGCCAGCTTGCGTAAGTTCGATGGTCAAATGTACACTAAGAAATCAATGCAAGGGATTAGGTACGGACTGCAGAGGTACTTCCAAACACTGCATAACTGGGACATTTGCAAGAAGAGTGCAGAATTTGCTGGGAGCAATAAGGTCTTTAAAGCGATTCTCGTAAGCATGAGAAAAGAAGGTAAAGTGGTAATCAGACACAAAACTCCAATCTCTGTTGCTGATATGAGCAAAATGCAAACCTCCTCGGAGTTGGACATGAAATCCCCAAGGGGACTCCAGAATAAAGTCTTTTTCGACATTATGATTTATTTGGGCAAATCAAACCGAGACAACATGCGAGAGATGAAGCCGAGCGATTTCACGGTTGCGAGAGACAAAGATGACGTTCGGTATGTCTCAAAATGTGGCCACAGCATCAGCGACGGCGATCATGAACTAACCAAGGGTTTTATGTACGAAATTCCAAACTCTGACAAATGTCCTGTGAAGTCATTTCAAAACTACTTGTCAAAGTTGAATCCAAACCGCCCGGATTTGTTCTGGCAACGACCTAAAGAAATGACTCCAAGGACTGGTCCATGGTACGTTGATGCCCCAGTTGGACTTCATGCCCTCAGTAACAAAGTGAAGATTATTTCAACTAATGCTGGATGTAGGAAAGTCTACACCAATGACTGTCTAAGACTCACCCCTGTGGCTGTTCTGCGTAGCAAGGGGATGAAAGGTTATCTCAGTAGATCGAGCGACACCGAAATTTACTCGGAATCAGACGACGACCTCTCAGGTGACTGGACTCAAAATTGTGACAATCCTCGGACTTCGCTACGGTGCGAGAGTACTCCCTCAACAAAGCATTCCAATCTGTCGCGGCCAGTTTCTGTCCCACAAACATTTCCTGCCACACCTTCCAGCAAGAGAAGAAGGAAAGGTAACAATAGCGTGCATCAGTACCAAAATCAACTGGGGTCAGGAAACACAGATCAGTTGCAGCAGCTTCATGCTCTTACTGCTGCAGTTTCTTCGGACATACCAGCATCACACCTAGATTACACAGACTCCCAACACGAGTCCAAGAACAAGGACAACAACCAAGACACACTTCAGCCTGAGCACTCGGGGCAAACACTCCGTGAGAAAAACCCAACCCTTTTCCCGGTCAAACGAAAACGTGCCCCAGGCGGCGGCAGAAAGCGACTCCCGCCGGCAGAAAAGAAAAAAGCCATCAAAGCTGCTCAGAAGAAGTACCGAATGACACATAGCCGTGAGCCTGACAATCGGTTGAAGCTATCGCCCAGCGTCAGTAGTTTGTGGCTTCCCTTGGCGTATAAACTTGGACTTGACAAGAACCAGCTAGCGATAAATCTTCTGGAACTGTATCATGCATCACAAGGATCAACTGATATAAAGTTGTAAGTTTGAAATGATTGGTGTCAGGCATGACACTACACTGGGGCGACAGAGGCAATTGCCTCAATGCCCCTGGCATTGCCTTGGTGCCCCTTAAAACATTCCTGTAGAAGAAAACCAGGGCCTGATTTCACAAAGAGTTACAAGATTGATCTGTGTATCAATCTTAATTGCTAAGCAAAGTGTGATGTCACAATAGAATTCACTATGGTGATACTGACAACTCATCTTTTAAAAAAGATGAATCTTAGCGAAATCGAGCCCCGGCCTGATATTTCATGGAGGCCATTGTCTCCCTGTCCCTGGTCAATGCCCTGGTGCCCTTTGAAAATCCATCACTCGTTGAGGTGCCCTTCACAAAGGAAAATCCGAAAACAACACCACTCATTTCAAAGTATCGGCCATGTTTGTAGTATCATGAAAAAAATACAGTAATGGTGGTATTATGTGTAGGCAGCCCTAGAAGGCGGTCATTAAGGTCATGACCTTAATTGACCTGGAGAAAAAGCTGCACAAGCCACTAAGAACTAGAGGGCAAAGAGTGCTGACCCATCTTTATAAAGGCCATGTCAGACAGGGCAATATTTTCAGGCAACTTGGAGGCAACCAACTGCACATCGGTAGCACGAGATACAGTCATCTAGCTGTACCTTACTGTCCACAGGAAAAAGGAAGAAGAGAAAACTGAAATACGAGTGAGTTGTCTTGGTGGAGATTGCCTGGAACTGGTTGCCTGTAAATTGCCTCGTGTGGCTTGGCCTTAACACACATGTACATGTATCTATTCTCAACCAACATTTTCTAAGTGGACATTCGCATGCAATTTACCCATGCGGATTCATGCACACAGTGGGACAACTGTGTCTTAACACTAGACCACCGAGCTAGCCTGATGGCTAGAGGCAGGTTGAAAACCTTAGCAGTGGGTACTGCAACGATATGGACCTGCCTCTAGTCATCGGGCTAGCTCGGTGGTCTAATGGTGAGACATTTGCTCTAGCAATGCAATAGGTCATGGGTTCGAATCCCACCGGAGTGATATGCCTGAGGGTTTTTTCACAGAACTCGGGAAAGTACTGAGTATACAGTGTTAGATTTTTTTTAAAGATGTTGTGCTATCACCAATTTCACATCGGTGTAATTTTTAAGAAGATATTTTGTTTAGGTAAATTATACTTTGGTGCGTTCTATTTGCTTCCCTGTGCGTACCGGGGATTTACTACCATGGTAGCCATAAAACGAGGCTGATCGAATGCTGCAGTGTTTTCGCATTGCATTCTGAGGAAATTTAGGTCAAAGGTCGTTGCATAATGGCAGGACTTTCAAAACATAAACAGGCAGCTCTGCCATCGTCTGCCCAACGGGAAAATGTTGATGTCCGTGACATCATAATTTAATCTTGTAAAATATAGCAATCATAATTTGCACACAGTCACCAAGTGTTTGTTTCTCGGGATATACATTGTGTTTCCATGTGTTATAATTGTTTCCTAGACAATAAATCTGTGTATTATTTTTGTACGTCGGATTTAACTTGTGCCCGCCATCTTGGATACAGCCCGAAACTACGTCATTACACCTGGGCATCTGCCAGAGACCTGCTAGCGGGCTTGGGTTGTGGTGGCAGACACTGGGATTAGACATGTGATGGCTAATCGAATGCTCTCGTGTAAGTTTTACTTACACATGTACGCTAACCAAATACACCCGTAGGGAATGACTCCAATCTAATGGCCAGATACTTTACAAACAAAGGCATCTATTTTATAGAGCTGCAGAACTTTTTTTTAAACGAAACGTTTCAATTTTTTATTTATCTGTACAGCTTTGGTGAAAAATCGACCCCCCTGCGAAGTTGCATTGGATTTCACGGCTGGAAAGATGTGCGCTACTCAGACAGCCTGGTCAAGGAAATCACTGGTGTTTCCTTACAGACATTTCATATACTCCTTGAACAGCTTCCGGATCCTCTACCTGTACTAGGTGGTCTGACGACTGAGAATGGGCTACTCATGTTCCTGATGAAGCTACGGATGAACCCACCGTATAAGTACCTCGCAGCTCAGTTCAGTGTGGCCCAGGCGACCATTGAGCACACGTTCCTCTGCATCTTACTCTACCTCGTGGAGCTGTCCTCCGCTTGCATCCAGTGGCCACTTAAGGAAACGGTGATCAGCCTGATGCCACAGTGCATCAAGAGAAGCTACCCTAAGTGTAGACTCGTCTTGGACTGTCTTCAAATCGAAGTTGAGGCGCCAGAGCAATTGCGGGATCAGCTTCCGATGCTCTCAAGACTGGACAGCACCTTCAAGGCAAAAGCGCTGATCGGGTTGACTCCGAACGGTTGCATCTGCTTTATCTCTAAGTTCTTCTCTGGGGAAATCTCCCAAAGTAGACTGTCGAAACTAAGCTCTGTCTACTACGCCCTCCATGTCGGCGATGATGTACTCTCGTTACAGCCCGATAGTTTCATAAGCAGCATGCAAGGAGTCTCCGTCTACCAAGCTCCAATTTTGCCACGGATAGTCGGTAAGACGAACCCTGTCTATAAAGAGGAGTTCGTCCTCTTGAACAATCACATCGACTTGCTGAAGCAGCGGCTACGATCGTTTGGAATCTTGAGGTCCAAGTTGCCGTGCAACATGTTGCCGTACATGGAAATGTTGGTCCACATCTGTGCTGTTCTGGCGAATCTTGAAACTGCTGTAGATGCGGAAGCGGAAGATGAATGAGTACATTGACCCTACATGTAGGCCTTTGCCAGTGTTGGTTGTAGAGCAAAATGGGGTAAAACAAATACAAATTTCACACGATTCACTGTTGTAAAAATCTGGGCCCAATTTCATAGAGCTGCTCAAGCGCAAAAATTAGCCCGGCACAAAACAATTTGCTTACACGTATAAGGCTACCAGACAAAATACCACTTCACACATACCCTCTTTGACTACATGTAGTTTCCTGCTTAGTTTTTCTAAAAGCAGTAAAATGTTACAGGAAAGCTCATATTTTTTTTAAAGACCCCAAAAGAAATTGTGTACTTTTTATCTGAAAGCCTGCTTGCTATGGAGATAAAAAACAAGCAGGCTTTCAGATAATAATTACACAATTTTCCGGGGGGGGGGGGGGGGGGGGTGTCATTACCAAAGTATGACCCTACCTACATGCACATGTGGTAAGCGACCTGAGAGAGTATTTCGTCTGAAATGTTCCCGTTGATTAGAAATCAGTAAAACAAAAAGTAGGCCTATGTCTAAAAATTTGGATTGCAAAAAAATCGTGTTCAGGCTAATTTTTAATATCTCCATAGTGTCCGTTTGAGTGCTGCCCTCAATATGGCCAGAGGTGCGGTTGGTACCCGCCGTCACCTCGCTAAACGTAGGTGGATTCGCCATTCTTGTGTTTTTCTACAGATTGTAGGTACTGCATTCAACTGAAACTTGTACAGGTGACTTTTATTTGATCTATCTTGATAATGTTGCCTTTGAATCAGCACTACATTGACAAAAAACAAACGATACCCTTACCTTCCAGCAGCTCTATGAGATTAGACCCAGCTGGCATTCAAATCAATGGCTCTGCTTAGCTGCTGGGAATGCATGCACAGAGTTCCGACATTCAAAATTAATTGCTCTGCTTTGCTGCTGTGAACACATGCACAAATATCCGACAAAGGTCTTTAGTGTTAGCAAGTCTCCACCAATAGCTGCGTCAGGTCTTTTGTGTTTGGAACGAGGCAGAGCAAGTCGCATACATGTGTCGTACGCACTACCCATATGGGCGCTGTTAACCCCATTCTTAGGTTTGACTTCATTCCACGCCCACTGGCTCCAATGATTACCAGGGCTCAATTTCATAAAGCTGTCAAGCATACTGCTTAGCAATTTTCTATGCTAAGCAAAAAATGATCGGGGCACCAGTCACAGCAATGTAAACTTAATATGTTTGGCTGGTAACCAGTTTCTGCTAAGCAATATTTTTCTGTGCTTAGCAAGTTTTTGTGCTTACAGGCTTTATGAAATTGGGCCCAGAAGCCCATAGGAGTTGCATTGAAGTAGTTTTTCTGAGATGGTTTGTGCAAGAAAAGTTCAATAATTGGACTTGGCTTTTACTTACATTCTTTAAAGACTTCGGTTATCTTAGATTTAAGTTTCTGTCATAAGAAATGCTTTTCTACGATATAAAAGTTGTAAAATTACTCACAAACATACATAGTAAGCCAACATTGGAGCCAGAAATAACAAAAACTTTGGACATGCAGCATATACGCATCTATGTATGACGCAGCAACTTACCAATTGGTCCAGTCTTTTCTTGCTGCATAAAATGTGATAACAATTTCTGATATTTATTCCAAAACTCAAAATTGAACCTTTATCAAGTTAAATCATCTGTACTTAGAGCCAAATTGTTCAGCATGGAGGTATTTATGATACGTCTACGAGGTGTATGACTTGGCAACAAGGTGAAGCATCTTGTGGAGCATCTTGTTTTTCTCTAAATTTAATTTATTGAAACCAAACAGAGAATGGGAGAGAAAAGTGGTCTGGTGACTTTTTGGTGTGCTGAGTATCAGTATTAATGATTGTGATTGCCTGTAGGGAACAAGACTTTCCAGGATTTTGGCATCAAAATCACTCAGTAGTACATGTATTTATTGTAACACCATAAATACTCAATACTGAATGTTTTATACTGATGTAGGATGCATTTTTAGCATTATAAACCAGCAGATTGTGGTCATAAATATTCATTTCTAAATATGTTGAAACTACTCAGAATGAATATATTCAATGTATTCATAAATATTCAATATTGTTCAAGTAGGTTGCAATCTATTCTTTAACAGCAGACTGGTGGTCATGAATATTCGTGACTCATTGGTATTAAGAATAACGACTTTCCCCCAACATGCCCAATGGACCAATTAAAGATTACAAAATGATTTGTATACAACTCATGAATAATTCAGTTAGCTTTGCTCATCATACATGTCATAGTCAAATTTTGGGGAGGTATAATAAAGTACCTGCTTAGATGGGCACTATCGTCATGATCAAAGTACCCCCGACGAAGAGCAAGTTCGGTTGCTAACTTTTAGTTAATTTTCCATTTAAATCACGCATGTGTGTTCTTTGTTTCACTCGAACACGTTTAGTCGATTGATTCGTCAAAATATGGCAACAACAAGGCGACAACGTATTGAACGGAAACAAAATAATGTACTGGCCCATAAACAACAAATTTGCATAATTTCGTGAATTAATAGTTGTTATCTTAATACATGTACATGTAATTGACATATTTCATTGGCAAAAACCTACCATTTATCAATAAACCTACTGTTTGTGTGATTGCAAAAGTTTACCAAACTTTCTCCATCACGTAACCAATGTAGGTTTCCATACGTAACCTAACCGCCATCTTGACAAAGTGACATAACTTAGTTAGCTAGATAAACCGTGCTCTGGAGCTAGTTTGATCCAGTTGGACTAGCTAGTTCAACCATGCAGCGTTCGAGTCACATCTAGATCCACTATGGTCAAGTCGACTATGGTCAAGTCATGGTATAGTCAACTCTAGTCAGCCACCTGAACTTGCTCGAAGATGTTGACAAAATAGGGAGACCCCCAACATAGAGGGCGAGGTAGCTCAGTTGGTAGAGTGCCAGCATTTTAATCCGGAGGTTTCAAGCTCAAGTCCCGCTCTTGTCAAATTTGTCTTTGTTCAACCCCAAATTAGTAAAAAATGTACCAAGGCAGTTCCCCTTGTGGTCTGTCACTTGAAAAAAAGAAAAGAATAAATAAATGTTTAGTTGACATGGTTTTCCCACTGCAAATCTTTGAAAATATTTCAAAGTTTGAAGTTCACTCCATGTTTGAGTTATCATCCTTGCTCTGGCTGCTGCTGTTGGATTCAGTGGTAATGATGAACTAATGGGCATAATCTAACCATAGCTGTAGGAAAAGTGTTGTACTTCTAATGAGGCAAAGTAAGACGGGATAAAAATTTATAGCTTCAGCAGTGGCTATGGTCAGATTGCTGAAAAGGCCTAGCAATCTATGTTTCTTATGCCCACAGCCAAAGTCGCTAATAAAGGGCAGGGCTTGAATTTGGGAGAAAAAATCATTAAGACTGCAGGGCTTGTAGCTTAAAATGTTTACTTGAACAGAAATTTATGTACAAGACCATGCGGAATCAAAATGAGAAAGAAATTCCCGAGTCCTGACACAGCCACAAGTGAACAAATTGAACGGTTAAAGCTGTAAGAAATATGTACTAAGAGCAGATTTTTTTGATAAACTAAGACTGCCAGACTTGTCCGGTCACAAGTTTACTGGCCCGGTCATAAGTTTACTGGCCCGGTCATAAGTTTACTGGCCCGGTCATAAGTTTACTGGCCCGACACTGAAACCACTGGCCTCAGGCCTGCAGTCCAGTGTAAAATTCACGCCCTGAAGGTGTGTTTCACATTGGTAAGTTTGAAAATATCATTGTTCACAGATTTATACATTACATGGTAATAATTTATTGACTGCCATTGTGGAAAAATTCCCTTTGAAGAAATGAATAAAATGATGAGTTTTGTACAGAGCTCTGGAAGTGCCATCCGACATGATGAGATCCTGAGATAATTTACTGCCGGATGATGACATAATATTAAAGTAAGATGACGACATCCCGAGATGAATTATCTCGGGGTGACGACATCTAAAGTAAGATGTCGTTCTCCTGATGTATTTTATTTAAGGATGTCAACATTATGAAAGTAAGATGTTGACTCTCCATGATAAATTATCTTGCAAAAAAAAATAGTTAGTGGCCCGAATGGTCTTTCTGTTTTAGCCTTCGAGAAAGACTCTGCTAGGGTCGAAATGCCAGGCCACTAACAATTTTTTTGCATTTATACCATAGGTCCTTTTGGTTGGTAAGCAGTTTGCAACAGCTAATACTATTTTTCTTACAAATTATCTTGGGGAGAAAACATTGTACCTTCAGGATGTCACCATCCTGAGATAAAACATGTCTGGAAAGTCGACGATCTACTTTCAAGAAGTCGTCATCCCAAGATAAATCATCTCAGGATGTTGTCATCTTTCGCTTATGATGTCATCATCCTGCAGTAAATTATCTCTGGATCTCAACAAGTTAAATGGCACTTTCAGAGCTCCATAGTTTTTATCACGCTAGTTAAAAACTAGATCAGATTAAAAAACTGCGAAAAACATCTTTTCCACCACTATTTTCTTGTGACTCCACTGACTGATTGAGCTTGAAATTTCACAAGTTTAAATCATGTTTATTTTGGGCCACACAAAGTGTGACTCAACACTTTTGTCTTTGACAAATAACCAATGTTGTCAGTGTGCTTCAAACATAATGTACGTGTACATGTAAATTGTTAAAAAATGCTAAACATTGTTGTGTTTATGTTGCCATTACTTTTCAGCTGTAATAAACTGTTGAAACTTTTTACAATGACACTGTTATCTGTTGTGTACATTTATTTGTCAATTCTTGTAGGGTTTTTTTTTTCCTCAAAGGAATTCCAATAGAAAAAAAGTTTTTAGTTTTTCTCTTCTGTTTATTTGTTTCTACATTCTGATTTTTTGTGTGTGGTCACAATGAAACTCTGAAAAAGTTATAAAATTAGTAGACCCAGTAACTTGGGCGCTGTACTCTGTTTTTTCAAAATTTTGACATTCTGCTTTCTAGTATGACCGCAGATGTCAAAATTTGGAAAAACAAAGTATAGTGCCCCATTTAATGGGTCCGTAAAATTAGCATCTTTAACTTAAGTTTGTTTTTAAATTTACTTTGATTGATTTGTTATGCTTTCACGGCCACGTTTTTGTTAGTTTAATTTTTTATTTGAGGGAGTGTGGGATTCTTTTATAATTAATTAATTAATTTTCAATTAGTAGTCCTATCATGTTGGTTTTTCATGAAAATGATACAGAGACAACTTGACATACCCTTTGTAAAAATTAATGAGCGTTGTTTAACTAAGAGTAAGAGATGCATATTAGACACACAGAGGGCGCTGTTTTGAAAGTCGAAAGAAGAAAGCAACTTGTGATAAGTCATGTGACACACCACACAAAAAAAATAACCACGTGATCCCAACAGCCTTTGACAGAGTCACGTGCACTCCAGCGATAATCGCTGGTGGACTCATCAGTATCATCAGTGAGTATCGCACTCGCCCCCCCAAGTTGTGTACCAGCGTAAATTTCTGTTGTTGTGCACCGTGGGTTCTTTTCGAGCTGCCCGTCGTCTAGCGTCTACGCCTGCAATTTTCTCATTCCCTATTTTCAGCTTTGAAAAGTGGTCTGCAAATCCCAGGTATCTTTTCAGAACCAACACCCTAAATTGGCATCTAAAACACTTTACTTTGGTAAGAAACATTTTTATGAAAACGTACAATTTAATTTTAAACACAATTAACATGGACATGTTTTGTCATCCACTGACTGCCTGGCAGGCATGGCACATAAAATTGTCGTCTACCGGTGACAGTGAGTGACAATGACCGTTGACTGCCTGAAACCTGGCCGCTCGTCAGTGGAATTTGAAATAATTATTTATTGTTATTTAAATTATTTAAGCTACATTGTTTATACCAAACCCCTAGACATGCTAGAACTATTTTAAGTATGACTAGACTATCACTATTATTATGATGAGTGACGAACCTCACCTTATTTAGGTAGGAGTACATTAATCATGTTAATATATAATATATATTTGCTTCATTTATCATGTTTATCAATATTTTGGGGGCATTGGGCTTGTAACTTTTTAGCTCGAGTGATCAGGTGATCATGGTGATTTGTATGGCAAGCCAAAGGGGAAAAACTAATAATGTAAAGAAAAACATTTCATATATTTATTATAATGTAACGCAATAAGCAATATAAATCTCTAATTATTATTATCATAGTAGTATCTTACAAAATATTTAACATTCAAAATTGTTTTGACAAGTAACAAATGTTTTCAACTGTTTTTAATTGAGGAAAATACTTTGGCAAAGGATAACAATAATATATTCATGTCAAACAAAATATGCACACATATAAATATTATTATGGAAGAAAATATAAATGCACTAAATATTTCACCACAGAGAACTATTTTAAAGATGTATTCAAATTTATAATGCTTTTTACAAAAATAATAATATATAATGTTTACAAATATAATGTGTTGGCCAAATTGTGACCCAAGATGGTGCTTTTGTACTTGAGGAGAGAAAAAAAAGGCATTCCTTATGCTGTGCAAACTAAAGTAACACATGAACAAAATATTAATAAAGTTGAAAAATATAAAGTGTTGGCCAAATTATGGCACAAGATGACGCTCTGCCGAACCCATCAAGCATAAATCAGCAGAGCGCGCTCGTTAGCTGCATGCACCGGTGCCATAGGGAAATTTGTGCACCGTTTTTCGTATGGGGGGGGGACACAGATTCTCCAGGGGGACAGTGATGAACCCATTATCAAGCCGCATACTGCAACAATTGCAGGGCAATGTTTCAACTCTTCTCTCATTCGAGAGAATTTGAGTCATAGCACACCTCCATAAACAACTCAGGCCCAGGCTCTTCAACCCCCCCCCCCCTCCTCCGGCCGCCGTTTGAATATTTTGAAGATGACATGCCAGAGTTTGTTTAACTTATATTCTGAATTTATTACATGTACATTATTATATACATGTATAAACTTTATACATATTCTGTAAAATATGTTTGTATTTATATTTTTAATTTTATCCCCTTTGGCTTGCCATACATTTCTCTTTGTTTGGTTTCTCATCAGCTTGCTGTGGGCGGCATACGCATTGACAATTGAAAACACAGTACATTGTACAAGTCTTGCTGTGCCTGGGAAATCCCAAGACCACTGTTGTGAATGATTCAGCAATTTGTTCAGTTTTTGTTGTGAATGTAAATTTGTAACTTGGCGTGGACTGTACTTCTTGGAGAGTTTGTGAACATTGACCTAGGCTTGACAAAGTGCAAAGCTGCCATTTGTCAATGATTAAAGTGTGCAGTACACAAGGGTTTTCTATACAATACACTCCTGTCTGTTCATGCCCACAGTTTCATTTTTAAGTGTAGCTGCAATAATCGTAACCTTCTATCCTCCCAACAGACGTAGACCAGTCTAAAACTAAACAGGCTAAAAGGGACATGACCGTCAACAGTAGCCCAGGTTGGACTTCCTCCGTTGCATGCAACGCGATGGAGTCCAGGGTAACCATAAAAGGTCCCCTGCCATTAAGAAGCATTTTATATTTTCATACTTATACCTGATGGAAGAAGCCGTAGCTTCGTTCACATATTCCTACTGTCCGGAATTCCTAGAGTGCTTGCTGGGTTCAGAATTGTTAAACTGTGTATCCGTGGGTGACATTATTTTTGAAAATAACGTTGAAGTTGACATCTCTCTGTTGTAGCTTTCTGTACTGGTTCCTCATGTGAAAACTTGCTACGCTGGTAGTATTCATGGCAAGTTTGCTCCACTGAGGGTATTGATTATATTTACAGACTTAAGTAATGTCACCAAGTACAGTATCACTATTAATCACTTACAAAATAATGTAGAATCAATACCAGAATAGTAGTAACACTAAATCAAATGCTTCGGTTGACGTGAAAGTTGATTGGAGTTGCTACGCATTTCGCTTGCGTGCTTGTGCTCACACGTCAATGGGTAAAAGATGTTTTAACAACAGAAGCGTGGGTCTGCTTTATTTTCTGGAATAATGTCACCTAAAAAAAGTAATATACAGTATATGTACTTGTTATTTGTGGACCTATGAAAAGTATGTAGTTATGGACGTGGGGAATATATTTAAACAAAATTCTAGCTCTTAAATCAGGTTAAAATATTATGAGCAAGCATTAGGTAAAATTGTATTTGCATTGTAGAGAAACTTTATACCAAGGACGTCAGTGCAGTGCAACAGAGACTGGCGTGCTGCCTTGACTAGCCAACAGCTACAATTATCGCAAATAGTCTAAGACTAAGTTTTTAGTTCAGCCAACTTACTGTATCAAACTTCTACTATTTCTCTGTCTCTGTCTATACTCTAGTCTCTTACCCTATTTGTTTGTTAGAAAAATAATCAAATAATGTTTACTGAGTCTACCCATGGAGCCATGCTCCATGGTCTACCAGAGGAGTGCCATTCGCTCAAAAAGAAAAAAACCCCAACCCAAAACAACAATATTGAAACAAAACTAACATTTGGGACGAGAATGCATATTTTCATTAACCCCATTTGCAAATCACACTAGAATTTGTGCAACCATTACAGTGTACATAGGTTAGGTGATAACATGAACGTCAGTTGGGCAAAATTCTTTATTGGTAATAAGTAAAGGAGGTCAAGTCTTATTCTCTGGTTTTCTTTGTTGATTTGTTAAATTTATTTTACTTTCATACTTTCTATGGGTAAATTTTACTTTCCAAACAATATGATTGAATTTTCATAGCCATCAAAACTAAGTGTTTGAAGAAACAAAACTACGCACACTGCTAAACTCAATCTTTTTTGGTCACAGTCAACCTGAAGTGAGTTGGTGCAGAATGACTTGTTTTTTTTAAAAACCTGCCAATTCTTGGTTAAAAAAACAAAACACCCGGTTAGTTGTCTGACTTTTTGAAACCCCTCAACTGGAAAGCCTGTTGCGGGTTGTGTACGGCTGGCAACAAAGGAGATGAGAAATAAAATCAACTCAAATGGAAGTGGGTTTGAAAGGATGACACAAACGGGTCAACCTTGGAAGCCGGCCCTGTCCCTCCAGGAAGGTATTGTGCTTCCTTCCCAAAGGATCACAAGTTATAACTTTACTAGAATAACAACAAAAGTAAAACTGTGGAATTCTCATGTCGAATCACGAGATTTATTATTGACACTGGATAAATCTGCCTCCTTTGTTGTCTGACTACATGTACATGTCCTTGGTTCGCTCATGCAGTGCTATAATGTCTCGGTTCGGGGAGGCTGGCACTGGGCTGATCCAGTAACATTTTAAAACCCACATTGGGAGTGCACTTGAATCAATTTTTAAAAAGCCGCAGTTTGTGGCTCTTTCAAGCTTAAACCCTGCCCAGTGGCGTACCTAAGGGGGGACACATGCCCCCCCCCCAATTGATGTCAGTGCCTCCCTGGGTGCCCCCCTTTGGAACCAGCCATTACGTAGATCAAGATCCACTACAAATGGAATCTTTAATTGATTTGCCAGCAGTGCCCCACCCCCTCTTGTGCCCCCCCTAAAAAAATTACCTTAGTTTACGCCGCTGACCCTGCCGTGTAACAAAATGCACCACTAGTAAAGGTTGCAATGTTACACTTAGCACTTAGCAAGTCAAACTCAAATCCCACACTGCATTGTCTTGTGTTGCATTTGGGCGGTCAGGTTGGTGTACAGTGTAGTGGTATCTTTCCTCGCCTTCCACCTCTGGGGCAGTCCCTACCTGATTGGGTGGGTTTTCCCTGGAATGAATATCTAGGGCTTACCTCCCACATCTAAAACTGAAACTTCCTTCTTTGTATTCTCTCAATGATGTTCTTGGCTAGTAAATAGTGGTGAAGTATTCTGAGAGTCCTTGGCTTCACAACCAGAATTATTTATTTAATAAATGAAATTTCCACGCAGGGTATTGGGTCTTATATACACAGTGAACTTTGGTGCAAACCCTCTGTGACACTATCGCTCACTTATTGAGTAACAGTTTTTAATTAAAAAGTCGGTACTCCGCCATTTTTTTCTTCAAAAAATCTTTAAAAATTCCAAGTTCTACAACTGCACCTAGCCAAATAGCATGCCAAATGTCTTATCACTATCCGGGGTTTGTTTTTCACTAACACAATCCAACAATGACCCGCTCTCCAGGAATTCCCTTAGGAATTGTACAGCAATTACTCAGCCTTGCTAAGCTGTGTAAACAAAAGGTGTTATTCAAAGAAATGGTTGATTGAGCAGAAAGAGACATGTGGGCTCATCTCAAAATACAATTTGGCTTGAATTGATTGTATTTAGTCCAAAGGGTCTACATCTAATGCTTTGGGTGATTTAAAAGTGATTTGGTTCTTCACAGAAATGTATTACACGCTAAAATCAAACTGTTACTCAAAACGTAAGGCAGGGTGAAATGGTGTGATTTTTTTTTTTATGGTGTCACGCAGAGTGCATTAAGCAGGGTAACTATGACTTGTACTATAAAGTGCCAAGGCTGGCATATAAACCAGTCACTTCACAATGCAACAGACTCCTCTGTTGCAATTTGATGCAGTTAGCAGGGTTTCCATTTCAACTGTGTTGCATTTTGATGCATCTCGCAGGGTGTCTAGAAATTAACACCCGACGATAGATAAGGATAAAGTTGCCATAAATGCATTTATTGTAAATAAAATTGCACTTTTGTTGTCAAAGAAAGTGCTGCGTATGCGCGGCGCACAGGATGGGCCAGTGAGCAACCTCCTTTTGAGCTCTACATGAGGGCGCCCTCCTGCAGTGACACTAATACATTTTGGTTCATTGAAATTTGAAAAATTAAAGTATACATTGATAATTTTGTGAATGTCATGTGGTACAATGTACATGTGTACCATAATTTGAAACAGAACTGTGAAGATTTTTTTCATAAGTTACTTGTTGGATATTGTTCAGATTTATTCACAATGATCAACCCAAAAAGTTGTGGGCCGTTGACCTGTTTCTACCATAAATAAATAAAGGATTAACACTTTGTTTTATTTTGTAAAATTCATTTGGGCTCTGTCCAGACATTTATACGTGGGGATGTGGGTACTTCCTTTCCAATTGATTGAGCAAAGACATGTGATGTTTAAATTCAACTGAGGTATTTTTAGTTGAAACAATGAACGGTACTTCAAATTGGAAGTGATCGGGCTGTGGTTTTACCCATTACTTACTACCACCAGTTGAGAGGAAAAACGAAACGTTTCCTGGTTGCCATTGTAAGGTCAATAGTCAACTAACTCTTCAGGCGGATTCTTGAAACTTGTTTGGTAGTTGGGCACTTAACAATAAAGTACAAAGTCATGGAAAACTGTTAGTTGCATACAAGTGGTAAATATATCCATCTTGGGACTTAAAACAAAAATTATGCATGATGTGAGTGCATGTTTTACAAGGTGTTTCAGATGTCTTTTGCACTTGAGTCTGATACATCACAGAGGCAAGCGAGGCAACAGACCCTTCCTCCCATGAAATGTGTAAATTGTAAACTGTGCGCTCGCACTAACACTACAGCTGGTTGGCAAAATGAACGCACACTGTGCCTTTTTGTATGGGGCTGACGGTGACGAAATGCATGTATGCGTTTGTACATCTCCCTAGTGCACAACTCTATGGGGTTTGCCAACAACCATACATTTTTGTACACTGAGCTTTTATGTAGCAGCATTTCATTTAGATCAAAGCGCATAGTAAATTTCTTGTAAGGTATGCGGAGCTACGTTTGAAGTACATGCGGCCCTTCCATGGCAAAACAGCCTAACTCAAAAAATGACATTTTGAGAAAAGCAAGCACAGAGATAAGCTGTTTTGCCATAAAAATGGAACAAAAGTGTAAAAAGAGGCTGAGATAGGACACATTATATTCAGAAACCATACAGAGTATGCCTTTGAAACTTTGAAAACGGAAAAGCACCCTCAATTTACCCAGAAATGATCTGATGTAAAAACCAAACATTTTTGAGTTGGGCTGTTTTGCCATGGAAGGGTCGCATGTGTATGAGACCTTTTTCCTTTACATAGCACCTTGTAATGGTTTACAAGATGCTGTTGGGAAATGTGCAGCCAATCAAACTGGGAACACCGGGGCGAACCCCTTCTCTTTACAATGCCATGAATGCACTGTTATCTTTTTTTTAACACGCATTACACAACACACAGGACCTACGGCTTTACGTCCCATCCGAGGGACGAAGCAATATTGGTTTAGTGTCTAGCTTAAGGACACACGTCACGACTGGGACTCCATCCCACACTCTGCTGATCAGAAACACCAGAGCTATAGTCTCTGGCCACGACACCCCACGACATCTGTACGCATGCGTGAATGTAATACCTCACGGGTAGGGCTAATTGCTTCCATGTCTCTGGTCATTGCCTTGGTGCCCTTGGAAATGTTCCAGTGTAAGTTTGGATTGCTCTCGTCTGCCCTCTCAGTTCTGCATGAATGCGAGCAAAAACATTGGTGGGCTATTATGAAAAACACTTAATAAAAACAACAATACTGAGTTCTTATAATTATATCACTTTATCACACCCGATGGGCGTCTCAAAGCGCTCAGTATTTTTTTTCCCGGCTTTTGACATGTTTGAAGTATGACACATTTTCCTTTACATAGGCCTAGCTCCATGTAATAGTTTACAAGGTGCTGTGGTGCAAAATTATAGTCCACCGAGCCAGTAAAAGAGCGTGTTAGTCAAAACGAAAATCTGTGAAGGAGTGTGTAATTCTCATTGAGTTTAAAAGCTTCTTAATCAGGGAGCTAAACTTGGAAAATGATCACTAAATTTTAACAAGTAAACAAAATATTCCATCAACTATTAGTAATTTTTAGTTTAAAAGCACAAATTCAGTTTTGTTAGTTCGTTATCTCAGTGATGAATATACGGGAGACTCTCTTTGACATTTGACTTAAAAAGTCGCATCCTCTTAAGGTGGTCCCTATGCTGACGCATCCCAGGTTGTATCATAAACTTGGGTGTAATCCTTGACCGGTGCCCCCGAACAAAGATATTTGACAAAATAGGGAGATCGCCAATTTAGGGCTAGATAGCTCAGTTGGTAGAGCGCCGGCACGTTAATCCTGAGGCGGATGGTTCGAATCCCGCTCTAGTCAGTTTTTCTTTATATTCAGTTTCTGTTGTGGTTTGTTATTCGATAAGGCAGAGTAAAAACAAAACCATGTTTAGCGTCCGGGTTTCAAAAAAAAAAGGAAGGAGGAGGGGCTTTTTATTTTTTATTTTTTATTTTCAAGATGGCCGCCATTCTTTTTTAAATTTCAAATATCCGTTGTTTTTCTACTGTTCAAATACACAATACATAAAAGAAACATTTTGGACAAGACATTGAACATGTCCGGACTTTTTCAAAAAGAGGAGGAGACAGGGCGCTACTATTTACTATTTTCCAATCTTTTTCTATTTTTTCCAAGATGGCCGCCATGCTTAATATGGCTGGCCAAGGTATATTTATTCACAGATTTTGTGCTATTTTATTGCATCAGTACACTAAAAAAGCACAAAACAAATGATTTGTATCATTTTAGTCTTTTTTTCTTTTCTTTTTTCCCCCTTTTTTTTATGGTAAAAAAAGAAAACAAAAAAAAAGGAGGCCGCGGCCAAAAAGGAGGCGGGCGGGGACGCTAAACATGTTTTTTATTTTACTCGGCCTAAGTTTACAAAAACAGTTTTTTCTAGCAACATGTGAACTTTTCATTGATTCTTTTTGATTTTTTTTCGGTCCGTGGTCTGGTTTTACCTATAGTATATGGCTACAGATTGCACACGACTTGGCCCTACTTCTGCTATGAGAAAAGCTTTTCTTTGTCCAAATTAAAGTTCTCAGCAAATTTATGAAGTTTGTCCTGGGATGGTATCATACATGTAGCATCACCTCTGACCTCTTAAAAAAAGTAACTATCGTACCTTCTAAAGTTACTTTTGTAGGCCCATATTTTGTTCTTATCTAATTTTGTCATTTTTATTATTTGCTTTCTATTCGTGTGGCTCCAAGGAGATACAATTCCCCTGAAAAAGAAACAAGAAGTTGAAATCTTGTTGATCCTAATAGCACCTTTATCTTGTTTCATATTTGTATTTCTTATTCTTTCTATTTTTTAATGGGGGAGGAAAACAAAGTCAAAACCAGTACTTCAAACAGGAAGTTGAAATGAAGCTTTCTTTGTTGATACAAACGATTACGAAAGGAGAGTTCTCTAATCTCTTTAACACAAAAGCTTACTGTTTCCTGTAAGGTTGATATAGTCTTATGGGGAAAGTGGAATTAAAATGTAAAGTTTTGTTGCCTTGTAGGCACGTTTCACTTACTGTGTTCTTTAGCGTGCTTAAAAACAGATTCTAACCGTCCAGAGTTTCGTAATCCTAAGAAAGAAAATTATTTTTTGTCAAAACCCATAGTCTAGTGCAGGAGTTTTTCGATCATCGTGTGAAAGTTTCAGCTGAATACAGTGTTTGTTATTAAAACAGAAAAAGACTGTCAAGGTATTTTCATCAAGAACGTTGATTTCATCCGCATGTAGCGAGGTGACTGTGGGTACCAGCTGCATCTCTGGCAGCAGCATTAACTAATGGACACCAGGGAAAGTTGAACCTCCAAAAGTTGCCTGAAGGCAACTTTTAGAGATTCAAATTTGGTCAACATACTCTTTTGATTTCTAATCGACACTCAACAAGGGGCACGTCAGACAAAATTATTTCTTAGGATGCTTACTAACCATGACCATCATTGTAACTAAAAGGCTTTCGGATAAAGTTACCTTTTTTTTTCGAGGGTCAGTACTGAAGTATGATCCCCACCTTTAAAGGTGCTGGTGAGAAGATAAAGAAGAAGTTATAGAAGACTAAGGAAGGGAACGAAGTTTTGTTTTCCTTAAACAAACAATGGATTAAAATTATAAAAAAAAAAAAAAATCAACCTCTACCCTTGCAGGTACCCATTTATACCCCTGGGTGAAGAGAAGCAATTATAGTAAAGCATCTTGCTCAAGGACACAAGTGTCATGATCGGGATTCGAACCCCACTAAACTGCTCGGCCATCACAGCTTTTTATTTTCTTACTTAAAGATGGCGAAACACACTGGATGAACAGTTTCTTTTTCAAACAGTTTGTTATTGACTTCTTTAATAATATCAGTTTGAAATGTAACACATTGATACTAATTTTAGTGAAAAGGTTATATCAGCTTTGAAAACGTTAATGCTGTTAATGTTAAGGTACATAAAATAGTTGTAGATAATTCCCCCCAAAGTAAATGTATTGTGCACCACAAAAGAACAAATTGAACCATGGAACCCATAGCCCTGCATAGTGTAGTTTCATTCAAGCAGATTAAATTTATCTTCTTTAAGCAAACTGAAAGGGGAGAATTAGCTGATTGCATATTGCCTACCAAGCGAAATGACCTATGGTCTAATTGCAATAAGTAAAGTATGGCCTTGAGTTTCGACCCTAGCAGGGTTTTCCTCAAAAGGCTAAAAAAAAAAAAAAAAATCAATAGCAAACTGCTCTCAATTGTTCATGACTTCATGCATGAAACAGTTGTAGGGATCCTGCCACAACCTCATGTGCTTCAGTCGTTCGTCCTTGCTCGCTCCACACACACATGAACGACCTTGCAAGGTCCTGACCTCTGTGGGTTTGATAGCTATCACAATAGGTTAAGAATATTTACACAAAGCTTTGAAAATGATATTCAAGTTATGGTCACATGATGTTTCAGTTTGCGTGTACACCTGAACTCAAAGGGGGAGTAAAGCTTATCCTAATACTTCATTTTCATTTCCTCCTTCGAAGGCAAAGCATTGTTTCAGCTTTGTTGGGAGAGTCTTGATATTAATTTGTGGGTAGCATTTTGTGTAAGTTTCTACCATTCATTTTTAGTTCGGAGTAGTTTTTGTCAATCTGGGAACTGTACATCGAATTGTGTATCATACAGTACATCTGTTTTAAGACAAGTATTTTTGCGCTTTTATTTATTAAGCTGTTTTTAATTTATTATTTTAGGGTTTAGAAAGTAAGCAGGTTCCTGGTTGAATAAGTGCATTACATTAATTTGTTCTGTTTTTGTTTTAAAAAAAATTATCGTCAGTTTTTAGATCTCTCATGTACTTTGATCATTTCGTACTCGTTTGGTCAGGAAAGTCTTTTGAGTGATGGTGTATTTTTGATTGCTTTCTTTCAGATACCACTGGAGTTCAAGATGAAGACCGCCGTGCTCGCTGGTGTCCTACTGGCACTGGTACACACTGCGTACAGCCAACAGGTAAATGTTCACACACTTTCTCGCCTCCTGGGTCTGATTTCATAGAGCGCTATTTAAGCATCATGGCCGAGCGATCTAGTGCACTGAATTCAAGTTCTGTCGCTCACAGAGTTGGGGTTCGAATCCTGGCCTGGCTGGTGACCTTGAGCACGGTTCTTACCATAAGTACTTGTCCTTCAGATAGAACATCAGTGTTTCTGGTTCATTGCAAGCAACCTTGTCTACAGGATTCCCTCAGGCTTCTGAGTTACAGTGATTAAGTATCTCTTTTGAGGCATATTCTTGGTTTCATTACCAATAATGAGTAATAATAATAATAATAACTAGAAATGTGTTTTTTGCATAAAGAACACAGGGGTTTCGGGTATCCAGAATAAACGTTTCAGAAATGTGTGACATATGTACTGGTAACGTAGTGTAGTTTGTAGACTGCCCATATCTGCATAATTACGGGTTTCTCGTAAAACCTAAAAATGAGCAATTGAAGTAAGCCGAAAAATGTGCTTGCTACGTGTAAACAGCTTTTGGGCCCAGGGCCCAATTACATAAAGCTGTTAAGCAGAAAATTCTGCTTAGCAAATTTCTTTACTTAGCAAGAAATGAGCCGGGTGCCAGTGGCAACAATGTAAACCTCAAGGAATGTTGGCTGGTAACCTGTTTTTGTGCTTACAGGCTTTATGAAATTGGGCTCAGGTCAGTTTGCAGGCCTGATACTTCTTTCTTGTAAGGGCAAGGCAGTTTCTCCTTGGTAAAGGGCATGTCAAGGAGAGAGATATAAGTTTCTACTGACAGATTATTTGAAGGGGCAGCAAGGCCATTACCAGGGGCACGGAGGCAATTGTTGCCTCTGTGAAGTATCGGGCCTGAACTTGTGAATGCATGAATCCTGGTGGTCTCATGTCCTCCAAAGTCACATTCATGAAATTGTCTGCAGCCCCAAATATCATTGGGCAGGCATACCAATCTTATCAAAGTCCAAACACTTGGGGTTTTGATTTGACCCGCTTTTGAACTGCCAGTGTATGACTGAGTGATTCTTTTCTGGCCAGAGTCCAGTCATTTTAGCGTTGGGTCAGTCACCACAAAGCTGAACAATCCCCTGCAGGCTAGTGAGTTCCAAACACATCTAGGCTCTACTATCAAGAAGTTTACTAATGTACTCCTATTCAAGCTTTTAAAATCAAAACCTAGATTTGTAGAAGTGATGCTTTTTAACTAGTCCATACTGTACTTCAAATGAAGTGGACCTGGAGCTGGACCGCTTCCACTTGGAGTGAATCGGTCAGCGGAACATGAGAACCCAGATGTCCCACATAACCTTTTGTTCTTGTCATTTTGTACCAGGTTGGAAATGTTATCTGCCCGGGTGGTGGGAGCCAGTGTCCGAGTGGGGACACCTGCTGCAAGTTGAAGTCTGGTCAGTGGGGTTGCTGCCCCATCCCAAATGTGAGTACATCTGAAAGACAATTTCCTCTTATAACAGTAAGTGGATTAATTTTGGGTGGAACAAAGCAAAAAATTGATGAGAACAGGATTTTGACTTGGACCTATAGATTAACGTGCCATTGCTCCAGACCTAGCCCTTATGTTTGTCGTCTCCCGGTTTTGTCACCATCTTTGCTCAGGGGCACCACCAAGACGTCATGCAAACATACGCATAGTAAGGGATCACACCAGTTTATGATAAGGGGCATTTTAAGGGGATGCAACTTTGGTTTTTTTTATCTAGTAAAAAAACAAAAAACAATGGAAACTGACTTGTGTAATTACTTATCACTCCAGATAAATCTATTCTTAGTTAGTGCTTGTTCAAATTAGAACAGTTCAAACTGTGTAGGTATTTGTTATTTCTCCTTTCATTTCTGGTGTTGTTTAAAAAATCAATTCTGGTCAAGTAAACATTTTGAGCTGGAAGCACTAGGCCCGATTTCATAAAGCTGTTAAGCAGA
This sequence comes from Pisaster brevispinus, assembly GCA_023634235.1. Taxonomy (NCBI): domain Eukaryota; kingdom Metazoa; phylum Echinodermata; class Asteroidea; order Forcipulatida; family Asteriidae; genus Pisaster; species Pisaster brevispinus. Next base: position 22,569,821 of record JAMKCF010000002.1, on the reverse strand, counting down.
AAATTCTGCTTAGCAAATTTCTTTACTTAGCCAGAAATGAGGGGGGTACCAGTGACAACAATGTCAACTTCATGGAATGTTGGTTGGTAACCTGTTTCTGCTAAGCAAGATTTTCCTGTGCTTAGCAAGTTTTTTGTGCTTACAGGCTTTATGAAATCTCTTAGTGAGATTTTAGGAAAATTTGTGTAGCCCTGCAAGCCTCCTTCCTCACTCTAACATTGTTTAACAAAATCCAACACCATGTGGAAACTTAACACCCAAATTGTTGGACTCTGATTTATGGTGGTATGCCTGATCCCATGTAAGGCATGATCAGTTTCCAGCATGTAACCTAGCGCAGTTCTTAGTCCAGCAGAGTCAAACAAAACATGCTGCTGGATTTTGATGGATTGGGGCTGGTTTGGGTTAATCCAGGTACATGCTGGCTTCTTGTTTCTGCCAATAAAACCCAAATCTGAAAAAGTGCCTTGCACTGTAACTCCAACAGCCTGCAAGACATCCACTGAGCAGAGAAAAAGATGAATAAATGTTTGGGTTTGGACTTTGGACATGGATGGGAAAACTCAGCTGGAAATACCCAGTTAAGTTTCTGTTCCAGAAATTTCCCGCAATAGGGAAATCAAATTACAATTTAATTTCGGTTTGTTGGTTTCGTCGGGCAGTTGATCCTGATCGCAATAGAGGAAACCTGTGCCAACCATTTGTGAACTAGACACTTGACTAACAGGCAAATGAACTTTATTGTTCTTTAATTTCTTAGGCGGTGTGCTGCAAGGACCAACTCCACTGCTGTCCCAGCGGCTACACCTGCAACACGGGATCAGGAACCTGCGCCAAAGGAGATCTGAGTTTCCCATGGGAGACAAAGAATGTCGCCCAATCAGTCGAGGTAAGCTTTTTTGTGAAGATGCTGGTCAAAGCACTTTTTTTTAATCAACCTATGCTCCTTTGTTTCAAGCTTCCAACTTTTCAGCAGATTTCCATTTTTTTCTTCTTAGTGCCATAGAAAAGTGGGGAAAAAAGAAGTTTACTGATGTACTCCTACACAAGCTTTTAAATTCCAAACCTCCTAGAAGTGATGCAAATGTATTTAAGAAAACTTTTTTATTTTATTAGATCTATTAAAACTTTTTGTTGTTATGTAAAAGTTCAGTGATTCAAGACTTTTGGTCTTGTGGAGATATTCTTCAAATTTGAAGCCTGAATCAAACTGCCCTAAAACTTCCCTTATAACCTGCCACCCCTCACTCCATTCCCAAATGCTGGATACAGGGTTTGCCCTTAAGTTTTTTGTATTGACTGGCCAACAGGTCAGCTTGTCATTTCACTAGTCGTCCTCAGCTTGTCCACTGGTCCATACTTCAAATGAAGTGGACCTGGAGCTGGACCGCTTCCACTTGGAGTGAATCGGTCAGCGGAACATGAGAACCCAGATGTCCCACATAACCTTTTGTTCTTGTCATTTTGTACCAGGTTGGAAATGTTATCTGCCCGGGTGGTGGGAGCCAGTGTCCGAGTGGGGACACCTGCTGCAAGTTGAAGTCTGGTCAGTGGGGTTGCTGCCCCATCCCAAATGTGAGTACATCTGAAAGACAATTTCCTCTTATAACAGTAAGTGGATTAATTTTGGGTGGAACAAAGCAAAAAATTGATGAGAACAGGATTTTGACTTGGACCTATAGATTAACGTGCCATTGCTCCAGACCTAGCCCTTATGTTTGTCGTCTCCCGGTTTTGTCACCATCTTTGCTCAGGGGCACCACCAAGACGTCATGCAAACATACGCATAGTAAGGGATCACACCAGTTTATGATAAGGGGCATTTTAAGGGGATGCAACTTTGGTTTTTTTTATCTAGTAAAAAAACAAAAAACAATGGAAACTGACTTGTGTAATTACTTATCACTCCAGATAAATCTATTCTTAGTTAGTGCTTGTTCAAATTAGAACAGTTCAAACTGTGTAGGTATTTGTTATTTCTCCTTTCATTTCTGGTGTTGTTTAAAAAATCAATTCTGGTCAAGTAAACATTTTGAGCTGGAAGCACTAGGCCCGATTTCATAAAGCTGTTAAGCAGAAAATTCTGCTTAGCAAATTTCTTTACTTAGCCAGAAATGAGGGGGGTACCAGTGACAACAATGTCAACTTCATGGAATGTTGGTTGGTAACCTGTTTCTGCTAAGCAAGATTTTCCTGTGCTTAGCAAGTTTTTTGTGCTTACAGGCTTTATGAAATCTCTTAGTGAGATTTTAGGAAAATTTGTGTAGCCCTGCAAGCCTCCTTCCTCACTCTAACATTGTTTAACAAAATCCAACACCATGTGGAAACTTAACACCCAAATTGTTGGACTCTGATTTATGGTGGTATGCCTGATCCCATGTAAGGCATGATCAGTTTCCAGCATGTAACCTAGCGCAGTTCTTAGTCCAGCAGAGTCAAACAAAACATGCTGCTGGATTTTGATGGATTGGGGCTGGTTTGGGTTAATCCAGGTACATGCTGGCTTCTTGTTTCTGCCAATAAAACCCAAATCTGAAAAAGTGCCTTGCACTGTAACTCCAACAGCCTGCAAGACACCCACTGAGCAGAGAAAAAGATGAATAAATGTTTGGGTTTGGACTTTGGACATGGATGGGAAAACTCAGCTGGAAATACCCAGTTAAGTTTCTGTTCCAGAAATTTCCCGCAATAGGGAAATCAAATTACAATTTAATTTCGGTTTGTTGGTTTCGTCGGGCAGTTGATCCTGATCGCAATAGAGGAAACCTGTGCCAACCATTTGTGAACTAGACACTTGACTAACAGGCAAATGAACTTTATTGTTCTTTAATTTCTTAGGCGGTGTGCTGCAAGGACCAACTCCACTGCTGTCCCAGCGGCTACACCTGCAACACGGGATCAGGAACCTGCGCCAAAGGAGATCTGAGTTTCCCATGGGAGACAAAGAATGTCGCCCAATCAGTCGAGGTAAGCTTTTTTGTGAAGATGCTGGTCAAAGCACTTTTTTTTAATCAACCTATGCTCCTTTGTTTCAAGCTTCCAACTTTTCAGCAGATTTCCATTTTTTTCTTCTTAGTGCCATAGAAAAGTGGGGAAAAAAGAAGTTTACTGATGTACTCCTACACAAGCTTTTAAATTCCAAACCTCCTAGAAGTGATGCAAATGTATTTAAGAAAACTTTTTTATTTTATTAGATCTATTAAAACTTTTTGTTGTTATGTAAAAGTTCAGTGATTCAAGACTTTTGGTCTTGTGGAGATATTCTTCAAATTTGAAGCCTGAATCAAACTGCCCTAAAACTTCCCTTATAACCTGCCACCCCTCACTCCATTCCCAAATGCTGGATACAGGGTTTGCCCTTAAGTTTTTTGTATTGACTGGCCAACAGGTCAGCTTGTCATTTCACTAGTCGTCCTCAGCTTGTCCACTGGTCCATACTTCAAATGAAGTGGACCTGGAGCTGGACCGCTTCCACTTGGAGTGAATCGGTCAGCGGAACATGAGAACCCAGATGTCCCACATAACCTTTTGTTCTTGTCATTTTGTACCAGGTTGGAAATGTTATCTGCCCGGGTGGTGGGAGCCAGTGTCCGAGTGGGGACACCTGCTGCAAGTTGAAGTCTGGTCAGTGGGGTTGCTGCCCCATCCCAAATGTGAGTACATCTGAAAGACAATTTCCTCTTATAACAGTAAGTGGATTAATTTTGGGTGGAACAAAGCAAAAAATTGATGAGAACAGGATTTGGACTTGGACCTATAGATTAACGTGCCATTGCTCCAGACCTAGCCCTTATGTTTGTCGTCTCCCGGTTTTGTCACCATCTTTGCTCAGGGGCACCACCAAGACGTCATGCAAACATACGCATAGTAAGGGATCACACCAGTTTATGATAAGGGGCATTTTAAGGGGATGCAACTTTGGTTTTTTTTATCTAGTAAAAAAACAAAAAACAATGGAAACTGACTTGTGTAATTACTTATCACTCCAGATAAATCTATTCTTAGTTAGTGCTTGTTCAAATTAGAACAGTTCAAACTGTGTAGGTATTTGTTATTTCTCCTTTCATTTCTGGTGTTGTTTAAAAAATCAATTCTGGTCAAGTAAACATTTTGAGCTGGAAGCACTAGGCCCGATTTCATAAAGCTGTTAAGCAGAAAATTCTGCTTAGCAAATTTCTTTACTTAGCCAGAAATGAGGGGGGTACCAGTGACAACAATGTCAACTTCATGGAATGTTGGTTGGTAACCTGTTTCTGCTAAGCAAGATTTTCCTGTGCTTAGCAAGTTTTTTGTGCTTACAGGCTTTATGAAATCTCTTAGTGAGATTTTAGGAAAATTTGTGTAGCCCTGCAAGCCTCCTTCCTCACTCTAACATTGTTTAACAAAATCCAACACCATGTGGAAACTTAACACCCAAATTGTTGGACTCTGATTTATGGTGGTATGCCTGATCCCATGTAAGGCATGATCAGTTTCCAGCATGTAACCTAGCGCAGTTCTTAGTCCAGCAGAGTCAAACAAAACATGCTGCTGGATTTTGATGGATTGGGGCTGGTTTGGGTTAATCCAGGTACATGCTGGCTTCTTGTTTCTGCCAATAAAACCCAAATCTGAAAAAGTGCCTTGCACTGTAACTCCAACAGCCTGCAAGACACCCACTGAGCAGAGAAAAAGATGAATAAATGTTTGGGTTTGGACTTTGGACATGGATGGGAAAACTCAGCTGGAAATACCCAGTTAAGTTTCTGTTCCAGAAATTTCCCGCAATAGGGAAATCAAATTACAATTTAATTTCGGTTTGTTGGTTTCGTCGGGCAGTTGATCCTGATCGCAATAGAGGAAACCTGTGCCAACCATTTGTGAACTAGACACTTGACTAACAGGCAAATGAACTTTATTGTTCTTTAATTTCTTAGGCGGTGTGCTGCAAGGACCAACTCCACTGCTGTCCCAGCGGCTACACCTGCAACACGGGATCAGGAACCTGCGCCAAAGGAGATCTGAGTTTCCCATGGGAGACAAAGAATGTCGCCCAATCAGTCGAGGTAAGCTTTTTTGTGAAGATGCTGGTCAAAGCACTTTTTTTTAATCAACCTATGCTCCTTTGTTTCAAGCTTCCAACTTTTCAGCAGATTTCCATTTTTTTCTTCTTAGTGCCATAGAAAAGTGGGGAAAAAAGAAGTTTACTGATGTACTCCTACACAAGCTTTTAAATTCCAAACCTCCTAGAAGTGATGCAAATGTATTTAAGAAAACTTTTTTATTTTATTAGATCTATTAAAACTTTTTGTTGTTATGTAAAAGTTCAGTGATTCAAGACTTTTGGTCTTGTGGAGATATTCTTCAAATTTGAAGCCTGAATCAAACTGCCCTAAAACTTCCCTTATAACCTGCCACCCCTCACTCCATTCCCAAATGCTGGATACAGGGTTTGCCCTTAAGTTTTTTGTATTGACTGGCCAACAGGTCAGCTTGTCATTTCACTAGTCGTCCTCAGCTTGTCCACTGGTCCATACTTCAAATGAAGTGGACCTGGAGCTGGACCGCTTCCACTTGGAGTGAATCGGTCAGCGGAACATGAGAACCCAGATGTCCCACATAACCTTTTGTTCTTGTCATTTTGTACCAGGTTGGAAATGTTATCTGCCCGGGTGGTGGGAGCCAGTGTCCGAGTGGGGACACCTGCTGCAAGTTGAAGTCTGGTCAGTGGGGTTGCTGCCCCATCCCAAATGTGAGTACATCTGAAAGACAATTTCCTCTTATAACAGTAAGTGGATTAATTTTGGGTGGAACAAAGCAAAAAATTGATGAGAACAGGATTTGGACTTGGACCTATAGATTAACGTGCCATTGCTCCAGACCTAGCCCTTATGTTTGTCGTCTCCCGGTTTTGTCACCATCTTTGCTCAGGGGCACCACCAAGACGTCATGCAAACATACGCATAGTAAGGGATCACACCAGTTTATGATAAGGGGCATTTTAAGGGGATGCAACTTTGGTTTTTTTTATCTAGTAAAAAAACAAAAAACAATGGAAACTGACTTGTGTAATTACTTATCACTCCAGATAAATCTATTCTTAGTTAGTGCTTGTTCAAATTAGAACAGTTCAAACTGTGTAGGTATTTGTTATTTCTCCTTTCATTTCTGGTGTTGTTTAAAAAATCAATTCTGGTCAAGTAAACATTTTGAGCTGGAAGCACTAGGCCCGATTTCATAAAGCTGTTAAGCAGAAAATTCTGCTTAGCAAATTTCTTTACTTAGCCAGAAATGAGGGGGGTACCAGTGACAACAATGTCAACTTCATGGAATGTTGGTTGGTAACCTGTTTCTGCTAAGCAAGATTTTCCTGTGCTTAGCAAGTTTTTTGTGCTTACAGGCTTTATGAAATCTCTTAGTGAGATTTTAGGAAAATTTGTGTAGCCCTGCAAGCCTCCTTCCTCACTCTAACATTGTTTAACAAAATCCAACACCATGTGGAAACTTAACACCCAAATTGTTGGACTCTGATTTATGGTGGTATGCCTGATCCCATGTAAGGCATGATCAGTTTCCAGCATGTAACCTAGCGCAGTTCTTAGTCCAGCAGAGTCAAACAAAACATGCTGCTGGATTTTGATGGATTGGGGCTGGTTTGGGTTAATCCAGGTACATGCTGGCTTCTTGTTTCTGCCAATAAAACCCAAATCTGAAAAAGTGCCTTGCACTGTAACTCCAACAGCCTGCAAGACACCCACTGAGCAGAGAAAAAGATGAATAAATGTTTGGGTTTGGACTTTGGACATGGATGGGAAAACTCAGCTGGAAATACCCAGTTAAGTTTCTGTTCCAGAAATTTCCCGCAATAGGGAAATCAAATTACAATTTAATTTCGGTTTGTTGGTTTCGTCGGGCAGTTGATCCTGATCGCAATAGAGGAAACCTGTGCCAACCATTTGTGAACTAGACACTTGACTAACAGGCAAATGAACTTTATTGTTCTTTAATTTCTTAGGCGGTGTGCTGCAAGGACCAACTCCACTGCTGTCCCAGCGGCTACACCTGCAACACGGGATCAGGAACCTGCGCCAAAGGAGATCTGAGTTTCCCATGGGAGACAAAGAATGTCGCCCAATCAGTCGAGGTAAGCTTTTTTGTGAAGATGCTGGTCAAAGCACTTTTTTTTAATCAACCGGTGCTCCTTTGTTTCAAGCTTCCAACTTTTCAGCAGATTTCCATTTTTTTCTTCTTAGTGCCATAGAAAAGTGGGGAAAAAAGAAGTTTACTGATGTACTCCTACACAAGCTTTTAAATTCCAAACCTCCTAGAAGTGATGCAAATGTATTTAAGAAAACTTTTTTATTTTATTAGATCTATTAAAACTTTTTGTTGTTATGTAAAAGTTCAGTGATTCAAGACTTTTGGTCTTGTGGAGATATTCTTCAAATTTGAAGCCTGAATCAAACTGCCCTAAAACTTCCCTTATAACCTGCCACCCCTCACTCCATTCCCAAATGCTGGATACAGGGTTTGCCCTTTAAGTTTTTTTTTATTGACTGGCCAACAGGTCAGCTTGTCATTTCACTAGTCCTCCTCAGCTTGTCCACTGGTCCATACTTCAAATGAAGTGGACCTGGAGCTGGACCGCTTCCACTTGGAGTGAATCGGTCAGCGGAACATGAGAACCCAGATGTCCCACATAACCTTTTGTTCTTGTCATTTTGTACCAGGTTGGAAATGTTATCTGCCCGGGTGGTGGGAGCCAGTGTCCGAGTGGGGACACCTGCTGCAAGTTGAAGTCTGGTCAGTGGGGTTGCTGCCCCATCCCAAATGTGAGTACATGTATCTGAAAGACAATTTTCTCTTATAATATTAAGTGGATTAATTTTGGGTGGAACAAAGCAAAAAATTGATGAGAACAGGATTTGGACTTGGACCTCTAGATTAACGTGCCATCGCTCCAGACCTAGCCCTTATGTTTGTCGTCTCCCTGTTTTGTCACCGTCTTTGCTCAGGGGCACCAGTAAGACGTCATGCAAACATACGCATAGTAAGGGATCACACTAGTTTATGATAAGGGGCATTTTAAGGGGATGCAACCTTTTTTTTTTAAGTATTAGGTAAAAAACAAAAAACAATGGAAACAGACTTGTGTAATTACAAATCACTCCAGATAAATCTATTCTTAGTTAGTGCAGCTCAAACTGTGTAGGTGTTTTTTATTTCTCCTTTCATTTCTGGTGTTGCTTAGCCAGTTTTTGTGCTTACAGGCGTAATGAAATTGGGCCCTGCTGGAAATACCCAGTTAAGTTTCCGTTCCAGAAATTTCACGCAATAGGGAATTCAAATTACAGATTTATTTGAGTTTGTTGGTTTCGTCGGGCAGCTGATCCTGATCGCAATAGAGAAAACCTTTTTCCAACCATTTTTGAACTAGACACTTGACTAACAGGCAAATGAACTTTATTGTACTTTAATTTCTTAGGCGGTGTGCTGCAAGGACCAACTCCACTGCTGTCCCAGCGGCTACACCTGCAACACGGGATCAGGAACCTGCTCCAAAGGAGATCTGAGTTTCCCATGGGAGACAAAGAATGTCGCCCAACCAATCAAGGTAAGCTTCCGTTGAAGATGGTGTCAAAAGCACTTTTTTTAATCAACCGGTGCTCCTTTGTTTCAAGCTTCCAACTTTTCAGCAGATTTCCCTTTTTCCTTTCTTAGTGCCATAGAAAAGTGGAAAAAGTTGAACAAAGCAAAGTTAAGTGTGGTTGGCCACTTCCTCTATGCAGATAGAAAGCTCCCAAAACTTATTCTGTTCCATGCTGTACCTACCAAACCAACAGACTTCTCTACCCCTTCCTCTTAGGCACCACCCAGTTAAAGTTGTTTTTTGGGTGGCAATACAAAAAGACGGCTGCAAAAGAATAGTATTTCTCAAGAAGAAACTGTCTCTACAGGTAGAAGTGGAGGTTGGTTTATAAGAAAGAGGAATATTATTAATTTGAAGGACAATGTTTTGATACAGAGTTTTACTTTAACCCAGAAGAGAGTAAGATATTTATGTTATATCACTCTCCCAAAATCAGGATTTTAGTGTTGTAAATAGTGAACACTTTTCTTGTTGCTGTAATTAAATTACATATCTGAGTATTTTGAGAATCTTTTGTTCTCTTATTTCTCCCGTAACTCGTATTTGATTGTCCAACAAACGGCTACGAATTTTTTTTGCACTTCACTGACACTGGACAATTCTTCCAAAATCTCCTGTTTTTAATTCAGTTGAAATTTTAATCAATATCTACCAGGTTGAAAGTGTTATCTGCCCAGGTGGTCAATACCAGTGTCCAGATGGTAACACGTGCTGCATTCTAACGTCTGGTCAGTGGGGTTGCTGTCCTTTTCCAAGGGTAAGTTACCTTTAACCGGATTCAAACCCTCTCAGGTGTGCTATCATTGAGTAAAGGCAAGTCAAAATCTCAGTTTGTACTGTTTGTTTGTTTGTTCGTTTAGATGATTTTCCCGTCAAGGGAACTTGGCAAACTCCCACAAGGGGATATAAACGCCAAGTTGGCAACTGCCAATTTCTCTCATACAGATACTAGTTTAACGTTTATGATTATGAACTGCAAACAAATCAATAATTTGTGATTCAGTAACTAGATGACAATACTTATTGTAGTCATTGTTAAATCAGCGGTTAGGAGCTTGATAGGATTGGAACCCACAACCTTGTGATTGCAAGTCCTGCAGTCTAACCACTGGACCACAGTGGCCATGTCCCTGCATATTAGAGTTGAAGAGGGATATGAGATACTTCAGAGTTGCGCAAAAACTTTATTAGTAAATTGTCTGTCTTAGATGATGTCACAGTAATGGGAGACTTTTGGTGACACTAGGTGGCAGCAGACTTACGAGGTATATATGTTGTAGTCTGAAATGTGCGCATGCTCAGAACTATGTAAACAGTGGAATTTTACCTGGGAAGTCTGCTGCCACCCAGCTTTCCAAAGTCTCCCAGTGACGTTACCTTTGGTTTGTTTGTATAAAGGCGCTCTGCTGCATTGACCACATCCACTGCTGTCCATATGGCTACACCTGCAACGGCGCAAAAGGAACCTGCACCAAAGGAGCCCTGACCCTCCCATGGGAATCAAAGACTGTCGCTCAACCAATTGAGGTACACCATTCAAAAATCCTGTATTTGCATAAATGCTAATTAATTGTGTAACAGTGTTTTCTGTGTCAGAGGGCATTAATTTGTTTGATTGGGATAAAAAACATAAAGAAGCTATGAGTTTTGTGCCAGCCTTCAAACACGCTAGGTTTTAATATACCCTTACCGCCATCCGCCGAAACCACCTTTGTTTTCGTCAAGATAAAAAAAAAATGATTATACTTCCATGGGAATGATTTTCTATGCTATAACATATTAAATTTGGGAAGGTTCAATTTCAGAAGCTACAGTCGCAAAAAGCACAACCAATACATCAAATCAAAGTGAATGCCACAACTTAGAACATAAACAACATGACATCATGATTGAATCACATTTTTTTGTACTAGAGACGTTTGAAACTTCGTGGCAATCGCCGACTTTACTTTTAACAGCGAACTTGTTCAGCGCGCTCTTGTGATAATATTTGGCCAGCCGACCACTTTCATTGATAATTTTCTAAAGTGGACTTGTATGGCCCCCTCTTGGGGAGAGTTCACATAAAAACAGTTACAGGTCAACTGTGAGAAATAAAAATAATTATATATTTTGTTTGTTACGTTACAAATACATGTCTAGTTTCTCTTTGAGTTTTTCAGCAACCTCAGTCCCATGGGCTGCGCGCTGTATCGATCCCTCACCCCATTAACCCCTGGGAAGGACGCAATCATGATCAATGCCGATGGGCTCCTGAGATTGACTGCTTAGCGCGCATGCTTGTTTAAAACATGGACTGCTTGATCATGTTTGCCCCAGTCACCCTAAACCGCCTACAGATAAACATGTCAAAAGATCTTAGTACCATAGAAATGTGGAAACAATTGAACAAAGCAAAGTTAAGTGTGGTTGGCCACTTCCTCTGTACAGATAGAAAGCTCCCAAAACTTATTCTGTTCCATGCTGTACCTACCGACAGACTTCTCTACCCCCTCTCTTAGGCACCCCCCAAATGTTTCAATCAAACATCCAGTAGATACATTTTCCTCCCCTTTGTGGTGAGAAGGTCGCCTGTATAGTAGAATTAAATTAGGCGACGCACCGAGTTAAAGTTATTTTTGTGGGTGGCAATACTAAAAGACAGCTGCAAAAGAATAGTATTTCTCAAAAGAAGAAACTGTCACTACATGTAGAAGTGGAGGTTGGTTTATAAGAAAGAGGAATAATATTAATTTGAAGGACAATGTTTTGATACAGAGTTTTACTTTAACCCAGAAGAGAGTAAGATATTTATGTTATATCACTCTCCCAAAAACAAGATTTTAGTGTTGTAAATAGTGAACACTTTTCTTGTTGCTGTAATTAAATTACATATCTGAGTATTTTGAGAATCTTTTGTTCTCTTATTTCTCCCGTAACTCGTATTTGATTGTCCAACAAACGGCTACAAATTTTTTTGCACTTCACTGACACTGGACAATTCTTCCAAAATCTCCTGTTTTTAATTCAGTTGAAATTTTAATCAATATCTACCAGGTTGAAAGTGTTATCTGCCCAGGTGGTCAATACCAGTGTCCAAATGGTAACACCTGCTGCATGCTAGCGTCTGGTCAGTGGGGTTGCTGTCCTTTTCCAAAGGTAAGTTACCTATAACTCTTTCAATACTACATTGTTTACAGGGGTCACACTGCTGTGTACCGCATTTTTTCACACAAAAAGCAAAGTGCAGTGTTCACTTTTTTTAATCTTGATTTTCTGTGTGAAGACATATTTTTCTGGAAAAACTTTGTGCATACAATTTGTAGCTAATGAAAAAACCTTTCATATGATGTCAAATTTGTATGTACAGTATTATCTTCATGTCCTTTGCCACCTCGATCGGCACGAACGGGTCGAGGCCCGCCGAGCCCATGCCCAAGCCAACGGCGTTGACGGGGTGCAGTGCTCGGTCCAGCTACCGGTATATCGTCAGGATCACTGCCATCATTGTACGTGCCTTGCGACGAAACATCACGAGTTTCATCCGAATCTTCACTAGGTTCTTCTTCACATATTTTCAAGTCCAATTCGGAGTCACTAACGACAAATATTTTAACCAAAACCTCCGGGTCACGAACAGCCATGATAGTGATTTTTTGTCAGAAAAACGGAAGCGTGAAATCTGGAAGTACTGCAGCACACAACGTAGTTTTCTTCGGAAAATCGTAATGGCGACCCCCTATACAATACACACCATTGGAAAGCTTGATGAACAAGCTACCCGTCTATATAAGTGTCAACAACAGAGGGCGCCAAACAAAATAAATACAGGGTCTCAAACGCCGCAACTTTTGGTACGGAAGCACACACGGCGCACGGTATTGAAAGGGTTAACAGGATTCAAACCCTCTCAGGTGTGCTATCATTGAGTAAAGGCAAGTCAAAGTCTCAGTTTGTACTGTTTGTTTGTTTGTTTGTTTAGATGATTTTCCCGTCAAGGGAACTTGGCAAACTCCCACAAGGGGATATAAACGCCAAGTTGGCAACTGCCAATCTCTCTCATACAAACATTAGTTTAACGTTTATGATTATGAACTGCAAACAAATCAATAATTTGTAATTCAGTAACTAGATGACAATACTTATTGTAGTCATTGTGAAATCAGCGGTTAGGAGCTTGATAGGATTGGAACTAGTACAGGTCAATATGTATTCCAGCTGGATTTTTGTGCCAAAATGGATTTTATTGGCTAACTTTGTCAATTTTGGGGTGCTGATTTCAAAAAAGTTAGGTACCATTTTTTTAAATGGCGTCTTCAGCCGCCATTTTGAATTTCAAAATGGCCGCCATTTTAATTATATTTTGGCCAATATCTCAACTTATGAGCAATGTAGAAGAGTTAAAATGGTGGCAATACCCATGTTTATGATACCAGGGATTCCATTAAAACCATTGCCTTAACTGTAACTAACATGGTTTGGCCGCCATCTTGAATTTTAAAATGGCCGCCATTTTTAATACACTTTTGCGTATATCTCAACTTGTGAGCAACGTAGAAAAGTAAAAATGGTGGCAATACCCATGTTTGTGACAGCAAGGATTCCATTAAAACCATTTGTTTACCTGTAGCTTACTTAGTTTTGCCGCCATCTAGAATTAAAAATGGCTGCCATGTTCAATACACTTGTTGTTATTATATCTCAGCATGTGGGTAACATAGAAGCCTAAAAACTGTAGTAAGGCCCGTGTTTACACAAATTGCAGCCTATCCATCAAAAATCTCATTGTTACCTTGGATTACATCCAGATTATTTCAGAAAGGGCCATTCCAGGTCAATATTGGGCCTACCTGGCTTCTAGTTACCCGGAACCTAGTCAAATATTGTTTTCGTGATTTGTCACACCGCAATATGTTGTGTTACTACAGTCACTACATTTACAAAGTGATGTCCATGGCAAGTTCAATTATTTTGGCAGGAGCAACATGGTACATTTGCCGCGACATCCACATTTGGCAAGATCAACAACTGCATGGAATGCAGGTAGTTCAAGACATTTCCTGCCAGAAATTGTCCCATCTGATATTTTCTCCCATCCATCGTCAGTAAGCATTGGGTATTTCCAATTGCAGCTACTTGTGATATAAAATTCGCTCTTTGAATGTGTGGTTTCAGTGCACCAAGAGTTGCTGGCAGTTTGTCAACTTCAAGATTTTTGGATTTGAACAACTCCCATCTCCGGATGACTGACGCAGTGCCCAGCAAGGCTTAAACGTCTTGACTTGATCTTTTCTCGAGACCTTTGGCAGGTTGTCATAGAGCTCGGCATTCGTCATATGGGCCTTCCAGCTCATAGCCATTGCCATCCTGTGCATCAAGGTGTAGCACCCATTGAGTGACTTGGCCTGTGCTGCTGTGAGTGTTCATGTCTCACTACCGTAGAGAAGAATCTTCTAGATTGCCGCTTTAAAGCATCTCACCTTGAGCATCTTTGACAGGTTTGACCTCCAGATTTTCGTCATGTCATGAAGAGCTTTCCATGCCAGGGCCTGCTGTACTTTGATGTATTTTACAGTAAGTACTATGCATCCTGGCACCGAGGTATTTGAAGTCATCGTTGAGCTTGAGGGACGCACCACCATTGGTCATCAGGGCATCATGGTCACCGATGTTAAACCTGATGTACTTTGTTTTCTTGGCGTTCAGGTGCAGCCCCACTTTCTCACGTCTCGACTCCACTCTGCTCAGCAGCTTTTGAAGTCATCAGCAAAGTCAAGATCAGATAGGGTGATTGCACCAAGTCTTCTGGACTTCCTTGGTGTGATCGTGATCCTTGTGTTCCTTGAGTGCCTGTCTCAGAGCGTAATCGAGATTGATGATGAACAGGAAAGGTCCCAGTGTGTCAGCTTGAAGGACTCCAGCGAGGGGTGACAACTTTGGCAATGGTTCCGGTGTAAGTAGCCTCAATTGCTTTGAGAAGTCGAGGGGAGACTCCATATGCCTTCAAGATCTTGATCATATTGCCTTGATGGATAGAGTCGAAGGCCTTCTTGAAGTCGATGAAAGACAGTACAGCAGGTAGATTGTTCCTTTTGACCTCCTCTATGATTCTTCGTAGGGCCAGGATCTGTGTAACCGTAGACCTCTTCTCCCTGAAGCCATTTTGGTTGAACCTTAGCTTGGGATCTTTGGCCGTCCTTATACGGTTGAGAATCAGGCGGTTATAGATCTTGGCTAGGGTACATGTGAGGCTAATCCCACGGTAGTTGTTGGTTTCCCTTAGGTTGCAGAATTTTGGGACTTGGATGATGTTGGATAAGGACCATTGGGCAGGTTTGTCATTCATCATTAGTGCTGTGTTGCAAAACTTGAAAATGATGTCATCGAGCTTGCAGTTTTTGAGCACCTCTGGAGGTGTGCTATCCGGACTGGCACTCTTCCCTAGCTTGAGAGATGTCTTTACCTTCCTAAGCTCCTCCCTTTTGAAGGGTCCATCATCTATTTAGATATATGATAGGACATCATGTATGTTTTCATCCTTCTCGGTGGCTGTTGGGGGGTCGCCAAGCAGGTTCTTGAAGTGCTTAAACCAAGTCTTTACCCGTTCTTCAGGTGTAGGACAGCTGATTTGACTCTCCTTGGTCTTCTTCCTGTCACCTATCTCATTCACGATCTTCCACGCGTCTTCATGTCGCATCCCATCGCTTGCTGCCTCTACCTCACTGATCTTGCGCTCTAGCTCCTCCTCCCTAAGTCTGTCGTACATCTCAAAGAGTCAAGCCTTGGACTGCCTTGAGGCTGTCTTTGGACTCAGTAGATTTCTCCTGGATGTATTTCTCACGCCTTCCTTCAACTTCTTTCCGTGCTTTAATAACATCAGGGTGGTCGGAGTGGCAACTCTTCTTTATACGCTTCACTTTGGATAAACTCTTCATTGCTTTAGAGTTGGCCTCGATGAAGTGCTGGTAACGTACGGTTGCGCTCACTCTCCTCCTTGCTTTATTCCCCACGTCCTCCTTTTCACTCTTTTCTTCCTCTCCTTCCTCTTCCTTCCCCAGTGCATGGAAGCGGTTGACCACCTCCACCATGTACTGGTCCTGTAGTTCAGGCTGGGAAGAAAAGTACTTCCAGTCAATCTTCTCTTTGGGGCTGGTTTTCTTTCGTTGTCTCAAGCAAGCTAAGCCTCACTCGCATAGACACTACTCGATGATGTAGTCGATCTGGCGCTTGGCTTCTGTAGCCCTCTCTTGGAATGTCCAGAGTTTTCCTCGTTGTTTCTGAAATTGGGTGTTGGCTGCTATGAGGTCCTGCTCTTGTAGAAGATTGACTAGGTTTTGACCATTTCTGTTCCTCAGTGTGGTAGGTACAGCGGATGTCTTCTGGGCCGAGTACGGCCAGAAAGTTGTGAAGTGGTACATGTACCTGTCCAATCATTGCTCGGAGGTCCCTGTAAAGCTGCTCAACTTCAGCTTCATTTCTGCTATTGTGTGGTGAGAAGACCACTCTAACAGTGGTGATACCATCAAACTCTGCAACAAGAATAACGTGGGCTGACAGAGTTGACACTCTGCAGAGCATCGCTCTCCTACTCAGCAGCAATCCTACTCCTCCCTCACCCTCGGGTGCCTCCCTGAGCGAACTTGGTAGTTGGCTCTGTCAAGGCAGATGAAGTAATGAAACCCCCTCCACCTCTTTGAACCTGACCTCCTCAAATTCCTGGACATGACGATGTTCCCTGATCCCCAGAATGTCAATTCCGCAGTTCCGACTTCGTCCCGCCAGTTCCTCACACCTTGATTCTTCTCTGATGGTGAAAGCATTGAACGTTGACAGTATTACCAACTTCTTGCCTTTAAGAAGGGGCGCAGTGGCCTTGATGCTGTAGTCAGACGGATCCCTCCCCGCAGGGTTTAAGGACCCGCCGTCATAATGCCCCGAAGGGCCAGGATTTTGGTCAGCTGCTGATCTCCTGCAGACTCCCGCTGCTGGAAGCTGTATAGGATTTGATGGTGTGTGTAATCTTGCTTTACAATGCTGTACAACCTGGGGGCGCCATACCCCAGGCCGACTCGACTGTTGGGGTGTTAACCCTTTTCCGCCCATCGTTTCACCCCACCAGATGGTATGAGATGTCCTTAGATGCAAGTCACGCCTAACCAGTTCTACAACATGGCCGCAGGAGCAGATGCCTTAGGATGCTCAGCTGTAGTCTATACCTCAAAAGGCGACGGTAGACATCGCGAAAACAGAACTGCTCTTTCTTTGAACGAGTGTGAAAAGTGTATTAAATATGGCGGCCATTTTGAAATTCAAGATGGCGGCCAAACCATGTTAGTTACAGTTAAGGCAATGGTTTTAATGGAATCC